>JARWLC010000006.1:120125296-120764046 GCA_033318265.1 Phyllotis vaccarum
CCATCTAGGCAGTATATTAGAGCTGAAATGTTGTTGGGGATGCAGGTAAGGCCATGAGAGCAACAGAGATGATCCTGCCTCCCCCCACCCCCACCCTACTTCTACCATGAAGTGGCAAGGATGAGGGAAAGATGCTCCTTTGGCTCTGCTTCTTGCTACCTGTGGCGGGTGAGAGAACTTACCCCAGAGTCACAAGAGTGAGAGATCTAACTCTGGTAGCAGCTCTGCACCTCGCCTAGTGCAGCGTACAAGAGCTGACCCTGTTGTCAGGGATGAAAATGACTCAGCCCTGAGAACATGAGAGCAGGATAACCCACCCTGTCCCTTCTCCCACATTCCCCCTTCAGCGTTAGGAGAGCTGGCCCTGGCAATGTGATTGAGGAGGGACCAGGATCTGAGGGCACATGAGCAGGGGAACTGTCCCACTCTGTAGGCTGCATTAAGTAAGGTAGTTGAGGCCCTGTTGGAGAGCTCATCAGGGTAGTGATGATAAGGGAAAGCTAGGGAGTTAATTAATCCGGAGCTATGAGTTATCCCACCCCAGCATCCACCAGAATCTATGAACTTTTGGAGCTTGTAAGGGGACAAACCTACAGATCCCCAGAACAGGATCTCCATGACACAGGATAACAGGATACCCAAGAAGAGCCCCAGTGAGAGACCATTATTGGTGGTGTAGCAGAAGCCAGAGACCTTGAGCCAGACCAATGGCACACGGTAATGGACACTTACAAGCAAAGATGAATGAACTAAAAAGTAGACTGTGTGATTCATCAGGCCACACTACAGCATCCATGACAGTTTCTTGTTTGTTTGTTTGTTTTTGTGGGAGAAGGTTGCAAAGGAAGAGGGCTGATGTGAGGAGACAGGGTGGTAAGTGGAGTCAGAATGCATGATGTAAGATCCACAAAGAATCAATAAAAGTTGTAAGTAAAAATAAGTAAATTAAAAAAATGAAATCAATAGACTCCATTCCAAAGAGATAAGGAAGGAGAGTTCTAGAAGTTTAGGAAGGTCATGATGATACAGCGGGGCAGCATGAAGGAAGACAGTCCCATTCATAGTGGTGGATACAAGCTTTACAAAATTTTGACTTAAAAGCTCAAATATTAATATAGGTATTTCATATGTTTTTATACGTAACAAATATATTTTTCAGTTCCCTGACTAACCTCAAATTAGCTGTCATTCTTTCAAGTAGTAATGGTGCATGATGGACTTTGCTAGCTGCGTTTCATGAAGTCATAATTCACATGAGCTACTTTCCTTGGCATTCAGTTGGCAGAGGAAGTGCCCCATCGAGCTATCTGACCCTTGCATCAGACAGAACACCTGGAGGAAAACACACCCAAATGGAAATGCAGTGGAATTGTAGAGGACAGATGTGGTGGGATTTAGGTGTTAACTGATAAGGTTGAGAGGCGTGCCTCTAAATCCTGAGAGCCTAAAAGAAGTGTGGCCAGCCCAGATTAAAAGGAGCTGCTGAGATCTTGAGCCTCGGTTTTGTTCCTACTTTCTTAGAGATTAAATCAACATCTATTGCCTAGATCATCCTAGCGCCAAAAAATAGTCCTAAAGTTTAACTTATAATCATAAATGTTAAAATACCCTCCAAAATATTAATCCTACATTTGATATATTGCAAATAAGATTTATTACAGTAGGTTTATTGCAATAGACATTGTATAGTGAAATTTGTCAGTCTCTGCAAGAGCTGTGTTCTTGATTACCTCAAAGATTTCCACCGATATGCACAAATTCTACCCGGTATTATTAATAAAAACCCAGAGCCAGATATTGAGGGGAAAGCTGAAAGATCAGAGAGACAGAGAAACAACTCCTTACCTGGCCACTCCTCACCAGTCTGCAGACTGAATGGCCTCTGGGTCCTTTGCCTCCTCTTTCTCAGACCGCTATCTCATTTTTTCTTAGGATGAAAGGTGGGTACCACCACCTCTTGGCTTTGTTTCGCCCTTAAGTCACAGAGATCCAGAGGATCTCTGCCTCGGGAGTGCTGGGATTAAAGGCGTGGGCCCCTGCTCCTTGACCTTCATGGCTAAATCTGTATGTAGCTTGGCTGTCCTGATTTTTTTCAGGCAGACTTTATTAAATACACAATATATCACCACAACCACCTCTGTGTGATCAGAGAAAACAGCAAGAGTGACAATGACCAATGATGTTTTACATCATTAAAAGTAGTTTGAACTCCTGAACTCATTCAAAACATTTTAAGGACACCCCCAGGCATCCATAGCTCACAGATTGAGGCTCATTGACATAGTTTCTTGGTACTAGAATGGAAACTGGTAACATTATTTGTCCCCAATAAAGAACACTGGATAGCTGGGGTCGGGAGTCACAGGAAAATTTTTCACTTCATACTCTTTTTTATTTTTAAATTTGATCCAAGTGGATCAAAAGCACTAGTAATTCTAAATTAATATGGATATTTTTAAGATGTAAGAAACTAAAAAGATGAGCATAGGAAAAGAAGATGACAGTTTTGTTTATACATGGAGAGTGTTTGATATAGGAATGTCTTCCTGTATGCTGTGAATATCAATCTTTAAATAAAGGAGCTGTTTTGGCCCATGACAGACAGCATAGAAAAACTAAGGTGGGGAATCAGAAGAGGTAGGAAAGGAAGGGCAGAGTCAGAGACAGACTGATCCAGCTGCCAAAGAAACATGTGAGGAACACAGGTGAGCCACGGGTCACGTGGCAGACAGATTAATGAGAATGGGTTGAGTTAAGATGTTAGAGCTAGCTAGCAATGTGCCTGAGCCATAGGCCAAACAGCATAAAGTTAATGTAAGCATCTGAGTCATTTCTCGGGGCCTAAGCAGCTGCAGGTCTGTGGGTCTGGATCTCTGGCTGCCTGGGACCAAAAAACCTCATTGCTACAAGTGTTCAACATAGCTACAAAGTTTCAAATTTGGGACAATACGGAGACAATTTTTGGCCCACAGCTCTCAAAGTTTTTTTTAGCTTATAGTCATTGGCTAAGCTCACACTCAGACTGCAGTGAGGAAAGTTAAGGCAAGGAGAGTGAGCGGAAGTCTTGCAATAAACTGCACCCCAACTTGGCAGTAAAAGTCAGGCAGAAACATCAAAAATCTATGCCTAGTTTCAAACAACTAAAAACACCCAATCATTCTTGATTCTTATTGTGTTGATTTTCCTTTGCTCCAAAGTCTCACTCACACTCACAAATGGTAAATCTGCACAACTGTATAAACATGTTATTTGGAATAGGTTGTGATTTCCTGTAAACAAGCAGCTACAGTTAGCTTCTTGCTGTCCTTGACCAATCTGATTTGCCTTATGTTTTTATCATCTAAAGCAAGCAGTCATAAACCAATCATTCACGAGTCTCCAGTAGATACTATCAATAAGTGAAAGTGGTCAGAGGAAAAAAAAATCCTCACAGTCCTCTGTGCATCTTGTGATCTTGTGTGTGTGTGTGTGTGTGTGTGTGTGTGTGTGTGTGTGTGTGTGTGTGTGATATCCATCAATGATAGAAGTAAAGTAAAGTCCCTCTGGACTCTATCATAAGAAAACAGAAATTCAAATGTGATAAGTAGGACCTGTCAGCTGGCCTCTGTCTACAGGGCAATTGGAACTGGTAGGCAGCCTGGTGACCTGGACCCATGTGTGTGCCCAAATGGTACCTGCTCCTGCTCTCCCGAGCAGCCCATGGGCTAGTGCTTCCATTGATCTTACCCTAGTCAGAATATCAGTCATTAAGGAAGCAAAAACCAACAAATATTGGCCTTGATGTGGACCAAAGAGAACTTTATACACTGCTGGTAGGGGTTCAAACCACCCCAACCTTTATAGGAATAAGTAACAGAGGTTTCTTAAAAATTAAAAATATGTTTACCTAATGACCTAAAAACACCTTCTGGGTATTTACCCAAAGGTACATATCAACATATCATAGGGACATTGCACATCAACTTTTACTGCAGCAAAATCCCTAAGAGTTAAGCCATGGAACCAATCTAGGTGTTCAACCACAGAGGAATGGGTAAGGAAAATGTGGTACGTAGACACAATGGAACCCTTTTCAGCTATAAAGAATGAATGTGCCATTAACAGAAAAATGGAGACAACTGAACCTAATGACATTAAACAAACCGAGTCCGTCCTAGAAAGACAAATATCACACATTTTCTCTCATTTGTGGCTCCTAGATTTTATGTAACCGCGTGCAATTGTTTGTGTATATTAACTGAAAACAGAAGTAAATTGCCTAGGAGAATGAAGAGGCTGGAAAAGTAGATGAGAGAAGACCCAGAAAACAGGGAAGAGGGGGAACAGGGTATGGGGCAGGGGGAGACCCAACCAACGCACGATACAAACATGTACTTAAAAATGTGTGCCCGGTGTGGTTACAAGAAAAGAGCAATTCCAGTCGTTATGAGAAAGGTTACACCTTTTGAAAACGGGAAGGTTGAAGAGGCTGAGGCATTTGTATGCAGGCAAATGCTACACCAGCTCTCACCCACCCCCCAAAAGAAAGTATCTGTGTGCTGGCTTTTGACTACGTGTATGCTCTTGGTATTGCTTCGCTAAATTAACTTCTCGATATCTTGGTAAATGCCATCTGAGCCCAAAGAGGATCCAAGACAACTAACCTGTTCCTCTCTCTCCATCAGGGCAGCTCATTCCAATCAAGGCTAACTCCTCTGGCATGTGTATGTGTCTCTGTGTATGTATGTGTGCATGTGCCTGTGCTGTGTGTGTGTGTGTGTGTGTGTGTGTGTGTGTGTGTGTGTGTGTGTGTGAAGAAGAACCAAGTGTAATTAAAAGCATCTTGGCAGAAGAATAAATTAAAGAGGCTTATTGAACAGGATCAAGTTCTTACTCCAAGCTATGAGCAGCACAGGCAAACTTGGGCACTTTGCTTGCTGCAGAGGGTAGTACTATTTTTCATTACATCAAAAATGAGACAGATATTTAAAAAAAAATCCTACTAATATACTGCTTTACCTGGAAAAATAGCAACCCATTACAGGAGATACTCTAATGCACATTGTGATCTTTCAGCCTTAAAGTGAAGAGATGCAACCGAGAGAAGGTGGTCAAAACTTAATATACAGCTAGACCAAAACTTAGGACCATCTCATAGTGGTTCCTAGTTCTGTGGTTCAGGGGTAAGGAAAAGGATTCTTAACCAAACCTATCAAATAGGCATGTTGCCATGAGTCACACACTTCCACAGACAATCCTTCTGCCCTGCTGGGCCACTGTGGTCCTCTAGAATTTCTGATTAATTTGCCTTTTCATATTAACATTCACATGTACAAATATCAGCGGAGTTAGAAACAATGACTTCAAGACCCTCAGAGTTTGGATTGCTTTTAAGATATATCACCGTGTATTTCATCACCAACTGCCCACCCTATGTCTTTCCTAAAGTAAAATATCATCTTGGTGTCATTACATAGCCTCACCTAATTACATGCATCTTATCTATTGTTACAAGGACCAAACTCCTTTATTTATAATTAGTATTTTGACTCCACAGATTCCAAAATACTTCATCTATCAATTATAGAAAAGTTTTGTTCAGACTTCATCAAAAAGTCATCAGAAAGATGACTGGCAGAAGTCTAATTTTGCTAGCAGTACAATGGTCTACTACACTTGCTTTGTACGTGTCTCACTACAAATCTCCACTGAGTATGTTCCTTCTCTGAGGAAAAATATTTCTGCTCCTTTCACTTTCTTTGCATCACCAGCTTCACAGAGACATTTGAATGCATAGGTTCACTCCAAGATGTCCAGGAGTAGTTCTGGATGTGGTTGCCTATAACAAGAATAAAAACCAAAGGCAACAGGCCCAGAAGCCATGATAAGACCGAGAAAAACCATCTGGCAGTGTTCGTGACACATTCATACTGTCTAGCTTTTCAAAGTTTCCAGAAGATTTCTCAGAACTACCAAAATAATGAAAGCAATAGTCAAATGTCAAATTGCAATGAAAATTAGATATGAAATGTTCAATATTCTATTGCCTTTGATCTACTTACTGGCCTTAGGAATATAAAAATGAATTAGTTCAACATCTATGGAGAAAAACAACCACCTCAAAGAGGAAAAGGTTGGCATCTTACTTTTCTCTACAACATTATCAATGTCAGAGAGAATGATAAAATATGAAAACAATTCTAAACTTAAATGTAGAACCAGAAATCTTTTTCAAGGCATGAAGAAAGAACATAGTCAAACAAGAAAGACCCTTGGGAATAGAAAACAGAGTTCTTGCAGAGAAAAGGAAATTTGCTGCCAACATTCAGTGGATTAAGAAATTAATTAAAATGAGGGGGGAAAAGAACTTGGGGATACGGTGGTAGAGGTCTTACCTGGCATATGCAAGGCCTTCAGTTCAATCTCCAGTACCAAAGGAGTATGCCAACAACAAAAGTGAAAAGCGAGTAAGTAGTTGTAGAAGAATGGATGCTGAGTCATCATTTATCTATAGAATTGAAGATAACAGGTCAAATCACTACAGTGAATATTGGTAATATAAAGATAATGGGTGCTGAGTCATTATCTGTTTCTCTGTACAATATGAGGTAACAGGACAAATCATTGGGATGAATAAAATAATACAAAAATAAAAACACCGTCATCAACATGGAAAACTGAGAGACAGGTGACAAAAAGTGAGTCTTTTTTTCTACTACCAGCTCCCTCCCAAATAATGACCCAGAAACTTATCATTAATTACACAAGCTTAGGATTGCCCCAATGAGATTTTATAAGCTAAATTAACTCATATTTTAAAAATCTATGTTCTGTCACATGGCATTACCTCTCTTCCATCTTGCCCCTCTGTCTCCCCACCTTGTCTGGCTGTGAACCTGCCTTTCTTCTTCCTAGAGTCCTTTCAGTGTCTGAAAGTCCATTCTAACTTCTTCCTTCTTAGCTGTTGGCCATTTGACCTTTTATTATACCAATCACAGCAATACACCTTTGCACAATGTACAGACATTCCACAACATTTCCCCCTTTTTGTCTAAATAAAAAGGAAAAGTTTTAGCTCTAATGTATAAAAACCATATACAGTAAGAACAATTATCAGGAAAAATTATATTCACAATGTCAAGTCTTTTTTTATTTGGCTAATTTAGAGAAAGTTCCATAATATCTATCATATCTTAGTGAGTCCAAAGTTTCATACATAAACCATTTTCTATTATAACTTGTATTAACCATCCTGTAATATCTTTTTAGACCTTAAAACAGCTTCTTAGATAAACAACTTATTCTATAAATAAAAAACTGTTTGGGCCTATGTCAGGTATCTTAAAAGTAGGCGAAAAATCAAAGCATAAATAAGAAAAAGACAGAGTCAGACAAAGACACAATCCAATCACCCGCAAAGCAACATATAACAAAATAAATAAGCCATGAGCCATGTGACAAAACAGATTAACAAAAATTAGTTAAATTACAATAAAAGAACTAACAAAATGCCTGAGCCATAGGTCAAACAACATAAAATTAATATAAGTGTCTGTATGTTTCTTTAAAAGTTTACAATTACTAGTTCAGATAAACAGTAGCAACAGGTCCAAACTATGGGGCTTTTCCAGGCCAGAAACTTCTTACTACACAAATAAGCATTTCTATCTCTTGAACTTACACACTTTACAGCTCTAATGTAATTTTCTTTTCTGAAATTAGTAACAAGGAAAATTGTAACTATAACTATCTCATTTCAACTTCATCAGAGACTTGAGAAAGATATCATACAACCTAGGTAAACAGGAAGTGCAGAGCATACAACTTCTAAAACTATAAGAAATGATAGAAATGGCTGGCTTCCTGGACAGTCACCCAAGTTTCTTTCGCAATGCTGAGGCACCCATCTTTGGCCTACAGGCCTAGAATATTTGGCAGACATTTCTGTGAGATAGAAAATTTGAAGAACTGTTCCACTCTGTCTTGACAACGTTCAGCAGTCTTACCTCTTTGTGTTGTGCCTTTCCTGTTTGTACAGTACACTGTCAGCAATCAAGGCAAGAGCAGTTTCTTACCCAAATGGCCATCTTTGCCACACTGAAAGAAAACACTATATGGAGGTTCTTCAATGCCTATCATCCTTTCTTGAAGTAAAATGGTGCTGCCAGAAGCAGATATGTCTCACTGTCGTTAAAAAGCCTTATATCATTAAAACATTTTAAATACCATATTCTGTGGGTCTTTGAAGTGTTTGAAGACTATCTACTTAAAATATATCTGTTTGACCCTGAAAACATACCTAATATGACTATAAGTGTGATTGTTATAGATGACTATTAACCTGTATTTATTATTATTATTATTATTATTATTATTATCATCATCATCATCCTAAATAGTTTTCAAGAACTAAAACTTTGCTGTAGGTGGAATATTCCTGTCCCAATCACCTGCTCCCAAATAACCAACAGCTATTTCCCAAATAACTGATGTAAAGACTTAATATTACTTATAAATATTCAGCTGATAGCTCAGGCTTGATACTACCAATTTCTTACATTAAAATTAACCCATATTTCTTATCTATGTTTTGCCATATGGCTCATGTCTTGTTACCTCATTTTCTACATGTCCTCAAGACTCTACCTTCCTCAAACCATCATCCTCAGTTTGTCTCTCTCATCTAACTTTATCCTGCTCAGCTATTGGCCAGTCAACTTGTTTCTTAAACCAATCATAGCAGCATATATTTGTTGTTATAATATTCATAAGAATTATTCCACAGCATTTACATTATATTTTTAAATGTTTTGAATTGAGCTGCAGTATCCACTGAGAGCTCTTCCAATTCTATTCTGCCTCTTGTCTCTTTTCTTAATCCTCATTTCCCTTTTTAAGTGTTGTGGGACAGATTGGCTTGTCCCAACAGGTGGAGCCTAACCAAGGACCTGTAAATAGGAGACTCAGTGGAGGACACCACACATGAATGGAGCACTCAGATATGATTAAAGTGGAAGTGCAGGAAAAAATGAAGCTCAATGGCTGCCTGAGCACTTGGTGCAGTGTGTGAATCAGAGAAAGGCCAGTCCTAATCAGATTCTAGCTGCTGATGCTCCTCCAGAGGAGTTAGAGAAAGATTTACTGAACCTACGTTCACGATTATTTGATATTAAATCCTGGGAAGAAGGAAAGGGAAGGAGATTATGGTGACCATTAATGTTTCCAAGCTTTTTGATAGACCTGCTCCACAGATTTTCCAGACCACTGTAAGTTGTAATTATTCTGAATGTGGCCAAGGAATGCCTACCTATCTGTTTTTCCAAAAATGAAACCATGACTGTGTGTTTGTTCGTTTATCCATACTATATCTTGGGACGAGGAGGTTACCTTTGTGAGTATAGTGTTTCATCTGCTCTTGCCCAGGGGAAATAGAAGTCCTGGAGAGCAGGTACCTCAGCGATTTCCCCTGTGGGAAAGAAACTCACTGAAGTAATGGAACACTATTATGGAGGTGAGGTGTGCCTAAAGTCCTTCTTCAGTATTTCACTGAATTTCAGTGAAATAAGTGATAAACTGGTCGAGAACCCAAATTGGAGGTACTGAAGAGGCTCCCCAAGTTGATGAAAAGGAGCTGGGCAAAGGATTTTGGTGTTGGTATTTGATACTTGAGAAGCTCAAATGTATCTTTGGAAGTTGATGACAAGAATGCATTGGATTTTAGGAGAGGGAAAGTAAAGGATCCAAATTATGAAGCTACTCCCTACCACTCCCACTACAAAAACATTTTCTTATCTCTTGTATGCATTGGTGATAGCTTGTGTTAATGCACTTTATGCTTAGTTAGTAGGGGATGTAAATAGTTCTATTAAGACGTGCTTTTTAATTCAAGTTAAAAAATACACAGAATTGTATTTTTTTATTTTATTTTATTTTATTTTATTTTATTTATTTATTTATTTATTTATTTATTTATTTATTTATTTATTTATTTATTTATTTATTTTTTACCAATTCTGTGTCCGTTGTTAATAATCATACTGGAAGTATGGAGTTAGCTTGCTAATGGTCTTGATCCATGGTATGATGATACTTGGAACTCAAAAAAGATATTGATGTACAAACAGAGCATAAGGTGAATGCTTTATACTAAGTGGTACAGTTGTTAGGAGATGAGATGCAAATAGTTAATGATAAGAGCTCATCGGAGAGGAGTTTGGCATGATGCTAATGGGTACTTAGATTTCCTGCAGTTAAAAAGGCAAAGTTCTGATGCAGCTAAAACTGCTGAAGACATCCTGGACCAGTTTTAAAAAGGTCATTCTATTTTGATCACCCTTTACTCCCTTATTAGGAGGTATGGTAGGCATAGGAGCGTGTGTATTGTTAGGCACTATTTGCTTGCTTGTGGTTATCAAGTTACCTGTGAACTCTCAGTGGAAAGTTGGAGTTAAGCTCTGCACCATCCCTTGAGATTTTCAAGAAGCTGATAGTTAAAAAAGGGTAAGTACTTTTTACCACCTTTCAACCTAAGACAGGGCATGAATGATGGAATTCATGTGCCAATGACTGATAACCTGGATGGATTAAATAGGCAACAGTTATTGAGATGTCAAGGAGACCTTAAAAAAGTGTGTGTGTGTGGGGGGGGGAGAATTGTGGAAGCCCACAGTGACTCCGTCTTGTAGCTTGATTTCATCTTGACTAAAGGTCAGAAAGTTCAAGTTTGTTTTTTCTGCTCAAGGCTGTGTAATGGGATGTTTCGCCAAAGTAAGTATGTATGTGTATCTGTTCCTTTTCCCCAACTTTGTGGTGTGTTTAAAAAGTCTGTGAGGATTAAATTCGGGGTGGCTTCCTGATTGTATTTTGGAAAAAAAAAAGTTTTTAATTGGTATAATACTTGAAGCAAGAATAGAAACATATACAGTATAACAAAGATAACTTTAAATAAATTTGTATCAAGATATAAAAATCTCTACCAATGTAAAATACTTGAGACAAGTGGATGGTCAAAAGTAGATTCAACAATTCACCCTTTTTATCCAATTATTTCGGTATATTTCTATATTCTCCCATTTTTACTTCAGAAAGAGATCCCTGAATCCAATCTCCTTTGTTCGGCTTTTTTCCTGTTCATGACCAAAAACAACTTGTACCTAGCCCCCATAAATGATGACAAACATCCATAACCCACCAAAGGACCAAAACCCAACCATCTCACCTGTTGGAAATGTGGGCATAATGTTCTTTAGATTGCTTCCTATTGTCTGGGTCTCTGGCATCTTTAGGGGATCCCAAGAAAACTGGAATAATGGTCAAGTCCTGGGAGAGCTAGCTGTATTATTTTTTGTTTAGTATCTTTGTGATGGGAAAGTGTAGAGCTTTTATCTGAAGTCTTGGCTGGATAGTCTGAGAAGGTGAGCCATCTTAGCAGCTTTGAAGTTGTTCTGGGTACACAGTTTTGAGGAAACTGCAACAGAGGCATTGTGATAGGCTGGATCATCTGGGCTACTCGTCTTCATTGAAATCTGGTCTTTTTTTTTCTGAAAATACATAAACTTTTAAAGGTAACATATATATCTGCATTAACACAAATATAAAATTTGTGGTGTTCAGGAGTAAGCTAAAATTTTTTTCCAGGTTTGAACAGGTAAGAGGCATTTGTCAACTATATAAGTCCATTTGGACTATATAACGTAGCTGTAATATAAATCTCCATGTTGTATGAACAGATGGCATGTAATAATAAGTCATGAGGATTCTGTAGCCAACAGGATTTATCATATCTCATCCAGTCTCAGAGCTGATTCCATGGTAGAAGGCTCAGTTTTCTTGGCTTTTTTTCTTCATGTCTGTAGCCAAGATCTTCAGGAGGTCTTCGTGATCCAATATACTCTTTATTAACATTGAAGGGAACCATAACTTTTTGTTTCCTTTGGAAGCAAAGGCATAACCTCTCCCCCAATGCAATATTTTTTGACCTCCATTTTGAAGTTAGGACAGTCTTAAAATTTATAAGTTGGTTTAATTTAGCAGTTTTCATAATCCAATGCCTTTCAGCACCATTTGTTTTTTATACATTAGCATTTAAAATTGTAAAGTCAACAAAGCACAGTACAGGATCCAGAAGTTCTGCGTGTCTCTCATCTTTATATGACTTGTTTTTTTTAAATGTGACTTTACTGTCTCCAAAGACTATTATTTTTAAACTATTATTTTTTTAATGACTATTCTCATTTTCTCTTTTTGCTTTGGCATCTAAGCACATTTTTTTTCTTAAAATATTTTCATTTAAAAGTTTTTTTTTTTTTAAAAAAAAAAAAACAAAAAAACAAACAAAAAAAAACACCACTGTTCCCCTCCCTCCCCTCTTACCAGTTATCCCTCAGCTTCTCTTCACCCCATCCCCCATCCATTCCTCAGAGAGCACTCCTAGGATGAGTCCGTGCAGTCTGGAATATCCAATTAAGGTAGGACCAAACCCCTTGTCCAGTATCGAGACTGAGCAAGGTGTAGGGAATGGGTTCCAAGAAGCCAGTTCATGCGCTAGGAATAAATTCTGATCCCATTGCCAGAGGCTCCACAATCTGCCCAAGACAGACATTCAACTGTCTTTCACATTCAGAGAGCTTAGTTAAGCCCTGTGAACATTTCCCAGCTGTCAGTTCAGAGTCAGAGAACTCCCTAGGGCTCAGGTCACCGTGTCTGTGTGTTTTCTTAACATGATTGTGACCTCTTTGCTCATATAATCTCTCTCTCTTTTGCTGGATTGGAAGCTTCACCCAGTGCTTAGCTGGGCCTCTGCATCTGCTTCTGTCAGTTGCTGGATGAAGGTCCTATAATGACAATTATGGTGGCCATCAATTTATTTGTAGGGGAAGGTCAGTTTGGGCACCCTCTCCACTATTGCTTGGCTCATCTTGTGGGTTCTTGGGTATTTCCCTAGCACCAGGTTTCTCTCTAACTCCACAATGGCTCCCTCTATCAAGATACCTATGTTCTCTCTCTCTGTCCCTCCCCCAGCACAACCACTCCATTCCTTCATGTTCTCTTCCAACCTCCCTTTGCCCTCTTCCCCCTTTGATCACATTTTACTCAGGAGATCTTATCTATTTCCTCTAAGCACTTAAAAACCTTTGTAGAGGGTTTCTGTGCCTGGACCTGGCTTTACTGAGCACCTGCTGCATCTTTTGATCATGTGAGGCAAGCATTAAGCCAGCCTCAAGGCTCTGCACAGAGCACTGACTGGCTCAAGCCTGAAGGCAGTGGCCCTGAGATGAATCTCTGTACACAAAGGCCAGCCTGAGAGACTGCAAACCAGGAAGCACCTAGTGTATGGCTCCATACTTGTTTGTTTGGAACATTAAAAAAAAACCAAAACTTTCTCAGGTCCTATGTGGAAATATTTTTCTCCACGTTGGGTACTATATGTAACAACAAGTCTTTTTCTCTTCCTTCCTGCAGCCAGTTCCCAAATAGAAACCTGGAGACATTATTATGAAAGCTCGACCTTTAGCTTAGGCTTGTCTCAACTAGCTCTTATAAGTTAAATTAACTCATGTACTTTAATCTATGTTCTGCCATGTGGTATTACCCCTCTTCCATCTAGTACCTCCTGTCTCTTCTCCTTGTCTGTCTAGTAACATGCATTTCTTCTTCCCAGAGTCTTCTGTCTCAAGAAATCCCACCTAACTTCTTCCTTCCTATTTATTGACCATTCAGCTCTTTATACTGATTACAGAAATACATCTTCACACAGCATACACAGATATCTATCCTACAACAACAAAAAAAAATCAAGGTGTTGAGGTCATTGTCTTCCATAGCAATGAAAAATGAATGTTGCCTAAAACTAAACCATTTAGCCAAAAGTTGAAAAATATGTTGACCTTTTTATTTTAATAAAGTCAAGAATTTTTAATGTTTAATGATTTCCCTTTTAATTATGTATTTTGATCATATTTCCCTTTTAACTCCTCTCAGATCCACCCCACACTTTTGTTTCTGCCCTCAGCTTTGTATCTTCCTTATTTTTTAATAATTCATCACATCCAGTTTTTGTTGTTCGTGTACGTCTGAACATGGGCCCATGCACCAAGTATGTTCCACCTGCCAGGAGCCACATTCTTACTTAAAAAACTAACCCTGAAGCAGTCCATCACCTGTCGATAGTTCTTCAGTGAAGGCTGGAGACTCACAAAGCTCTTCCCACTCCATGACAGAACCCTGATTGGCTTGATCTTGTGCTTGAGAGCACAATTGTCATGAGTTCATGAGTGTTAAGGCTCCCTCCTATCCAGAAGACACTGTTTCATTCTCATATTCTCCAGCCTCTGGCTCTTACAAAACTTCTTCCGTCTTTTCCTTGATGGTCCCCAAGCCTTTTGGTGGTAAGGATGGCTGTCATTGGCATCTCATCACTCTACTGGCATTTATTTTCTGCACTTGGACCTACTGTATATTGCTGCATTAGGTACTGGGGTCATTATAAAACAGAAGCTCTCTAATGAGGTCTTAGAACTGCATTAGTCTGAGTCTAGGGATACAAATTTAGATGGCACTACGATGCTATGTCCATGTAGGAGAAGAATAGTAGTAAGTTCACTCTTGGGGCCTGTAAACTCACAACCATGTATTCTTGAACAGATTCACAGCACCAAGCATGTGTTTCCTATTGTGGAGTTGGCCTTAACCACAATCAGAATGTTATTTGTTTACCCTCCTAACACAGGGTTCACAGCTAGGAAAGATTGTTGATGACCCTCCCTGCTCCCCAATAGCCCACCTAGCATCTTCCAGTACCATGAGAACCAGTCAGCAGTGACAAACTAGGAAGGGATCTTTGGTATTGGGGTCTTATAATCAAGTTCTGGTGACCAACCAAGAGCAATTGTAGTAGCCTCCAGGACACCTGTGACCAACCCTAAGGGAGCTATCCTACACTTGGTCCATCCGTGTTTGTTTATTTTTAACTCCCCTCTTCTAAACTATGGCTTCTGGGCAGAACAAAATCCTCTGGGTAGGAGAATTCTAATAATCTCTCTCTCTCTATCTCTCTCTCTCACACAGCACATACAAAGCTTATAAAAATAGTGGATTTCTATATATCATTTTAATATGCTTACTGTTGTTAGTTATTTCTTTCTCTAGCCCCGTAATAAACTTTTAAATTAGAGAGGGTTTTTTATTTATTTGTTGTTTTTTGTTTTAAGGAAACAGTGTGAAAAACTGTGAAATCCAATTAGGTGTTTTTTTTTTTTTTTTAATTCTATTATATCTATTTAAAATCACTTTAGAAAAGGAGACCATAAAATGTGTAGTAAGAAGGTTGAAAGCACTGAGCTAGAGCCTCCTTTCTTAGCCAAGATCCTGATTCTAGCTGTGTTCCTTATTCTTCTCAAAGTCTGGCATTAATTCTGGGGGCTAACCCACAACCTCTTAATAAGTTCCTTTGCTGTTTCCACCAGCATACATCAATGTCTACTGTCTGCATTAAAACTATGATTCTGTGTTTAAGCTTTCGGAGTATTTACTTGCATTTTAAATAAATGGTACAAACCCTCAAGCCTTAAATTCAAGTTCCTGTAGTTGTCTGTATTATTTACTCTGCCTATGCCTTTGACAACCCAGCTGCCTATTTGTTTTTTGTTTGTTTGCTTGCTTGTTTTTCTCACTTAATGATGGACTCTTTGTTTTTTGCTTTCTAGTAATTCAATCAACAAACATTTATTCTAATAACCACTGGACTGGGATATGGGAACCAGGAGGAAAGGAAATCTGGGTGTTGGTAACACACATCTTTAATCCCAGCACTTGAGAGGTAAGGTCAACTCCTCGATCAGGTGTTCAAGTGCAGCCAAGACTATGTGGAGAGATTGAGGCCGACCTGGGCTACCAGAGACTATTTCTCAATATAAAACAAAGTAAAACAACAGGAAAACAAAAGAAAAAAGACTCTGTGTCTCCTAGCAAGGAATTCAAATTGCAGAAATACAAGAACAAATGAAAGAAAAAACAGTAGTAGATTCAGAAGAGAGATGACGACAAGGACCTGTTTTTTTCTATTCATGAGTACAAAGGAAGAGCACAGAAACTAAGCCCCACCCCCAACTAAAACCTTGAACACTGCAAAGGTAGGCTGAAGGGCACAGGCCAGCACTGCTGTCAAAGCCTCAGCAGTGTAGCTATCCCGCACACTGGAAGCTCTTTAAAATGCCATGAGTGTGTCTGAGGGCTGTGTTTCTCAAACTTGTGAGATAACAGAACCATCCTGGGCTTGTTAAATTTTAGCTCAAGAGGGTTTGAGTCCATCCTTTTAAATCCAGGTCCTAGGAGACTCACCCGGATCGGAAACTGTGGCAAAAGATGAGCCTGGAAGCAAAATCCAGGAAGGGCTAAGAAGCTCCGGTTTCATCCTAAAGGCAAAATGCTGCCATTCAAGGACTTAAAGTCAAGTACTGACTTTTCATGTTTGCATCTTAGGAAGTTCACAGGAAGCAGTACTGGGTTTGAGGAAACAGATCTTGGCAATGCGAGATGCTGTGTTATTAGAAATACCATGCTGGGAAAGACTACATATTTCAACTAACAGTGTATTCACAAAACAGAGCAAGTCAGCAGGATGGAGTTTAATGTCATCAGTTTGATAACTACACCGCTGTGAGGTTCGGAAGATTCTGGTGTAGATTGACTCCGGGGTTTGTATGGATAAGGATGGCGTTGACCTGTGAGAGACAGAGAAGCATCACCCTGACATCTCCCCCTAAGTATTCAGTTTTAGCTATGTTGATATTGAGCCAAAAAATGATCTAAAGCCTTTATAAGATCGTCTGTGCTTGAGTCTAGAACTCAGAACAGGGGTCTGCAGAGAAGCTGTGGATTGTCTTTCAAAGGCAGGGTAGTGCATGAACAGGAAGGTAAACAGTGACAGAACAGTCAGAAGGCTCACCCCAACCTGCAGTTCTTTTTGCCTGTAAATTTAGGAAAGCGGATACTTACTAGAACCAAATGACTGAAATCTAAGGAAGGGACCCAGAATTCTATATAAAAACTATTTTTTGTGGATAACAACCACATATCATAGAAGTTCCTTCACTTATCACATTTGTTATACACTGAAACTGCCTGCTATCTAAAAACCTGAAAAACTCAAAGTCAACCTGGGCACAATGGACTCTACCTATAATTACCAGGTAAAGACTAACCTGGGCTACCCAGCAACACCCTATCTTGAAAGCCCAAATAAAATAAAATAAACTCAATGTCAAGATGCTCTACATGTTATACCATTTCAATACAATAGTATACTGAGCTGAACAGGGGCTAGATAACAGTATTTTCTAAAAGATCTCAGTATAATTCAATGTGTTATGAAAGTAGGAAGCACTGACACAGGCTGCTATTGGCTGGGTTAGGTTAAGTGAACATTTCCTACATAGCTGCTGAAAGTATCATAGTTCAAGGGTAGGGTAGGCATAAAACCACCCAAGGAGTAAAGCCCAGCTCAGAGCCGAAGAGACAGCATGAAGCTTCAGCTTTTCAGAGAAGAGGAAGTAGGTAGATCTGACCCATGTTACCTTTTCAGAAGCAAGTCATAGCCCAGAGCCATAAGAACGTTACAAGCTTAACAATGTTCTCCCAAATGGAAACAGAGTAAGTGATAAAGAAGTGGTCCTCTTATTTTTTCTGGCTGACATCTGAATGATTCTAAGAACACTTGAGATTGAACTGGGAGCACGAACAGAGGGCAACTTGGAAGAGGCTCAGTAAACCCTGGGGCACATGATGGGCTAAGGGCATCAGAGGAAGAGATGCTGTTCCAGGGGTATGAAAAGGCACAGGAGAGAAGGGAAAGGGGGAAATTAGTGAGGGCAATATCGCAGGAGTCAATGGCAGGGGATTGCAGGGGGAAACAGCTGCAGAAAGAAATGGCAGGGTAGTTGGAAAATGTCAATCGGGCTTCGGTCTTCATTCATGTAGGAGGAAAAAGTAGAGGGCAGGTATCTTTTCTCTTGCAACCTGCTTGATAACCACTCTTAAGTCTCATTTGACTGGCGCATTATTGAGGGATGGAGAAGAACTGTTTGAAATTCAAAATGCACTAGTAACATCCTTTTTTCTCAAGTTACATTACACAGGGATAATCACATCCCTAACAGAAGCATCCCAAACAGGCCCTGAAAATAATCAAAAGGAAAGGAATAAAGGCTTGGCTGGGAGTTCGGTCTAAAAGAAGTAAAATGCTTCGGGGGTGGGGGGATGGGTAAAGGGGCTGTGGCTGGAGTGTCCAATTAGCCATGCCTCTCTTCGCTGTGTCTCATTTCCATTGACTTTATTCCATTCTCGCCCCTACTGGTCGGTTCTCCAGCGTTTCTGCATCCCTGCTTCTTCACTTCATCTCTCACAGCAGTTGGGCTTCAGCAGCTCTTTATACTTTCTGCATCCAACTGGAGGCCGACATCAAGCAATGCACTCCTGGCTTGGGCTCTGAGTAGAATGCCCTGGCTTGTGCTCTTATAGTGCCATCCTCCTTGTGACCTGGAGCAGCGAATGGAAGCCCCGTGTGCCTTAACTGTATTAAGGTGGCAGGAAGAACCGTTATGTTATAGGAGCATTACAGGAAAGAATAATCGATCCATCCATGGAAGGGCTGTGGGGAGAACTGGAGTGCCATTGGTCTTCTATAAAACGCCCAGGAAACAACACATCTATTTAGATTGTTATGGAGATTAAATTAGAGAGTGCACCTGAAGTTCATCAGCCTCATGCACAGGATTTACCTAACACCAACAAATGGTAGCTGTTCTAATTACAAAATCTCATGTAAAATAGTCCATATTCTGAAGGCTTCCCTTTTCCCAGCCTAAACAAATAATTTCTTATTCTATGCTCTGCTCTTCACTTCAGTTCTATTGTAGACATGACTTCTCTCATTTTCTTCCCTACTTACTGTTTCTCCATAGGGTCTTGCCATGTAGCACAAGCTGGTCTGAACTGACGGTAGTTCTCCTGGCTCAGCATCTCCAGGGGCATGAGCCTCCACCCTCCGTAACTCTCAGGTCGGTGATAGTTGATAGTTGCTCACATCTTCATCTTCCTGCCCACATTATGAGGTTGAAGTCAGAGCATCACTGGGTTAACTCACATAGTATAGAACTGCGCAGTGATTTTTAAGTGTACATAGTAGGTTCTCATCAGTTGGTGGTTGCATGCCTTTATATTTTTATATTGAGCTTTACTTCATGTAAGTTTATATTGGGACTTTTGATAATGCTCAATATGGATGAGAATGTGGAAAAATTGTAGGCCAAAGTGTAAATTGGAACAATCGTTTGGGGGGGAAAAAGGAATAAACAGAGTCTTCAAAGATAGATTGGGGCATATGGATATGACAGAATAATACATATAATACATATTTCATATTAGACACTGCCTGTATACATATATCATACTATATTAATATTGAAAGACCCCTAAAACAGACTATAAGTAAAACTATAAAGCGATGCAGATTTCTTTCTCACAAATGTAAATGGCTCCTTTTGTGTAAAATTAAAGATAGCTGAGTTTATGCAGATTTATGCTTTTTTAAACTAGGAAGTATAATAAGCAATTGTGCATGGGGAGAAGGTGGTAAGGAAGAAGAGAAACACAGCTTTTCACTTTCCCTTTCTAACATTCTGCACCAGGTTCTATAATCTAATCCATCTCTCTTCTCTAATATAGTGGTAAAAACTGAAATTAAAGCCTACCTTTTTTTTTTTTTAATCTTTTATACATTGGTATAATATTCATTATTTAGTTATTTTGGCAATGCTTGGGATTGAACCCTCATATTGTACATGATAGGTAAATGTCCTACTGTTGAGCTATATTGAACCTCTCAGTGTACTTTTAAAAGTATTATTTAAATGGCCTAGGTGAAGTGTTTCGACATCACATTTTAAAAAGAATGATTTCTTTTGAGAATCTTATACATGAGTACTGTATCCACATCATTTCCATCCTCTTTCCTTTCCTCTCATGCCTCCTCACTACCTCTCAAATTTATGACCTTTCTGAATTCTTCCTTAATCATTATTGTATATAACAATCATGAAGATATAGACACACACGCACACGCACACTCGAGCGCGCACACACATTGTGATGGCCATTCTTGGTTGTTAACTTGACTACATTTGCAATGAACTAAAACCCAGCAGCTGGGTACACCTGGGAGAGATTTTTTCTTAATCAAATCATTTGAAGTGAAAAGACCCACTTTTAATCTGAATCTTCCGAGGTAGGAAGATACACTTTTCGTTCATATTTTTTGAAGTGGAAAGATCTACCTTTAGTCTGGGCCACACCTTCTGCCGGCAGCCTATGTAGAAGACATGGAGGAAGGAAGCTTTGTCTCTTTGCCTGCTTGCCCCCACTCTCATTGGCAAGCACATTCCTTCACTGGCATCGGAGCCCACTTCTTCAGAATTCTGGATTATATTAAAGACCAGCTGAGACATTGAGCCTCATGAACTGAACAACTACTGGATTCTTGGGCCTTCTATTGTTAGACAGTCATTGTTGGATTAGCTGGACCACAGTCCGTAACACACAAGTTCCGTTCCTTTAGAGTATTCTAACTAACATAGTGTTTGTTACCAGAAATGGTTGTAGAACTACAGAAGTATAAGAATGAATTGTTTCAATATCTGCAACAGACTTTCCAATTTGCTAACACAGTTACTGAAGCCTCTCCTAGAATCTTGGAGAATTCTGAAAGCCCATGGTGTATTTTACACGCTTAAGCAGACAAATGCATGTGATTATTCTGACTCACCAGTTGTGAGAGGCAATGAATTCAGTGACTCTGTACACAAAACTTCTGACAGTTAGTGGGAAAACAGAAAGCCTGAAGATGCGCTTGGTTACGTCTAGCATCTCTGGATAAATTGACAAACCAAAAGAATGAGCTCTGTGATGTGGAAATGTCTTTCTATATGTTGTGAAACATTTTGGCCCATGACAGGCACCGTAGCAGTAGGCAGGAATCAGAGCATAGGTAGGAGGAGGGCAGAGTCAGACAGAGAGATTGATACAGCTGCCCAAGAAAGCAACCCATAAGGAACACAGGTGAGCCACGGGTCATGTGGCAGACAGATTAATGGAAATGGGTTGAGTTAAGATTAAAGAGATAGCTAACAATGTGCCTGAGCCGTAGGCCAAACAGCATGGAATTAATATAAGCATCTGAGTCATTTTGTGGGGGAAAAGTGGCTGTGGGTGGATCTGGACCATGGGGCTAGTCAGACCCGAAACCTCCTGTTACAGCTCTGACATAAAATTAACTAACTTCTAGCATCCAAGAATATGATGGATAGCAGTAAACTCAGTGATAAAACTGACCAGCTCCAGATACATACATGACCTTAAGGTTTCTAAGTGTGCCTAGAAGAAAATCTTCTCTCCAGCATCCACAAAGCTCAAGTTGCAGAAAATCAAACCAAAGCCCCCATTGTAAAGTTGGCTGAATTATAGCAAAAGACTCAAGTCCAGCCTCAGAGGGTGTCAGCACTTAAAGGGCATTACTTGGTAAAGGCTGAGGTCCTGTAACTTGGCAACCTATTGAAGCTGATGACTTCGAACCCTCAAATGCTCAGGGGTTTATCTCACCTGAGGTGGTTGTCTCTCCTCAGTGGAAGATGTGCTCCCACCCCACCCCCTAAAATAGTGTCTTTCCCACCTCTGACTGAGGAAATTAATCCTTCATCATCTGCTTAACCACCAGTTTGTTTCTCTGAAGGAGATGCCAGACAAGACTGGTACTGGTATACATCAGGGACCACCAGCACCTTAAGGCTTTAGACTTAAGACTGGGCAGACTTCTAGAGGGGAGATAGAAAGTGCAGTCCTTGAGTAGGTGCCCTACACCACTAAAGAACTTAATGAGTTTGCTAATTTGTTCAAGCAAAAGCCTGTGAAATATCTCTGGGAATGGATTTTAAGTGTGCGAAATAATGGTGGAAAAATATAAAACTGGATGAGGCTGAATTTATTGATATAAACCTATTCAGTGGAGAGTCTAGGTTTAATATGGAAGCTTCGCCAGTTTTTTTTTTTTTTAAGCCAGAACTGGCTGAAGTATTTGTCAAAAGGCTGACTACTGAAAAGGAGTTGGAGATGCCTGATATCCCTTAGCTTAGTGCTAATCAAAAGCTCAGGGAAATTGCAACAATAGAGTGGGTATTTCTATGTAAAAGCTAATTCTCCACAATAGGAAGGCCTGGAAGACATGCCCTTCATTAATACTATAGGACCCAAAATGGTGACAGGGTCATTGCCATATTTGAAAAGCATGTTGTCGCTCTTTTCTTTGTGCCAGACTCAGGGTTGGAGATGCTGCTGCTCAATTGGATGAATTAAATCCAGTTAGGTTTAATTGGGCGCCAGTGTAGCAGGGGCCAGGTGGCAGCCCTGAATCACCAAAGACAAGGTTAGCGTAGTTATCATAATGGGCACTATAGGCCAAAACAATGTCCGTAGTGGCTGACCTGTAATAGTCAGCACAGGGGAAAGGTTTTTATGGTGGCATGGCTCATATGAACCTTTGGTACTAGATAATCAATCATGATATTTCCAGGCATGAAAGAGATAAGAAGCCAGTGAACCCTGCATCAACTGCTACCTCCATGTTCCTGCCCTGTTTTAGATCCTGCCCTGCCTTTCTTAAATGTTTTGGAAGCATACGTTGAATAAATCTTTTCTTCCCCAAGTTATTTTAGTTATGATGTTTGATCACAACAATAGTAACCCTGACTAATACATTTGTAGTTGATTTATGGTATTATATTGTAAATAATTGTCCTGCCTACAAGTTTAATAAAAAGCGCTGGTTGGCCAAAGGCAGACAGGAAGTATGGGCAGGGCTACTAGACTAAAAAAAACTCTGGGAACAGGAAGAACAGAGCAGAAATGCCACAGACAAGCCAGCAGATGCAGAGGACAACTGTGCTGCTCTGAGAAAAATACCAAGCCACATGGCTGAACACGGTAAGAGTCATGGGTTTAGTGTAAGGGTAAAGAGTTAGCAAGTTATACGCCTGGGCCCCAGGTCAACCAACGTACAATTAATATAAGTGTCTGTGTGTTTCTGTGGGACTGTGGGACTGTGGGTCTGAAAGTCTGGGCCACCAGTTGAGGCTGGAAAGTACAGGCCAGAAACCTTATACAACAGACACTATATAAAAAGCTAACTTAAAATGACATTTTAAATAGTTGTGGACCATTTTACAAGATGATACATTCAATTTATTAACCTTTTGCAGATTATTTAAATTTATAATGTTCTAATGGTTACAATACTGAAATGAATATTTATTCCTTTAGGTAAGTTCTGGACATGAAAATATTCTGAGCAATAGTCATTCTTACTGACAACCTTTATACAGGCATGATCTTAGAGTACTTTCCCAGGTGTTTGGAAGGATTCAGTGTAACACTGCAATTAGCTGTTTTGAAGAGCCAAAATGCTTTGCAAACAGAGAAGAATCCTTGAGTGCCCAGAGGCAATGTAGCAGTAAGTGGGGGAGAGATAGCAGAGGAAGTAAGGTGTGAGACAGTTTTTTCCCCCCCTTAGGCTGTGACTCCCTCTCTCTCTCTGCAAGTATTTCTTACAGAGACTTGTGAAGGAGCTGACCTGTAGAAGAGGCACAAAGACAGCATACAAAGCCTGGGACTAATTATACTGTCCACTGGGGAATTAGCAAGGTCTGGGCAAGGCCAAAGTCTTACCAATCAAGAAGTTAGTGATGCATGGTGGGATGTGCCTTTAATCCCAGTGGCAGAGGCAAGCAGATCTCTGAGCTCAAATTCAGCTTGGTCTACAGAGTGAGTTCCAGGACAGCCGGGTCTACACAAAAACACCTTGCCTCAAGCAAACAAAAACAAAATCCAAAAAAATTTGGAAAAACAAGAAACTGAAAACAAACGGAATGTTCCTAACCAGTTTGCCCAGCGGTGGACTGTTCACCCCTTTTCACTACCTACATGTGTCATGTGTCTGCTGACATTATAAAGTCTTCATCATATGGCTTATACATTAGTCCCCCAGTAGCTGTTTGGGAAGGGACCTGATTTACTTCACCATCACTCATAGTGAAATATCTTGGTTTTTCTTGTTTGTTTGGTTGGGTTTTTTTTTGTTTGTTTGTTTTAATCTTTAGCAATTTAATGGGTAAGTTTACTTTAACGGGAATTGTTTACTGACATTACTTTTGAGGTTTAGAAAGGTTTATGTTTTGAAGTTTTCATCTGATTCCTGGAAAAATAGCATCTCAAGGACCTTCTTTATCAGGCTATACTGATATAATAGCGGTTCATATGGCATATGATGATATGTGTTAGACAAGATCTTGCTCTATAGTCCGGACTGACTTGGAACTTAAGATCCCCTTGTCTCAGCCTCCCCAGGGCAAGGGATTCTAGGAATGTACCACTGTGTCTGGCTGGTGCCAGCTGTTTTTTGATGCTCTGACAAACATTAACTTAAAAATCCATACAGAGAACCTATGACCCAGTAATACTTTTCCCTCGTGCCATTGATGACATGTTTGGCCATAATTACAGTACACAGCCATTAGATTTGTGGCTGGATCTGGGTTGTTGTTCCCAGACTCAAGCATGTTACATCTGCCAACCTCCTCTGCAAACCGACCCATCTCTCATTCCTCTGCTATGTTCAGTTCATGCTAGCATCAAAAGTCTAGACACTTCATCCATGCTTTGGATAATGTCGCTGTCTACTCTCTAAGAGTCCCTCATCAGGACTAGGATCAGCATACTTAAAAATAAAAAGCTCAGTGAAAGCAAAAAACAAAATCAATCACACCTTTATCTCCACTCTATCACCTCAAAATTTTCTGTAGCACTGTCCAAACTGTCCCCCTTTTCGTTTTTAAATCATGTATATTTATATATGTGTTGGGACAGATGTGGGCCACAGGGTGAGTGTGCAGAAGTTGGAGGCAATCTTTTGGAAGTCAGTTCTTTCTCCAAATCTGGAACCTAGGGATGGGACTAAGGTCTTCAGGCTTGGCAGCAGGTGTCTGTACCTGCCGCACCATTTCACTTGCCATTTCTTTGTGCTCTATTACTTCTGCAACCACCCAGGAACCCACACACACTGCATCTGTTAAGTGCGGGCATAACTTCCGGCTTTTCTGATCCGGTGGCTCCGTCTTTCACTCCGTTTATTTTGTTGTTTTCTGTTTGTGATGTATGGGGTTTCCTTCTCTGCTCCTTATCTCAATTTATTTATGTTGTTACCTCCCTTCTTGGGCCTAACTTGAAAATCTTAAATTCCTAAAATTCTAGGCAGGAGATTCCTTTTTGTCCGATTCTTTCAGACGGACTCCATTCAGGCTCATTGTTTTAAACATTACCTATCGTATCTTTTCATTTATCATACATCCCACTCCCCTGGGGTTCTTTGCCACTTCATATTTGAGCGAAAGATTGAATTATTTGCCCTCTTCCTACGTAGAAAACAATACAGTTGTTTTGATGCCATGATGCAGCATAGTTGCCTACACACGCACACATACACACACGCACACACACACAGTGCTCAGTGTTTTAGAAGGTGATGTTAAAATCAAACATTTTTGCTTGATACAATTATGCAGGATTCAAACTATTGTTCACAAGTGGGTTTGTAACTGTTTAATAACGTGCAACTAACTGGCTAAGGAAATGATGGTTCAGTGGGGAAAACAAGAAACTGAGATTGAATCCCAAAAGCTCACACTAAAAAGCTCCACAGAGAGCAGGGGCACCTGTATCTCCAGCTCTACTATGGAGAGATAGGAGATAGAAGCAGGAGGATCCCGAGAAGCTGGTAGGCTAGGGAGTCTGACAGAGAAGCAACAAATGCACCATAACAAAACAAAACAAGGAAATTAAAAAAAAATATATATCCATGTATGAAAGTTGGTGGAAGTTGAGAACGCAAACAGAAATTGTTTTATGACTCACACATGCGCCGTAGGTGCATGACTGCATCCACACACACAAATGTGCACAAACACAGGAACCACCCACAAAATAATGCACAAATAAAATCAAAGGTAGAAATAATGTATATAATAAAAGGCCTTGAAAATTATAACAGGATTTTAAATGGTTTTTAGAATAAGAGTCAGGTATGGTAGTGCATAGATTTAATCCCAGAACTAAGGAGGTAGAGGAAGAGGCAGAATTCTTCCAGTTACATGGTGATATCGCATCTTTAAAAAAAAATGATAAGAAAAGAAAAAAAAAAAAACCTGTAAGGTCTGTCATTGGTGGTGGTGGCGGCAGCTGCGGCCGCCCATGCCTTTAATCCCAACCTTCCAGAGGCAGAGGCAGTCAGATCTCCATTAGTCGGAGACTATCCTGTCTGCAGGGTGAGTTTCAGGACAGAGGAAACCTTGTCTTGAAAAACAAACAAACAAAAGAATATAAGGTCTTAGAGTTGGAAAGAATAAATAGTTCTGATTTCATGATTTATAGGTAAGGGCATGGTAAGTTTTTGTCTAATGAACATCATGATTGGGAAAACAACAGGGTCCCTGGGTCTTCTTACAGAGAAGGCTGTGTCATATATGGGTTTGTGGTAATGTGTAATCACAAATACATACACATATATAGACTTTTATTCATGCACCGAGTATCCAAGAATATTGTAGTATTTTCCATCTACTCTGCAATAGGGTCCCCTCAGCTACCAAAATTTATGTTGCTTGATGAGTGTCCTATTTGAATTACTTACAGACTTTTAAAGTGAGTAACAATTAAAACATACCTTAAAGCTCTCTTTAAAGTAACCATAGTTCACTTATTTTTTTTTTTTAACAGACAGAATCTATTGTACAAGAAGTAGCAATCCTTTTAGAGAATTGACGAGCCATTTAAATTTGGCTTATTCCAAAACTATTAGGCCTGCCTTTCTTTTCAAAAGGGGCAAACATGCCTTTCAAATTTCCTCTCTGTACAGGTATTTCAAAGACAGGCACATTTGATCTTGGTAGTTGACTAATTAAAACAGGTATGGTAACAATTTTACTTGCAAGAAAGGAGAAACGCCAAAAGATGAAATAATTTGCTCAACACTTTATAAGAAATTAATCAAAGATAAAATTCAAATTCGCGAATACAGCCTGGAGTGGTGCACACTTTTATTTAATTCTAGCACTTGGGAAGCAGAGGCAGTCAGATCTGTGTGAGTTTGAGGACAGCCTAGACTATATAGTGATTTCCAGGACAGCTTGAGCTGCATGTGAGACCCTGTCTCATAAAAAATAAATATGAATTTGAATTCATACATGCATATATATACATATAAATTTGAAGTTTTATACATATTCCTAACAAAGGTCTTTCTACCTCTCATAGGTTGTCTTTTTTCAAAATAACAGGAGGAAAGTCTTATTTTCTGCTTAATATCCAGTGAGTTCAAGTTAATCTAGGATGGGCAGAGAAAGGGGAAGAAGGAATTTTGCCTGATTCTTTTTTCCCCAATAAAAAAGTGACAAAGCATGTTCAGAAGAGCCAAACTCTAACTTAATTTTTCATGCTTGAATCAACTTTATGGAGGATGATTTACATAAAATAAATGTGTTCATCTTAAGTCTATAGTTTAATGAGTTTTGACAAATGTGCACGCTCATATAGTCGTCACCCCAAACAAAAACAGCAGCATTTCTATTATATAGGAAATCTCATCATGTATTACTTCCTGGCTCCAGGCAACCACCAACGTGCTTCTGCCAATTTAAATTAGTTTTACCTATTCCAAAATTCCACATAAATACGACCATACGACAAATACTTTTTTTGTGTCTGACTTTTTAAATTTGTTCAGCTTAATGTTTTGAAACTTATGCATGGTACAACTATCAGCCATTCACTCCTTATTATTCAAGAGTTTTATATTTAATAACTATACTTCAATCGCCTTAGCCATTCACTGGGTTTTTTAGCCATCTGATTCAGCTCAAGATTTGGGGACTTACATGTAAAATATCGAGTAATATTCACGTCACCTTTGTGAAAGTATTTTACTTATTTCATGTAATCAAATATCTAGGACTGAAATTGTTCCATTATATAGTAACTGTATATTTAGTTTGTAAGAAAATATTAAATTACTCTTTATTGTGACTGCCCTATTTTACATGAGCATTCTAGTTGCCAGATCATCATAATGCTATGCTCGATCAGTCTTCATTTTCGCCATCTAGTAAGTTGTTTTGTATTGTGGATTATTTTGTATTTCCTGAATAACTAATGATTGTGAGCATTTTATATGTCAACATTTTTATTGCTAAGTGAAGATCCCGAAAGTTTTTCTATGATGACATATTTTGAGGCTCTGGTTTTTTATGGGAGTATGCATATATTTATTTTTAACTAATTTTCTCCTTTGCCATTATGAATTGCCCTTTTGAGTCACGGTAATAAATTTCACATTAAACATTGTCCATCTGATATCAATAGAAACACCCCAACATTCTTTTTGCTATTCTTTGCTTTAAAAAAATATTCTTTGTTGATGTCATGCACGTGTACAATGATTCTTAATGGCATCTACTCCCACCTATCCCCCGTTTCCCCGAAATATGACCCCTCCACTTTCCTGTTCTTCCCGCCTCGTCTCATAACCCATTGATTTTTAGCTAGTGCTTCCCACTGGAATGTTGACAGATCATATATGTGTCTGTACAGCTGCTGGTCCACATTGATGTCAGAAGACATTTCAAGCACTTTCTTCTGCTTTCCAGTTTTTACATCCTTTCTCTTTTCCATAACGTTCCATGGGGTTCATAAGGATAATGTAGGCACCCTGTTTAGGACTGAGTGTTCAAAAGTCAGCACTTTGACCAATTGTTGATTAATTGCTCACTACTGGTTTTGACCTGTGAGCTGCTGCCCACTGCAGAAACTTCTCAGATGGCGGCTCAGAGCAGCACTACTGTGTACTACTAGTATATAATGTGAATACAAATATTTAGAAGACAGTTTAATAACATAGTTTTAGCAAGCTGGAAGAAATAAGTTTCCACATAGGGCCTATGACCTCCTGAACTGTGGACTTTGACTAGGTTTAAAGCATAAGACTTTAATAAGGGCTTAAATTCAGTTAGGAAGCAGTTACTTATCCCCATAATGCTCATGCCAATATTGCTCCACTGAGCACATTTTGTCTGGAAGGTCAGTATAATAGTATCCTCTATCCAATAATAGGGTACGCCCTAGAATATTCTTCCTCAGTGACTTTCATAGCACCTTCTGGCATCAGGACAGCTACCCACATTTTGCTTATTGTTGGAATAGCATATTTTCCCCTTTCTATTTACTTTCAATCTGGCTGTGTTTTATATTTAAAATGGATCTCCTGCAGGCAGCATATTAATGGTTTCTTACATGATCTGGTAGTTTTTAAAAATTAATTGAGGTGTTTAGGCCTCAATTATCAGTTAATAACTATTTTTATATGGTTATATTTATTAAACTAGTTTATTACTTGCTTTCTGTCTCATTCTTTTTTTCCTTCTGCCCTTTATTATCAAATATAATCTCAACATTCCTTACAATCTCATTTATCAATATATCTATTGATTTTAGGATATGAAACCCACTCTCCCTCCTTTTGAGATATCATCCCACTTTGTAGTTCTGGCTGGTCTTGAACTCAAGGCAATCGTCTTGCCTTGGCTTTTTATTTTTATTTTTTCTCCTGGGGACATGGTTTCTCTGTGTAACAGCTCTGTTTGTCCTGAAACGTTCCTTGTAGACCAGATTGGCCTCATACTCACAGAGATCTGCCTGCCTCTGCCTCCTGAGTGATGAGATTAAGGGCCTGTGCCACCAAGCCAGGCTATTGCTTCAGCCCTTTGAGTAGTAAGATTACAGGCATGTACTATCAAGCCTTAGTAAGTTATATTAAGATACACTTCTTTTCATATTTTACATGATTGCTTTAAGGAATATTACACATTTAGGAATTATTACATATAAAGTATTTTTGTAATTTTTTATTTGTTTGTTTGCTTTATACTTTGGCCACGGTTTCCCCTCCCTCCTTTCTGCCCAGTCCCTCCTCCATTTCCCCTGTTTTCCCATCCCTCAATCAATTTTTCCTCTGGTTCTGTTTAGGAAAGGTCAGGCCTCCCATGGAGACATATATATATATATATATACACACACACACACACACACACACACACACACACACACACATATATATATATCAACAAAACATGGCATATCAAGTTGCAGTAAGACTAAGCACCTCCGCATGTACCAAGGTTGGGCAAGGAGACCCACTATGAGGAGTAGGGTGTCAAAAGCCTGTAAAAGAGTTGGAGACAGCCCCTGTTCCCACTGCTAGGAGTCCCACAAGAGGCCTGAGCTTCACAATTGTAACATAAAAGGCAGAGATCTAGGTCAGATGCAGTAGGCTCCCTAGTTATCACTTCAGTCTCTGTGAGCCCTTATGAGCCCAAGTTGGTTAATTCTGTGAGTTCTATTGTGGTGTCCTTTCCTCCCCTGGCTCCCACAATCCTTTCTCCTCTTCCTCAGGATTCCATGTATTCTGCCCAATGTTTGGCTGTGGCCTACATCTGTTTCCATCAGTTGCTGGATGAAGCCTCTCTGATGACTATTGGGCCTGACACCAATCTGGTCTCAAGAGATGTTCAGTTCAGGTTACATATCTGCTAGGAGTCTAAGCTAGAGTCTTCCTCATAGATTCTTGGGAGATTCCCTTGTGCCAGATTTTCACCAGACTCGCCAAGGCCCCCCTTTCCAGCAGTATCTTTCTGTATTTCCCCCATCACTCATGTTCCCATCCCCACCCACCCTCAGCCAACTCATAAAATCTTCTCTCTTTCTCTTTTCCAGCAAGATCAGGGTGTCCTCCCATGAACCCTCCTTATTACCTCATCTCTCTGGGTCTGTGGATTGTAGCATAGTTATTCTTTATATTACAGTTACTATTTACTTACGTGTACATGCCACATGGTCTTTTTCAATCTGGGATACCTCACTCAGGATGATTTTTTTTTCTAGTTCTAGCCTCCAAATTTCATGATGTCCTTGCTTTTAACAGCTCAGTAATACTCCATTATGTACATGTACCACATTTTCATTTTCTGTCCCTCGGTTGAAGATATCTAGGTCGTTTCCAGGTTTTGGCTATTACAAATAAAGCTGCTATGAACACAGTTGAGCAATGTCCTTGTGGTATGATTGAGCATTCTCTGAGTGTATGTCCAATAGTGGTATATCTGGGTCCTGTAGTAAACTGATTCCCAGTTTTCTGAGAAATTGCAACACTGGCGTCCAAAGCAGCTGTACATGTTTGTATTCCCACCAGCAATGGAGGGTGTTCCTACAGCTGATAAACATCTTTAGTTAAGTGCCTAGATACAAGGTTAACTAATAAAACAAAACAAAAAACCACTCCCTCCCATATACAAATGATAAATGGGCCGAGAAAGAAATCAGAATATCAACACCTTTTACAATAGCCTCAAATAATATAAACACAAAATATATTGGTGTAACTCTAAACAAGCAAGTTAAAGACTTGTATGACAAGAACTTTAAGCTTTTGAAGAAAGAAACTGAAGAAGATATCCGAAGATGGAAAGACCTCCCATGCTCATCGATGATCAGTAGGATCAGCGTGGTAAAGATGACCATCTTACACAAAGAAATCTACAGATTCAAAGCAATCCCCATTAAAATTCCAAAACAATTCTTTATAGACCTTGAAAGAACAATCCTCAACTTCATATGGAAAAACAGATAAAAAGCCAGGATAACTAAAACAGTTCTGTACAATAAAAGAACCTCCAGAGGTGTTAGCATCTCAAGCTCTACTACAGTGTTATAATAATAAAAACGACATAATACTGGCATAAAAACGGATGGATCAATGAAACCGAATCGAAGATCCAGATATAAATCCACACACTTATGGACACTAGATTTTAGACAAAGAAGACAAGATTCTACAATGGACCAAAGAAAGCATCTTCAACAAGTGGGGTGTAGTAATTTATTTTATATTGAATAAAATCAGCCTAAGATATCAAAAACCAAAATTATCCACAGCAAGAAGTGTAATAATTTATACCTTTAATGCCAGCACAGAGATGACAAAGTAGTGACTCACGCTTTTATTTTTTTTAACTAATAAAGCTGATACTATGTTAGACTTTTCATTTGTGACAGGTTCTCTGACAAAGCAAATTAAAAAGCTACTGCTTCATTTTGGTTTTTGTTTCCTGTCTTTCAGTCTACAGTCTTCAGATCCATTGATTCTGTACCACTAGTGAGGTAGAACATTGTATTGTGATGATGTCAGGGACAAATGGCTAAAGCCACCGATCTCCTGAAGGAAAGAAAGAAAAAAAAAAGAAAGAAAGAAAGAAAGAAAGAAAGAAAGAAAGAAAGAAAGAAAGAAAGAAAGAAAGAAAGAACGACAGAGGGAAGGGAGGATTTGGGATAACCCCCTAAGGACAAATCACAGGGACTCATTTCCTCTAGATAGACACCTCCCAAATAACACCAGCAGCTGGGACAAAGCTTGAGGCACAGGATACTTCACATTCAAATTATAACAACTATTTGTTATAAAAACACAGAAACTTTTCACCAGGCAGTGGTGACACATGCCTTTAATTCCAGCACTAGGGGTAGGGTGGGGGTGGGGTGGGACGATGCAGTTTAGAATTGGGCAACATAGATTAATTATAGAGTGCATAACATGTGTCGGGTCTTAGGTTTGATGTCTAGTATAAAGGAAACAAGTGAAAACCTAGAAGGGGCTGACAACTTAGTTCAGTGGATAAAGGTGCTTGCCAAGACTGGCCTGAGTTTAATCCCTGGTACCCATATGGTGAAGGAGAGAACCAACTATGAAGTAAACTGCACACACACACAAACACACACACACACACACACACACACACACACACACACACACCACACACATGGGGGTGGAAAAAGACAGGCAGACTGACAGACAGAAGCACACACAGAGATAAAGAGTGAATGAAAAAAATATTTGGAAGTAACTTAAAATATTATATAGTACTCAAGAGTAAAGAGGGATCTTTTAATTTGCTCTTTATTTTTTCTGATATTTGCTATTTGATTGTGAAGTTTAAATCTCCCTATAACATTCTTGGCTTTGGTCCTGGAGATCATCTTTTGTAGCATGCTTTATAGTTCAGGGCAAAATATTTGGAAGTAACTTAAAATATTATATAGTACTCAAGAGTAAAGAGGGATCTTTTAATTTGCTCTTTATTTTTTCTGATATTTGCTATTTGATTGTGAAGTTTAAATCTCCCTATAACATTCTTGGCTTTGGTCCTGGAGATCATCTTTTGTAGCATGCTTTATAGTTCAGGGCTGATGGCAGTGAATTCTTTTACATTTCTTTTATTTGAAAGTCTATCTTATTTTAAATACCGAGTGTTCAGTTGGTCAAGGAAACTCAGCTGATATTAATTTACCATTCATCACTTTAAAGATGTTGGCCATGTCATCTGGCTCCAGTGTTTCCTGATGACAGGTCTGTAGCCGTGTAAATCATTGCTGTTCTGTGTTAATGTGTCATCTTAATGGCCGTATCTGATGGGACAAAATGCCCTTTCATGAGTTTGATTATCATATGTCTAGACATAGTTTGTCTTTAAATTTTAGCTTGTTCGGATTTTCTGAGCTTCTTGAATCTGTTCACTTATGTCCTTCACACAATTCTTCATAATTTGATTTAAATTTTTTCTATCTTTCATAAACTTCTTAGATTCTAATGACATGCATGTGTACATTAATATTTCCACACAGGTCCCAGGGGCTCCATTTTTTTTGTCATGGATTATTTTATATGTATGGTATGTGTGTACACACCTGTGTATGTAGGTCTGCTTACTCATGAGAAGTGTGGGGTCAGATTTGACCTTAGGGTGTCTTCCTCAGTGGTCTTTCCACCGGATTGATTTTTGTTGTTATTGTTAGAGAGGGTCTCTTGCTGAATCTGGAGCTTGCCAATTCATCTAAGTTAGTGGCATGCCTCAATCCCCAAGCACTGCACTTGAGTGTTACCATGTCCCTGGGCGCTAGAGATTTCAACTCAGGTCTTCATGTCTGCATAACAAACACTTTGGCCCTGAGCCATTTCCCATCCCATCTCTTTTCTTTAGAAAAAAATTCTCTCTCTCTCTGTGTGCACATTCATGTGTGTGAGTGTGCATGTGGAAGTCAGGGGCACATCAGGTGTCAGTCCTCTACTTTTATTTTGTTTGCAATAAGGCCTCTTTGCTATTTTTTCTATCGTGTACACCAGGCTAGCTGCTCCATGAACTTCCATGGATCATCCTGTCTCTATCTCCCATCTTCCTGTAGAAATTCTGAGATGACTACTTTCAGGCTATGCATACAGCTTTACCTGTGTTGTGAGGATGCTAATTCAGGTTTCAGTGTCTACGTGGTGTCTTAGTTACTTTTCAATTGCTGTGACATGACGTCATCAAGAGGGGAACTTACAGGAGAAAGAGTTTATTGGGGCCTTACTACTTCAGGGGGTGAGTCCATGACATCATGTCAGGGAGTTGGACTGCAAGCAGATGGGCGTGGCACAAGTACAGTAGCTGACAGCTTATATCTTGATCCAAGCCCATGAAGCACAGAGAAGCAGAGAGAGCTAATTGGGAATGATATGGACTCCTGAAACCTCAAAGTCCACCCCAAAAACAAACCTCCTCCAATAAGGACATAACTTCTAACAGTTCCATCAGTAGGGGACCAAGTATTCAAATAGATGAGTCTATGGGATCCTTCTATTTCAAGAGCCACATATGACAAATGCTTAGATCTACTGATCCTTCTCCTCAAATACTCTTTCTTCTTAAATTTTTTTCTCTTTCTTGTTACCTTCCTGTTTACCTAAATCAAAGTCCTCTAACTCTTTATTCTTCCAATTTTTTAAAATGTTTTTATGTTTTGGGATGCTAGGAATTGACCCTAGGACTTCAGAAATGCTAGCTACATACTATACCATTAACTCACATCTCTAGTTTCTATGCTTTTAGTTTTAATATTTTATGTCCTATTAAAATGTAATCTATTTCTACAATGCAAGTGTCTTTAACTCATCTCAGCGTGTTCTTCATCTTCACCTCAGTGAGAGTTACAAAAGCCACAAATACCTTGTTTTATAACTACAATATTGGAATAACCCAGGGTTACCATCCATTAATTAATTGTCTTTTCTCTTGAAAATACATCATTCCCCTCCCTGAGTTTTTTATGAAAGTTTGGGTTTGTATCCTGGACATTGTGACTCTCAGGATGTATAGATTTGGGATTCTGTTACCATGCAGAGAATACTGACATTCCTTTTTAGTAGGCATTTAACCTCTGTGGGGTCTGATGTTAATGTCTTCCTGCTTTCTTAGAGTGGTGTCCCAATTGATTTCATTGGGCTTTTGCTTTATGCTTTAGATCTGTGCCATGAATGCATGACTCTGGGGACTGGTTGCACTACTTGGAGTGTCCATAAACAGTATTAGGTGACTTCCTTCCCCAGCTCTCTCCCTTTTATGGCTCTCTTCATTCTCTTTCTGCTTAAGTATGGTGACTTGAAAGAGAATGGCTGCTATGGGCTTATGTATTTGAAAATTGATCTCTAGTGGGAGACACTGTTTGAGAAGGATTGGAAGTGTGTTACTGGCAGCAGGCTTTGGGATTTCAAAAGCCCATACCTATCAGAACCCTGTCTCCTCATACTTTATTATTCTTATAAATAGGGAGATGAGGAAGTTTTAACATCAATGAAGTAAGTCTAAGCCATGTAGTTTTGATTATTGAATTTTTCTGTCTTGTGAATGTTATTGTTGACTGTCTCAAGATCTTGAGGACTCATAGATATGTTCCTTCAGTACTATGATGATTTGAGCTCTCCCTGAATCTATTTTAAGTTAATTTTTGTATGAAAAGCAAGGTAGAGATGAAACCTCATTTCGAATTCTACATGGATATTTCTTTGTGGAATTATTAAGTATTATTTCATGAAAAGACTTTGTTCTTCCCTGAGCTACCCTGAGAACTTGCTTAGAAATCCACTGATGGTATATGATTGATTTTCTTCTACATATTCCTTCCCATATTTTATTAATCAATACAGTCACCTTTCTACCATTTTCTCTTATTATAAGTAATGTAGTTACTAAATCATGGACACATGAGATTAAACCTTCCAAATTTTTTTTTTCAAAATCATTTTGGCTATTTGACATATTTACATTGCTGTCTAAGTTTTGCTTTGCTTATTGATTTGGGGTACTGAGGATGAAACCCCGAGGTCACATACATGCTATTGAGCATCTTATCCACTAATCAACATCTTCAAGTTTTTAATTGAATTTTAGAATTAGCGTACCACATTCTGTTTTTAGAATCTCTTTAGCTATTCTGAAACAAAATCTATAGATTGATACTGAGATGAGTCAGTTTTTTGGTCTTTCAGTTCATTAACATGGTTTTCCTTCCAAACACTTAGATCTTTTTCATTTACCTCTGAAGTATATTGAATTTCTGCAGTATTTTGTTGGATGTATTATAATACTTCTTTTATTGTAATGTTTTATTTATATATTTATTTGGTATTATTTTTTCTATGGTATCAGGAGAATGCTGTTGTAACATGAGTGGGATGCCCCTTCCTTTCTTTTCTCTAAGTGAATTTCTCTAGAACTACATCATCGTCGTCATTATTGTAATTGGAGAGAATTTACCAGGGAATCTATTTAAGTTAAAGTTACTGTGTGAAAAAATTTGATCACACATTCCGTATGTTGAGATGAATAGTGCTACTTAGCTGTGTACTCTTGAGACACTCGATGCTTTGCCTCTTCTACGGAATTTGTTCATTTTGTCTAATTATCAAATTAAATCTGAAGGTGCTCATAGTATTTCCTTATAGTTCTTTTTGAAGTGTGTTAGTTTTGCAGTGATTACTTCTTTTATTTCTGGTATTTATGTTTTTTTACTAATTTTAATATTTTGTGGAATTTCTTTTTCTTACTCAGTATTTACACATTTCAGTCATACGCTAGTTGGCTGATTTTTCTGGTAGTTTGGACATTTCTATCTAAATTGACATTATACTCTTCTTCTCTTTTCTCTTCTCTTCCTGCTAATTATTCAGATGATCCTTTTGTTTCCTAGCATCTTAGTGAAGTTAACAGTAGAGCTTCCCTTCCCAGAGAGATTCTATAAAAGCAATTCTACTATCGCCCTGGCTGTATCATGTAAGTTATATTTACATTTTTGCTCATTTCAAATACATTTTCATTTCCCTGTCATCTGTCACTTTTTCATGATTTGATTTACAAGTAACTGGGAAGTTACAAATTTCTGTTAACAGGTTACCCATTCATTAAATTATGTTAAATTCATTGTTGTTAGAGAAAATTTTGCAGCAGTTAGAGTAGCCCAGCTACTGAAGCCAGAGTTCTTTTGAGGAAATTTCAAATTCACATCTAATTCGTTCATACAGTTGTTTTTTTTTTAGAATATCTGTTCTCTACTTTAAAAAAGTGTGTGTGTATGTATAGCATGCATGCATGTTTGCATATACGACTGTTGCTGTGTGTGTTCTTGAGTGTGTGTGTGCATGCGTGTGTGAGTCTGTGTGCGTGTGTGTGCACTTGTGTACATGTGTGCATGTGTATGTGTGTGTGTGTCTGTGTGTGTGTGCACGTGCATGTGTAGGCTCTAGGTTGATGTTGGCTGTTCTTCCCTGGTCTCTCTCCATCTTAGGTTTTTTTTTTCAGAATCTCTCAGTTATGCCTGAGTCCCTGATATGATGAGTCTAGCTAGCCAGTTCACTCTCAGGACCCCGGCTCTGTATTTCCCAGTTCTGAAATTACAGACAAGCCACATGTCTGTTTGCTGTTTACATGGGCTCTGGGCTCTGAACTCTAATCTCACACTTGCTCTTTGTGCAGCAACAGTTTCAAACACTGAACTCTCCCCCCATTCCCTTTGCTTACTGACTGACTGAATGAGAGTCAAGGTTGACTTCAGACTCACTGTTCCTGCTTCCCTAGTGCTGCCCTAAAAGGCACGCACTACTGTGCACAGCTTCTCTATATATGGCTGGTACCTTATATCTTCCATGGAATTTCCCCTTATTTAATTACCAGGCTTTTACCATGTAGCTAAAGGAGTCTCGAACTCTTGGTCCTCCTGTTTCTACTTCCCAAGTGCTGGGATTAGAGGTCTATACTACCCTCCCTAAAGCAGATAACATTTTTATCTTCTTTAATTCCATGGGAAGTAGCCACCCAGCCGCCCCAGTCCACAGATAGTGCTGAACTCTCTCACACTACTTTGCCTTAAATGCTTATCAAGTTCTGTGGCCATGACCTCTCGCGAAACCAGCACAGATTTCCCCTTTTTATTCACAATTGTATATGAAGAGAATTTAAACTTAGAGAGCTCGGCAATTTTAACACACAATGTATTCTCCTCCCTTAGTAAGCTGAGAATACTCACCCTTTCTCTTAGAAACAACACTCTGGATTCTCAGGCATGGCTGACTTGCCAGTCTTGCTTTTGACACTTTTGAACCCTTGTTAAGTAAAAATGAGGATTGCTTGAGTACAAGAATTGTGGCACCACGACAGTAAATCTGGAAGCGAAGAGAAGCACTTACTGACCGACAAGTCTGTAGCATATACAGTGCAGGCACATTGGACGAGGCCACTTCCTATTCAGGGCAGATGGGGCAGGGTGGTGGGATGTTTTATCAGAGCAGTCAGAACAGTGTGTGATTTAAAATGTACAAATTGCCTACTTTTGAAAGTTTCCATTTGATATCTTTAGACCGTGGTTGGATGTGGGTAAGGGAAACAGCAGAAAGCAAAACCTCTAACGAATAAGAGTGAGAAGGGAATATATGTTTTCAATCTATTTCAACGCCCAGTGGTTTCGTGTGGCGCTGAGAAGGTGGTAAACGTTCCATGCACTCTGGAAAAGAATGTTGTTCTGTGCTGGGTTCGATGCAGAGATCTCTAAATACTAACTAGGGCAAGTCTGTTGATAGCAGCCTTCTGTAGTATGCTGAGATTTCTTTATACTTGATTATTCTTGAGTGAAATTTGATACTTTATGGACTTTTTCATTTTATCTAATTATCAAATTTCACTACTGTAGCTAAGGCTGGCCTTGAACGCTTGGCTTTTGAATTTTAAGATGAGAGTGTCATAGTCAATTTCCACTTGTTTCTGTTTGCTTTTTTAGACAGAGTTCCATAGATTTCTAGCCTTACACATTTGAGATTTTTTTTTTGTTTGCTTTGTGTTCTTTCCTTCTTTCCTTCGTTTTTTCCCTCTCTCTCTTTTTAAAGAATTTACTGTATAACCCACAATGACCTCGAATGTATGACCCTGATGCTTTAGTGTCTTTAATGCTATGTGCATGCATTTTTAATGGCACACTCCTGTTTTCATTATGAGCTATCTTTTATTGTTGCTAATACTCTCTGTCATGTGACCTTTATCTGGTGTTAACACTGTTAGTCAAGCTTTCTCATGGTTCATGTTTGAATGGTACAGATAATGTATAAATTGTGCTTTTTTATATTCAGCATATAATTGGTCTTATTTTCTTGTGTCAGACAATTTATGCTCTGCCCATCCATGCCCCACCCCTAGGGTTTTTCTGTGTTATCCCGACTGTTTTGGAACTTGCTCCATAGGTCAGATTGGCCTTAAATGCACACAGATCTGTCTGTCTCTGCCTCCCTGGGATTAAAGGTGTGTGCCACCCTCACGTGGCTAGTTTATGCTTTTTAAATGAAGTGTTTAGACCATTTACATTTAAAGCGATGAACACAGTGATTAGATTGGATTTCTTTTTTGCCCTTTGGTCTTTACCTTTTTTTTTTTCCTTTTTTTTTTTTTTTTTTTTTACCCTGTTTTGAATTTCCACATGATTTTTTTTATATGTAATGTTAACTTAATAGTGCTACCCATTTATTATTTTATAGATTATCACCCACACTTTTAATTTTTCAGTCTCCCTTCAAGTATTATATATCTTTGTCTTAATCTAAGATCCTAAAATAGTATACTTTACTATTTCTATACAGTTAGATTTTGCCTATTTTAGAAACTCTATAATTATTCTTATTTTTGTTTCAACTAGTTTATTATTAATAGGATTAAAAAGTGTAAAATCCTTTTATATTTGCTGATGTGTCTACAATTTCTGTTGATTTTCATCGTTTGGCTTGACACGACTTTCCCTTAAGGTGCCTCTACTTTAGCAGATCTGGAGTTTTAAGTTTTCCTGTCTTCTAGCATGTCTGTTGTCTTTCTGAGAATCCTCTCAGGAACTGCATTGTCAATCTCTCATGTAGGGGTATTGTGTTGTTCATGGTAAATAATTCTCCCACCCACTGGTTTAATAAAAAGCGCTGATTGGCCAAAGGGAGGCAGGAAGTGTGGGCGGGGCTATCAGACTAAGAAAACTCTTGAGAACAGGAAGTACAGGCAGAACGCCAGAGGAAATGCCAGAAGAAGCCGAGGACAACCATGCTGCTCTAAAGAAAAGGTACTGAGCTACATGGCTGAATAGGAAGAGTCATGGGTTAGATGAAAGATAGAGAGCTAGCAAGTTGTATGCCTGAGCCTTAGGACGATCAGCTGAAAACTATTGTAAACATCTGTGTGTCTCTGCAGGTCTGCGGGTTTGTGGGCCAAAATCTGGAGGCTAGGCCCAAAAGTCAGGGCCAGAAACCTCCTACTACACTCTCCTCTGCTAGCTACCAGTTACACAGCTTCTCAGCTAGGGGTGGCTAACATTATGAGCCAATCCTGCCTTCCAAGTGCTGGGGTTAACGCATTCTCTACCACTTCCAGTCTTTGGCTGTATTTTAAAGAAAGTATTTCCTAGCTTTGTCTGGGCTCTTCAGTTCTTTCTGCGAGGAGTTGATATGAATTGCCTATTCTATGGTTGCTATCTGAGATCCCACTTCTCCTTATAGAAAATGAGGAACCACTTGCCTATCAACATTTACTGAAAAATGTATGCTTTCCACTCAGGATTGAAATGTCACATTTGTGTCTCAATACCCATCTGTTTCTGAACATTTTTAGTGATCTACTTATTTCACATTGTGTACGGTGAGAATTAATGGTTACAAACCATCACAAACAATTCTTCCCTCCCTCCCTGCCTTCCTCCCTCCCTCCCTTCCTCTCTCCCTCCCTCCCTGCCTTCCTCCCTCCCTCCCCCCTCCCTCCCTCTTTCCATCTTTGTATTCTATAGACTAGATTACTCACTTATGAGGAAAATCTACCCTCAAATGTTGGTGTAGGCTGTTCATTTATACTGCTCATGAGACTTCAGTATAGTTCTAACTTTGTAATAGAAGCCCCAACTACAATTTGAAAACTACTTATGTGTTTGTGCTTTCATATAGAAATACCATTTCAGGAATTTATCCTGAGGATATACATAAAACCTAAAAATTTATACATGCAGTATTTATTACACTATCTTATTTGGAAAATATTGAAATGTCCTCAAGTAAGAGGTGGTTGAACACATCCACACAATAGCAACAGTAAAAATTGTGCTGCTAAAAAAGGACAGTTAGGTCTCTATGATTTCCATGAGACATAATTAACTAAAAAGTGTGAAGTTAGAAATGATTATGTAATTATAATACGATTTGTAGGAGAAAAAATTCAAATTTAAATATGCATCAAAGCAGAATAATAACATGAAGTATAAGTTAATAAACTTTGGATGCAATGCTCTATATTTTCAGTAGGATAGAGAAGAGGAAATGGAGAACTAAAGAAGTTGAATTTTAATCAATAACTAGTATTTGTCCACAAGTGGTATTAAGGTTCTATTTCTGATAATGTGTTGCTTGTGTTAAAGAATAGAGCCAGTGAGTAAATACATTGATTTTCTTGGGAAGCAGGGTTCACATTGTGGGGGAGGGAAAAGAGAAAGCTGTTGTTGAGGAAGGGGAGGATCAGAATAATCAGCACATACGATGAAAATATGTCTTCATGAATGTAGTATTAATTCAAAGAAGGAAATGATGACTTTAAAGAGAAAAACTGACAGACACTCCCTTATACAAGAGTTCAAAGACATCATCAATGCCAGCACACACTGACTTTCACATCCTTGATGATGTAAAAAGCTCCGGAAAGCATACACTATCATTTCTTTGTCATGTCTGCCAAAAAACGCATTATCTGCCTCTGCTTACAAGGAGACATTGGACATACTTGGACATACTCAAATTGAGGAACGCTTTAGAAAACAACTGCCCAATATCATCCAAAAAAATATTACAGTCATGGAACACAGAGGCCGAGAAATTCCTCCAGATTAGAGAAAATGAAAGTGACATAATTAAATGCAATTCCGTTCTTATGAGATGCCTGGACTGCGGGAGATGGGAAAATATAAATGTTGGCTTCTACTACATTACAAAATTATGTTAAATTTCCTGTCATTTGTAAATAAACAAACTACAGTATTATAAAATGAAACAGTGCTCTGGTTCAGAAGCTCTGCATACTGAAATGTCTACCTGAAAAGGGGCGTGACTGATACCTCTTCCTCTTACGTGCTTCTAGAAATATTAATAAAGTATGCATGTCTGTATTCATAGAGATGCATGGTAGCACACGCACATATATACACGCACATATGCAGAGAGTATGTTTTTAAAGAATGTAGGGGGAAGGGCTAAAATATGTGAATGGATTTTTTAAGTGTAAGCTATAGGAGTCTAAGTGTCACATAGATTCAGATTTGGACTCAGAACTTTTCATTTATGAAAAAATGTAGCTTACTGTTTCAAAGTACTTTGTGTGTCCAGGGAACAATCAATTGATGCCCGGAGGAGCCAGGCATCTGGCTGCTAAACAAAAACATGGTACAGACACTCCTTTAGGATAATAGTAGCCTGGTGAAAAATAGAAACTATTTTAAAGATCTGAGAATATAGAGTTTCAACCTCAGTTTCTGGGCAAATATTAAACACCTTCTAATGTAAAATGTTGACTTTTCTCACATGACTGGTTTGAAAGAAGGAATTAGTACAATCATTTGGGACATAAATATGGTTATGTAAGTCTGAATTGAAATAAGATATTGAGACTGCATAGTTATTTGAGTAAGGAAAATTCAGTATGAAAAATTGTTAGTTCTAGGACCGAGGAGATGGTTCAGTGAATAAAAGTGCTTGTTGTGTAAGCATAAGAGCCCAAGTTCAAATCCCTGGACCCTATGTAAAAGCCCTCCTGTGGAGAGATGAGGTAGACAGGAGAATCCCTATAAGATTATGGGCCAGCTAGCCTGGTGTTAGCAATGAAAAAACAGAGTTATAGTTGAAGACCAACACCAGAGACTGTTCTCTGAACTGCACAGATGTAGAATATATGTGACCATTCTCACACACCTGAATGGGCATGCACACCCCCACATATACAATTATTCTATTAGAGGATTAGCACCATGAAGGATTGACAGTAAGAAGGTAATTCTAAAGAATACAAAAATATCAGATTCAGTGAGTACTGTCTTATGGTGTGGACATGTGTGAGGCAGAGCTCCACAGCCAGGCTACTGGGTGGAATGGGTCTGGGATTAGAGCTCAGGGCTCATCATGAGGCCATACCAGTAGAACTTGTTACAAATCTCCCAAGTGGAGACTTCTGAGGACAGTGGTTCCAAGTGTCCCGCTAGACTATTCTGTGACAAGATTACCTGCGATGCATTCTAGGGGCAGCTGCGGGTCACTGGATGCTACTGGTTGCAGTATGTTCCTGAAGCCTTATATGAGAAAGCTGGGCACACTTCAGGAGCAATGTTCTGGGGAAACTTTCTAGACTGCCAGAGCTTGCCAAACTGCCACACCAGGCCCAGGAAGTCAAACCCTTTTCTAGTATGATGCCACCTTATCATCTTCTATTGTGATAAGTTTACATTGGATGAGTGGGTAAAAATAGTGGGTCCCGATCAATATTGATGGAGCTATCAAAGTGTACTCACTGGAAGTTGGTGATAATAAATATGCTGGCATAGGCTAAACATACGAAATTTAAGCTGTGTGCAGACTACCACTGGGAAATAATTCTCTGGAAAGAGATAATCTCAATAGTCTACAATGGCTAGGAACTGACACCATGAATCCTTAAATTAAATCCCCTTCCAAAACACAGGTACATGGGAGAGACTCCATGAATGGCCATCCTTCAATCATACGAATACCATTTGTTTGGGATATCACGAATCATGGCTACATAATCACTGTGAAAAATTGGGAACAGGACTGTGTCTTTCCACCATGTTCCCCAGGTAAAGGTGCATCGTGGGAAAGTTCAATAGATCACGGGCAGAGAAAACCAACCGCTAATTTTTAAGGCTAGCGTATGATATATGAGTCCAATCTGTAATACACACTTTCAAATGGGCCAAAATCTATTAATCATTACTTAATTTTCAAGTGGTTGAAGAACTAGCCATCAGCGAAGTCTTATTGGAACACAGGTTCACTTCTTTAACCACTGTCTATGGTGATGTGCATCCATGCTACTATAGCAGAGCTATAACTATGACAGGGCCTTTAGTTTTCAAACATTTAGGGGTTTATATTTGAGCCCCTTATAGAAAATGTCCATATTCTTCTCCCCATATTTAAGAATCTTTCTTCTCAAGGTGTGTTGCATAGAATAGGAGGCCAAACTCTGGGCCACATTTCAGAACTACTAAGTATGTACTTCTTCATGGTCACCAGAGGACTCAAGCATATGCGAAGGACACCAATTCTCAGGCAGGTTGATTAATCCTATGTATGTGTGAGGCACTGTGCTCTGTTGCCACAGTGTTTTAGTTCTTTCTATTATTAAAGATCATAGATCTACTAAAGCTATATTAAATTAAAAAATAGGCTTATTTGCAAGATACGTAAAGGGAGGAAGGAAGGGAGGGAGGAAGGGATGGAGGGGAGAGGAGGGAGAGAGGAAAGAAGGAAGGAAGGGATGGGGAGGAGGGAGAGAGGGAGAAGGAAGGAAGGAATACATTGTGTACCCCAATGTTGTATGTGGGAGATTCCCCCTTCAAGCCTATCATGCAGTGAGCACATGAGACCTGCATGAAGCAGCATTATTGACAGCTGTGAGCAGATCCAAGGGTACCTTTCTTCAGAGCACACAAAGACATGAATCATTATATAAGCTCAGTATGAGAAATGGTGCCTTTAGTCTGCAGGTAATTTTCTAACTTTTTCCTTTTTATCAAATATAGACCTTCTCCCATACAATACATTCTGATTATGGTTCCCCGTCGCCTACCTCCTCCAAAGTTCCTCTTCACTTTCCCTCCAATCTGGATCCATACCCTTTCTGTTTCTCCTTAGAAAACTAACAAGCATCTGATGAATAAAAATAAAATAAGATTAGGTCAAAAGAAAAATAGTCAAAGAAAAAGATACAGAGACATTCATGTTCATACACATAGGAATCATATAAAAACACAAAATTGGAGGCCATAATATACGCTCAAAAGACCTATAAGGTACATCTTTTTAAAACCATGACAAAACATTATATGTGGTTTGAATTGGAATGGTCCCCATAGGCTCACACATTTAAAAGCTTGGCCATTAGAGTGATGTTACTTGCTGGAGATTAGGAGATATGTCCTTGTTGGAACACTTGCAGCCTTGTTGCAAGAAGTTGTATCACTGGAAGTGGGCTTTGAGGTTTCAAAAACTCAAGCCAGGTTCAGGTATCTCTCTTCCTGCTGCCTGTTCTGTCCACATATAGAACTCTTAGCTGCCCCATGTCTGCCTTCATGCTTCCCATCATGAGGATAAAGGACTAAACATTTCAAAGTGTAAGCAAGCCCCAATTAAATGCTTTCCTGTTAGAAAAGTTGTCATGGCCATGCTGACTCCTTACAACACTAGAGTACTGATTAAGACACATGTGACAAAGAAATTTAAAGATGTCATTTGAATTTTTTTGGTGCTGGTCACCTACTGCTGGGCATGGAGACATCCCTTGAGAGTGGAAGAACTCATTTTCCATTTACAAGCGGTTATCAGTTGGAAATGGCTTCTGGGTTAGGGATGGAGACTTGTGTCTAAGTTTTTCAGTGCTGGGCCCCATCTGATAAAGACCTGTATAGGTTGTCCATGAGTTTATAAGTCCATGAGTCCTGTTGTGTTTAGAAGGCCTTTGGCGTCCTTCAAACCCTCTGGCTCTTATACTCTCTCTGCTTTCTTTTCTGGAGAACTCCCTGAGCCCTGAGGGGAAGGAAGGGAAGGATTGATGGCGACATCCCACTTAGGACAGAGTGTTTCAAAGTCTTTTATTCTTTGTACATAGTCTGTCTATGGGTCTTTGTGTTTGTTCCCTTCTATAGGAGGAAGCTTCTCTGGTGATGGCTGAGAAAGACACTGGGTCTATGCATATAGCAGAATGTTCTTAAGAGTCTTTTTTTTTATTCCTTCAGTAAAACAGTAGTATTGATTTTCCCACAATTCCATGGTTTATCTACTCTCAGGTTCTTGGGCACCCAAACACTGTTGGGTATGGATACCAACTCACAGAGTGGGCCTTAAACCCAATGAGATCTGGGGTTGGTTACTCCCACAAGTTTTGTGCCGCTGTTGTACCAGATTATCCTGCAGGCAGGGCACCATTGTAGATTGAAGGGTTTGATTCTCCCTTGGTAACAGGCAGAGTAACTTCCAGTATCAGAAACACTGGTCTGTAGGGATAAAGGCTCTATTATAGGCACCAGCTCATCTTCTGTATGTTCCCTAAGTTGTCTTTAGTAAGAGAGCCTTACTACCAGCTTGTGGAAAGCAACCAGTATCTTTGGCGATAGCCTGGGTTGTTTGGGACTTCCCTTGGGACCCCTTTGGTCAACAATTTGCTTAGATATAACCAGTTTCTGGTACTGAAAGCTCCATTTGGTGACGAGCGATGTCCAGTTGAGGCTCTGTCTTCCAGTACCTTTATATATGAATATATTTTAGAAAGGTTCTACTGTAGTGAGTTTTCATACTATCCCTCAAATGGCCCTTAGTTGTAGCTCTTCCCCCCCACATCCATTTCCTCATCTTCCTTTTTCCTGCCTCATCTCCTCCCCATTTGATCCTCCTATTCCAGACCCTCACCCATCCATCCATATTAATCTCTGTTTTCTCTTCCTTAGGGAAACCAACCCCTTTCCACTAGTCTCTGTTCTCCACCTAGCCTCTATGGCTATACAGACAAGAGCCTACTTAGCAATGGCTTCATGGCTAATATCTACCATATTTGTCTTTCTGGGGCTGGTTTACCTCACTCACTGTGACTTTTTCCAGCTCCAATCACTTACCTGTGAGTTTCATGCTTTTAATTTTTTAAATTGCTGAGTAATAATGTAAATATACCACATTTTCTTTATCCATTCAGCCACTGAAAGATATCAACGCTCTTTCACATTTCAGGATATTATGAATGGAGCAACAATGAAGATGGGTGAAAAAGTGTCTCTGTAGTAGAATGAAGCATCCTTTGGATATATGCCCAAGAGTGGTATAGCTGGTTCTTGATGTAGATTGATCCTCAGCTTCCTGAGGAACTGCCGTACAAGTTTGCACTCCCACCAGCAATGGATGAGTGTTCCCCTTGCTCCACACCTCACCAGCGTGAGCTGGCATTTGTTTTGTTGATCTTGGCCGTTGTGGCTGGTCTAAGATGAAATCTCAAAGTAGTTCTGACTTGCATTCCCCCGATGACTAAGAAAGTCTCAGCCATTTGTGTTTCCTTGTTTGGGAATTCTGTTTGGATCTGGACCCCATTTCTCATTTGGGTTGCTTATTTTCTTGATGTTCAGTTTTTTGAGTTCTTTATTTACTTTGGATATTAGCCATCTATTAAATGTGTGGCTGGAAAAAAAAAAACCCTTTTTACATACATTCTGTAGCCTGCCACTTTGTCCAAGTGATTTTTTTTTTTTTTTTGCCATACGGAAGCTTTTCAATTTAATGAGGTTCCATTTATTAATTGTTGATCTTAGTGCCTGTGCTAAAAATGTTCTATTCAGGAAGTCTTTTCCTGTGCCAACGACTTTAAAACTATTTTTCCGTTTTCTTTCCTGTTGGACCCAGTGCAGCTCCCTTTTGTGGAGGTCTTTGATATATTTGGAGCTGAGTTTTGTGCAGGGTGATAAAGTATAGACGTTTGCCTTCTACATTCAGTTTGCTTAGCACCATTTGCTAAAGGTTCTGTCTTTTTCTAGTGTCTTCTGATGGCTTCTTTATCAAAAATAAGGTTTCCACAGGTGTATAGACTGATTTCTGGTTTTTCAGTTCTATTTCACCAATCAACTTATTTTTTTTTAATGCCAAAGTCATGCTGTTTTTATTACTATAGATCTGTCTAGGTCTGGGATGGTGATACTTCCAGCAGTTCTTTATTATTAAAGATAGTTTGAGCTATCCTGAGTTTTTTGTGTTCTCACATAAAGATGAAAATTCCCCTTCCAATTTCTGTGATGAATTGTTGGAAATTTTACTGGGATTGCATTGACTCTGTAGATTTTTTTTTCTTTTTTGCTATATTAATCCTACTGATCCACGAGCATGGGAGATCTTTCCATCTTATGTTAGCTTCTTAAATTTATACTTCAATGGTTTATCAGTCTGGTCTTCTATGCATTTGGTTAGAGTTACCCCAAGATATTTTTTTTGAGGCTACTGAGAAAGGTATAGTTTCGCTGTTTTATTTTCCCCCCCTCAGTCTGTTCATTATTTGTATACAGGAAACTTACTGGATTTTTCAATTTGTTAATTTTGTATCCTGATACTGTGCAGAAAGTGGTTTTTTGTTTTTTAATCAGCTGTAGGAGTTTCCTGGTGGAATCTTTAGAGTCACATACATATATAATCATATCATCTGCAGTCAAAGATACGTTGTCTTCTTCCCTTCCTATTTGTATCCCCTGCTGTCCTTATTGCTGTCTTATTGCTCTGGGTAAGACTTCAAGTACCATATTGAATAGATATAGAGAGAGTGAAAAACCTGGTCTTGTCATGATTTTAGTAACAACTGTTTGAGTTTCTCTCCACTTAGGTTGATGCTGGCTGTGGGCTTGCTGTAAATTAATTGCCTGATTGTTTTGAGGTATGTCCTTTGTACTTGTGGTTTCTCCAAGACTTTCATCATGAAGAATGCTGGTTTTTATCCAAGGCCTTTTCTGCATCTGATGAGATGACTATGAGGGTTTTGTCTTTCATTCTGATTATACAGTAGATAACATTTATTGATTTATGTATGTTTAAACATTCTTGCCATCTCTTGACTATAGCCTACTTGATCACAGTGGATGATCTTGTTGATGTGTTATTGGATTTGTTTTCTGAGTATTTCACTGATAATTTTTGAATCTATGTTCATAAGGGAAATTGGTTTATAATTCTTTATCTTTGTTACGTCTTTATGTGGTTTAGTTGCCAGGGTAACAATGGCTTTGTAAAATGAATTGGGCAACGTTCCTTCTGTTTCTACTTTGTGGAATAATTTGAGGAGTATTGGTGTCAGTTCTTTGAAAATCTGATATAGTTCTGTGCTAAAACATCTGGCTCTGGGCTTTTTTTTTTGTTGGGAGTTTTTAAATTACTGCTTCTATTTTACTAGGACTTACAGGTCTGTTTAAATTGCTCATCTGATCTTGATTTGACATTGGTAGGTGGTTTATATTGAGAAAAGTATCTCTTTTCAGTTTTCCCAACTTGGAAATGCGGGTTTTTGAAGCATGTCATTATGGTTCTCTAGTTTCCCTGATGTCTGTTGCTATGTGCCCCCTTTGTCTCTAATTTATTAATCTGAATCTTCTTTCTTCACCTTTTAGTTAATTTGGCTAAGGGTTTGTCAACCATTTTCTCAAAGGACTGATTCTTTGTTTCTTTGGTTATTTGTATTTTTCAAAGTTTGTTTAATTTTATTTATTGACTAGTCCTCAGTTTGATTGCTTCTTGATAATGTATTCTCCATTTGTAATACTTGGATAGAACAGGTCAAAGAAATTCTCACCAACTATGGCAGCCTCAGGAGTGGATCTACCAGCTCATTCAGTGACCCCGTGTTTGCCCGGTAACCCTGGGCCAGCATTATGACATAGGAGTCCCCTTAGGCCTCCTGGTTTTCAGTGTCTCTCTCTCTCTTTTTTCCTAAAGTGAGTTAAATGATAGCAATAGTTGCTGTTTGTCAAGGGTCTCCCTACTCTAGGCACTTTTAAAAATCTGTCTGTAGCCTTAAAGCAACCTTGTGCACTAAGAGCTGGTTCAGCACTAGAGATGAAGAGACCAAGGCTTACTCCTCCTTTTGGATATAATTTCTTTGTATTCTCAAGCTTTCAGATGTGCCGTTAAGTTGCTAATATGAGAGCTCTCTGGTATTTTTACGTAGGCATTTCCTGCTATGTACTTGCCTCTTCTAACTGTCTTCATTGTGTCCCTTATGTTTGGGTATGTTGTGTATTCATTTTCATTCGATTCTAATAATCTAAATTTCTTTCTTAGTTTCATTCAATAGTGACTTGTTCAGTTTCCATGAGTTTTTTACCTTTTTGTTGTTTTTGTTGGTGGTGGTGTCCAGCTTTAATCTGTGGAGGTCAAAGAGGATTCGGGGAGTTGTTTCAATTTTCTTGTATCTGTTGAGACTTGCTTTGTGTCTGAGTACGTGGTCATTTTAGGAAAATTCCACATGGTGCTGAGAAAAGATATGCCCTGCCAGCGATAGGCATCAGATGTGTTTGACACTCGGGACCTGGCAGCCAAGGAACAAGAGTGATAATTAACTTCTTACCTGCGATAGCAGAAGCAGGTGGCTTCCTTCTCCCTTCCTAGGAAGAACTAATTCTCACCATTTACATTCATTCTAGAGTCTTGGACTCTGGAGCCAGGTAGGAGAACTTACCCTTGTCCTCAACACCTCCCCCACTGCCCAGAATCATGATGGTGCTACCTAAGAAAGTCTTCCCCACACCTCTTGTTAGCCCAGCCAGTAGTCAGACTGGGAAGAGGATCCCACAGAAGAGTGTAATTATGAGATAAATAGTCTTGGTTGTACCTGCTTGTGGTCAACTTTATATTTAAATAAGCAAAAAAAAAAAAGTAAACTTGAAAATTATTTGTCATTATAAAAATACATCAAAAATTTAAAATATTACTGCTAGTTCCCCCTGCCCCCACACCAAAGAAGAAGGTATATTGTTTTGTGCTTTGATGAAAAGTTCTTTGATATTTGTTAGATACATTTCAGTTTTGCTGTCTCTTAGCTCCAGCATTTCTGTTTAGTTTTTGCCTGGATGGCCTGTCTCTTGGTAAGAGTACTTACTGAAGTCATCTGCTAATCACTTGTGTGAGGGTCAATATGTGATTTATAGTAGTGTTACTTTTTAGGAATTTTGGTACTCTTGTATTTGGTGCGCAGATGTTAAGAACTACAGTATTCTCTTGGCAGATTTTCTTTTGATGACTATGTAAAGTCCCTTGCTGTCTCTTTTGATTAATTTTGGTTTGAAGTCTATTTTGTCAGATATTAAAATGGCTAAACCAGCTTAATTCTTATTTCCATTTGCTTGAAAATAACTTTTTCCATCCTTTAACACTGAGGTGATTTCTGTTACTAATGTTAAGGCATGTTTCTTGATGTATCCTGTTTTTTAATACATCTCTCTTTTTACTGGGGAACTGAGACCACTGACGTTGAGAGTTATCAATGAGTAGTATCTATTGATTTATATTTTTTTTTTGTTGCACTGAATATCTTACTTCTATTTTGACTTTCTCATCAAAATTATATTTTGTGTTTTGGGGCTGTGGCTAACCTCTTAAGATTGAAGTTTTCCTTTTAGCACCTTCTGTAGGGCTGAATTTGTGGATAGATACAGCTTAAATTTTGTTTTATCATGGAATATCTTCCATTCTCTGTCTGCTTTGATTGATAGTTTTGCTGGGTATAGCAGTCTGGCTGACATCTGTGGTCTTTTAGAGTTTGTAGTTCCTAGATTTTTTTATTTTTAGTGTTTTCTCAGTTTAGATTTTTTAAAGTTCTATTTTTATTTTCTTCTCTTGAACAAGTTTCCTTATTTCATTCTATTGTTAGTCTGTTTTTCTCACTAATGGATTTATTCCTATCATCCCTTAAGGACCTCTAACATAGTCATAAGGAAGGAAGCCGAGAGGGTCCAGAGCAGGGTGTGCCACTGGGATCAACATAGAGCCCTGGGAATAGGAACAGAGAGAAAGAGGAGGGTGCTGTGGGTGAGAATGAGGCTGCCCTGGATTGAAGATGAGGAAGCAGAATGAAGACTGACTACTTGACTTATGGCCAGTGTGACTTTCTGATTTCTATTGAAGCACATAGTGAGGAGGCAGCAGCTCTGCCAGACAATAGTAGCCATCTATAATGCCTAAATAGGAGAAGTTTATCCCATACTCGCTGCCTCCTCTCCAATGCTGCCTTTGTATTCATTCTTGGTGACCTTAGCATCCATACAGAGATCAATTGTTCATTATATAACCATGTTTGACATTTCAATATTAAACATCTCATTGGTAAACCATTCATCTGCTCTTCCATATCATATACCAACTAAAGCTGTCTCAGTAGTTGCTCAAGCCCACTCATATTTTACCTATGAGTAAATCCTAACTTACAGCTGAGTCAGACATTCTGTGTCTTTTCCTTTTATACTGCAGCCACTGAAAGTGGCTAAAAAATTAATGACTGCATAGAATGTTTATACTTTGTGTTTATGTTAAAAAGAAATGCTTCCTATGTGTGCCCAAGAATAGTGTTGACTGCAGTGTCAATGGATCTTACTATCCTTGCACACTAATATAGCAGTGTACCACAGTTTCACAAATGCCGATAGAAGATACACAACGCTTGGGTCAAAAAACAAAGAGTGTCCTTACTCAGTACACAGCAAAGTTCTCCGCCTTCCTGTCTTGTACAGGTAAGGAATCCCTGCACAGGCTGTGGGCTATGCACAGGAGAGGAGGACCCTGACCAGGCTTCCCTTTGTTCCACAAGGAGATATGTTTATGGTCTAAGGCTGTCAATTATGTCAACACCATAAAAAGTTAGTTAGAAAGAACAAGAATCTGTATCTCTACTTGAAAATATGCAAAGTCATTGAGAGAAATATCTTCCAATATTAGGTAGATTTTGCAGCATATTCACAAACTTTATAAGGCTCCTATATGATTTTTCAATGTGTAGATGGAATACTCACTCTTTTTCATTTATTGCTGCTGTGGTTGATATTTCAGAAGAGGTCTTATATACCTATTATCTTCACACTTGCTACATGGGTTACCCTGGCCTTATCTCTCTTAACAGTTGTGAGTGTTGGGATTTGAATCTGGGACCTCTGGAAGAGTATCCAGTGCTCTTAATCTCTTTAGCCAGCTTTGTCCACTATTATATGTTCTCATTATGTCTGATGGCTTCAGGTCCTATGTGCACTTTGACAACATTTGACTGAATTTCTGTAGCCTAAGCCCTTGCTATCATTGGAGGGTTTATATAGGACTGGATTTTTTCCCTTTAGATGCCTAAATTTTGAATCTATTAATCACCTTCCCAACATACTTCACAGAATGCTTCTTGTGAAGTCTTGCCTACTTCAGTAAAACATATTATTACTTAACCTTGGAGCCATGACTATGGTGATGTATTGTATATTTGATAAAAAAAAATAGTGTGGAATATCAAAGGATAGAATCACCCACAGCCAAACCACGAAGGTCAGGGAGTGATGACCCATATTGTCAATTTCATCATTCGGGAGACAGAGATCCATCTGGATCTCTGTGAGTTCAAGGCTTAACAGCCAGACAGTGGTCACTCACACCTTTAATCCTGGCTCTAGGAGAGCTGACCCAGAAAGTAAAATAGCTGTGTGGTGAAAGGAATACAAGGCAGGAGAAGGCAGAAGTTCAGCATTCTCTCTGAGTGTCCAGTCAGTCTGAGGACCTGTGAAGATAAGCCTTACCCTGTTCTGCCTGAGGAGTTTGCTAGGTGAAAACTGGCTGTGCTTTGTCCCATATCTCTCTGGTTTCCATCTTTTCTCCAGTATCTGGATCCTTGCTTTTACTATAATACTAAATAGAATTTGTGCAATGCCATGACTCATTATTTCTTTTTTTCAAGTACCATTAACCCCATGGATTCTATATTCTAAATGCATTAGAAATATAATCAGCATACCAATACTAGTACTCTAATACTAAATGGTATCGATTATTTCAAAAGCCTCCTAAAATATTATCTACACTGTTCTTTATGCAGTATTCAATATTTGGAAAAAAAAAATAGGCTTGAGAGATGGCTCAGAAGTTAAGAGAACTTACTGTTTTTGCAAAGAGCCTGTTTAGGTGTCTACCTCCACCCCCAGAGTAGCTCATAAACCATTGATGACTCTTGTTCTAGAGGATGTGATAGCTTACCTGACCTTCATAGACTCCTTCATGCACATGGTGGACATACATCCAAACACAGACACATAAAAATATCTAAAAATTTTAAAAATCACGACTTTCCTCACACTAAATGTAAAGTCCAAGGTCTTCTACAATAAGTAGCCCCACCAATGTCTCATGGAGCCAATCATTATGGCTCTCCCCTCTCACCCCACTCCAGCTACAGGAAGCTCTTCTTATTCCCATCCACCCATATGATCTGAGAACTTTCTCTTTTGAGTCGAGTGTGTGTGTGTGTGTGTGTGTGTGTGTGTGTGTGTGTGTCCCCGCCCCTGTGCTGAAAACTTCTTTCCTGCATGTCAACAAGCTCACTCTGTACTGCTTCTATTTTCAAAGCTCTCAATTAGAGAGGGCTTCTCGGAACCTAGCATGTTGTGCAATCCACCTGTTCCCCTCTTTTCCTTTACTGTTTGTTTTTCTTTATGGAACTTATTGCTGGCAAGAGCTGGCTACTGACTTTCAGCAGCACTGCGACTATATCAGCAGAGATACGTGCTGTTATTTTACACACCCTTCAAGAAACAAAACTGGCAAATAAAATTGGAATCTATCATCACTTAAGAGTTTTATTTTATTTTCATTGAAAATACTCTCTTAGACTTAGTCCTTGAAAAAAATAGCTATAATTCATGTATCCTTCAGACACACAAAAGGAAAATATAAATCCATCCAGTTATAATTAAGATATGTTCACATTTAGAGATTAATTTGATTTATTTCCAGTTGTAAATATCAATGTATTCTTCAAACACTATTTCAATAACAAAAAATATAACACAGTTTTATTTACTTGTGGGTACCTTCCTTCCCTAGAATCTATAAAGCAAGAAGTATGGAATTGTGGTCCTTCTTCAAAGGAGTTCCTGTTATTTTTAGTATAAAATATATGCTGCCTAACTCTATTTCTGAGCTTGTCTAGTCTATATTACCATTTTCCTCTTTCAGCCAGAGACAAATAGCATGTTTTAGAGATATTTTAGACAGTACTTATGCTCTATTTATTGGTATCAACAGTGTACATAATTTGTGTCTGTGGTTCTAAATATCTATGACTCAGCTCCCACAGGAAAATGATTCTAATAACTGTTGGACAGGTGTCATGAGACACATTCCTCTTCCAGAGATCTGAAGCTAAAAAGACATGTCGCTTCTAATCATTTACATACAGAATATCTTCTTTTGTTTGTCTTTTACCAGAAAGTTAGCACTAAGAGGGTAAGGGGTAAAAGGTTTTTTCCCATTGGGTGACTCTCATCATGTAGAAGAGTATTAGGAAAATACTCCATTGAGCATCGAAACTCTCTATATGGTAAATAAGCCAACAGGAGATTTTCTGGCTCCGTTATTTTATGAATAGTGACTCTGTGCACATATGTGACCATTGTGTAGCTTGATCTTCTTATGGGACTCTTAACAATGGAAGCAGGGGTTGTCTTTGACTCTGTTACCTGCATTTGGGATCCTTTCTTCCCAACTGGGTTGCTTCCTCCAGTCTCAGTAGGAGAAGAGGTTCCTCATCTTACTGCAACTTGATAAGCCATGGCTGGCTAATATACATGGGAGGGCTGCCCTTTTCTGAAAAGAAAGGAAGAGGAGTGGATGGAGTGGGGGAGGGGAGGTGGGGGAGCAGCTGGAAAGAGAGGAGGAAGGGAGGAGAAATTGTGACTGGGCTGAGGAATAATTAATTAATTAACTAATTAATTAATTAAATAAATAAAATAAGCGTGTAACTGTCTAGTACATTCTATTTCACATCTCTAGGACAGAAGGCCTAGTTAATTTAGTTCGTCGCTCTCTAGTGAAGGGATCATGGTGAGAACAGATATAATTCCAAGCTCTTTATATACAAGCAAACCTAATCCCTGAGTCCATTGAATTTATAGACATTGATAAAGGAATCAGGTCAAATATTCACTGATACAGCTTCCTTCCCACTTTGAGCATCAACCCTGGTGAGCTTGCTCATCTCCGCGACTCTCATCCTGATTGCATACACTCATATACTAAGTTTGTAAACGTAGTGTCTTCAGTGGTAACATCAAAGCATATAAAATCCCCCTAGTCATTGGCTTGTGTAGGTTTTTGTTCAATAGATCCACCACTTCTGTTTATATGGTCTCATTCTGTTCAAAAGATTTCTTTTATTATGGAACAAGCATAAAAGTCCTCGAATAGGTCAGAATCTAGACCTGTAGATCATTTTTTCTGAAGCCATTTTCTCTGTATTTGTCAGGGTCTCGGCTTCTACCATTCTTCAGAATGTATAGTCGCCTGACATTTTGGCAGCCTTCAAGAATTGCCCTGTTCCCATACCTGTGTCTCTACTATTCAATTCATGACCAGCCACAATATTTTCTGACCAGATTCCTCAAGGAAGAATTAAAATATCTTGCTCATGCATGAAGTTCTCAAGAAAATCCTAGAGCTACATAGGCACACTATGATTGATTATGTTAGTTGAATCTTCCCTGTGAGGGTATCATCCAAGAAGGTGGGACCCAGATCCTTACACACACATACACAAAGAGAGATGTGGTTGGAATTAAGCTCTTGGCAAGCCCTAGATGTTCAGGTATAATGACTTCCTCTGTCAGCCTGTTTCACTTCCTTATGTGGTGTAAGTCTCTCCAAGCCCAGAGCAGTATATTGTAGCCCTAAGTCCAAGGGCTACCAGACTTTCCCTGTAATGTTTCCCATAACCTATGCTTCAGCAGGTGACAACATATATAAGTTAATTTGATTTCACATATATTACTATCTTAATTCCAAAAATAATTGAAGGTAGCTCAGAATTTAAGGAAGTTATTTAATGATAAACATCGAGACAGGAAAGTGGGGGGTTGCTGCTTAACCTGAAAATTCAATTTAGCAAAGTGATTCATTTAAAACGCTCCAGTTAAGCAAGATTTAATCATGTTTTTATGTTTGTATGTACTAATACATTTTTTTCTTCCTCATATAATCAAGAAAAATCTTGATTAATTTGTTAAGCTAAAAAAATCATGGAGTTGTTTTGATTTTTAATGAGATGATTAGTTTTCTCCTATGTTTTTCTACAAATTTAGGCATTCACTAAACTACAAAGGTATGTATGAGCAGACTATGATAGTAACATGAGTTAAACTGCCCGACCAGGCTTATTCTCCTGAATATGGGGAGAATTCATGTTAGCAAGATGTATGTATGTATGTATGTATGTATGTATGTATGTATGTATGTATGTATGTTTGTTTGTATCCATCCATCCATCCATCCATCCATCCATCCATCCATCCATCCATCCATCCATCCATCCATCCATCCATCTATCTATCTATCTATCTATCTATCTATCTATCTATCTATCTATCTATCTGTCTATCTATCTCTTGTCTTACTGGCTGGTCTGGAACTCTCTATGTAGACTGGGCTGACTTTAAATGCATAGAGGACCAAGCTGGCTTTAAATTTAATAGAAATTCGCCTGCCTCTGCTTCCTAAGCACTAGGATCAAAGGTATGTGCCACCAGTTCGAGCCCAGGATTTTTAAACATATTAATTATAGATGCCTTTATTTCTGCTATTTTTATATTTGTTTATTTCTCATTATTTATTCATTTATAATTTCATACCTATATATAATGCTGTTGGATTATTTTAACTCTGACACTTCTCTTAGATGCCTCTCTACCCAGCTCCCAACTAAATGCCCCCCCCACTTCCTTCTCCTCCTCTGTATTTTAAAATATCCTGCTGAGTTCCAAACTAGTGCTATTCAAATGTGCATGGGTATGAAGCCATCTACAGAAGAGTGTTCAACCTAAATGGAGTCACTCTGCTGAAGAGGACTGACTCTCCTGCCCCAGCAGCCATCAACTGTTAATAGCCCCTTAGCTCAGAGGGGGTACTCCCCAGCCCCTCCCCCAGTCAGTGCTGGAACATTACCAGTTTGATCTTGAGAAGTTAAGCATAGTGTCTGTGGATCCATGGGTCCAATAGCCCTGCAATGTCCAGAAGACACTATTTTGTAGTAGTGCTCCCCAACCTCTTCCTCTTATGCTCCTACTGCCCCCTCTTCCATGATTTTCCCTGAGCTTTGAGGTGGGGTTTGGGGGTGATCAGAACGTTCCATTTGTTCTTTGTACTTAGACAAATTGTGACTTTCTGTATCAACCCCTGTCTACTGCACATATTATCTCTGATGGGACTGAAAAGTATTTTAATCTATATGTACAAAGGAAAGGATTTAGAAGGCAATTTGATGTCATGTCAACATAGCAAAACAGCAATATAAGGTTCTCGTATAGGACCTACAAACTCCCTAGCCATGGATTCCTAGCCAGATTTACAGTAGCAGCCATCCAATCAGAAACAATCAGTTACTCCAATAACAGGCCTTAAATCCAATCAGAAACAATCAGTTACTCCAATAACATTCACACCACTATTGCCTCTATGGGCACTTCTTATCATGCCCAGAGTTATTGTAACTCACAGGCTAAGACTTTTGATGACTATCCTCTCCCAGCAGGATGAGGAGCAGATGAGTAGCAGTTTTTGTCACTAGCCAGCAAGGAGGAAGATTCCACATCGGGACCAGTTTGTTTTCTTCATGGTCTGTGCCCAGACTTTGTGGAATCTTCAACAATAGGGTCTTACCGTCAAGTTCTGGTGGGCAACCAAAACAATGGTGATAGTTTTATTGTTTTACGAATCTCTGGGCCCCACACCTTGAACTGGGGTTTTTGTTTGACAATCTATGGCTTCTAAAAGGAGCCCTGGTCCCAGTATATGGTAACTCCATTTAAACTCATCATATATATATTGAGTTACCATATATTGGGACTAGTGCTCCATATATATCCCTATATATATGTGTGTGTGACATATATAATGCTATGTTTTAAGAGGCTCATAGAATGGTAGGTTTCCATGGCCTTTTCAAATATCCCTACTGTTCGTTATTCCTCTCCCTACTCCTCTGCCCTGCCTTTCTACCACACTCATTTAAACCTCAATATTATTTGTTCACCCATCGTATTACTTGAATTCTACTATCTCCCCTCCCTTATGATATTTCTTCAATCCCCTACATGATCCCTTTTTTGTTTGCTAGCTTCTTCCGGCACTCCAAACTAACCAGAGTAATCTAAAGTTTCAAAGACAGGGTCAACATATGAGAAAGAACATGAAGTATTTATCTCTCTGGGCCTGGATTATCTCAATCAGTATAATATTTCTTTCCAGTTCCAACTATTTACTTGCAAACTTTATTTTTCTGATATCTATATATATATACACACATACACACAATTCCATTTTGCATATTTATGACATTTTCATTATCCTTCAGTTACTTTTTGGACATCTAGGCCAATTCCATTTCTTAGCTATTGGAAATAGAGCAGCAGTGAACAAGGGTATCCAAATGTCTTTATGGCAAAACACAGACACATTAGGGCAAATGCCAAGAAGTGCTGTGGCTGGTTCATATGGTGGTTCTATTTCTAGTTTTTGGTTTGTTTGTTTTGAGGAAACACCAGACAGATTTCCAACACAGCTTCACAAGTTTGAATTCTCATTGCTGCATTTATTACACCACATAGAAGGGTTTTTTTTCTTTCACATCCATGCCAATATTTGTCACTTGTATCTTAAACATACCTATCCATCCCCCTCTTCATTTATTTTTCTGGGCCTTTATATGCTAGCAACAAACTGCTTTTTCAGTTTGGTAGACAGCAACATGGAAATGATTCTTCCTACTAGATTCCATGGACCATATGTAAAGAAGCTGTGGGAGTCTGAATATAACTGCTCCCCACCCGGGAGTGGCACTGTTAGGAGGTATGGCTTTGTTGGAATGGATATGGCCTTGTTAGAGGAAGTGTGTCACTGTGGGGGTGGGCTTTGAGGTTTCCTATGCTCAAGATACCACCCAGTATCTCAGTCAACTTCCTGTGGCTTGCAAGATGTAACACTCTCAGCTCCAGCACCACATCTGCCTATATGCCCCCATGCTCCCCATCATGGTGATAATGGATGGAACCTCTGAAACTGTAATTGAGACACCCCAGTTAAATATTTTCTTTATAAGTGTTGCCATGGTCATGGTGTCTCTTCACAGAAATAGAAACACTAAGACAGAGCCAACAGGATAACTTTGCCGACTCAGTTTCAAGAGTACTGCTTGGAAGGGAGTTTAGCTGCTGTGTAGTGGCTAATGGATACAGTAATTGCAGCCTGATAGTTGGAGGCATTGCCTATATCTAGTGACTGTCTGCAGACAGAGTGTGTAGAGCATCTTGGAGGATTCCAGGAGATCAGCCGATAGCAAACTGGAGGTATCTGAAAGGAGGGACCTCATCTGATAAAATGCTCCCATAAGACCCCAGCTGTAAGATATTTTCTTAATTAGTGATTGAGGGGGGGCAGTCTACTGTGGATGGTGCCATCCTTGGACTGGCAGTCCTGGGTTCTATAAGAGATTAGGGCCCTGGGTCCTATGATCAAGCCCCAGAGAACAAACTAGTGGAAAGCACACTCTCCATGGCCTATGCATCAGCTCTTGACGTCTAGGTTCCTACACTGTTTGGGCTCTTGTCCTGACTTCCTTTGACGATGTACAGTAATCTGGAAGCTTGGGTCAAATGAACCCACAGTTCCTCCACAACTTGCTTTTGGTGGTGGTGTTGCGTCGTGGTTGCAATGACCCGAGTTAACACACTGACTTTGCTGCTCCTGGAGCAGAATCTTCTCTGTTGCTACTATTCCTCACTCCTGACTTTTGGCATAGTCAGAGCAGAGGAAGAGAAATGACACTGGAGAACAAAGGCCCTTGGGACCCAGGGCATCTGGGCTGGAGTTGGGAAATACTCTACTTTCAACACACGGAAACATACTCCATTGAACTGTCCATTAAGCACACAATATTGTGTTTGTTCTTGTTACTAAACATGACAGGAAAAAAGAGAAACATTTGAAGGTTGAGAGGGTGGCCTTATTTTCTGTTCCTACCCTACAAGGCTCTGATCAGAGAGATTGTAGAATTACGAAGGCCTAGTGTTATTGAGACAGCACTAACTGTGTGGGGGCCTCATGGCAAACACACAGACGTAAGAGTAAAGACTGCAAGCCAACAGGAACTATGTTCCCCAGTCCCACCCTTTTCATTCCAGGGATCTGACATCTAACAATGTCAAATACCCTGGAACCACCATGGGACTTCTTAATTTCTTTCGTTTCTTGGTTCCTTTCCTTAGGTAACTATTTTGAATACTTCAGTTGCTTCTTACACATACATTTTGCCACACCAACCAAAAGTTTAGGTAAATCTTTAAATAAAAAGGTTGTTTGTTAGAGAAATGTTGGGTTTGCAGGGAAAAAAAATATCCAGAAATTAAACAGAACTTTCATATTCTGTAAATTTCCTACATGGATTATATATGTTATATATATAATAGGCATTATATATTATTACAGTTATATATTATTACAGTTATTACCTAGATAAAGAGAGAAGTAAATTTATGGTAAAAGCAATGTTTCAGCCATTTTTGTGCATAGTTCATTGGCATTAGTGGTGCACATACTGTTAATTAAGCCTACACCCTCATCTGTTTCCAGATGTGTTCTTCATCTCAAACTGAAAATGTACTTGTTAAATAAGAATATTCCATCTCTATTGCTTCCAGCCTCTGAAGCTACCACTCACTTTCTGTCTCTAGGCCTTTCCATTTTAGGAATTACATGTGAGTGAAATCATGTGTTTATCCTGTTTCTGTTTCCTTTAGCACAGTGGTTCTCAACCTTCCTAACTTTATGACCCTTTAATACAGGTCCTCATGTTGTGTTGTCCCTAATCATAGACTTATTTTTGCTGGTACTTCATAACTGTAATTATGTTGTTATGAATAATTTGCTGTTGTGAATTGTAATGTAAATATCTGTGTTTTCCAAAGGTCTTTGGGGGTCAGGGCTCATGGAAAACCACTGATTTAGCATAATGTGCATTCAAGTTGTAGTATGTATCATTTTTTTCCTTTTTAGAATAAACAATATAATTTGTTTCTGTGTTAGGCCATGTTTTCATACCCATTCATTTAGTGGGTCATTTTATGTTGCTTCCACTTTTTGGCTGCTGACAATAATTTTGGCACATGACCTGAGGACCTTCCGCTGACTACTTTTCTTGAAATAAATCCTTGGTTCTTTTGACCTTTCATGGGCTCTCCTCCTCTTCCTAGTAATTACTATATAACACTGACGTATTTTGAGATTTAATGTTATTTGGTGTGTGTGTCTATGTGTGTGCATGCCACAGAACACATACGGAGTTCAGAGAACAACTCTGCAGAGTCAGTTTTTCCCTTTTACTGCTACTTGGATGCTGAGAGTACACACTGACATTGTCACTTACAAGAGCATTTTCTCACTAAGCTATCTTGCTAGGCTTATTCTTTCTTGAGAACCACCAGAGTTTTCTTACTTCATTCAGACCACAGATTCAAAGCATTACTCTTACACAAAATTTCACGCCAGAGCATCTAAAGTCCAACTCTTCATACAAATTACTTGGGGGTGGTTAAAAAGTCCATGATTGGGCTCTTTCTGTTGTGAGTTAAGTCTACCAAAGAACATGCATAAACAGTCTGAAAGCTAAAGAGAAAGTCCTTACTGTGGGCTGGTGGTTGCATAGAGAGCTTGCCCAAATCATGCATCCCTAAGCCTCACTGTTTGTTGACTTTCATACATAAAAAACACACCCTGGTTAACACATTTCAGTGAGGAGGAATCGTTAATAAAAAGCAAAACTATAGAAGCCCCAAAAAGCAAGTTGAGAACATTTAGCGATGTTCCTAGTATTATGGACTCAGTCTTTGATGGATTAAACTCTTGTTCCCATTTTGAAGGTGTGGGACCTATGTGCTGCATTTGAAGGTCAGAATGGTGCTTCTATCATGTTATCAATTGTGCTAAGGGCCTGTTGGGTACCTTAGGGCAGTTAAGTCAGGCAGTATAGAACTCCACAGTAAACCTGAAGTGTGTGGGGATTGAACATACCTTGCATTCTCTGTCCAAAGCTACCGTGCCTAGTGTTTTTGTTCATTTCTGCTTCAGCATAGCTGGTTGTCACGAAGTTCCCATCACAGCATCATACAATTTGCAGTTCCACCTGATTGAGAGTCCTTCCTGTTTATGGTGTTATTGTACTCCCATACTTCTTTCAGACACTGCGAAAGGAAGCTTCCCATAGCCACCCCAAATTAAGCAGTATCCAAGGCCCACACACCTCTTCCCTTTTATCTTGCCGTATTTTCCTCCTGGGACTTATCACATTTCTAAGTATACATTCATTTGCTTGTTTGCTACCTCTCCTTTGAGACTGTAAATGTTGATAAAGCAAGAACTCTGACCATCCTTATTTCCCTAGTCACCAAAATAGTATATGACATAAAACAGACTTGCAGTAGCTTTTGAACGTGTGAAGGATTATTAACCACGAAATCTTCAGAAGCAGAATGAGAACATCCAACTCAATTTGAGGGATCCTGGAGTAATCCAATATCTAGGTTTTAAAGTCACTTTACACCGTGGGATTTGAGAAGGAGGTTGATATCTCCAAAATGGCAACCACCCAGTACCTCTCTTTAGTCTTCCTGGATCAGAAAGGGCTAGTTGTTACTTTCTCATGAAAGACAATTTCTGCTCTGCCTCCATCATTTGGTGATTAGTCAGTGCTCTTGAATCCCACAGCCTGACCTGCATGGGTGCTGATGGGACCCGAAGCCATGATCAGGTCAATAGCTTTCCTAAGGCTGTGTTTCCCGCTGAAAGGCCAATTATTACTGCAGAAGTTCTACAGGGAATTAATGGAGCAGAAGAGAAGAGGAAGGGTCTGGCTCAGGGAACCAGCCAAATTCTATAAGAGCAACTCTTGGTGGAGAGCAAAAAGGCAGACTAGAAAAAAATAATATAAGAAATTTCTTATAGAAAAAAATATAAGAAATACCCACCCCGAGTAATAATAGACGTGTGTACACAGATTACCAGAGCACATTGTTTAGGATGTTTTAGGAAAGGTTATTTGGAGAAAGACATACTTTTACTTCTGGCTGTAATGTAAATAAAAGAGACTGGATTTTCTTTCTCGGATCAAAGAAAGTAGAAAAACAGCCAGAAAGTGTGTAACAATGGTAAGCCCCCCCCCCCCACCAGGAACCAAATGAAGCAATCTCTGACACGTGTCTGGTGTCTAAGTAAAGCTCATCCTTCCCTTTCCTCCAACTCCACTCCCCCGAACTCCATCCCTTTCTCTTTCTATATTTCAATAGCTTTATTTAGGTGTAATATCCGCCTATTGATACTCTTGAAACTTAAAAATAAAAACCCGTAAGACAGGATGAGCAGGGCAGGTAATCATGAAAAAATAAAAGCCTTGTACATCTCTCAAGAAAAGAGAGAGAAGAGAGAACAAAACCCACAATAATACATGGGAGGAATCAATGGAATTCCTGCTGGACTCTGAAATTATAATAGATCACCACATACTCAACTATTGATTTAACTGTTAGCAGAATATAAAATAGAGAAGAAATTCCGCATTACCAAATTTGAAAGGATAATGAAGAAAAATTTGACATGGGCAGAACTAATGAGGAGAGAAAATAGTTGCAGCAGAAGAATAAAATCTAAAGAAGCCCATGTAGCACAGTGAATGAAGCCAAGCATTTCTCACTAAATTTAACACAGCATATTTGGAACTGATTTGAAAATAACGCTCATCTGAAACAAAGTAGTAAAAAAATATTGAAAATGGAGTTCTAAGCAAAGACAAACCAGTAAATGCAAACAAAATAAAATTCAGCTGTTGAATATCGATAAGCAATGAGGTAAAAATATTAAAACAAACCGGGAGGCATTATTTAATGGCTAGTGATACCATTCTCACAGACTCAAAAATGTCTATCATAATTCATGCATCAAATTTTATGCATAAAACAATAGAGACATAGAATATATGAAAAGATTTCAGAAGTACAGTTTAATCTTTAGAGAGATACAGTGGGGAGATTTAATACATCTCTCCTTGATATACTAAATTTTGATAGATGAAGCAGATAAATTGTAAGTAAGGATGTAGATTATTTTAATAACACAGTCAACAAGCTGTAAGAAACAGGGTCTCGCATCAGAGAACATGGATTGTCTGCTTAGACCTATGAAACACTTAGAAAGATCAATCATGATCTTGGCCACAAAGAAAAAATAAATTCTTACACTACATGAACTCCATTTTCTAATAATAATTCAACATAGAGATAAAAAAGGATATAATCATCAAAAAATTAACTTCTTGGAAATGAAAATGTGGTTTGAAAAAAAATCTTAAATCAAAGAGGAAATCAAAACCCCAGGCTAAAAAAAATGATCTTGAAAGGAAAATGTGAACCATTAATATTCAAACTGAATGGAGCATATTCAGATAAGGAAAGATTTTATGGCCCTAGAAGCTTTTATTAAAAGTAAAGAGAATGATGAAAGGTAATTTAAAAACCACTGCATCAGTGACATAAGGATCAGCAAAATGGATTCCGAGAGAAGGACACAGGTCCACGTCATGACTTCCGTTCTTTGCACAAAGTGTTCATGACTTAGAATGTTGCCAATAGTTCTTGAAATAATGAAGAAACACAAAATCTTCTCTCCCCACCCAAGACTGATGGATGACTGTCAGACAATACATATTAGGTAAGAAAGATAATAGGAATTACACAAAATTAAAAGTGATAGAGAAGATATAATCAGAAACAGGAACCCAACTAACATTAAAATGATTATAATAGACCATTGTGCGCAACTCTATGGTAATGAATTTGATAATCTAGAGAAACTAGATTATTTCCTGGCAAGGTCTCACACTGTGGCACAGCTCTTTTATTTCCTCATTGTTCCTTCTTCATTGACCCAGACTTTCCTCCATGTAAGACTGAGAGCATGAAACTGAGAACCCAGGTGATGGATGCTAGTTGGATGAGGTTGCATGTAAAAATTTTGGAATACACATAGCATGGAAACAAGCCAGAAAAATCTTAGCTGTGATGGGAACTAGAAACAAATTATTACGTTAAACTTCTACATGTTAATGTCATGCTACTTTTCCTGACCAATACATCTACAGCATCTAATCAATAATAAACACAAATGTGAGTAGAAAAAATTCTACATGCATTTGGAAACACAAATAAATTAAAAACTTAAGGAATGTCAGAATTGTATTGACTTTACTATTAATATTGAAAGAACAGATAATATTAATTTTTAACTAAGCTGATTTATAGGAAAAGAAAACAGAGTATCTTCAGTTCATTTTATGAAAACAATTTAGCCTTAGTGCCAACATCCATCTCAGACAGAAAAATAGGACAAAGTATGGTCTAAACAAAATATGCTAATTCATACAGCTATAAATTTCCTAAATACATTTTAACAAATGAATATGAGTGTATCACAAGAATGCCACACAAATTGTTTCAAAAACAGTGATTCAAAACTTTCAATATAGTTATCACACAAATGATTAGAGCAGAAAAAATCCATGTGGATGTCATGGATGATAGATGTATTGATCAAGAAGTGCTTAATGCTATCCTTAAAATATGAAAAATGAAACAAAGCTATTAGTAAAACCATGATTTTCATATTAGTAATACAATAATTTATATCAATGAAAAAATGGGTGTTGGGAGGACCTGGGGAGATGGCTTAGTGGATAAAATGTTTGCCTTCAAGTGTGAGAGGCAAAATTCAGATCTTCAGAACCAAGCCTGGTATGGTGACACACATCTTTAATTCTAGTACTCAACAGTTGTCTATGATTTGAAGGCTAACCCAGTCTATTTAATGAGTTCCAGGCTACCTATGGCTACTTAGGGAGACCCTGTCTCAAAAGATCAAAACATAATAAAAGATTCCTAGAACTCAAGCAGCACAGATGTGGCAGTCACTCGTAGCTCCAGTTTTGGGCAACAGAGATAAGGACCCTTGAAATGCTAGTTAAACTAGCTAGAATGGAGTGAGCTCCGTTCAGCAGAAGACTCTTCCTCGATAAATAAAGTAATGAGCAATTGAAGAATACATATGATGTCAACTCTGAGCCTCCACATACATAGCACATATGTCTACTTGCGCGTGTGCAAAAAAAAAAAATCGATAGTGATAATGGAATAATCGAACTCTCATACTCAATGGGTATTTTCAGTTCCAACTCAACTAATGTTAGAGAGAAGACTCGGGAGTTAAAAACACTGGCTCCTCCTCTAGAAGACTGAGATATGATAGCCAACACCCACATGGTAGCTCCAGTTACAGGGAATCTGATACCCATTTTTGACTTTTGTAGATAATCTGATACACATGTGGTAAACATACATACATGCAGGCAAAATATTTAAATACATAAAATAAATATATTTCTAAACAAAATCTCAACTAGGGAAATGTTGTGGGATTCAGGTGTCAGCTGATGGAGTCCAAGGAAGCTTATCCAGAATCCCGGGCTCCTGGAGGGGGTGTGGCCAAACCCATTGATAAGGGGCTGCTGGGACGCTGGGAGGCTCTCTTCCTGGTTCCTGGCTGCTGGAGGAAGGATCCCATCGTCCGTCCGTCTGCAGACTTCGGTCCCTGTTCAGGTGCTACGGTAATCTGTTGCCTGTACCGTGAGTGTTGGTTTATATTCTAATAAATATCTATCTGGTATTGGTGTCCCTGTGGATAAACTCCGCCTACAGGGAAAAGTTTTTAATATGGCACTCTCCTGGAAAAATACTGAGTGTACCTTTATATATTTTAATGTATTGTTTTGACAGTATCATATATGTCATTAGTATCCTTTACAAATTGCTTTTGTCAAATTTTCTCACTTATGAATGGTTTCCTCTCTTCCTTGAGGCCCTCTCTGCATTTCTCATTTGTAATCACATCTAAATGCCTGCTGACCTTAGTAAAAGCAAAAGTCAGTGGTTTTTTTTTTTATATTTTGTTTTAAAGTTTATTATTATGCATATTTGTGTCTGTCTGTGCATGGGTATATGCATAAGAGACCAGGTGCCAAGGAGGTTGTTTGATTCTCTGGAGCAGGAGTTACAGGTGGTTGTGAGTGGTCTAGTGTGGGTGCTTCACCCTTGTTCTTAATAGCTAGGGGTCAACCAATCAGCTTTACAGGCCAGCCACGGAGTAAAAGCAAAAATAAGATAGACAAGAGTAACAAAAGGAGAAATCCCAGAGGCAAAAGGTAGATGGGATAAATTTAAGAAAAGCTGGCAAGAAACAAGCCAAGCTAAGACCAGGCATTTATAATTAAAAATAAGCCTCCACATGTGATTTATTTGGGAGCTGGGTGGCGCACCCCCTCCCCACAAAAAAAAAGATAAAACAGCCAATGACATTTTGGTATATAAATGTGAGGACTGAACTTCCATAGGGCCTGAGAAAGCTTGAAAAAAAAAAAAAGAGGATATGGTTCATTTCTGTTTGTTAGTGAACCCTTGACCAGCTAGTACATTAATTAGGAACAAAAAAAGGAAGGAAGGAAGGAAGGAAGGGAGGGAGGGAGGGAGGGAGGAAGGGAGAGAGAGAGAGAGAGAGAGAGAGAGAGAGAGAGAAAGAAAGAAAGAAAGAAAGAAAGAAAGCTAAGTAAAAAATGCCGGCCGTAGTGCAAGTTTGCATTCTAAAGCTCTAGAAATGTTGAATGCAATTCTGGAGAAGCAGGCAGAGCCAGAAGAACTTTGCGAAGGTCAGGTGTAGCTTAGCTGATTGGGGGGGGGGGGGGTCCTAAAAAGACTATAAATATGCAGTATAAAGAGATCTAGATGGAAAAACCTCTAAAATGTTCCAGTACATTTTACAATGTGTGTAGGCTTAAGAGAGAAAGAAAAAAGATCTGGGAGAGGAGAGGAGGATGCCAGGGGCCTGCCCCCCTGCCCCCAGCCCCCCAGTCCCCCAGCCCCCCAGCCCCCCAACCTCCCAGCAACCCAGCCACCCAGCTCCCCAGCCACCCAGCCACCCAACCACCCAGCCACCCAGCCACAAAGTCAGAGTAAGATTTATAGAAGTAAAATCTCAAAAGCATAAGAAAAGCTGTCTAGAAACAAGACAAGCTAGGGATTCAATAAAAGCTCCAGAAGTTTCAGAGATATCAGAGGGAATCTACGCACAGTCTATGTGGGGAGTTAATAGAAGCTCCAGAAGTCCCAGAGCTCTAACCACAGTCAGTCTAGGAGAATCAGAGAGTGGTGATTCACACCTTTAATCCCAGCACAGGGAGAATCCTGGGAGTGGTGACCTACGCCCTTAATCCCAACTGAGTCGAGGTCACTTCAGATTATAGAAGGAATTCCAGGCTTCCAAGTAGGCAGTGGTGGGGCCATGCCTTAATTTACCTAGAGAGTGTTTAAGTTTAAGGCAGGCATAGAATTGAAAAAGCCAAGCCAAGAGAAGCAAAGCTAAAGAAGCTAAAAAACAGCCGGGTCAGATCTGACTGTGGTATTTATTCCCTCTAATATCTGTGACTTTTTCAGAGATCTATCCCTGAGTCTCATTTATTCGTGCGACAACAAACTAAGACTGGGCTTTTATAATTAAAAATAAGCCTCTTTGTGTGTTTTATTTGGGAGGTTGGTAGGGCTAAAACAACTAACAACCTTTTGGCATTCCAATGTAGGGCCAGAGTAAAAGAAAATTCAACTACATGTAGGCCCATGCTCGTGTGTGTGTGTGTGTGTGTGTGTGTGTGTGTGTGTGTGTGTGTGTGTGTGTGTGTGTGTGTGTGTACTTATATAGAGAGGCAAGAGGTTAACATCTGATGTTTTCTTTTAGCATTATGTACCTTCTTCTTTGAGACAGAGTTTCTTGTTGAGCCTGGAGTTTGCCTATTCAGTCAGACTGTATGGCAAATGAGCTGAGGAGTCTGCCTGTCTCTACCTCCCAGCTCAGGGATTGTAGGTGTACCTTAGCTTCAGTTTTCTGTTTTTGTTTTTGTTTTTTTTTAATCATGGGTTGTAGGTATCCAAATTCAGCTCTCCTTGTTAGGATAACAAGCACTTAACCAATTGAGCTATCTTCCCTCTCTGTACTCAATACTTTTTTTTTTCTTTGATGTCAGCAAAACAGAAACAATTAAGTCAAATGTCCTTTTTTTCTTTTTTCCTTTTTTTAAGTGTGTGTGAGTCTTGGCATTGAACCCAGAGAGCATCACGTATAATAAGCAGAAATTGGACCACTGAACTGGACCCCTGCCTCCAATAAAATCTCCTCACACTTTAAACAGACATCTGCAGGCTTATAGAAACCATACCACGGATACATGCTCCATCGTACCTAAATCTCCGAGACAGAAGAGTTAATATTAGATTGATAACTATCCCAGTTCACACAGAAGAGTGTGGAAATTAAGTCTCCTATAATAATGAATTTATACTACTGGGTTTCTTTTCTTTCATAATTTTTTTTCTGGACATATATACATAGCTTAATGCCTTTTCAGTTAAGTATAAGGTTACTTTAACAGTATCACCGATACTTTGCTGTTTTATGGAAATGCAGGACATCAAGGTCCTAAAGGTCTGGCCCTGCTCCCAGTGTGTTCTGAGGCTTTTAGAAAGTATCACACAGGTATAGAGCATTACCCACATGGCAAGGCCCAAGCCCAGGGCAGGATCTGCAGTGCCTGGAATTTTGTAAGGTTCAAGAATAGTCCTGATACACCAGAACCTCTGAGGTCCTGTACTAGGCACTGTAAGAAATTTAGTGGGAAACCTCTTGTTCATAATTGTCACAAAAGGCTGTGCTCCACTGTCATAATGATTCTGGGTAGGACCCATTCCTACCTTCGCAGGTAACTTCTGTCTCCCAAGACTGGTCCTGAGACCCCGGGGGCTAAGCAGGGCTCATGTAGGCTCAGGCATCCCTAGATTTAGAATTACATAATCCTGACTAAATGTTTGGTCCCATTGTAGATTTGTTTTCTACAGTCCCTTAATGTTTATGATGAGCTATTTTTTACAGATGAATCCATTCCTTCTCTCAAGGAAGCTGAAAGAAGTCGAAAGCCACATACAAGCTCTTAGGCTTACCCAGTTGGTATCTCAGAAGGAGACATGATCTCAAACTGAGAAGGTCTACCCTGCCCCCACCTCACATGCAGACTGCTGGTTCTTTATAGAAACCAGGTTGTGATACATTCTTCATTTTGCTTCATAAACATTTTCTCTGTCAAGCACGTTTTGCTTGCCACCAGAAAAGTGGTTTTCTATTCTCATAGAGAATCTTGTTTCGTGAATATACCATCATATATTTATCTAGATTCTCATTGTTAGACTTAGAAATTTCCAATTTTCCTGTAAAATAGAATTGCAAGCACATCCTTTAATAATAAAAACCTTCTGCTTCTCTCTGGTTACTGTTACAGAACAAATTTCTGGGAGCGCTATTACTTTATTTTAATTTGTATATCACATTACCTTCTGGATAGTTTGAGATATTTTCTCTTACCTGCAGTGTGTGAAAGCATCTTTTTCAGTATGTGCCTTAGCTAGGGTTTCTATTGCTGTGATGGAACACTGTGACAGAAAGCAAGCTGGAGAGGAAAGGGTTTATTCAGGTTATGATTGCATGCCATCCTTCATTATCCAAGGAGGTCAGGACAGGAACTCCAACAGGGCAGGTTCCTGGAGGCAGGAGCTGATGCAGACAGATGGAGGGGGGGGGTCTTCTTACTCACTTATTCAGCCTGTTTTCTTATGGAATCCAGACCACCAGCCTAAGGATGGAAATACCCATAGTGGTCTGGGCCTTCCCCCACTGATCACTTAATAAGAAAATGCCTTACGATTGGATCTTATAGAGGCATTTTTCTCAGCTGAGGCTCCTTCCTCTCTGAGCTCTAGCTTGGTGTCAGGTTAATATAAAAGCAGTCAATACACCATATTAACCGCACAATCATAGAACTTTAGTATTTTTCAGTTTGTTAGAGAAGAAAAAAAAACAATCCTAACATGGTTTCATATCTAAGTGTACATTTCTTCTGGTAAAAATGAGTGTGAGTAATTTTCCTGATAACTAATGGTAGTTAGCGTCATTTTCTATTTTGCTAAAGATAACATTTCTTTTCTTTAGAACATTTGAGGCAATTCTTTTAATTAAATCAACAACAAAGGTGCACAAAATTCCATCATGCATGTTAAAACAAGCAGTTGCTGTAAGCTTTACCTAGCTCAGAGAGAGTAGCAGATGATGTCCCCATGGACCCCTCCCTAACCTCATTGCTCGTCTTTACCAAACAAGGCATCAGCTTTCCATACACAATAGATGCACAAAATCCATACTCTGTGCTCTGAATCACAAATTCACTGCCACAAGAAATAATATACTCTATGTCTTTTATGGAAAATTTCAAATATCAACCAAATATTCATGGGTAGCATCGCTCCGCTTATATACTTAATCCATCCATTCTATTCCTGTATGTAAAACATATCCTAGATGTCATATCATTCCATCAGCAAATGTCTCATAGGTATCTTCAGAGGATGGGCATGTAGGTGAGTGGTAGAATGCTTACCTAACATGCTTAAGGGCCTTTACTTGCCCCCAGCACTGCAAAAAGCCACCATACTTTTTAAAAAGGACTCTTTCCAACACATCCACAAACACACATTATCTGGATGTGACAGCTTTGCTAATTGGAAAAAATATCATATTAAGATTCTTAAAAAATATTTCTTTTTATCACAAAACATCAAGTATCAAACTTCCCATTTGCCTACTTCTAATTATTTATTTGAGAAGTTGGTTCTCTCCTTTGACCTTTGTGTTGGTTTCTGGGATTGAACTCAGATTTCCAGGTTTACTTGGCTAGGGCCTTTACCCATCTGACCATCTTGCTAGTCCTTAACTGTTTTATAATAATTTTTCCTGAAATATAGATCTCAATATGCTTCATACTTATGAGTTCTGAAATTTGTTTTAACAATAATGCTTTCATCATTTTTAATGAGTTCCCGAGAATTATTTGTATAGTGCATACATTTTCCTATTATGCTGTTAATAATATTGTATTATTTGCATCTGCTTAAGTCCTTATTCACAAAAGTTAAAAAAGTCATTAACGGACATTCACGACAAAAAGCAGATTTCATTATGGTATCTCTGAACATAAATGTATTGTGAGTTAATCACTCTCTTTATCTCTTGTCTTTTCCCATTTCCAGACAGTAGCTTCTTTCCTATTCCCAAATAGTTCACCTTCTATTTTCATGTGCTAGCTTTTAAAAATCTATATCCGGCATATGAGAAATTAATATGCCATTGTGATTAGAGCCACCTTGTGACTGGGGAGTTGACTCAGTGGCTATGAGCACTTGTTCTGCTTTCAGAGGACTTTGTTGGATTCCCAGCACCCTTGTGGTGGCTTATAACTGTCACTAACTCCTGTTGCAGGGAGTGGGGTGCCCACTTCTGACCTCAGATGTGCTGCATGCACGTGCTACACATGCATACACACAGGCAAACCACTCACAGAGAAAATAATCTGTAAGCAACATGTGATTGGAAGTCCCCTCACTATTGATAATAATAAATGGTAAAAAGAAACAATGAACTCATCATGCTTGTCTGTTCCCTATTAACTAGATTACTTGTTTATATACAAAGATATAGAATGCTTGGATCATTCTCTTCCTCTTCTTCCTTTGGGGCCCTTCTCCTATTAATTCCATGGACTTATGCCCCTGCCGCTCATGTTTGATGGCTCCTCTTTCCCCACACCCTCTCCAGAATTTGTCATTGTCCACTTGATGATTCCATTCTCACTGGGGTGTGGTCAAATCTGAATGGGTATTTGATTTACACTCTCCTGAGGGCTAAGGACAGTGAATTTTTTTTCATATATTTTCAGACCATTGTACTCTTGAAAGTTGTCCGTTCATTTTCTAATCAACTCAGTGTCCCCCATTTTGAAGTGTTTCCTATGACATTTCTTGTTCTGATAGCAGACATCATCCTTGCTTTACATCACTATTTAAAGAGCTTTGTTTTTATATTTAATTCCTCTAGTGTCTAGGACTTAAAATTTTGTTTTGAATTAGTGCTTCAGGAGAATTATTTCCAAAATAGCTTATTTCCTAAGATACCCTCAACCTTTAGAATTGGAAATTACATTTTGAAGATTTTTACTTATACAAAGCTGAATGGAATCTAGAATTAAGCCTCCTGCTGCTTCAGCCCAGGAAGTTACTTCTACTTTCTCTTCTTTTTCTTTCCAAACCATATGGAAACAGGAATTTAGGTGGTCTGCCAAATATTGAAAACTATGGTGATCTTAGAGCTCTCTTGCTGCTAGCGTGCACTTACAGTCCCAGCATCCAGAAGGCTAAGGTAAAAAGATGGCAAATTCAATGGTAGTCTGGGTTATGTTTATCTGGAAACAAACCAAACCACCTCTACCAGCAATGACAAATACCACTTGCTTCCAGTGGTTCTCACACACTCCAGTCCCAAGGAAAAGACTGTCTTCCAGAACAAGTGCATTGCTTTAATCCAGGAAGTTGAGGGGATATCCTGTGCTCTTTATCACTATCTATATCAGAGGGAGATATGAAACACAGTCCTCTGTATCAATAAACTCTGCCTCTGGGATATCAGCCAAACTCGGGCTTTAAAAAAAGTGTGGAAGGAAATTAGCCTGTACTGTCTGTCTAGACTTTTCCTCATCAACCCATTCTCTCAGCAACACAGTACAGTGATATTCACACAGCACTTACATTGAACTGAGTACAGAACACAGATAGAAACCATCCCTATGGAGACCGAGGAACAACTGTACTTTTCTTCCCGTATAACTCTAGTTTAGGCTTCTGGAAAGCAAAGTCTTTAAAAAATTCTTGTTATGAACAGCTGGTCTCAATCCAGTATTTACAGGGCGGGTGTCAAGTGCTATTCTATAGGAATACACACCCATTTACCAAAACCTACTAGTAATTCTGTGAGGCAGCTTTCTTTCTTAAATCTTCAATTGACAGGCAAAGAAACTGAGGCAAATACAAAAAAGCAATTTACATGAAGTTGACAAACAGATTAAAATCGGTCAAATTTTAGAGTTCATGAAAACCTACTTACAGTAAGTGTGTTGAATGGCCCTAAGGCAGTGATTACAGATGCTTATCTGGCTGGAATAGATGTTGGAGAAACCTTGAGCTTTCTGTTCATGTCAAATGTGTTTATTGGTACTCAGCCAGAGGAATATACTCTGACTGAAAATAGTGCTCTTCTCTGTTGCCTGACTATCTGTGTACTAGAGTATACTTCTCTTTCAGACATAAAAAGAGATTCCTAAAGAAAACATTCAAAACATAGAAACCATTTGCTATAAAATTAGACAAATAATGAGAGTATTTATTGAAAAATAGAGGAGAGATAGGGAGCTAGTGGCACACAGAGTTGACAGTTTTATTGTTTAGTTTATTTATTACAGTGTAAGAGACAAGGCTTGCTATAGGCCATGAACTTTATTGGTTTACAGATTGGATTTTATTTTGATCAAAAGCAGATACTTTCTCAAGCAATCACCCAGCTGCAATCTTCTTGGCTAAAAGACCAAATGGCTCACTACTCATGTACCTTTGGATGTCTGAGTATGTTTAAACAACTTTTTAGAGTAACAGGAGAAAAGTTGGAGTCAGCTTTTTTTGTTTTTTTTTTTTTCTTCTGTATCAGCAGAAGAAATAAGCTTACATAACGAGCCCATGATATTGATAGAAAAAAGCCTGCACTGCACTGCCACAGCCCATAACCCCATCGGGCAGCATCCCTCTGCAGAGCTGCTGAACTAGAAACAAGGACAGAATGAAGTGATCGCACCTCAAAGCGGGAGATAACACCGTTAGGTGATGGAGAATTTTCTAACCGCTGATGTTAGGTGGTCCTCACGGAATTTGTTTGAGAAGGGACCTTCTCTTCAAACTCCGTGGCTGAATCATTTGGAGACAGCTATGGCTTTCAGTTGCCATGGATGCTGGAATCCACTTAAGAACTGTATTCCAATCTTCAATTTCATTTTGAGGTAGCCTATCAACACCAGAGGCATCGTGAATCCTTGTACGAATTCATAGCAGTTAACAGACAGATGCAAAGCAAAGGGCAAGGAACGAAAGTGCCACCGCCATATAGCATCGTATTCATTTAGAGAAGAATTTTGGGAATCTTGAAGAGTCACTTAACTTCTCTGGGTCTGGATCTCCATATACAAATCAGAGCATTTTACTAAGAGTTCAGTTCTCATCGATTCTCAAGAATGTAGGATAATCAAAGGAATAAAAAAAGGGAGTGTCCAAATGTCTAATGTAAGATTTTTGTACTGTCATTTTGATGCACAAAGAGAAACAGGTGTGTGTGTGTGTGTGTGTGTGTGTGTGTGTGTGTGTGTGTGTGTGTGTGTGTGTGTGCTGAAAGCCTTCTTCAGTGTGTGCCCTTACTCAGATCTTTGGTAGGGAGTAGTTGCTTTTGCCCTAGAATTAGGATGGAAATGAATGGAAAAGGTAGGTTCTCATGCTCAAAGAGGATGGAGGCTGTTGGGTGTTTGCCGTAATACTGAGGAGAGCTGGATTTCAGAGGCTGAGAAGGTGATACAACAGTGAAACCCAGTGACACAGAGTAGTGCTCTGGGTACCACGTGGTCTGAGGAAGTAGGAGGAACTCTGACTGGTGAACAGGGCACTAAGAGTTGCTATTTTGTGGATGAGAGCAAGCATCAATGTGGCCAGGAGCAGTGTATGGGATATCCACAGCAGTCGAGTGGCCTACATTTGTGTGTGGCTTTGGATCAGTGGCTGGCTATCTGAGGAGACATTTATTAAACAGGGCTTATCTTGAGGGCCAATTGCTTCCTTTTTAGGAAATGTCCACCTTTGCTCTGAAGATTTCAGCTGATAAGGCTTTCTCTCATTGTGTGGGGTAACTGGCTTTGTACAAAGTCCACTGTCTTAAATATTAATCACAGGGAGCTGGAGTGGAGCTCCTTATTGGCTGTGTGGTAAGAGCCTCAGCTGCTCCTGCAGAGGATCCATTCTTAGTGCCAAAGCAGTGGTTCCCAACCACCTGCAACTCCAGTTCCAAGAGATCCCATGCTCTCTTCCGGTCTCTCTGAGTACCAGGCCTGCACGCGGTGCACAAACATGTCTGCATGCAAAACACCCATACACATAAAAATAAATAAATAAAAACAAATATTAATCACATATAAAACATCCATTTTTATTGCCCTTTCTTCCCCTCACTTAAGATGCCTCCCTCCTTTTTTGTATTTCTCTTTCTGCTTTCTTTCTTGTCCTTACATGCATGTAAGTATACACACATATCTCCATAGCAATAAATCTAAATATAGATTCAACATATGGAAGAAAGAATTCAATCTTTGTTATTTTCCATGTCAGTCATCAAACTATATGTAACTGGAAAACATTAGAACAAGCAAAATAAATTAGACAGAAAGAGATGTGACATGTTTTCCCTTATTGTGTGTGGGTCCTAGAATTTCTTATAGACACATTAAGTCATATATGTTTGTGGCATGAAGCTAGAAGGGAAAAATGAGGGGATGGGAGGAGACTATAGGGAGAGGAGTCTGCAGTAGAGAGACGAGAGCCGGATGTGTATGCTCAAAGTATATAATATAGTTTATATGAAATCCAGTACTGTGTGCAGTAAAAATGAAAAAATATAATTAAAAAAATAGATATACCTTCATCACAATATTTAGACTGGTCACACAACTGAACAGTACAGCTTAGCCAAGTTGACAAAATACCAGTCAGAAGGACTCAGAGATAAGGCCTGAGAGCCATCTCCCCTAGAGTGTGTATATGTGTGGAAAGGACACTTATTCCAAATGATAAAGAATAGATTTTAAATCTTAGAGGTTTTATTGCTGGGATGAAACATCACGACCAAAAAGCAATTTGGAAAGGAAAAAGGTTTATTAGAGTTATACTTTACTTTTGCTGGTCATCACTGAAGGAAGTCAGGACAGGAACTCAAGCAGGGAAGCAAGAGCTGATGCAGAGACCATGGAAGGGAGATGCTTACTGGCTTGTTTCCCTGGATCACTCATCCCACCTTCTTATAGAACCCAGGACCAACAGCCCAGGATGGTGCCACCCACCAGCTGTCATTTCTTAAACTGAGGCTCCTCCCTCTGACGACTCTAACGTATGTCAAGTTGATACACAAAACCAGCCCGTACAAGTGGTAGACAGATCTGATGAAATTTCTTTTGACTTAGAAAAGTAAAGGATTTTATTATTATTATTATTTTGGTCAAAGGTGAGGGAACAAATTTAAAAAGCCATGTACATAAAATGAACTAAATTCTTCAAAGTAATGTCTAAGCAGGGGTGCTCTTAGGTCACTGTGTGATAGCTCCAATAAGCATCTGCTGTGAAGATACTACGAGTCTGTCCAGTTTCTATTATCACATTTCCTGGGTAAACAGGCTAAATCATAGTCAAAAAATTATTGTTCAACTTCCAGATAAAAGCATTCTAAATGAAAACTAGTCAAGTCAGTTTTTAAAGTATTTTTGAGATCTTATTGCCAGGCAGTGGTGGTGCATGCTTTTAATCCCAGCACTTGGAAGGCCGAAGCAGGTGTTTCTCTAGGAGTTCAAGGCCAGCATAGGCTATAGAGGAGTTAGGACAGTTTATACAGAGAAGCCTCATCTTGAAAAATAAAAAAATAGAAGATTTTTTTTTTTTTTAGTTATTACTATTAACTTAACCTAAGGTGGACAGGTTAAATTTTCCAAGAGATTCTGAAAATATTCTATATATCTTACAATAGTAATAGAACATTATTTCATATTCAAATACCATTTTATCTCTAAGACAACTCTGGAGTTGTTTTTTTGTTTTTGTTTTTGTTTTTGTTTTTAATCTCCACAAGGCTGTATCTGTATAATATGAAACGCTTCAGCAAACACTTTTGTGGGACTATCTAAACTCATTTTAATCTATGAAAATGGTTTAAAACAAACTTCTAAGTTGCAAATCTATATATAGTTTATTAAAAATGCAAGGAAACTGATGTTTCTGATAAGCCTGGCCTATTGACAACACAAGACATAAGCAGCACAATCAGCTGCAGGAAAAACATCATGTTTGGTGAGACACCGTGAACAAAAGGCTCAGTACCAACTTGTATTTTAGGAATTTCCATGCACACTACAATTTAGCTATTAGGTTCAAGGACTCATGGTTATTATGTTGCTGGAACAAAACAGAAAAAGGCCATTGTACCTATGAGAATAAACAATCTTGTTCTAGGAAGCCAGTGGCTTGCCAATTTACAGTTCTCTTTAACACGGATGTTAAATTTTAAGACATGTGAGTAAGCTTTCCATACCTATCTTCTCACATCCATCCCCACCTATCCAAAGGTCCAATTTAAATAAATTGCCATCTTTCCCACTGGGAATATAGTGAAAGCTAGAAGCACCAATCAGCTTTACGAGATAATCAGAGAGGTGACATCTACTGCAATCTATCACTCTAATAAGGGACCCAACCACAGACGTGCTGTTCAACTCAGATTCTAGAGTGCTTGCATAGGAAGTGATGTTTATTTCATGTTCTTAGACAGTATGACAGTCTCTGCCTATGCCAATTAATGTTGGACTTTTTGTCTGCTTGTTTTTGTCCAAACCATGACTACACAAAAGACACGAGGGATGCAAATAGCCCAGAGTGTTGGAGAAGCAGCTCTCCAATTGGATCAGTAGCTGAATAAGCAGGGACCAATCCATTCAGAGGTTCTGCTACTGATCTCTTTTTGGTTTGTGACTCAGTAATTTATTTGTTTTTTCATTTAGGAGATGGTCAAGGAATGCTTCCTGGGTTCGAGGCAACGAAGGCCTCCCAACTTACACCATGGTCACACACATGAACCCTGAAGTCATAGAGGAAGCACATAGTGAAATGCTCCCATGGATTTTGAATTCAGTTCTTTCCCATGTCATTTACTTGTCAGGATTATCCTCTCTGTTCCAGGTAAATTTAAAGAGAGAGAGGGGCAAGCTAAAAGTGGTAAGAAAAGAAAAAAAAAAGTATATTATTTCCTCACTTCTTATTCCTTATGGCAATCACTATAGTTTGCTTATTTGTTTCTTAAGAATAAATATGTATCAGTGGAACAAACTGAAAGTTTTTAGGAAGATAAATGGAAACAGAATCTGCTTGATGAAGAAACGTGGTCAGAGAAAACACGAGCTAAAACAGGAAAAAGAGAAAACTGCAGTGTTGGAGGAATTTCGCTGATTATCCAGGCTCAGAGTCCACACATTCTTCAAATAGCTAGGCCAGTTGGGCATCTTAGTTCTCAGTTTATTATGAGTAGCAGGGATTAGCAGAGTGTCCCTGGATAGGGGATGAATAATCTGCCCCAGGACTCCAACTCCTCCTCAGAGAATTGCCTGCCTAGGAAAGGCAGTGGAGACACAGTGGCTACTCTCACTGATACTGCGAAAGAAAGCAGGACACACGTCTAAAACCATTCATGGGATCCACTACAAATGAAAGCCCTCTTGAGGTTTGCAAGTAATGGAGAGGTTGCCAGCTTTCCTGCCATCCTGAGGAGAGTGAAGGATAGCAGTCAGAAAGCCCTGCTGACCTCATAAGGAAAACCTTTGCATCTTGGAGAAGGGTCTGGATGGGGAAGAAAATCCAGACAATTCAGTAGACACTCTTCCCAGCCAACCAGTCTGACAAAATTACCAACATAAATAATGAACAATTTAAAAGGGCTATTTCAATATAAATAATCTTGAAACACTAGATGAGAGGTAAAGATTTCTAATATGTGATTCTGTTTTGTTGATGAAATATAGAGTCAGACAGGCCAAATACCTTAGAAATGACTGGATGTAGTAGGAAAAAGAAAGTCTCAGAAAGTCACCAGCCCCAGCTGGTTTTACAGGCCAGTCTTCTAATCTCTTGGTAGGATTTGTTTCTTACAGAAGGTTGGAGGGAAGTGGGAAAGGCATCTAAAGAACATGCACTGCGGAACTGGTTGGAAGATATATTGTTTATCTAAAAGAAAAGAGTGTTTTAAGCCATCAGGGAAGTTAAAGATAGCTTTAAGATCAAAACATAATAGAAAGTTATAGCAGTGGAAGCAGAGCCACGGTGCCATAAAAGCAGGGAAGCCCATGCAGAAACACAGCCCTGGAAACACTCCAATGAGACGTGGGAAAGCCAAGTTTCAGTGAGTATCCGTCAATTCGCTACGTAGGACAACCCGCAAAAGTAGCTCCTGACTTAAAGTGTCACATTTAGGTTTGCTCTAAAGGTTATACTTTTGAGAAATATATCAATGTGTTTACAAATTGGAGAAAATTGATAGTTAAAACTCAAAACCCCTACATGTTCTCAGTATTTTGAGAAACAACAAGAAAGGTGCCCTCAGGTGTGGTAAAATAAATAAAAGTAAAAATAAAATTACATTGTCATTGAAAAAACTGCCTAAACATTCCAAGACATCGCAAAACTGCAAAGGAAGTGAGTAACAGCTTGGGGCTGCTTAAAAAAATTAAAATTCATGGGTTAAAAAAATAGCATGAACAAAATTAAAACTGGAACTATTAATATTTATAAAATATACAACAGTATATTGTTTCTAAAGGTTTTTTGTTTTTGTTTTTGTTTTTGTTTTTTTTTTTTTTGGTAGAGTAAAAACAAGAGATGGGAAAGGGTACATATGAGTTGGGAAACCAAATGGCAGTTAAACATTTCAGGAGACACCAGTTCTCACGGGTGAATGGGAAACACACGTAGCAGGAAGAAGAGGGTTTTCTGTTTTTGTTTTAGTACAGTCCTTTGAATTGGCCAATACAAAAACAGAATTCAGATGTCTAGTTTGGGCAAAATTCTATGAAAATGGGTATTCTTTTCAGCTACTGGGCAGAATCATGTAACTCCATCTTTTCCCGGAAGACCTCTCTGTGTTACCTTTTGAGAAGGAAGAAATGCTCATATAAGAACATGAAGAAATATACAAAAGCATATTCTTTTTACTCTACTTTATTTTTCATTCATTCATTCTTTCTTTTTTCTTTGATTTTTCGTGTCCATCTGGTTCCCCTCCCCACCCCACCCGCCCCAGACAGGGTGTCTCTCTGTAGCCCTGTCTTGGGCTGGAACTTCTCTGTAGACCAGGCTGGCCTCAGATTCACAGACATCTGCCTACCTCTGCCTCAGAAGTCCTGGGATTAAAGGGGTGTGCCACCCTTGGCTTAATCCCATTTCTTTTGAAGGGTATATTAGTTACTTGCTTTGTTGCTATGACAATGTCCTTACTCAAAGCAACTTAAGGAAGAAGAGGCAGTTCTGGCTCATGGCGTGAAGGCTTAGCCTTGGTGGGGAATATATGACGGCAGGAGAATGAATCACCTAAGGGGGGGGGGTGCTGACACTCAGCTCTTCTCCTTCTGCAGCAATAGGGTGGGGCTTCCATTTGCATTAACGTAATCCAGATAATCCCTTAGAGATTCAGCTCCCATGCCATTCTAGGTCCTGTGGAATTGATAATCTATAGAAATCGCACAGACCGAATACAGGGCTTCTTGTGAGATAGATATTGTAATATCTGTCACTGACCTACAGCCACAGTCCTATCATGTTATTTTTAATGCTGAACAAAAGGAAAATCCTTAATTTGTAAAGAGCTAGCTAAATTACAGTATGTCTGAATATATAATTCTATGCAAAACTTGCTAAGTCTATATGTAGTGATATAGAGCCATCTGCAGCATACATCTATACACTAGAAAAACCAAAGTTCTCTCTAATCTCTATACTTTGAGTCCTAATGATTTAAAAAATTAAAATTCCAACTTATATATGTTTATATGTATAGGGAAGTACACAGAAAATAACACAAAGGAAGTAGAAGGAATTGTTAACTAATGTTTGAGAAGCAAGTTGAATTAGGGTTGGTGGCTAAAGGGTAACTTTATTATTTTTTATTCTGTAATTGTAAGTAAGTTTAGGACAATAGACAAACAGTCTATCGATTTGGGTCATTGAACAATACATAAAATCATGATCTTAGAATAATTATGATAGTTCAGAATTGTTAAGTTTCAAACCTGGGACAAACTGCTGAAGAGCCTATATAACATATCAAAGCTGGACCTGGCCACCAGGCTCTCCCAGCATCCCTCAGTCCCTACCTGTTAGAGGATAAGGCTTGCATTCTCTGTCCTCTACCCTGAACTATCCAGCCCAGGGCCTGGGCTGCCCTTCCCCCTGAGGTTCTTCCCTATATAATCCAGACATTTTGGTTACCTTCTTTCTTGGGACCTTTGGCCTCCTGGCTGCTGCATCTGGTTTCCCTATCTCTCCTCCCCACATGACCCAGTTCAGCCAGTTCTTGTCCATTCTGGACTCTCTCAGATGTCTCTGCCTCTCACTATGCTCTCCCACATATCTACAATAAACTTTCTTCTCCACCTTACCAGGAAGCAGTCATGTCCTGTCCTTTTTATTATTTTATTCAGGAAGTTGTACTATCAAAATATCAGCTTTTCTATCCATTGATCTGTATTGCTGAGCTTTTCTCATAGCAAAAATGAGCTTTTCTCATCTGTACATTGCTTGTATACTTTTGAAAATGAATTCATTAAAAATATATAACCTGCCCTATAAGACATAAAAAGAGAAACAAATAGCATAATTACAACTTCAGAAAGATTCCCAGAAGGAAAAGGCCCAGGAATTTACAATATGGGTTACCAGGAAAGTGCACCAATCAAATTCTCAAAATGAACGAGGCATAGAGACACTTTGCATGAACTCAGAACCTAATGTTGTGACTTGACTATAGTGGATAAAATTCCCGAGCTTTGGCTGGTCCTGTGGGGAATCAGAACACACAGTTTTATATGGTAACCACACTCTGCTCGTTACCAATGGATACCTGAGTCAAGTCGGGGAAATTAATGAGCGAAGGTCAAAGAACGGAGCATCTGCTTCAGTGAGTGCTCAGTGAGTCCCTTCCTGTAGCCTGGGGCTGTGGACTTTCATATTCTTTCACCCACTGCACTGTCCCAGGAGAGGGGGACGTGAAGTCCATTGGTAGTGAGCTGATGAACTGAGCCTTCTGGGAAATAGAAGGATTTCTGGCCTTCTCTATTCTTTCCAAGACTCCTTGCCACAATTATTGCTGCTCCCCAACTGTGTTTGTCCTCTTGGGGGCAAGATCTTCTCTAAACCAATATAATTGTTTTCCCTGTGATATTTACAACCCAGAGGAAATGTCAGCTTTTCCCTGTCTGATCATGAAGACATGTGCCAGTAAACTGGGTTTGTCCGATTTTCTGGCTCCTATGCTGTGTAATGGACCATGATAGGATGGATGTAATCTCTGTGTGTCGGGTATATCTGACTCTATTTCAAAGCAAAAAATAATGGAACAAAATGGGCCAGGTGTGGAGCATTTTGTATCTGTTCTTTCTTCCCTTGTATGCTAAAATGACGAACATTTAAAATTTCAGGCTGTAATCTTAGGAAATTACTATATACATGATCAAATCTGAGCAATTTTCCTCTCCCCTCTATGTTCCCTTTCAGAAGTAGGTTATTTAGGGTTATATTCTTACAAGAACTATGAATTGCTGTTTAGTAACAAAATCCCGTTTTAATGAAGACTTGTCTAAAATATTCTCCATCAATTTCAGAAGCATATCAAAATAATAACCCAATATTAATAGAGTCATGATAAAGTGACATTCTGACTTTTAACATCATTTCAGTCATCATTTTTTGAGGGATGGATTGTGATTTAACAAGTGTACATGTTAGCATGTTGTGGCAAAGATGGACAATGGAAAGGTAATGCATTATTTTTATGTCCTCACAGACCTCTTAAAGCGCAGAAAATGTAAGAGAAAGATGTGAGAAGCAAAGAAAAAAGGGGGTAGAGATCATGTAAAACTGTATGCTGATGCAAATTTTCTGCTAAGGAGTTGTAAGTAAACAATATGCAGAACAGACATAGTGGTACTCATCCCAGAGTTTTCTTTGAAGATAGGTTCGAACTATGTAGCCCCTACTGGCCTTAAATTTACAGAAATCTGCCTGCCTCTGCTGCATTTCAATTCCTGTACCAGCTCACCCAGCTCATCTCAAGGGCTTGATAACTCCTCTTTTGACATGTATTTCAACTTTTAAAAAGAAAGATGGTTTTTTCGTAATCAGAAATTAGCCATGCAAGTTAACATATAAATTTTTAAAATGTGATTCATTCCTAAGGAGGTTTTTTTGTACCCCAACAGGATTAATGTGTAAGTTTCAAACAACTACAAATAAGTTTTTATTTATGAGTTATGATTTAAATATTAAACATTATCTGTTTTATATGCTCTTAGATGTCTTGTTGCCATGACAACAGCCAGGTTAATCATGTTACAGAAAAATAATCTGTGCTTAATCCACATGTAAGATTTGTTGTTTTTGTAAAAAGAATATTGACATGCAGTTTTTCAGATGATTTTGCACACTTTCTGATTCTGTAGAGCATAAAGTATTATTATGAAAATTGAGTAATTACTGATATTTTCTTTTCAGGAAGTTATTGCATATTAAGAAAAGACTTAATAGTCGGTCAGCATTTTCATGTGCATTTGTATGTCTAATATAATTGCATGTTTTAAAACAAACCAAGCAATTTATCTGTATTTAATTTAGATTCAAGTTATTAAAAAATAAATAGAAAATATTTTCTGAATTATCTAATGCAAAGTAAAGTAATTTAAAATTTGGAAACTGGGGGAAGGACATTAGCTTGGTGACAGAATAATTCTCTGGCATGCATGAGGCCCAGTGCCCCCCCCACCCCCGAAATGTGTGTGTGTGTGTGGGGGGGTTGTTTAGAGGAAAACAATGCATGGCTAAAATCAAACTACCTTTGAAATCAATTTAGGAATATATTTCATTTGTTTTCATTGTTGAGAGGAAGAAAGTTTGAGTGTCAGCCCTGTCCTCTCCCAAGATAAAGACAATGTGGTAGTCTCCAGTAGGTTCTAAATAATGGAGGCCCCGTGATGTCTATTGGTTATGGCCATCATCTGACTCAGTCTCTTGTCCCTGTGTCTGTCTGAGCTCGTCTACCTTGCCTTTCTGCCTAGAACACCCAGTTTTCTCTTGTTCCCTTCTCCCCGACACCCATCTCCCCATGCTTTCTCCTTTCTCCTTCTTCAGCCCCTGTTTCTAATAGAAGTGCTAATGTCATTTTAATACAAACATGCTAAAACCCCAAAAGCCTTTGCACTGAGAATCTGCTAACACACCGTGATCCCGTTATGCCTACAGGTGTGTAAAGAGCATCTCCCATGGGTTTTGGTCTCATGACACTTTGATAAGGCTGTTTTGACAAGTCATTTTGACACCAGCTTCGAGAAGCCATCACAATGCAGTTGTTTTGACTTCGTAGACTGAAATAGTCACTCTGGCTCGGTGTTTTTCACAGGCAAGGGCATTGATGAGCTGTTTGGATAAAGCTCTATCCTGGATAACTGTTTTGCAAGGTAATGAGTTTACTCCACCCTTGGAAAACATGTACCTGTTTACTTCCGCTGACAGGACATTGGTCTGAGATGGACATTTAGATAGAGAGCTAGAGACAGAGTCGAACTGTGTGAAAGTCTCTGCCAGAAACAGTCACCCCAATCTTATGCTTATCATATTTGTTTATTTCTGAAAAGGCCATCAGTCATTCCAACTAATATTTCTCTGCACCTCTGAGAATTAACTTCCATCTAGAGTGAGCTGAATAAAATTCTTCTATTCTTTCTTTAAAGTTAAAACACTAGGAAACAACATTGGATCCATGTACATGATGAGCCCTTGTTTTTAGCTTGAATGACACAATCCCCAATTAAATTATTAATATTTCTCTCTTGCCTTTTAGTATTGTAAAATTTTTCCCCTCAATGATGGTTTTGGGAAACAGGACTATTATTTCTCCAGAGGTATGACAGATTTCATGAAGTTATGAGGAAAATAATTCAATTTATAAAGTAATATAAATATACAAACATACAAAATACTAGATGGAGTGAGAAACCTGAATCTTGGTGTACCTGGGAGCAGAGAAAGGTTCAGGGACACCAAATCCAAATCAAACCACTTATTTTACTGTAGTACGAGGTTTCTGGCCCGAACTTTCAGGCCTAACCTCAAGGTTTAGGACCCACAGACCTGCAGTCCTGCAGTTCCACAGTCCCACAGTCCCACAGAGACACACAGATGCTTTCAATAGATTTAGGCTGATCGATCTAAGGCCCAGGCATATAACTTGCTAACTCTTTACCCTTAATCTAACCCATGACTCATCCTGTTCAGCCATGGGGCTCGGTACCTTTTCTCATAGCAGCATGGTTGTCCTCTGCTTCTTCTGGCTTCTCTCTGGCATTCTGCTCTGTGCTTCCTGTTCTCAGAGTTTTTTTTAATCTGGTAGCTCCGCCCACACTTCCTGCCTGCCTCTGGCCAATCAGTGCTTTTTATTAAACCAGTGAGTGGGACAAATATTTACAATGTGACAAACAACACAATTTCCCACATTTTACCCCTGTGACCTGACTACCAAAATGTTCCTTGTATCAAACTCACCCAAGCACCATGTACACATCCAGATGCTGGAATGGTCCCCATGAAGAATGTGGGTCACACAGCTCTTCCCGATCCTCTCCACATCCAGCTGATGGTCCTCAGCTCCTCTTTCTGATTCTAACTTCTGTAGTCATCCAAAGACCACTCAGGGCCACTAACATCGCAAAGGAACACAGTGTCCCATTTGAGGTGACTACTCAATCTCAGGGCCTTTGACCTCACTGATCTCAAGAACCCAGATGAGGTTCTCTCCCTGATTCTTGGTCACTTTGGTTCTTCGCCGTTTCTCACGGAGCCCAGAAGAGAGCTTCTTCCATTGCTGTCTCTTCCTCTCATGAAGGCATATCAGGTGGCCCACCCTACAGTGGAAGGGGCTCCCACTGGGACATTTGGATCCACCCGACTTTAAATTACTCAGGTTTTCTGCTTGTCTTCTCATCTGCAGGTTGGAAGTGAGAGTCAAAAGATTACAGATGCCATAGAATTAGTATTAGTGCATGAGTTGGGGTGTGGAGAATGAACTATGAATTAAGGACTCACAATGACTCTCCATCTGGATCTAGACTTGGGTAGATTTTTGAGGAACGCGATTACTTGAAAAGGCTAAATGTGTCTGTTGTGGTGGCATGTCTGTAATCCCAGAACTTGAGAGCCAGAGGTAATGGGATCTCTGTAAATTTGAAGCTATCTTCATAGTGAGTTCTAGGGCAGCCAGGACTATACATTGAAACCTTGTCTCAAAAATAAACAGCAAAAACTAACCAAGCTTATACCTGGGTAGGCTCTACATGTAGACTTTCATAAGTGGGCATCTGGCAGCATCCAGGTGTGGTGCTTCCCTTTGCTCAGCCAATACCGCCAGAGTGTTAATGTTATTATGTTTCTCTTCTTATCCTTCTAATTGCTGAAGGAGCAGGTTTCTCTCCTCACTGTATTCCCAGATATATGGGCATAGATAATATATGATAGACAGATAAGTGAGTAACTGGATGGAAGACAGAGGTGTCTGTAATGAAGCCATGAGTATTGCTTCTAAATACTCCACTCAGACTGCCTGGTTACTGGATTATATGTAAATGAGTTTCCTTTTATAAAAAAAAATACACTGAATCTAGAGTAAAATTAAAATAGATCATACAAGAGGCTCTTGTAAGAAAGATTGAATATAGAAATGCATGCATTTTCCATAGAAAGACTCAAAGGCAAGTGAGTAATTTTCCTTCTGTCATGTTCTGTTTCAATCCCCAGTTTAGAAGATATGACTTAAGGTCTTAGAATAAAACACTGCACCACTAAAGCCTTATTTTCATAAAAACATTTTCTTCTAATTGAATTCAATACCATCCAATAGAAGAATACCTTATTTACCATGATACATAGAAATGCTTTTTCCATTAGAGGCTTCTCTAAAAGGAGGATGTGGGCCTTATTTCACTAGTAGAAAAGAAGATTTAAATTATGGTTAATTTACCATGACTCACGATAAAAAGTGTTTTAGGAAAATGAAATGGCACAACAGTAATCTCTCTTCTGTAATTATTAGCACCGACGCCTATCCCGGAACACACAAAGGACGTCAAGAGCGCACAGGAGTGACATCTTAGACACACTCGACTCCAGCGGTCAGCTCCATCCTGTTTCTACGAGCTCCGCAATTCATGCAGACAACTTCTAGGAAACTCCTGCTTCGTCAAACACCGAGGGAAGACTTGGAAATGTGGAGAAGGGCAAACCGCACTGTGCTGCTTTCAAGCGAAGCACAATCTGGTAATTTTGACGCATTGGTGCTCCAGTAAGAAGCCTATAGGGTAACACCCGTGCACATTTATGCACGGGCTCTGTTCAGTCATTTACAGGAAATTTGTTGGCCGCTTATCTAGTGAGGAGGAATGTCTTGGAAAAAGGTGAAGAAATAATTTATAGGTGTCCTCTCCCCCTCTGGGAAACTTTTCTCTTGAAATCATATTTGGAAGGATCAAACTTCGCCCACAGAGGTACAGTGGGGCTAATAGTAATGATAATCCAAACAATATTTAAGAGTGAAGAACATTGTGTTAACTGGACTATTCCTTAAACTCTCAAAGCTTTTTGTGTAACTCTCAGTGTTAAGAAGATTAAGGTCTGAAGAGGAAAATAGGTGTTTATATAAAGATATAAACATACATATGGGAATTTATTTATTCACAGGAAGTAAATAAATTTCCCTTTATTATCTATATCTAGGGGCCAGATCTTAGTTTTTAAGTCATTCTCTAATAAAAGGAAAGAAGTGGGTTTGTTTTTTGCTTGTCTTGAGAACGGCTGATTGCAGGCCTACAGCAGCAGGAAGCAAGTGAACACTCTAGAAACAGAGTATTTCAAAGGTCACAGGGATGCAGAAGGCAGCCTGAAGGGGTTCTCAGTACCAGAACTGGAACAATTGAGAAGTAAGTTAAAGAAATGTTATATTGGGTTGCCCAAATGTAAAATAAACATTCGCTATCTTCCCAATATAAATAGCTAAATACTTAAGTAAGTGAAAGAGAGACACACACACGTGGGGCTGGCTCCTTTAGAAGCACCCTAGCATCGATGCACAGTTCTTCCTTGTGAATGACCGGCTATCTTCCTTCTCTTCAGTGTGGGCTTTGCATTCGAATCCTCCCAGTCCGTGTGTGCCAAGGAGGAAAATGAATGTTGGGGGAGGGGGCGCTAGAAGATGGCGCCTTACTTCAATGGCCAGGATGACCCACTGTGGTAAGGCTTGCTTATTTAGAAATACCTGGTATCAGGTGAAAAAAAAACAAAACAAAACTGACTTTTGGTGGTGGAAATATGCCTCCCCAAATCTTTACCAAAACCTAATACAAGGAAAACATCAGACAAAACAAGTTGAGGTGCAATGGGCTAAATTATGGAACCAGTTCTCTTCAGAAATGCCAAACTCCGTAACCATGAGGAAAGCCTGAGAAATAGTCACAGTCACGAGACTAAGACACTGTGACTGACGTGTTGTCTTGAGAGGGGTCACGGAAAGGAATATTAGGAAAAAATAAAGAAGCTAAATAAGAGATGCTCTTCGATGAATTAAAAAAGGACCAATATTTGCTTTATAGTTGTGACAAATAGGCTTCAGGAACCTTGGACTTCAATATAGGAATTTAAACGTCTACATACCCTATTTTCTTTGAATTTGCTTTTGTGAATTAAAAAAAAACTACTTAAATTAAGAATTTAACTAAAAAGAAAAGATGAAATATCTAAAATCAGTAAAAGTTGACACTATTACTTTTAAATTTAAAAAGTTAGATTTATTTATTTTACGTGTATGAATATTTTGCCTGCGTGTGTATGTACCATGTGAGTACCTGGTGCCACAGAGGTCAGAAAAAGATAGGGTTCCCTGGAACTAGAATTACAGATGGTTTGAGTCACCATGTGGGTCCTGTGAACTGAACCCAGTTAATGCTCTTAACCACTCAGCCATCTCTCCAGCCCCACAGTTGCCTTCAATAAGTGCTTAAAGGAACATGAATATTCGAATAATAAAATTGATGCTATGATTTGATTCTATTCACTGTCTCATTGCTGGGTTGGATAGGGTGCTTTTGAGTTTACCTTAGTTCCTGTGTAATCTGAAGACTGGGAGAGACTGTACCAATAACGCCAACAGTCGCTTTTTTGCAAGTCCGGTATTCCTGAGAGCCTTTACCCGGGCCTGCTCTCACTTCCTGCTTGCCCAACCCAAATTTAAAGGACTTGAGACACTTGGAATTTTTCTAATTATATGGCTTATAGTTCTGCTGTATCTTTTCCTTTAAAATAGACATTTATAAAGCAAGTCTCATGATTCTGGTTTTCCTGATTTTTTTTTTTTTTTTTTTTTTTTTTACATGATTGACTATTAGTGTGTGATAAGCAAATAATGTTAGATTTTAAATTTTCCCTGGATGTGGAGCGATTACTCCAACATATGTAAAGTTGCAATAATGAAATGTAAGTAGATTGGTGAAGTTTCACTTGATGTACTAACTTTGAAGCAATATCAGCTGGTCAAATGGAAAACTCTAAAAGGCTGACGGGACAAATACATTTGAAACTGTTCATGCTACTGCCACATGGTGGCGCCATGTCAGCTGGTGAATGTTAAACTTTGGCAGACTTTGGATTAGTCTTGAATTGACTAAGAGCTGTTTGATCTTTGCAGGAATGCAGGCTGTGCTCTAGCCTCCATTTCACAGAAGAGATAACCAGAGTCCAGACAAGTCAATTACTCCTCAAAGTCCACCCAGAGGTCTGCTACTGAACCAGGAGTGATAAGCATTTCCCTTCACTTGATTCTGTGTGAGCATCCCCTTTTCTCCCTCCCCCTGCGACCCCTCCCATGTGTAGATGTGGGTGTGTTTGCACAAGTGTCTGGGTATGCATGTGCAGGCCAGAGGTCAACACTGGGATTCTTGCTTTATCAGTCCCCATTTATTTTTTGAAATAGGATCTCTCACTAAACATGGAGTTTGCTGACTCATCTAGACTTTCTGGCCAGCAAGCCTCAGGAATCCTCCCAAGAGATTATGGGTGTGCACAACCTTTGTTTTTTTGCTTAAAGCATGGATGTTGGGGATCTGAACTCTGGCTGTCTTCCTTGGGCAGAAAGTACTGTACTAACTGAACTGCCATCCATCTGTTCCTTTTCTCCTAATCAACGCCAACATCTGTACTGTAAAGGTGAACAGATAACAACGTAGACAAATTTCTACCAAAAAAGGTTCTTGTTTTGCAGCATGAATCTCATAATATTACTTTAAAACTTTTAAATTTTTTATTTCCTATAATTATTTCTTGTTCTTTCTCCATTGCTTAGTAAATGGATGATTAGTAAATGACTTTTACTTAACAAATGTTGCTGGTTCAAGGAAATTTGAAGTATCCCTGAAAGAATGAACTAGAATTATACATTGGACTTGGAAGTACTTTCATAGATGATTGTCAAGTGAAAATAATTGTATTATTATTATACTAGGTTTATAAGTTAATATCTGGTGTAGCATGTCTGTATACAATTGTTTGAGTGCAGTGGAACATGACTGTCAGGTGGGGTGCTTCTGCAGAGAAGCAGGGGGGTTCACATGCGGGGAAGTATCAAAGAGAATGAGGAAAGAGCCAATGGAAACAGAACAGTTGCACACTCACAATCCCTAGATGTGGTCACATTCAAAATGACATTTATGTAAATATTCATAGACATATATAAGTAAGTCTAAATACTAATTGCTATAGTTACTATAAATGAGGACTAAGAAACAGGAAAATCTGGAGTAGCTGTGGTAAAAATAACATGTAAGTTATCAGGTCGTTAATTCTCCCTTCAAATAAAAAAGGCTAAAATCAGAAACAGGCAAGTTACATAAAAGAAACACACAAATTATTTTTTTCACATCTAAAATACATTGACTCTTGTGTGTTCTACTCCTTTTGAAATTGGATATCAAATCCAGGGCCTTAAGCATACTAGGCAAACCCTTTGCCACGAGTTACACACAAAAATATGTTTATTCATATTTAAAAATCAGAGAAACATAGATTAAAGCCACAATGAAATTTTATTTTAAATTTATGCTATTGGCAAACATTGATGTATCTTAATGACATGTTTGGGAGAGGACGGGAACTAGAAATTATGCTTCCAGATTGCTTTTGAGGCTGCAAACTGGGACCCTTCCTTTTGAATGCAAGCTGGCAGCATGTGGCAAAGTCAAAGAACTCAACTGTCTGCACACTGCATCCACTTCTCGGTGGATAATCCACCCACTCATGCTGCTGAGGCATTTTCAAGAGTGTTTGGAGTCACATTGTCTAAAAGAGGAAAGAGAGAAATAGCTCACATGGATACCAGTGGTGGAATCCACACATGATGATAAATTCATTCAAAAAAATTACTAAGCAATGGAGTTACTTTGAGCTATATCAATAGTATGAGCACGTTCTCATGACATAATGTTATGAATCAGGAGCACATTGCAGAGAAATATACATAGTTGTATATATAATAAAATGCTGTGCAAAGTACTAAATTGAGCAAATTAAATATTTACACACAATATCCATACATATATATAATTTAAAAATACATATATATTTTATAAGCTACAAATAAATAGCTAGAAATTATAACTAATTCACAGTAGTAAATATTACTAAGATTAAATAGAGAAATTTAATTAGGTTTATCAGTTATCTTTTTGTTACTGTGATGAAAAAAAATCACAACCAAAAGCAAATCAGGAAAGTATTGCATGACTTCTATTTGGTATTATAATAAAAACTCAGAGCCAAATAATGGAGAAAGCTGAAATCCAGTTCTCACCTAGCTAACCTCTCAGGCCAAAAAGGCTAGATCCTGTCTCCATGAATCCTCAGACTCAGCATTGAATCCTCAACAGAAAGGGAGTGCAAGCAAAGTGGAGATCTCCTGCCTCCACTTCCTCCACCCAGCTCTCTCACTTCCTCCTTCAACTTTCCTGGTGCTAGGATTGAAGGCGTGCCACCACTGCCTGGCTCTGTTTGGCCTTGAGTTTACAGAGATCCAGAGGATCTCAGCCTCCTGAGTGCTGGGATTAAAGGCGTGACTCACCACTTGCTCACCTTCCTGGCTTGGTTCTGTCCTCTGATTTTCAAATAAGCTTTATTAAATATATAATATATCACCACAGGAAAGAATGGTGCGTTTTAGTTTACAATTCTAGAGGGTTTGAGTCCGTAATGGTAAGGAAGTCAGGTGGCAGGCAGCCATGTTGGCCGGAGTAGGAATCTGGCTGATTAAATTTGTAGAGACATGAGCAGGAAGTGGGGCAAAGCCATAAATTCTGAAAGCCTTCTCCCAGTGATGCTCTTCCTCCAGCAAGTCTCCACCTCCTAATGATTCCATAACTTCCCCAAACAGCATTATGTCCTGGGGCTAAGTATCCAAATATATAAACCATTGCGGGAATTCTCATTGTAGCTCACCACACTAGGGAAGGTGTATGCTGCTTTCATCTTATTGATTATACACTATTTAGTCGAATGATGTACACATATAATTTGCTATTGTATTTATTACATATGTAATGTGTTCGTAATCACATTATGTAAAGGCATATACTATATTATATATGCACTATAACTATATAAAAACATATTAATATTTTATAGGATTGGGGGGGTGGTTTTTGAAGCTCTCACTGTGTAATAGCTTTGGCTATCCTGGAACTAGCTCTGTAGACCAGGCTTCCCTCTACCTCACAAGTGCTGGTATTAAAGGCACGAGACCACCACTTGTAGTATTTTAAAAGATACTGAGTGAGAAATTAGTTTTTCACCTGTAGAATACTAAAAATATAGATTTCAATAATTTGTTCTGGCCAGTGTTCAGGGGCACACAGTTTTGTTTTATTTATTCATTTATTTATTTTTTTTTTAAAAAAAAACAACTGCTGGGTGTGTACATTTGTTGAAGCTCTCCCTGTGGGCATATGATTTAGTTATGTACAGTACATCAAAAATATGCTGTATAGTCCATTGAAGTAACTCACTCACTTTATTTATCCTTGCCTCCTTGGTGCTACGAGCCACAAAACCAGGGCCTTTCATACAGAGGGCAAGAGCTCTATCACCGAGCTGTACATCTCAATCCATGTGTTTCTTTTTCTGATCAATTTCATCCCCAGTGCTGCAAACAAAGCTTGAGACAGGAGAGAGAGAGGAGAGACCTGGGTTTGGCGGCAGGAACAGGGAAGATACAAAAGAAGGTAATAATGTGGTCAAAGCCGTGGAGATGTTTGAAGTGACGCCGACATGGCACTTTCTCCACATTCAGTGTCTGAGTTGGCATGATGGTTGTATGGGTAGGTGACATGATGGTGGCTGGTAGCATGCAGAGGTGAGATACCTGAGGAGGAGGACTCACCAAGAGGTAAGAACACAGAGAAGGACTTAGGGTCTCCTAGGCCGTGGAATTTAGGCTCCCATAAAATTTAACAGAGAGCTATGATGGCCTCACCCTAACTCCCAACCCTGCCATCTTCTTTCCTATTGGCTTCCTCCTCCCTTCCATCTACACCTCCTCATCTACCTTCTTTCTCACCTTCCTATCCTTGTTTAATAGGAAAAGATAAACAGGGCTTGTGGTGGTTATGGTGTGTGAGTGTGTGTGTGTGTGTGTGTGGTGTGAGTGTGTGTATGTGTGTAGTGTGTGTGTATGTGTGTGTAGTGTGAATGTGTATGAGTGTGTGTGTATGTGTGTGGTGTGTGTGTATGTGTGTAGTGTGTGTATGTTTGTGTGTATGTGTGTGATTTGTGTGTGTGTATGTTTGTGCGTATGTGTGTGTATGTGTATGTGTGGTGTGTGTATGTGTATAGTGTGTGTTTATGCGTGTGATTTGTGTGTGTGTGTATGTTTGTGCATATGTGTGTGTTTGTGTATGTGTGGTATGTGTATGTGTGTAGTGTGTGTATGTGTTTGTGTATATGTTTGCATGTATGTGTGTGATTTGTGTGTATGTGTGGTGTGTATGTGTGTGTGGTGTGTGTGTATGTGTGTGTGGTGTGTGTATGTGTGTGTGGTGTGTGTGTATGTGTGTGGTGTGTGTGTGGTGTGTGTGGTGTATGTGTATGTATGTGTGTGTATGAGTGTGTATGTGTATGTATATGTGTGTATGTATATGTGTGTGTATATATGTGTACCTGTGTGTGTATATGTGTACCTGTGTGTGTGTGTATGTATGTGTGTGCATGTGTACCTGTGTGTGTATATATATGTGTATGTGTGTGCATGTGTACCTGTGTGTGAGTATGTGTACCTGTGTGTGAGTATGTGTACCTGTGTGTGTGTATGTGTACCTGTGTGTGTATATGTATACATGTGTGTGTATGTACGTGTACCTGTGTGTGTATACACGCTTGTCAGTATGATACAGGAGGGAGTAAACTGAAGAAAAGGAACCCAAATTGGAAAAATGCTTGTGTTACATTGTCCTGAAGGCAAGTTTGTGGGGATACTTTCTCGATTAATATTAATGTAAGAGCGCCCATCCTACTGTGGGTGGTATGACCTCTGTGCAGGTGGTCAAGCAAAAAGAAAGAAAGCTGAGCAAGCCATGAAGAGCAAGCCAGTAAGCAGAGTTCCTCCGTGGTCTCTAGCTCAGTTCCTGCCTTTACTTTCTGCCTTGACTTCCATTGGTGATGGACTGTCAGCTGGAAGATAAAATACCTCCCCCCCCCACGCTTGTTTTCAGTCACACTGTTTATCACAACTACAGGAAGCACACTAGAAGAGAATTCTTCCTTGTTCCTGCAGGAACGTACTTATATACGCATACACACAAATCTATACATATATAGTTTTAAAGCATACATAGACAAAATACTGTATACTTTTGGTGATATATTGTATACTTAAAATCAGCCTGAAATAACAGAGAATAGAATAACCCCCAGTCAGGCTACAAAAGTCAGAGAGGGATGACCCACACTTTTAATCCCATCATTCGGGAGACAGAGATTTTTCTGGATTTCTGTGAGTTCAAGGCGTCAGAGCCAAGCAGTAGTAGCTCATATCTTTATCCTCTATAAAGGATAGTCATAACTATATGATTATGATACAGAGTTAAACCAGGACATGAAACAGCTGGGCGGGGAAGATATTTAAGGCAGGAGAAGAGAGAGATTCATTCATTCTGTAGAAGTGACCAGTCAGGCTGAGGACCCTTGAAGATAGCATTTACTCTGTTCAGCCTGAGAAGATGGTGGGTGAGAACTAACTGTGGTCTGTTTTCTCTTCCTGATATTCCAGCTTTTCCCCAATAGCTGGCTCTGGATTTTCATTGTATGCTAGCTAGAGTTTGTGCAACATGTACTTGTTTACACTCACGGAGCGTAGCACAATGGCATCATGCTATCCAGTAAATGTCTAACAACTAAATACAAATCCAGTAACTGTGCAACACAGGCAGAAAGAAGCTGGTTATAACCATATATACAATATCTTCAATAAAACATATTTCTTCTAGCTAGACAGTGGTGGTACATGCCTTTAATCCCAGAACTCAGGAAGCAAAGGCAGGCAGATCTCTGTTGAGTTCACGACCAGCGACCAGCGTAGTCTACAGAGTGAGTCCCAGGACATTCTCCAAACCTATACAGAAAAACCCTGTCTTGAAAAATCAAAAACCAACTGAAGAAAGAAAAATAAAACAACAAAAACAAACAAAAAACCAAAACAAAGCAACAACAACATAAAACATGTTTTCTTTGTGCTTGGGCACAAAACTGGACTGTATTTTCAATGCCTCTTCCTGTTAGGGACAGCCACGTGTTAACTTGCACCTGCAGAATGCTTGTGGGATGTACGTGTGCTGCCTTCAGGCTCTGAAACACTGTCAGTCATCACTGCATTTGCTCATCTCCAGGCTGGAGGCCAACAGTAGAGATTGAGACTAAGGGATGGCAGAACTACAGCTGTATGGAGCACAGATTTCTGAGACCGAAGGCACAGTGCTGACTCTGCCCCACCCTACATCATAGCCTGCATGCAAACTCTGATGGGAATGTGAACTGAACCTTTATTGTGTATTAAGCTATGATAAAATTGTGAACTACATCTTTATTGTGTATTAAACTATGCCGCGACAAGGAACTAAACCTTTATTGCACACTAAACTATGATGTGAATTTGAAATAAACCTGTACTGTGTTATGCCCGTGAGATTTTTCAAGTTGTTTGTTTTATGGCGGCAGCTAACACAATGGGCTGTTGGGAGCTTGGCATAGCCATGGGATGATTAAGTCCTAGACTTGGAAACAGACCCTGAGACAAGATGGGGAGATGTGAGACACATTCTGAATTAATAATCAGCAAGACTTGGGTGTGGTTGGGCCGGAAAAGTAAGGCCTAGAAAGAGGTCTAATCAACAAGGCTCTTGGAGGAGTGAATAGAGAAAAGCATGTAGAACGTTGAAAATGGGAGGTGATGCTTGCATCTCTTGTTAGGAGGAATGCTGTTAACACCTCTAGGCAGAAGCACCCCACTGCAGTGAATCACCAGACTGTCGGGGGCACTGCCCATTGCCCAGAGCCCTGCTCTGCTCCTTGTGGAAATTTAGGTGACTAAAAATGCCTCCCTGGGGATTTGATTGGCTAGTTGGAGGCTTCCCTCTGAGGACAGCCCATTTTTTCTCTATTTCTACTGTTAGGAAGAACAAATACATGTTTCTCAATTCACATAGTGGGATCTCTTGTCTTTCCCAATACATTTTAATGCATTTTCTATCTCTGGAATATTGAGGTTATAGTATTAATACACGTATGTGTGTGAAAGAGCCCATGAGTTGGGAGCTATATGCTTCTCCTATTCTTCCTAAGTCAATCACACTTGTCACTTTCAGCCTCTTCTCTAGGACTCAAAAGAATAGTGTCATTTATTTGTCCTTGTCCAGCATCAGAAAAAAAAAAATCTGGAACTCGTTTATCTAAAGATATAAGTGATTATTTATGACTTTTACATTTGTCTAAAGGTAAATTTTTCTTAAAAATTGTCAAATTAATAAGAATTACAGCTATATGATTCAAAGATAAAGATTATAAGTGTACCAGGATATAGAAAAGGTGATAGGAATACCAAATAAAAATCCAAGGGTTGGTTAGCTGAAAACAATAAATTAGAAATGCCACTCGCTGATCTAACCAAGGTAAAAAGAGAAGCCTGCCAATTAGGAACTAAAACTGGAAAGTAACCTAAATACATAGTGAATGAGGGATTATTTTAGTCAACTCTGAAAAAAAATAATTTGAAAATCATTGTGATACTTGCATGGTCTTATAGGAAATTACAATTACCCGACTATTTTAGAAGAAGTAGAATATGTAAATAAAAATAGAACAGATCCCATGGGCATGGTGGCTCTTGCCTATGGTTTCAGCATTTAGGGAAGGGTCTAAGTTAGCCTGACATACATAGTGAATTCTGGGGCAGCAGGAACCACATAGTGAGACCCCATCTCTAACCAAAAAAATAGCAACAATAAACAATGCAAGTTCACAAAACCTCTTTTATCTCCCTCCTCTCTAAAAATGTAAAATGTCAGGTATTTTTTACAAGTATATATCCTGAAACACTAATGATTAGGGAACTCCAATTCCAATTAAACCATCCGGGAACATAAATAAGGGTCATTTTGAAAATCTTTACAAAGACCTAGACTATCAAAACAGTTATTGTAAAAACCTGACAGAGTTACCATAAAACCAGAAATCAAATAAACTTCATTACTGTAATTGGTCTGTAAAAGTCTAAAAGCTAGAAAGTGAGATTGATTTTATTTTAAATAACAATTGATTTAGATTAAGATGGGATGATAATAGAAGCACAAGAATGTTTCATTTAAAATCCCAGTAATATATTTGCCTGCATTAGCAAGTAAAAGAATAAAAATAATATACTCATGTTCATGGATTTTGAAAAGATAGTTGACAAAATATCAGATTTTTACTCAAGATAAAAGTTGTTAATAAAATCTGATGTGTATTTTAAAATATACTTGACCAGAAATAATTTAGTATGCCACTGATTATCTTGATTGTTCCTAAGTTGACTGTCAGTTTTTTATTATTTCAATAGTTATCCAATTGGTCCATTTGTATGTGTAGGGGGATTATGTCATATTGTAGTAAATAATTGTCCCACCTACTAGTTTAATAAAAATGCTGATTGGCCAAAGGCAGACAGGAAGTGTGGGCGGGGCTACAGACTAAGAAAACTCTGGGAACAGGAAGAACAGGGCAGAGATGCCACAGAGTTGCCAGACAAGTCAGAAGATGCAGAGGACAACTATGGTGCACCAAGAAAAGGTACGGAGCCGCATGGCTAAACAGGATAAGAATTTTTTTTTTTTAGAAATCTCTGATATTTCAGACTGGTTTTTACTAAATATTAAACATATCCCCACATGTAGCTTCCAGGCTCTAAACTCTCGTCTTTGTGTGTCACAGTAACTTCTTTACTCACAGAACAGTCTTTCTATCCTGAACTGATCTTTTTAACTAAAGAGATGCACAGGCATCCCACAAAAAGATAAACATTTAAGAACAGCAAGGGAAATTCTGTGAAAACTGTTTAGTCATAAAGGAAGATTACGAATTATGGTGTCTAAAGCTATGTTGCTCCAGCGCATATGCACATGGACAAGAAAAGTAGAAGACCAAGTTGTAAAGTGAACTCCCAAATAAAATTAACAAACGATAAGGTGAAGTTTTGCATCATCATTAGAGAAAAACATCATGTTTTATAATTATAAGATAATTGAGTTTCTATAAAGCTCAGTTGAATTTTCACTTTGCCTACATCAGAATAAATTCCAAATGGATCAAATATTAACAATTAAAATAAAACTAACATAATTAGAAGACAATAAAAGGCGTTTTTGTTAACATAGATGAGAAATCTTTTCCAAATTTAAATATATTTAAAATTAGCATGAGAAAAGTTTTATGGCTGAAGTCAATATATGAAAAAAAACTTTTATTATGAATATTGGTAGCTTTGTATATAAAAGTGTTGCTATGAATAATTTTAGAAGACCACTAACACCCTGGGAAAAGTTTATAAAATATTCCTGAGATAGGAACAGAAACACAATGTTAAACACTGAAAACATTGAAAATTTCTCTAAGAAAGCTGACAGAGTGGAAAATAGATATATTCCATCACATCTTATCCTAATTCTATCAAAGATCAACAGAACTGATAGCACTTGGCTTTGGCAAGGGTGTGAAGAAACTGGCACCCTTAAGCCTTTAGTGTGTACTCTCTGGAGGCTAACTGGCATCCATTAACATGGTTTAAAATACACATGTCTTTGAAAAAATTCTCTTCCTTTCTGATGACTAAATTTTAAATATGTGTTTGCACATATGGGCAAAGAAATGTTCAGTGATGTCAATGATAGCATCCTTCCTACTGCAAAGGAAAAGAGTGAGATAAGATGTAACCAAGGTAGGGTGTTAAAAACTTGGGGTAGTCACTACAATGGATATTTGAATGGAATAGGACAAGTCTGTTTTGTTACAAATGTATTTCCAAAATACATCATTCCCACCTTCGCACAAAATTTTCTGTGTATGTGATGAAGTTTGTGTATATTTGCATCTTCATGGTTGATATCTGGAAGGCTACAAAAGACACTGGTTACCGGTCACTGCCTCTAGGTAGTTAAGGGTTGAGATTCAAATGATGATCTATTATTAGGTGTCTCTTGAATTTTATACTAAGCACATGAACAGAACAAAGCTTAAACAATTAGCTAGCTTTATCAATGGTGCTTTTAAGCACATTGAAGAACAGATCAGATTCGCATAGAATGGGAGTGTTTATCTGACCTCCTTACAATCCCACAGGCTATTTATCTTCCTATCGTCCTCAGGAGTTTGTATCAAGAAAAAGATTAGTACTAACTAGTGCAAATACAGATGGGTATAAACCACCTACCAGGAAGAGGTGTGTATGCACCAGAGGGCGACCTTTCCATTTACTGTCACACTTACCATTCCCATTATTTGACAAAACATGTAGCAGGCTTTTAGTACATGAAAGTTGGTTCTGAATCTTGTTCAGTTTTGAACTATGCAACTCTAGGCATCATTCTGGTTTTGTATGGAGACATGGTCTTAACACATAGCCCAGGATGGCCTTGAACTCACCACCCTCCTTCCTACCTTCCCTGATATTGGGATTACAGGCATGTGCTGCTGTGCTTCATTTAGGCTACGGTTTTGTAAGTACATCTCAAATGTTCTGTGAGCCACAGTGAAATAAATCAGCAGTTTCTTCAGAAGGAAAGGAAGATGGTGAGGACTTAAAGATGTCTGATAAGCAATAAAAGAAATTGGCTTACTCTACATAGCACAGAGGGAATAATTAGGATCACTGAGTATAGTTACAGGAAAGGAAACCTGACTTACTTTAAAGAAGACATTTCTAGTGATGAAAATAATTGAAAATGCCTATCCCTTTTTCTTGGAATTTGAATGTCTATCCTTTGAGTTAGAGCAGTTAGTCTACGGGACAAAATTGTCATGCACATTCTAAGCATATTCAGCTTACAGCAAAACTCAGTCTTTGAAAAATGTCTCAAAAACAAAATCCATGCAACAGCCATTTACAGTCATTTCCTTTGAAGGACTAAGAGAGGAACTTTTGAAGTGGTAAAACAAATAAATAGATAAACAAATAAAGCTAAGAAAAATCTATTTCCTGCCCCAAATTAATGAATCTTTCCAATCAAGGTGTCTAGAATCCAACAGCTTTATCCACAACACGAATGTGATTTCTTTGACCAAAGAGATGACGGGGGTAGTGCTTGTCAGACTATAGGTTCAGGCTCAGGGAAGGTTCAGGGAAAAGGTTAGCTCTGTTTACCAGGTTTGATTTTTTTTTGTTTTGTTTTGTTTTTGTTTGTTTGGTTTTTTTGTTTGTTTTTTTGTATTCTGAACAAACTTGAAAGCTAATGGGCATAGAAACAGAGGCTTAGTTACCTGAAACTTTACAGCAATGAAAGGAGTTTCATTCATTCATGTTTGGAATTTATTTTATACTTAATCTTCTCTGCCATTGCACTACTATATTCAAAGCAGAAAAATGGTCCCAGATTAACATCTATAATTTAGTCTTGCCTCAGGAGCATATTCTTTCTCCATTTGCAAGAAAATTCAGACAGAGAATATCATCGTGTTATTTTTTAAATATTGGTAACTTAGTTCACCATTCCACCCAAAACTGGCTTCTGAAGTAATTTATGCTAATATCAGCACTTCTGTCTTCTGATTTCAGGATTCAAATTCTAAACTCCATGAAGCTAGTTGTCAGATTCACAATGAGCCTCTATTGATAAGATACCCTCTGTCCCAAACCATCCCACCCTCTGTAGAAAGTCCAAGTTCTAATTCTTGTGACTGGTACTGTCCCCATTCCTATCCTGTCACTGACCTTGGGCTGTTTATACCATCTTCTCTAGCAAAACCATTTCACCCACAACCTATCCTGGGATCTGGGGAGAAGAAGCCACTGGGGCCAATAGTTGTTTCCAGAAATTTCTAAAGTAATAGCTAACACTATTACCTGTGAACTAGAGAAGTTGGAGCCGACGCCTCAGTTGGTAAAAGAGCTGTAAGCAAGGCCATGTTTTACAATAATAACTTGGAAAGTTCTGGGTAAGGATAACAAAATAGTAAAGAAGGATGGCTAAGGAAGTGGAGCTGCAGAGACATGCAGTGGTAAGGAGGGATTCTGCTCAGAAACATGGGTGTAGGGTGTTGGGGTTTCCCAACTACAACTGGTAGGGAAGTGGTCTGACTTACAGCTTTCTTCCAAGATTCCTGGAAAAGTTGACCTGAATTTATCACCTCTCTTTTGTATTAGCTTGATTGACTGGATTTCTCTTCTTTCTAATTCTGAGTCCTAATTAGTGTTGTTCACTGCCATCTTCAATGCTTCCTTCCTGTAAGCATCACTCTAGTCAAAGCCATCATGGAGTATAACTTTGTTACGGAAACTATTGTAATAACCTCAGTAGTATTCTAGGTAGACTGAAAATCTCCATACATTGAACTTTCTGCTTCCCACTGCCAAGAGAATCCCCCCAAAACAATTTCAATTCTTCCTCTGAAACCTTTTACAAATCTCTATTTTCTAGGTAATGATCACAAAATGCTGTCATTTGTAGCTGGAGCACAGTGTCTTCTTCCACTTCTAAGAACAGAGAGAACTGTGTGTTCTTTCTCACTAAGGAGATGAGTCTACTTGTAGGTGGATGATTCTCAAAGTACACTAGAGTGGATCTGCCCTATGAACTCTGTATGATATGCATGCTCATTGCTGACCATGGCCAAACAAACAACAAAACAAAACCCCTCTTGCATAATTCTTTATTTTTCAGGAGTACACTCATTCCACCCATTTCAAATGACATGGAGATACTTTGTATCTTACCACTCCTACAAGAAGTAGCCAAAGTCTTCACTATTTGGAAGGAACATAATGAAAATGTATACGACCTACATGAAGCTTGGATATTGTCTCTGTCTCTTGAACTGCTACTTGAGAAATCTACCACGAAATTCACTTTGAGTTTGAGATATTTTTTTGCTTTATATAGTCAGCTCCAATTTTGCTGTCTCAACTCCCCTACTTTCTTCTTCCATTCTGTATTCATTTTATGTTTCATTACCTTGTGCTTGTTCTTATGTATATGTTAGTTGTATTTCTATATTGCAACCCATTGGAGACAGGCCTATGCCCTACTCCTAATGCTGGCTCCTGAGGCACTTAACTGTCCTCCATGAAGTTCAGCAAATGACTTAATTCACATTGATCAAACGTACAGGAGTCTAGTTAGCATATGATTAGTTTAACAGTTTCAAACATGCTACCTAATAGTGTCAGCCCACCAACCATGTTAGATATAGCATAATGCCTTCAACATATAGCAAGGAATTCAAATGATATCGAAAACAAACAATAAACAAAAAAAACCCTCTTACCTGATCTGTGTGTGTTAATCGTATTTTTCAAAGTATGTATAACTGTCAGGAATGATTAGGGTCTCAAGAATATGATATATTCAACAGAGGGGTAGTGACTTCTTCAACCATCAAGATACCTGCTTGTATCATTCAGGAAGAAGTTTTTATTATGTGGTAATAATAATTCACAAAGTACTGACTTGAGTCCCATGTAGCACACAAAATGTTGAAGGCATCTGCTGCGCTCTGAAGAAATGTGGAATTTGATCTGGCAAACAGAATATAGGTACCTGAAAATACTGCAGTGTAACGGAGTTGGATGGTTGTTCTACTTATCTCTCGCTGCATAATAAACCACCTGTCACAGAACTCAAGTGAAGATAGCCTTTGCACATTGACCCTTCTGTTGTTTACTTCTTCATGGTAGTGTGATGTTAGCTCAAAAGCTGTCAACACTAAATTCGAATTTTTACACGTCTAATGATTTTTTTTGTGCAATGTTCTACTTTTTTAACTTTCTAAATTCTACTTGTTAATAAAAATGTTTAGGTTATGAAATAATAGGTTTCATTAGGACATTTTTGTATACACATGTATAATCATTATTCCTTGTACAATTTACCCCCCCATACACACACACTGTCCCCTTACTCCATAACCCTCCCCCAACCTGATAGCTCTATTCTGATTTTATTACATATCTAATGGTAAAAATATAACCCAAATAATTATATTTTTATTTAGATACTGCCTACTTTGCATACACCAAAAACTGTACCCAGTATATGGTAGGCATGTATAAGACAAAACCTGGGGTTATGTCTCCACAAAGACACTGTCTTTCTCAGCTTACTGACACATAGAACTGCTGAGTCCCATCGCTGACATGATCGCCTGCTGACCAGTTCCTCTGCCTCTCTGACATCCTGGGGCTTCTGCCCCATTTTTCTAATGGCTCTTCATTGTCATTTCTGAGAAATCTATTTTTACAGATATTCAATAACACACAACCTGTCCAAATGTGACCTTACCTGCAGCCACCATGCAGTGTGCTGCAACTCTTATGGTGTGTCTTCTAATAGCAAAACTTTTAATACTTGAACTAGATGAAACACCTCAAAATGCCTTAAAATAATAAAAACAGCATCCATCTGGATCGATCTTGATTAGAGTGTGATAGCAATGACTTGTCTGTGTGATTTAGGCGTGTGCTGGTAAGGTTCACACTGAAGTCTCATTGAAAGATGGCTTCCTAATTTGCATATTTAGTACTCGACTGTTTTTTTCACCTAACCCTCTATCCACATGGCTTTGCTTCCTTCAGGACCTTGGTATCGATTTCTTTAGTATTAGAAATGACATGGTTGTTAATTTAGAACATATCCATTCTTCTCTAACATGGTCCAAGAACATTGTTGCTTGAAGAGATTTCTGAGTGCTTGTAAGGAAACTCCAAGAAACGAAGAGGCTTGTGACATCAGTTTCTTCAGAAACATAAAATCGTCCTTGGATTGTGAGTTCATGCTCCTCCCAGGTGGTGTGGAGAAGAGCCAGTTACTTCTGATTATTCATTACAGCTGGATATTGTTATTTGTTTATATGCTTCTATGGGAAAACATGTTTTTGCCTTGTGTGGCTTGTCCTTATGATCATACTTTATTCATGAAACTCCTTTTAACCCTTAGAGTACAAACTGGTTGGGGCTCTATTGCACGAGACATTACTCTTCCTCATTTATTGGCCCCTTTCTGCCGGGTTCTACTGCCTTAGAGCAGAGACAGTGCATTTTAAGAGCTTCAAGAGCAATCTATATTTTTTTTTAAATACAACCTTACAGAGCTCAGAACAACATATGCACAGCATTCTATTGGCTGAGAAAAAAATCACAAAGGACAGCCTCTATTCAGAGTGAAAGAGACCAAGACCCAGCCTCTCACTGGGAGTAGAAAAGAATTTTTAGCTGTCTTGATTAGAAGAACTATTTGTTGGGATGGTAAGTTTTAATTGTCACTCGACTGACCTGATCTAGAACCAACTGGGAAGTGAGTCCTGAGTCTTGGAGGCCACGTTGGCCTCTCGGCATGTCTATGGAGGATTATCTTGATTACATTAACTGATGTGGGAAGGCATTGTCCACCGTGGGTAGCACCATTCCTGAGGTCTGGCCCTGGACTGTAGAAAAGTGATGAATGAACTGAGGGAAAACACTTTCTCCTGACTGTGGTTGTGGGCTGAGGAGCTGCTTCACGTGTCCCTGATGCAACAACTGTGAACAGGAAGTGTGCTCAAGAAACCTTTTCTCCCTTAAGCTGGGTTTTGTTTATTTGTTTGGTTGTTTGTTTGGTTAGGGTACTTTTTTTCATAAAAACTAGGACATTTGTGAGCATGACAATGATAATATTTTGCTGTAGCGGGTAAAATAAACAAGAATTGTTCACATTCTACTACAGGGGTGAGAAAATGACAGTCTGTGTGCCACAGAGAGCCCACTACCTGAACTTATAAAGTTTTATTGAGACATAGTGAGGTGCAAGGGTTTATATTGTCTCTGACTGGTCACGGCTGATATCATGTAAGTTACAAAATTTGAACTATTGCTACAGTGTGTTTTCTTTCTTCTTAAAATTTTTGCTCTGCTGGTGCTTGACTTTAATTGCTTTTCTCTAGGTGTACTTTTCTGCAGAAACTCTAGTTGATGTGCGTGTTACATACACACTGCTCATTGTACCCTACCCAGCAGCTCTCTCCAAAGCATAGTGAGTGACCTGCCTGCGCCAATATATGTTGCCCCCAGTAGTGCTGTCCACTCAACCTTGACTGTCGGGCTTGTGGGCTACAGCATGTTCACTGAATGTATGCTTGGCTTGATAGTGTTGCCCAACAATGATACATTATCAAAAATCACAAAGAAAGTGTTAAAATGATAAGTGGGAAATACAGAGCATGAGAACATGAAGATGTAGAAATGTTTTCAAATATAAACAGAACATGAACAATACCCTTGCTATTTGGGGGTGTGGGACAAATTTCTAGACAAGATTCTTCAAGCTCAGTGTCAAGTATGCAACGTGGGATTTGCAAATGGTCAAATGACACCATGCAAAGCGCTCAGGCTAAAGGGGCAATTCTGTGCACATATCCCTTAGCCCAATGTACTCAAAACATGACTATGGGGGCCTGAGGAGCTGAAGATCAGTTGTCCTGACTTGCCTGTCTTGGAAGATTTGGTGAAAGGTCCTCAGTGAGAACTGTACAGAGTTACTCTGAGCAGGGAGGGAAGGGCACAAAAACAATTCCCCTCAGTGTATGTAGAGATGAACAAACAGGAAAAGCTTTCTCCCAAGGGTTAACAATACTAGTTTTTCTTGAAAAAAAGTTTTATAAATATATTATATACACATACACTGCATGCATTATGTATTCTAAATAATGAACATATATAGTAAACATGCATATATTATATATGTGTGTTTATATATATAAAATTGTGTATATATATATGTATCACATATACGATTGAGAGCATGCATGGGTTTAAGCTGGGAAAAAGAATATACACTTTATTTTCATTTTTTTCTGTTTTGCATATACAGAACATCTCTACTTCCAATCTGTTAAATAACCTGTGAACTTTGATTTTGTGAAAATCGTTTCACAAAAGATTTTTGAACAAAAGACACCCCAAAACAACATAGGCTATTGTTATTGTCCTTGTCTGTCTTGCAGAATTTGATTGGAAGCCCCTTTTTCTGAAGACACCACACACAATGAACACAGCATTCGGAAGAACTGAGCCAGAAAAAAAAAAAAACCTGATTCTTAAATATATTTTTCCACTTTTAGGTCTTAAAAGAAGTAGTCACCCAGACGACAGGTATACACATTCAGAACGATGGTTTCCACTGACACATCAGTGCCCTGGAAAACCTTGAGAAAACTGTCAGTCATCTTGAAGCTTTTGATCACCAGCTTGGTCACTACAAAGAATCTTAACAATTCAACTTATTTTTATAAATGAATTCTTTTCATCCAAATAAAAGACAGAGCTATATTGAAATCTGAAGACTTTTACTATCAAAGATACTTCTTTTTTTGTGTGAGTCAAAATAGCCTCATGGTTCCCATTGTTTGGCTCTACCAGAAGTTCTAATAAAATACAGACAGGAGAGTGGGCAAAGGCACTTGCTGCCAAGCCTAACAACCTGAGTTTGAGCCTCATAACCTACATGGTAGAAGGAGAGAACCAACTCCCACAAATTGTATGTTGACTTCCATAGACACACACACACACACCACATACCACACACATACCACACACACACATACCACATAGACAGACACCACATACACACACACATACACACAAACACACACACACATACCACACACATACCACACCACACACATAATTAATTAATTAAAATGTAATAAAAATAAAATACTGCTTTCACTGATTTATTACTCAGAGATTCCACATAAGGTTTCCCTTGGGGCCAACATTCTACCGTTAAAAGCTTGAAAATCATGAGTATATGTAAAAAATTATTGTGATAGTTTCTCAGCAGAGAAGTTACATAATGAAAGTGGTGGTTAAGGAACATATTGATCTTGTTTGTCAAATGAATTGCATAGAAGCCAGTTTAGAAGACACCCAAACAGTGCCCTGTGAAAAGTGACCATTATAGTACAATAGAAAATGCCCCAAGACTGACTGCCTCTGTTGGAATCCTGAAAGGCATGTAACAAAGTGATTTACAAAGTTTGTTTACACACAAAGGAGACAGTCCTGAAAGGCTTTCCACCTCAAACTCTATGATTTTCTCTATTTTAGCTCCAATAAAAAAAACGTAAAATAGGAGAGAGTGATTTTACAAGTTGTGTTCAAACAGATTTCTGGTACAGGAAGAGCCATGTGACAAGGTAAAATAACCTCTGCTTGAGTAAGCCACATGGATGAGGATTGAACTTTTGACAGTTACAGTCTCCTCTCTGCCCTATTTACACACAAGATACTTTCCCCAACCTTACAAAATTCTTTTTCAAAGCTACTTAATGTTCACTGTGGAAAAACTAGATGTCTATGTATTAGCACCCCAAAGTAAGATTTCTGACTATAGAAGGCCACATGTTTAATTGCATAGTCTTTCCAATATTACTCCATATGTATTTTTTAATTTTAATTTTTTAATCTTGTGTATGTATGTATATCACATGTATACCTGGTACCTATGTACGCCAAAAGAAGATGCCGAATCCTCTGGAACTGGAATTATAGGCAAGATGCCATGTGGGTGTTGAGAATAGAACCTGGGTCCTTTGGAAGAACATCCAGTGTTTCAATTGCTGAGACATTTCTTCAGTCCTCCACAGAGTCTTACCAAAACAATAAGACTTCAAGCAAAGTAGACCTATAGTATATATTAAACTCGATGTTTCAGAAAATATTATTTATCTTATCTTTGTGAGTCTAAAGTTTTATACCTAATTTACCCTTTCATCGTAACTTAGGAAAACTTCAAGTTTAATTCTTTAGTCTTTAACTTTATCAAAGACCCCAGAAGGGTGAAATGTTACTTTATGGCAGAGACATCTGGCTGTCTGGACACTCACCCAAAGTCTCTCTGCAACCTTTGGGCGTCTGTCTTTGCCCTACAGGCCTAACATATTTGATAGATTTTTCTGTGAAACAGGGAATCTTAAGGACTGTTCTACCTTGTCTTGGCAAAGTTTGGCAGTCACTTTTTTTGTTATGTGTACTGCTGGTCTAGTTTGGCTAGTACAGTGTCAGTGTAATGGCAGTTTCCTTGTCCAAATGGCTAGACTCTTCCACAAGGAAAGCGAACTCCAGACAGTTTCTTTAATGCCTATTATTTTCTCTGAAGCAAATTGGTGCTACCAGGAGCAGACATGACCATTGTCAAGAAAAGTCTTATGTTATTAAAACATTTTAAATGTCATATTCTTCAGGTCTTTGAAGTGTTTGAAGACAATCTGTCTATCTAAATATATTTGTTTAACCCTGAAAAAATACCTAATATGACTACATATGACTACAAGTTTGATTATTATAAATGATTAACTACTAACCTGTATTTCTTAATTATACATTACAGTTTTAAATGAGTTGTATAAACACAATATTGCCCAAAAGAGTAGAAACATACATGTAGTATAGCAAAAATATCTTTAAATTTGTATTAATGAATTAAAATCTATACAATGTAAATATTTTGAAATTAACAGTTGTTTTATAGATTAGTCGATTCAATAACCCACTTCTTTCCCTATTATTCCTGTATCATACCCTTGTTTTTTTTTTCCCTTTAGAAAGAGACCTTTGAATTTACCTCTTTCATTTTGCTTTTTTTTTGGGGGGGGGAAGACTAAGACCAATAACAACTTGTAAACAATCCTCCTTAAATGATAATAAACGTCCGTAACCCATTTGGGGGGTATGTAGGCATCGTTCTTTAAACTACTTCCTGTTGTTTGGGGATTCTGGTATCTTCGGACCCTGTAAAAATTCAAGATAATGATTAAATCTTGGCTGGAGGAGTCTGTGGAGCTGGATTATCTCATCCAGCAGTCTTGAAGCTGTTTTGGATGAAGAATTCTGAGGAGACTAACAGAAGCATTCTGAGATACTGGGTCACCTGGGCTATCTATTTTCATGGGTATTTGGTTCCTTTGCTCTGAAAATACATAAACTTTTAAAGGTAATATACCTTACAAGTATGGAATATGTGGTGTGCACAAGTCAGTTTAAGAAAATTTTTGTTTTATGTTTGAGAAGGTTTTTATAGTTTCTTTTAAGTTTATTTCTTTATGTTTGTAGTTAGAATTTTCAGGGGGATTTTCTTGATCAAATCTGATCGTCTTTAACCTAAAATGAATCCACAGCCCCTCATTTCCTATGGAAATAAAAGCATTACCTCTCTTTCAAAGAAACATATATTTTGAGTTCCATTTTGAAGTCAAGATATTTTAAAAATATATAGGTTGGCTTAACCCAGAAGTTTCACAAACCAATGTGTCTTGTCTGTGTATTTTCCATCTTTACATGCTTATTATATATTTATTATATTATTATATAATATATATTATATAATAATATATATTTATTATATTTTACTTTACTTGTAAAAATTTACTTTTTATTTTAAAACTATATATTTTTTATCACTATCTATACCCTTTTCTATCTTAGGCCTTTGCACATTTCTAAAAACACTGTAACCCATTTAGAGGCTTTTTCCATCTGGATCTGTCTTTACTAAGAATCTGCAGCCTTTTCTGTCTGCATGAGTTCATGGTGCACTGACAGGGCTCTGGTGCTGGTAGCTCAAGCCTGCATTCAGCTATTAGGAGATATATCTCTGTACCAAGGTCAGTATGAGAGACATGAGACACATGTCTGTATTTTTGTGTATTTAGAACCTTCTTGAAGTTTTCTCAGGTATTATATAGATATAGGTGTTGGATTTTTGGGTGCCATTTGTAGGCAGAGTTTCTCTGTGTCTCAGCATCTGTTCCTAAATAACCACAAAGAAACTTAATATTAATTATAAATGCTCAGCAGATGGCTTAGGCTTTTTTTTTTTTTTAGCTAGCTCTTATAGCTTGAATTAACCCATTTTTATTAATCTGTGTGTTTCCCGAGGCTTGTTTATCTCATGTACGGACTTTCCATCCTGCTTGCTCTGTGACTCTGTCCTTCTTCTTCCCAGTGTTCTTAACCTAATTCTATGACCTAACCCTATCCTGTCCAGCTACTGTCCAGTCAGCTTCTTTATTAAACCAATCACAGTGGCATATATTCACACAATGTAAAAGAATATTCTACACCCTATCTCAAGAAGAGTGATAGATACAAATTATAAAGCCATCCTACCATCTCCACATGCATATTCTCAGGCAATTGCATGCTCTCACACATGCAATGCACAAATAATTTTTTGTTTGTTTAGTGTGTGTGTACATATGCCTGTGGTGTGTGCCAACATAGGGGTGTGTGTGCGTGTGCGTGTGCGTGTGCGTGTGCGTGTGCGTGTGCGTGTGCGTGTGCGTGTGCGTGTGCGTGTGTGTGTGTGTGTGTGTGTGTAAGCCAGAGCTAGATGTAAGTGTCTCTGTTACTCTCTGCTTTAGTTTTGAGCAGTAAGCTCATTGGCTGAACTAGACTGGCGAATGAGCTCTAGGGATGCCCAGGTCTTCATCTCTCCATTGCTAAGGTTACAGATGCAAGCTGCCACACTCTGATTCCAACTTGGGCCCTTGTGCTTGCATATCTTCCTCAGTACTTTCAACAAAAATATTTATAAATATTGACTACCAAAATTTCTCAGTGGGTAAAGGTGCTTGCTGTTAAGCCTCATAACCTGAGTTGGAGCCCCAAGATCATATGGTGGAAGGAGATAACTTACCTTCACCAGTTAGTTGTTCTCTGACCTCTACACATGTACATTCACACTTAAATATAAATAAATAAATGTAGGTACATGTAAATCTCTTTATCACACTAATGTTGGCTTGACCCATGTTAAAGAGACTTAGTATCCCATTGTTGAATTTGAACAGCTCGGTGTAGAGACTGAAGTAGATTCTAGAACACAATCACTTCATTCCTCCTGATATTGCTATCCTGACATTTCTCATCTAAGATGTTGCTATGCATGAATTTACTGCTTAGATGACTGTTCTGTTCCTTCTTGAGAGTAGCCATTGCATTTGCTTATATCCTTACGACCGTCGTGATACTGCCCACCTCGTGGGGACACTGAGCCCTGTGTCATGATCAGCTGCACTGGGAGCAAGGCTTAGCTCCTTGCTGCTGCATTTTCCCCTTCAAGGACAATGTCACTGCATCTGTAGTTTACATGAAAGGCGTCTCAGCATGAATCCCAGAAGCCCTCATTAACACACTTGCTCTTTTAGCAGCTATGATGTGACATGGGATTTGAGGACACTGAAGCAAAGATGCAATAATTCACTTAAAAATTTAAAAACTGCATCCAGAATATTCTTTTAGCCTGTAAGCTGTGCTAATTAAAATAGTATTTGTTTATCATTATCTTTTTTCTTTTCTTCCTTCTTTCCTTCTTTTATAAAAAATTATTTGAGCCACAACAATAAAAACATTCAATAAAATTCTACTTCAGAGGCCAGAAGGTACACTGATGTCTCACCTACAGTGCTAGTGGCATACACCAGGATCCAATCTCTACAAAGGATGTTTTGACATTTTTTAATAATAACAAATGTATTTACTCTCTGACCCAGCAATCTTACTTGGAATGCATCACACTGACACATAAATGACATCAAAGTCATTTATGACCAAGGTTATTCAAAATTGCATTGCTTGTAAAAGCAAAAGAGCAGAGAAAATAGGAATGTCCATCAGCAAAGGAGTGGCCAATTAAATTATGGTACATGTACACAATGGAATATTAGGTAGCGGTAATAAAAAAGACCACTGATAAAGCATGAGACATTCCGATAAGGAAACACCAGATTCTGATAAGGAAACATCTCCAGGAAATACTGCTAAGGATGAAACTAAAAGGTTCAGAATGCTTTCTATGCTCATCAACATTTCATGTAAGAAATGGAATAAGTAAGGAGGGCATCCAATACAGAGGTTAACTGATGTGGGAGCTAAGCGGTCTCAGGCGGCAGGTCTGTGGGTCTCGGATCTCTGGCTGCCCGGGACCCAGAGAAACCATACTACCACAGTTAACCACCACCTGGGGACTGGAGAACGAGAGAGACAGTGACTAGAAGGAGGGTTTTTTTTTTTTTTTTTTTTTAAAAATCATTTGAGTTCATCATTGTCTATAAGAATAACTAAATAAGGGGCTGGAGAGAGATGGCACAGAGGTTAAGAGCACTTGCTGCTTTTCCAGAGGACCCAGGTTCTGTTCTCATACCACATTAGGTGTCTCACGATCACCTGCAACTCCATCCAAAGGGAACCTGACAAGATCTTCTGGGCTCTGTAGATGAGTGTGTGTGTGTGTGTGTGTGTGTGTGTGTGTGTGTGTGTGTGTGGTGTGTGTGTGCAAACATTAGAAAAAAAACACCAAGTAAAAGTTTACAAGAGGTACTTTTTAGTTTCATTGACCATGGAAAAGATATCCTGAAATCCCTCTGCTTTCATTGTTTTTAATGGAGGTTTGAGGTAGGTGTCTTCTTAATCAGGCCCCTTTTCATAGGACAAGCTAAAGTGTTCAGTCATTTGCTGGTGATCTGGCTCAGCTATCACCTTAGGACACCCTCGGATTCTCTCAACAATAACTTGTCTAACCTTCCATCTCTGCCTTTTCTAAAGCGTGTGATGAACTGTCAGGATCTCCCTATGCCACGTCCACTCAGGTTGGGTCTGAAAGGGAAATGGTGGGGATATTAACACTCTGAGATGAATAATCATTATTTTTAATCAGCACCACAAACCACAGCAGAAAATAGCATGAATAGGCTGACATCAAGAGAACTGTCAAACAATTTTTAAAATGTTCAAGGTTCTTTACACAGCAAAGCTGTGATTTGATTAGAATAGAAGGGCCAGATTGGATAAAAAGACACAGTTCATTAGTGTGACAGGGGAGTTTTCAAATATTCACTTTATATTTGATTTTATAGACATACTTTGATTCTCAAAATATGAGTCATCCTGCTTCAAATGAGACTGTTTTTTTCCAATAAGGTTTGAAGCAGAACACCACTTTGGAGGGGGCAAGCATTTTTACATTAGTTTTATATTGCCAATATTACTCTTTATGACTATTATTATTTTATTTAGTTTGTTTTGTTTTTGAGGCAGGGTATCGTAGCTCAGGTTGGCCTTGAAGTTACTATATGAGGAAGGATAACCTTAGACTCCTGAACCTCCCATTTCTACCCACTAAGTGCAGGGATTACAAGCAGGTCCCACCATACCTGGCCATATTATCATTTAAAAACAAACAGTAACTGTCGGTTTTCAGAAAGGTTAATCTATTAGCTCTGTGTCTCAATTTCCTTGATGTGCTTAGAAATGATACAAAGACTTTGTTGTTTATGGAATGCTGCAAAGAACAAGAAAGGCAAATTCTCTAACAATGTGCTTCACAGTATGCCTGATACATAAGTGCTCAGCCGGGAGCAGCCGCCATTTTGGTCTCATTGCCTTTCAGTAATTCTACAAGATGGAATGCATTGGTTTTACTAGAAATATAATGCACATCATAAACCCTAATAACAGGAGAATGATAATGCATGCTAATTGCAAAACTGGAATATGAAATTCAGCAAACACCATGAACAAAACACCAAGAGACATACAAACACATCTACAGTGCATCCGTACAGTTAAATTATTATCAATTATTCATTTTCCTTTTTTCTAATGCTTTTTTAAAGAGTCTAAGTTTATAATGACAATAAAGATGAAAATAATAAAGTTGGTAGGGGACATAAATGAGAAAATAAGTTGTCGAACATGATAGGCCATCTTGATCTAAGTTATCCTTGAGTATCCAGCCAATTCCCCCAGTTATGCAAATCTTTTGTAGGCACCATGGCAGTGAGAGCCAACTGGAAGGGTCTGGTATGTATATGGTAGCATACTGCTTTTGTGGACAGACGGAAAATGTAGGACAATATGGAAGAGGAAAAAGTAAGACTGTATTCTCCACATGGGTCAGAAAGTCATTTTGCCATGATTGCCTTCTTCTAAATTACCTTCCCAGCGTCCCTTGCAGAGACCCCGTCTGGTCAACGAGACCATTGGAAATTGCTGGGCGAGACTCAAGTGTCTTGCTTTGACATTTTCCTCCTCTCCCTTCCTGGGCTGCAAAGTCAAAAATGTTGCTTAGTCCTAGCAGTCATGTGACTGCTGTGCTTGTGACGCCCCAAGTGGGGCATGAAGGAGCAGAAACAGGTGACCTTGGGTCCTCACCAGGCTTACTGAATATTGCACATTCCAGACCCAGTCTTCCCTTTATACAAATGAAACAACGACCCAGTAGCTCCTGCATGGCAGACCATATAGATGTGTATTCTGTGAGATCTCTGTAATATCACCAGAGCCAGCCAGCCCTGGAACTTTTGATTGCTTCCCCCGTCACCTGTCTGCTTCCCCTCCTCCACCTCCTCCTCTTCCTCCTCCTCCTTCTTCTCCCTCTCTCTCTCTCTCCCTCTCTCTCTCTCTCTCTCTCTCTCTCTCTCTCTCTCTTCAGTGTGGAAAAAGTATACATTATAAACATCTGCATGTGACATGCTTTTTCATTCCAGAGTCAGTGTCTAAATTAAGCCCTTGAGTTCTGCATGTGCATGTCAATCAGAAATGATTTAAGTTGCTTCAAGGAAGAGAAGGAAGAGGAAGAGGAGGATGTTGCTCAGCTATGTAACACAGGAAGTGGCATGCCATCAGTGTTTCCTGCCAGGAAGTGGGGACACTTTCAAAGAATATTTTACCTGGAAGCTGTCTTCTTACCCCTAAATTCGGTCTAGCTCTACAAAACTCTCCTCCCACCACTAGAGTAGAGCAGATACAGTATGCAAGAAAATGGCCAAAGAGAGATGCCATTCCTGTGTAGAAAGTAGCTATGATTTGCCTTTCTGGGTGTGGATGCTCTGGCTCAGTGGTCAGTGATGAGTGCTGCTCTGTGGATGCTGGGACATCCACAGCAGGAGAGAACCAGGACCTAGCTCGTTACATATGACTCAAATGTTCTTACCATTACAGGGCCTAAGTTTTTGATTAATGAACGTGTGAAGCATGAAATGAAGCAGCTGTAGACTAAGAGATTAAGAAGCACCCTGTGAAACACAAGACAATGTGCAGAAAGGGAGAGACCTTGAAACAGCCCTGAATGGGATGTCTCTCATTAAAAACATCCTTCCTAGGCTTAGGAACTCTGAGGATGACATGAGAAGGAGGTAGAAAGATGGAAAGAGCCTGTGGGCACAGATGACATGAAGAAGCCTCCTGTAAAAAGCAGGACAGACAGAAATATGCCTGAGGGCCAAGGGGTCTAAGCCAGATGGGGTCCCAGCTCTGAGAGAGGAAGTAGACACACACAGGTCCCCATCCTTAAGCCAGAAGCCATCTCCAACTAACAGTCGCTCACAAAGGAAAAATTAATTTTCTCCAGAAGACTCTCAGTGGGTATATAAACCACACTTAGGGGCAGGCAGCCATGCCAACATAAAAAAAAATTCAATGATATTTTTTGAGGGCTTTTGTCTCCTAATGCTTTGTCAGGACATATTTTTTTTTTTTTAAAACATAAATCTCTTAAGTTTAAATTTTAAAAATTTTGCTTATATATTATGGTTTTTGATTTTCTTTTTAACGGGTTTTTCTGTTTCTGCAAACGTGTGTGTCTCAATGTCTGTACATTTTCTTGTGTTTTTCTGGCTCCTTTGCCTCCCATTTGTCTGTTGTTTTTTCCCTATTCTGGTTTGCTTGTTTTTATTTTATTATTGTAATGAGGTTTTATTTAGATGCGTGTTTGTTTTCTGGTGAGAGAAAGAGACAGTGAGGAGTGTGGTTGGTGGGAGAGGTGCCGAAGATTTGGGAGACACCTGGGGGGGGGGGATAAACAATAATTATGATACGTTGTATGAGAGAAAAATCTATTTTCTATTTAGAAAAATTAAAAGATGGCCACCCTTACAGCGCAGTAGGGCAGGGAGAGGAGGAAGTGTGGCACATGCAAATCAGAGTTGCCTGCTCCCTCCATGTTCCCATAGGTGTGGATTGTCTGAGATTAATTAGCCAAGTCACTGCTGCCCAGTAATAGAGCAGAGGATGCAAGTAATAACCACGGTCCTTTGTCTTAAGAGGAACTACTATGCACTGATGATTCAATAGGAGAGGCATCCCTTGATTTGCTGGGGGTGGAGCCTCACCAGGATCCCTGGTCAGCATCCCAGCAGGCAGCTATGACATCATCATACTGTGTAATTTGGAGAGAGCTTAGTTAAGAGACTATGTCAAAAATACGCTCACGTTTTTAAGAAAAAGAACAAGGGGGGAACAACGCTCAGAAGCAGGGAGCTTTCAATACCTCCCTGCCTGATAGATAAGGGTTAAGAGGACACTCTGAGTGGATGAGTGAAATTCCCAATAGAAGCTAAGAAAATTAAGAGGAAGGGCATTTGGTTTGAAAAAAAACCTAGCAATGAGAGGGAAGTAAATACCTTGACTTCCCCTTTGCACCTTTTGATTTCAAGCTGCCATTTCACTTCAACTGACTCCCACTGAGAGCCTTTGGCTAGGGGACTCCATTTGAGTAAGTTTAGATGCGTCAGCTTTCCGGGGAGGGGGGGCAGAATATTGGGGAGAAGAGTAGGGGGAATTTTGCAGGGGCAAGAAGGAGGCATCCAAGCATATTCCAAATGGTTCTGATGAGAAGACACAGCCATGGGGCTAGAGAACTGGCTGGATGAGTGAGAACACTGACTGCCTTTCAAAGGGTCTGAGTTCTATTCCAACACGAATATGGTGCCTCACAACTGTCTGTAACTCCACTCCTGGCAGATCAGATCCATTTTCTGGTCTCTTCAGGCCCTTTATGTATATGGCTCACAGATATCCATGCACACAAACACACTCATACACATAAATAAGTAGAGACTCAGATAAAATAGCCAGCCATGGATGTCTTGGTAGAAGTTAGAAGTGTTAGCACTCCAAGCACCAGCAACCTGAGGGACTTCCACCCTGGACATGGAATGGTAGAAAGATCATTGGTATAGCTCTGTTGGGGTTGCTTTGTGGGTGTGGGGAATAGGAGAGGGGATCATTTTGAGGAAACCTAGTTCCTGACTATAAAATGTGTCTCTAAAATGACCAGAAAATAGGGAGTCAACACTCTAGTCTCTCTGATTCTTAAAGCTCTTGCCAATGTTCCATATTGATCCAGTCCTACCAGAAGTGACCTAGGAAGGGTCCCAGATAGAGGGAAGCCTCCTAAGATGTGGAATAATGCCACTCCTAAGATGTGGAATAATGCCAGGAAGGGCAAACAATGCGTCTGGGAGGCAGTAACTCACAGAACAATCTAACAACAGAATTCATTCCATTTCATTTTAGCTTCTTAGTGCTGTAACAAAATACCTGAGGTTAAGTACTTTATAAAGGAAAGAGGCTTTTATAGCTCTCCTTCTGTGAGCCAAAAAATTCAAGTTGTATTAGCTGGCAAGAGTGTAGGAAGAGATTTCATGGAGAAACAAGGGAGTGAGTGGCTCAGCGTGCTCTTTTAGGACATTCTCTTCTGAGGTCCCACCAGAATCGCAAGAAAATGACATCAAAATGAGTTTGTTATTTCGTCCAAAGCCCCAGATCTCAAGAGGCTTCACCCCTTTCCCCCACACACTAAGGATCAAGCCTCCAATGCATAAACTCCAGTGGGACACACTAGCATACTAGCATTGTATCTTTGCATTATCTCTTTATGTCTTGGGGAATTATGTATTCATCTGTATACAGCAAATATTCAGTGGGTTCCTAGTATGTATCAATCACTCTCCTGAGCACTACAGAGAATGTGAAAAAGTAGGAAAATTTATTATGCAGTAAGAGAGTTATCAAATTTTGAACCACATATGCAAAATAATTTTAGATGGCGCCCATTGCTTTGAAATCAACAGCATACAATGGAAAGGTGTGTAGACAGCAGAGGGTCCATTTCTAAGGAAGGATCATTTGAGCTGAGAGCAGATAAGAAGGGTAGAGCTAGCCTTGCAAGAATCCAGAGAGGTAGAACATTCTAGTTAGAACAGAGAACAATTACTAAAACTGGGTGAGTGACTTCAAAGAAAGGGATACAGGCTGGATCAGGGGGTAGACGATAGAATAGATCCAGGAAGGACACTAAGTGCTTGGAGGCTGTGTGAATGAATACAAAGGAAGTTGTTGGAAAATCAGTTTCCTCTGATGTGTGATCTGAAATACCACTTTACTGTGTGAAGAATGTGCTGCAGGTGGGGAGAGAGCAGAAAATGCAGAAGAGGTGCAAAAACAGGAAATCAGGAGCAGTTAGTAGGCAGTGGTCCACAGCCCCAGAGGAACAGCGGTGACTCCATGGCTAGTGGTTTCTTAGAGTGTGAATTTATGGTGCTCTATTTTATAGACGAGCAACATCTTATATCCTGGTATTGTGTAAGGAAGGGGAAATAGCTCACGAGTATTTTTAATAAGGCCATGGATCCCATTCCTGAAGCTCTACCCCATGACAACATCACCACACAGGGCTGGATGATAGACTGTGAAGCTGCCTACTGTGGAAGACAACAAAACATTCTTATATTGTTGAGTTACAGGAGCCCTCTTAATGTATAATAGTTTTCTATAAGAATAAAATTTGTCTAAAAATGTACTGTATAAGTAATTTCTTTTGGATCCCTTAATTTTTGTTCTTTTTGTGTGTACTAATTTGAGTTATTTGGATTGATTGCTTTCTTTATTCTTTGTCACTTTTGTGTGTTTTTTTTTTTAACTGGTTCATTAGTGTGTTTACATTTAATGTCTTGTCATCCTCGTAACAGGTGTAAAAGTATCTTCTCTCTTGTACTTCCCATCTCTTTCATACGATTTGAGTCTTTTTACTTTTGAAGGCAGGCCACTTTTTTCTCTGGGACTGATTATTGCGTGTGTGTCTGTTTTGTGTCTAAGTAACCATGCATTGTTTTAAACTCCTGGTTTGGACTTATATACTACACTAGAAAATTTAAATTGTATACTAAAATCAACAAAGCATAAATGTAGTGACAACTTTTAAGAAAATTTGACCTCAATTTACTCCCTCTTGGTTTGCATGTTTTAGATGTTATTCAAATTTACTTTTTTGTTTGTTTGGTTGGTTAGATGGTTGGATGGTTTGGTTTGTTTCTGAGACAGAGTTTTTCTGTGTACCCCTGCCTGTCCTGGAACTCACACTGTAGACCAGGCTGGCCTTGAACTCATGTAGATCCCCATACTTCTGCTTCCTGACTGCTGGGATTAAAGGCATGCACTACCACTGGCCAACTTCAAGGAGGTTTGAAGCATCCACCATTAGCTAGATAGAAGTATGACAAAGATTCTCCTTCGATGCATCTCGGTAGCTAGAATCTGTCAATCATTTGATTTCAGGCTTCTATACTTTAGTAATATGGAAAAATAAATCTGTCATTTAGGTTTTTATTAACTTTATTTATGTGTACGAGTGTCTTGTCTGCATGTATGTCTGTATACTGTGTTTGTGTCTGGTGCCCACAGAGGCCAGAACAGGATGGCAGATCCCTTGGGACTATAGTTTCAGATGGTTGTGAGCCATCATGTGGGTGCTTGAAATTGGAACCCCTCCTCTGGAATAGCAACCAGTGCTCTTATCTACTGAACCGTCACTGTTGCCCAAATTTCTGGCATTCAAACCAGTGTATGGTACTTGCTAAAGCATCCTTAGGAAGTAGAATATGAGTTTTGAAGCAAGGCTTAAAGTTAACCTATAGCAGAACCTTTAAAAATATTCTAAAATATTGTAAGCATACTAACACTGTAGAATGGCTTCAAACTGGATAATGAAGACTAGAGTAATTTTAGTGTACTTGATTTTAAAACATGTAGGCTGCTTGTAGAGACAGTTGGTAGAAATATGAGTGTTAATGATGATTCTGGAAGATATTAGAAAGAAAAGAGGGCTATGTTTTTGGAATATGACAGACAGGCAGTCCTCACTATAACACATGGGAAACTTGGCTGAGCTACCCTGTAGCTGGGACAGAAGCAAAGCTTGTAAGTTATGGAGTTGGATATTTAACTGAGATTTCCAAGCAATGGATGGGAGGTATAGTGGAGGGAAAGGTTCATTTGAGAAAATAATGAAGCCAGAAGGATCTAGAACATTTTAATATTGTGCTCTAACTAATTGAACTAACCATCTACTCACAAAGCAACATATTGTGATTTGAGCATTTCTTAGCCTGTTTATACTGGGAAACAAAACAAAATCCTGTAGTGCCAATCCTAATTGGTCTTAATAAAAACCCACAGCCATATATTGGGGTAAATGTTGAAAGAACAGAGAGCCAGGAGAGCAGCCACTAAAAACTTCTTACCACTATCAACACCCTAGGCAAGAAGAGACTGAACTCCTGTCTCCCTACCACCCCTTCCCCCACACTTTATATTCCTTTCTCAGCCCAGCCATATCACTTCCTGTCTCAACCTCTCTCTACTGCTGGGGTTAAAGGCCTGTGTGCCACCACTGCCGGGCCACTGTGGCTAACCAGTAGCTGACTCTGCCCTCTACTTTTCAGGTAAACTTTATTTGTTAGAGCACACACAAAATGTTACCACAAAACCCACAGACCAAGCCATGTATTGGATAGAATACTAAGGGTGTGGCTATCAACCTTTTGCTTGAGAGATTAAGAACATATTCATCCAGTTGCTATAGTATCACAACAGTAACCAGAAGTAGATCCAGAATATTTAGAACTATCAGTGGAAAATATAAAGTGTAAAAAATGTGAACCTCATTGACACATATGGAACACGCATAAGGTTCTTAAAGATGCTACATCTGCCAACTTAGACTAAGAAGAACAGGGATTAGATAAAATGAAACACGGTAACACTCCCTGGTGTGGAGAGTGAGAGAAACAGAGACAGGCACACACACACACACACACACACACACACACACACACACACACACACACACAAACACACACATACAGAGAGAGAGAGAGACTTAGACTCAGATCAGGGCTTTGGGTATAAAAATAGAACAGAGAAGAGGGATGGGGAACCTTTAGAAGTCCAAAAGTGAACTGGGCCACACAGGACTCTCTTAGGCTTTAACTAAGAGATTTTGCCGTGGACTTGATTGGGCTTATTTGGACATTGGGGTTTATTTAAGCTCAGGGTTCCAGGAAGACAAGAGACTGCCATTTTGGGGAAGCTGCAGGTATTGTGGCTGAGGCATCGAACCCAGAGTGACCATCTTGAACTGTAAGCAAGAAGCAGAGTGAACTTGACATGACAGGACAGGAGACTTTAAGTTCTCAAAAACTGCCTCCAGTGACGTACTTCCTCTGACAAGTCCACACCCTTTCAACCTCCCAAACAGACTGTGTGGAACATCTTTTAATCAAACCACCACACAACCCTGGGAAGTGAATGCATTATCTTGCAGTTTTATGATTGCTTCAAGATTTATCTCTCTTTTTGGTGTTCTCCTGCTGCATTGTGGCAAGTCTAAGATAAATCTTTATCCCTTGAGATGTGACTCTCACTGAACCAGAGGCTCACCTTGCCTGTTCCACTAGGCTTCTTGGGATTTAGTTGCTTCTTGGACAGCTCCTACTTCCCATTTTTCTATTTGATGTTGTCCTGGAAGGTTCTTATTTACTTTTGGCCTCTAAATGCTTAAAGATTTTTAAAACCTATTTTTCTGGAAGCTCTGATTGTTTGTTGTTGAGGAGTTGCTGTTATTAGCCTGCCTCAGATTTAATAGAGAGGTCTCCGCTAAAGTGATCTTTTAATAACTAAATCAGGTCATATCAGTGTTTTGCTTAACACTCTTTGGTGGCTACTTACTGTGCTTGGCATTCAATCCCCAAAACTACACCTGGCCCTGATGATCGTGCTGAGGTCAAAGTGTTGAGCTGCTTCCTGGAACAGTCTCTCAAATGCTCTGGCTCAGGCCATACTTCTTCAAAGTCTATCCTCTTCCAGGTTGTTTCCACTGTATTTCACTCTTCTCCGTTATTATTTTCCCAATTGAATATTAATGTGTTTTATATTTTAGTATATAAGATGGTGCAAAGGCTTTATCAAAGGAAAGGGATTAAAGAATAACTAGGAGAATTACTATTTCAAGGCAAAAATGTTTTGTCTGTATCTCATGTCACACAGCACAGACATTATTATGTCTACCTTGTTCACTGTAGTCATATTAATGAGGCTCTCTCTTTACTAGGTATTGTGTTGAAGTACGAAGAATTCAAAGGTGAGCATAGAGCTAGAGATATGGTTTGGTGGGTAAAGTGTGCAATGACCAGAATTCAGATTTCTAGAACTCATGACAACCTTCCAGGTTGAGAAGGGAGACACGGAGGATCCCAGTAGCAAACTGGCTGGCAAGACTAGCCATCTCAGAAAGACCTGAGTTTGACTGAGAGACCTTGTCTCATTGGATGAGGTAGAAGATCAATTAAGAGTGATTCCTGTCATCAGCTTCTGACCTCCATATCACTTATACCCATTTATGCCTGCACATATGTAAACATGCATATATATGAATATATATGTATGTATATATATATTAATACACTCAAAGAAAAATGGAAAAATAACCACCTCAGGAACTTATGGTCTGATAAAGATAAATGATAAAATATTATCTTTTTGTTGTTAGAACAAAGCTCTGCATGGGGTGGGGAGCTCTGAAAGAAAGTAGACAAGCTTAGGAGCCCAGGGAAGACTTTTCCACAAAGTGCATTGGTGCTCAATAGCCCTAGCATGTGGAGAAGAGTTTGCTTTGATTCAATTGGGAAGCTGGGAAGGTAATGTTAGCAACAAAGATGCTTTTTGTCCTTTGGCAAGAGCATAAGCATTTATATTAATTTAGCCAAGAGCTTTCTTTGTACTCATGATAACTAACGAACACTTGTCCACATGTCTCAAAAGAACAGCTTGTAAAATAATGACAGTGTTTTGACTGGGAAGTGAACTGTGATAAACTTGTAAAGCAAAACCCTGCTGATTGTCCTGAAAGAGAATGGCAAAGTGGGCAGTTTTCACTTACTTGGGAGCAGCTGCAAGGTTTCTAAGGCCCACACGAGACTGCATTTAAGAAAACCATCAGATATTTACAGAACATTTTACCCAAACACAAAAGAAAATGTCTTCCTGCCAGCACCACATGGAACTTTCTCTAAAATTGACTATATACTCAGACACAAAGCAAACCTCAACAGATACAAGGAACCGGAAGTAACATCCTGCATCCTGTCAGACCACCATGGGTTAAATCTGGATTACAACAGAAACAACAGAAAGCTTACAAAGCCCTGGAAACGGAACAACTCACTGCTGAATGAAAAATGGGTCAAGGCAGAAATTAGTAATGAAATTACAGACTTTCTAGAATTGAACGAAAATGAATACACAGTATACACAAGTTTATGGGGCACAGTGGGGGCCGTTATAAGAGGCAATTTTATAATACTAATTGCCTACATTTTAAAACTGAGAAATTTCATCTTAGTAACTTAACAGCGTACCTGAAAGCTCTGGAGCTGTGGTTCTCAATCTTCCTAATGTGCGACCCTTTAATACAGTTCTCCATCTTGTGATGACCCCGAACCACAAAATTATTTTCATCGCTACTTTATAACTGTAATTTTACGACTGTTATGAATCGCAGTGTAAATATTTTTGGAGATAGCCAGTTGTCAAAGGGATCATGACCCATAGGCTGTGAACAACTGCTCTAGAAAAGGAAGGAAAGCTGAAAGAAGTAGACAGCAAGGAGAAAAAATCAAACCTAAGGCTGAAGCTAGTAAAGTAGAAACAATACAAAACAAACAGACAAAAAAAGCCACGACAAAAAATGAATGAAATCAAGAGTTGGTTCTTTGAGGAGATCTAAAATAGTGACAAATTGTTATCTAAGCTGAATAAAAGGTAGGGAGATACAATCCAAATTAATAAAATTAGGAATGAAAAGGGGAACACAATAATAGATAAAGAGAAAATACAGAGAATCGTAAAAGACATACTTAAAAATGTGTACTCTATCAACTGGAAAATATAAAAGAAATGGATAATTTTCTGGATACACAAACTGGCAGTAAGGCCCTATTGCTGAAGACCACACCTACACGACTAATTGAACATGAAGAAGTCAAGATGGTGCCTTCACTTCTGTGCTTCACCACTGTGGGCTAGCATCTTTGGTACAGGAAGTCACTCTTCACACTACCAAAGGAGAAACATAAATGCCAATCCAGCTACAAATCCCTTGATCTATACTGGTATACCGCCTGTAAGATATGCTAGGGCAATAGTGGTACAATGGCTGGTGGAGTAACCAACCAATAATTCATTTGACTTAAGGGCACACTCCACGGGATGGAACCCATACCTAATACTGCTTGGGTGACCAAGAGCCTGAAACTAGATATCTCAGGGATCTAGGGTAAAACTAAATACTACTGTTCTACTAAAATGACTCCTAATGACATTCTGCTACACTTACAGATCAGTGCCTTGCTCAGCCATCATCAGTGAAGCTTCCTCTTGCAGCAGGTGGGAACAAATACAGAGACCCATAGTCAGATAATATGCAGAGTGAGAAACCTTGGAACACTCATCTCTAAATGGGATTGCTCTGTGGAGATATGTTTCAAATTTAATAAAAACCAGTCTGAGATATCAGAGGGATATACCCACAGTCAGTCTAGGAGGATCAGACAATGGTAACTCACACCTTCAATCACAGCACAGGGAATATCTGGAGTGGTGACCTCCACCCTTAATCCCAGTAATTCTGAGTTTCACGTCATCTTAGTTTACTAAGGGAGTTCCAGGCTCCCTGGCAGTCAGTGGAGGTATCACACCTTTAATCTTAACCTGGATGTGGAACAACTGGGTGAAGAGGGTATTTAAGGCAGGCATAGAAAGACAGAGCAGGTAGTAAAAGCCAGAAGGAGCAAGGTTTAAGAAGCTGGAAAACAGCTGAGTGAGATTTGACTGTGGTGTTTCCTCTCTTTGATATCTCAGCCTTTCCCTGAGATCTGGTTCTGAGTTTCCTTTATTCCTGCAACATTTCTCCACCAAATCCCTTGATCCAGGGCTTAGAGACCCTGCAGAAGAGAAAGGGGAAAGATTCTAAGAGCCAAAGATCATCAAAGAAACAGCTCCTTCTAAATCAACAGGATCAATGCACATATGAATTCACGGAGACTGAGGCAGAGGCAGCAGTCCGGGCTTACAGGTATCTGCTCCAGATAGGCTCCTAGAGCCAAAATGAGAAGAGAACACGCCCCCATCTCTAACCCAGAAGCTGTCTCCAATTGATAACCACTTGCAAGTGAAAATTTAATTTTTTCCAAGGGAGTCTCACTAGAGAAACAAGCCACTCTAAGGGTAGGCTGCATGCCCAGCACTAGATGGCCAACTGAAAATGAACTCAACCACATCTTTAGAGGTTTCCTTGTCTCAAAATGTTATGTCAGCCCTTCGCTTGTTTGTTTTTAATTCTATCTTATTTTCATTTATATGTATTTTATTTTTACTTTTCCCTCTTTTTTTTTTTTTTTTTTTTTTTTTTTTTTTTTTTTTTTTTTTTTTTTTTTTTTTTTTTTTAGCCCTGTAGGTTCTTTATATATACATTTGGATTCAAATTCAATGTCTTCTTTTTGTATGGAATTTCTGAGTGTGCAAGCAAGCGAGTCTCTGCATCTATATATATATATTTCTTGTGTGTTTTCTTGGTCTCTTTTCCTTCTGTTTTGTCTTATTCTAAAGTGTTATCATATTATATTATATATTATAATATGCTGCTCATATATATATATATATATATTATATGAGAAATAAATCTGTTCTCAATAAAAGGAAAATAAACAACGCTGGTCCTTGGGAAAGGCAAACTGCCAATTTCCGGTTTCCGCTTCCACATGCGTATATACTGAAAAGTGCCAGTTTTTGTTCTTCTCTATCTCCACTTCTCTTTCTGTAGCGTCTCTCTCCCACTTTGGAAAGATGACACTCTTTTCCAGTTGATTTCACGGCATCACATTCAGCTACCTGGGGGGGGGGGGGGATGGTGGGCAGCAAATTTGAAATCCAGTATCTGTGACAGCACCAAGGAAGCGGTCGGCTCAAGTAGTCAGCAGACAAACCCTTCTTAGTTGAGAATTTTCCATTTTCAATAAAATTGGTTGTATTTAAAAGTATGTTCAACATTCCTAACTGTTAGAGAAATGTGAATTCACACTACTATAAAGCCAGGCATGGTGGAAGACATTTTTAACTCTAGCACTTAGGAGGCAGGGGCAGGCAGATCTCTGTGAGACCAAGGTCAACCTGGTCTACCCAGTGAGTTATAGGCCAGCTAGGGCTACACAGTGAGACCGAGACCTTGTCTAAAAATAAATAAATAAAAAATTCTCGGAGATCTCTCTCAACAAATAACAATGGATTTTTTTGTAAGGACGTGAAGAAAGAGAAATACTTGGCCACTGGTGGTGGGAGTGTAAAAATCTAAAAATTAGCACTGCCATATTGAAGTAGGACGTCTTTCTGTATGCTGTGAATTATCATTGGATAATAAAGGAACCATTTTAGCCTATGGCAAGGCATCTGAGATGTAGGCAGGAAATCTGAGCATAGATAAAGGGGAAGGAGAGTTTACTCAGACAGAGAAGAGATGCCAGCAGAGGCAGAGGGGAGGTGATCTGCTCTGAGGAAAGGTACTAAGCCACATGGCGAAACAAGATAAGAATCATGGATTAGTTTAAGAGTAAGAGCTAGCTAGCAATATGCCTGAGCCAAACAGCATGAAATTAATATAAAGTTTTGTGTGATTATTAAGGACCAAGCCACTGTGGGCAGTCTATTTGGCATAGCTGGTCAGGATCTTGGGGCTAATCTGCGCCAGAAACTTTGTACTACACCATATGACCCATCTGGCTCATTCCTTGGCATATACCAAAAGAAGTCCGTGTTCACAAAGATAGTTTCTTGCCCATGCTCACTGGTCTTTTTACAACAGCAAAGAAATGGGACCAGCCTAGATACTCATTAACAGATGAATGGATAGTGAAAACGTGGCATGTTTATTTATATTGTGGAATTTTATTCTTCCACAATGAAATTGCATAGAAATAAATGGAACTGGAAAACATTATATTAGGTACGTTCTCTCTCTGCAAATCCTAGTCAAATATGCGAAATTAGGTGGGAGTAAATGACAAGAAAATAGATAAGTAAAGAGCAGGTAGTTAGAAAGGGGTCTACAGAGAAATACAGAGTTTTAAGGAAGGAAAGCAGGAAGACATCAGAACACATGGAATAGTAAAGAAGTGAACCATGGAACGAAAGGATGTAGTAGGGAAGCAGGGACATGAGGGATTGGCAATGGCATGTATAAAGGAACCTGGGAGAGGATGGCTAAAATGAAGTATTATGAAAATGCCATAAAGAAATCTTAATTTGAAAACTAATTTAAAGATAAATAAAGAAACAAATAGGGATCTAAGCAAGTGTAGTGGTACATGTCTGTGACCTTGGTACTTAGATGCTGGGATAAGCAGCTCTACGGGAGTCTGAGGCCAGCCTGTCCCATACAGTATTGCTGTATCCAAGAAGAAGCCTGAGAGTTAGTGTATTATTAAAAGATATGTTTTATTTTTCCATGTAATTGATCATGTGCATCCCCCCATTTCCTGCTTCAACTCTTCCTAGGCTCCCTTCCACATGCATTTTATGTCCTTTTTGCCTCTCTTTTTTTTTTTTATTATCTAAAAGAGTTCTTAACTAATAGATTATTTAAAACTATTTCTGATGGTAGATCACCCTATCACTTATTATGAAATTTAGGAGTTTGAAGACTTAAGTGTCCCACAGTAAGTGCTTTCAATTTTTTCTATGCATTTGAGCTTTGTTTCTTGCATGTACATTTGAATTCCAGCAATAAATAGTATTCATACATAGATACAAACCCATTTCTTTCCTTAAAAGACGCATTTCCAAGAAAGGCTTTGTTTAATAGTTCATGTTTTCATAGTTACCAAATCTTCTGTAAATGTTGATATGATCAGTTGTCTACTAATACTGATTTTAATAAGAATACAGATGGAGTTTTTTTAAACATTTAGAAGCTTATGTTCACAAAAATTTGATGATTCCATGTCATATGGAAAAAGTATTATCAGCTAATAAAAGATCTTGAGTATAAAATATATCGTAAATATATGTTATGAGAGAGTAGATTAGAAATATGTGTTGGGGAAAAACAAGGGGTTTAAAATCTCTCACAATTAAGTAAAATATTTTATATGAATGAATACTTGAATATATGTATAAACACACGTATGCATAAGTACATTACTATATTTGTATTAATAAATACATTTGGTAATATTTTATTTTAAAATGTCAATCTTCTCAAAGTATATACATTCTAGACTGCTTTTTGGGGTGATTTATTTATTTAATTTTATGTGTATAAGGGTTTTGTGCGCATGTATGTATATGTACCATGTGCACAAAGTACCTGTGGAGGTCAAAAGATTTTCAGAAGATGTTTGGGGTAGTTGTGAGTCACATGTGGGTACTGGTAGGTAAACTTAGGTCTTTGGCTAGAACAATCACATTCTTAATACTGAGCCATCTTCCCAGCTGTCACTGTGCTAAAACAAACAAACAAACAAAAACAAAACAAAAAAAACCAAAAAAACCCCCCAAAAACAAAAACAAAAAAGTATAGCCAATAATAAGAAAACCAACAAAATGAACAAAATTCTTAGGTCCATAGGGGGACAAAAGGATGTATCCTTGAGAAAGCTGAGCCTTTTAGGTGCCAAACCTAAATGATTCCTATGTCTCATACATGTATCACTGTGGTGGGATTCAGGTGTTAGCTGATAAGGTTGGAAGTTGTGTCTCTAGAGTCCTGGGGACCTGAACTGGGTGTGGCCAGTCCTGTTGAAAAGGGACTGCTGTGATCTTGAGTGCCCCGTTTTGTTCCTGCCTCTTGGAGACTGGATCAGCATCCATCGTCTGGATCTTCCTATCTTCAGGAACCATCCTAAGGTTTAACTTGTGTCCATGAGTGTTAAAATACTCTCCAATAAATATTAATCCTGTAAAAAAAAAAAATGTGGTCCTGGTTCGACTATAAATAAAGCTGGATTTGGAGTTGGCGTAAGTGGCTTTCTCCCTCTCTAAACCCAAGCATATTGGTAAAGAAAATGTGAGAGATTCTGTCTCATATAAGAAAAGCCACCTGGTGTGGGACAGAAGATGATTAGAATACTTAGAGACCAATATTATTGTAATTTTATCTTTAATCTTATTTCTCTCTTTATCTACACCTCCCAATCATCCTCTCTCTGTATGATCTTCCCCTGAAGTCATAAAGGATGTAAATATCTTCTTTGGGTATCAATAATGCTTAAGTTTTCTATTGTAAACAACATTTTCTCCCATCAGCAATCTATGAAGCATCTGGAGCTAAGATGGGGCCCCCTCTGCAACAATTATTACTGGCTAAAAAGGAGAAAGAGAGAAAAAGAGAGAGAGAGAGACAAAGACAGAAATAGAGAAAGAAAGAACCTGGTGTATACCACTCAATGACTGCTTTTAGAAAATAGACTATTTAAAATGGTTGCAAAATAGCTCTCTATGATTATCCTTCATGTCGCATCTCTAATAAGAATTCCAGATGGATTTACCCAGTACTCTGAGAATCATTATGGATGTGTATAGTCAGTAAATTAGGATCTAACCATTGTTTTAGCTTTTACAGGATTCCATAGAGATGCCATCACCCTCAAATCAGCAGAAAGCAACCTTATGAAAAACTATGTCCCTCTCCTGATAAGTTTTGTCCTCTGAGGGTTATGGATAATTATTATTCTGATAGAATAGTTGTAAGTTAAAATTGGGTTGAGGATGGAACAATAATATAGACTCAGGGATCTCTTTTAAAGAAGAGAAAGGGGAATAGATAGAATAGATAAAGGTAGAATGTTCTACTTACCAATAAACAATTATTAGCCAAATATATGGGCTAAGCCAAAGACAATTTGCACTGGCATAGATATTTGTATATTGATTCAAATGTGAAATCATTTTATATGTTTGGCTGTGATAGTTTGTATATTGGTACAAATTTAAATCTGAAATTGTTTTATATGTCCAAAGCAACTTGTACATTGATATAAAATTGAACTTATAACTGCTATACATTCGCTATATAACATACACTTCTACCTCTGTTTAAAATATTTGCACATTATTGTCATTTCCACTATACAATTGCTACCTCCATTTAACTATACTAGACATAATGTATGATTGTGCTAGTCATGATATGTGCACAAGATGTTTTATATACCTCTGTCTGGATAATTTGTATATGATATATATGTATATACATGTCTAGAATACCGTTACCATTTTGCACAGTATATGTACCTCTGGCTAATGTTTGATAGTCATACTAAAAGTCATTATTCAGAGACTGGACACCCCATTATAGGTAGCCTAATTTTACAAAACAAGCTCCAATCCTTAGGATGAGAAGAACTGCAGTCAACATTACTTAAGTTTGCCATGTCACAGTCATGTGGCCTAGGCGTCCCAGATACAGGCTAGAATACCATAGATAGACAGGAGTCTTCAACCATTTCATAGACCCAGAGAATATGGCATTTAACATTTTGTTATTCAGAATTCAGCTGTGAGAGACGCGATGACTCCTGGTGTCGCTGTTCCTCTCCCGAGATGGTGTTGAGCATCAAGGACACACCTTTGGAGTTTGTCTTTTTGGCAGAGAATGGCTGGTTGGGCAAAGAACTGCCTTTACTTCGACTGCTGACGGTACACACAATGTCCAATCTGGATGAACAGGATGACAGATTGAGACTGATGAAACCTGCCTGGACAGTATAAGACAGTCCCTCCAAAGATGCCCTGCTTCTGAAAAGATCTGTCAGATATAGCCCTGTAGCCAAAATGATGGATGCTCCAATAAATGGCACAGAAAACCATAGGTGATTGTCCAGGTAGCTGGATGTCGCTGTTCTCTCCCAAATTTTGGAAGCTACTACTCTCATGTGCTTCAGACTTTCAGGTAATATATTTTCCTTCTCAGGTCTTGATGGGATGGAAGAATAGGTAGTTAAGGTTACTATCCTATCATCCCTTAGCAAAGAACATTCAGGTGTTGAATTTTCACTATCCCAGATTAACAGTTTTGAAATAATTTATGCACCCCACCATCTACCAATATTCTAGAAATGTATGATGCATCTTATATGTGTTGGGCATTAGTTGTAGTTTGGACATGCTTATGCTTGGCCTTTTCCTTCCTCAGACATCACCTTATAATAATTCCTATTGCATATAATCTTAGTTTAGAACCTTCTTAGTTGGACAAAAAGGGGAGATGTGGTGGGATTCAAGTGTTAGCTGAAAAGGTTGGAAGGCATGTCTCTAGAGACCTGGGGGCTTGAATGGGGTGTGGCCAGCCCCGTTGGAAAGGGGCTGCTGTGATCTTGAGTGTCCCATTTTGTTCCTGCCTTCTTGGAGATTGGATCAGCATCCATTGTCTGGATCCTAAGGTTTAACTTGTGTCTGTGAGTGTTAAAATACCCTCCAATAAATATTAATCCTGTATTTTGTATATTGAAAGTGAGATTTATTGTAATAGATCATATTTATTTTAGTCAAATATATCAGCTTCTAAAAGAGCAAAGTTTCAAAAATGTAAAGCTCAATTCTATTTGTGGTATCTATGTTAGAGAAAACAGAGCAAGGTAATATGTTCTTTAAATATATTCCATTTTTTTAGGCCTAAAATGTTTAAAAGTATTTACATTTTGGCGAAGCTTATGTAGTCTTATATAAGGTGATATTAAAAGATAAAACAAAATGGGTTCTAGTGAGATGACTCAGTAGGCAAAGTGTTTGCTGTGCAAGCATGAGGATCTGAGTTCAAACCCCAGCACTATACTAGAAAGGCAGATTTTCAATCTCTCTCTCTCTCTCTCTCTCTCTCTCTCTCTCTCTCTCTCTCTCTCTCTCTCTCTCTCTCTCACGCGTGCACGCACATGCACATACAAGTGTTCCTGTAACCCAAGTCCTGGATGGGGGATGGTACCAGTCAATACACTATGGATACAAGTGTGTTTACAGAACCACTTAAGATTGTATTTCTGTCATGCAACACAATGGAGCAATTGTATTTACAGAATTCAGAATTGGGGGGTGGAAATCTAAAATCCGCTAGCTTTGAAGAGCAAGCTGCAATATTTATTTAATGTAATAACATGTTACCCTATAGCTATACTAGAAAATATATATAATGAATTACCATCTCTGTGCTTGCTTCCAGGCTTTCATTAGCCAGCTGCTGCTGCACAGGACAGGCAGCAGAACAAATATAATCTGTAACTCAGATGACCTGTTTATCCATTGGCAACTTTAATAGAAGAGTGACTTTGCACAGTGAAGGAGACCAGACAGTCTGACTGGGCATTGACATACATCCCTGCTACTTACTATCATAGTTGTCAAGACCTGTTTCACAACAGTGTCATCTGTACTTGGGTTGTGGTTGGTCTATAAAGACTATATTAGCAATATAAAGGAGGATCAGTTTATTTTAGATCATATAATAGAGGATATTGTCCACCATGACAAGGAAGACAACAGCTGGAGTTGTGTCTTCCTAGTGGCAGGCCCTTGTAGCATAACGTGTTCACATCTTAGTAAATCAGCAAGCAGAGAGCTTGGACTGGAAGTAGGGCCAGTTATATTTATACCTAAATATCTATATCATATATATCTAATCTACATATCTCTCATAAATATCTATATTTATTTATCTATATATCTATCTATATCTCAAGAGCTAACCCTTGTGGCCTAGCTACAAGCTACCCCCTCCCCTGGCCCACCTCAAAGGTTCCAGTATCTACAAGAACAACACAGCTAGTTGGGGACCAAGTATTTAAACACATGGGCCTTTGGAAAACATTTCACTTTTCATTCCTAACTAAAACAAAATCAGAAATTGAGCATTAAAAATGTACTGCAGAATTTAGAAATCTGCTCTCCTACCAGCTGAATGGTTTTAGCAGAGCATGGAATAGTTTGGGTGTTCTTAAGGCTGGGCAATGAGCCCTACATAGGCTCAATGGACATAGAACTGAAGATGCTTACTAACTGTACACAGCAGATCCTGTTACAGTATTATATCCTAACCTGGTGACTTGGATGCAAAAGTTTTAACCCTTGACTGTATTTCTTTCCTTAAAAAGTGGGGAAGCAATGGCAGCAGATGCAGTAGAAAGAAGTTGAAATGCTGCTCTGAGGAAAGGTACCAAGCTTCATGGTTAAACAAGATAAAAATCATGAATTAATTTAAAAGTTAATAGTTAGCAAGTTATAAGAGTGAGCCATAGACCAATCAGCATGAAATTAATATAAGCCTTCGTTTGATTATTTGGGACAAAGTAGCAGCAGGGCTGTGAACGAGTTCGAACCTTGGGGCTAGGTTAGAAAGTCCTGACCAGAAACTAATTATTGCAAATGGCATCCTAATGTGGTACATGTACAACCAAGTAAAGCCTGAGAAAGCTTAAAAGGGGTTCCAGAGCACAGACATGGAGCCCAAAACAGTTTCTGAATTGTGTTTCTCAAGTGAGCCATGGTACATACATGCCCTGGCATGGTGTTCACGCTTGAGATATAAAATGTCAGGCTTTCAGAGTGCAGTTCAAGCTGCAGCAAGGCCAGTTCCTAAAGTCCCACAGGAGTCTCAGTGTAAGAAACAAGTGGCAAATGATGGATTTAAGGTCTATTTATATAGACAAAACAGGAACAGAGTCAAAGGTAGTAGCAGTATATTTTCTTGAGAAGGCTGTGTTTTCTGGCAGCAAATAGAGGTGCAGCTATTTAAAGAGAGGCTTCCTGACTCAGTGGCAAAATAGTTGTGAGTCTTTTAAGAGTCTCTGCTGCCAGCTACTTAAATGGAGTTAATTAGCAGCAGGCGACAGTGCTTTATTTGGTGGTTATATGGACCCTAAAATCCCCAGAGTGGTAATTTTGAGTTCTACCAGTACCTCTGCTAAGAAACTAAACTGTCTATGAAGGTAGAGTATGAGCTGGGTAGAGCCAGCCAGCTACCCTAGTGAAGACTTTAATCTCAGTGACACTTTAGAAGATTAAGGGTGTGGTCAGAAACAGTAAAAAATAGAAGGAACTGGATGCAGTCAGATATACTAGCCAAGCCTTTAATCCTTAGCCGCACCATGTCTTGTCTTTTTTGGCTACAAAGGAAGTAGTAAGAGCTGATAAAAGACATTTGATTATAAATGCTGCTGGATTAATACAACCTATATATTTGGCAAATGAGTTGACTTTAAAATTGAAATAAAAAGATATACTACTTTAGAGAAGAGGTATTCTTTTTTTTTCTGCAGAAAATGAGAGGCTCTGAATTTATTTCTGGTTAAAGATAACAAAGTTTGATCAAAGAAAACCCTTTGAAAAGTTTCCAATTGAAACAGATGGCCCAAATGATTCAGTATCTCAAAACAACTCTGTTATAGTTTCCTCTGAGCTCTGCATCCAAAACAACTTGAAGGAGACTAGCTGAGATGACCCCAACTTACAGACTACTCCACTAAGGACTTGTCCATAATCTTAAATTTTTCTTTGGATCCACATGAGATTGCCAGTGTCCCCATTCAGCAGAAAGTAGCCTAGAGAACTATGCCCACATCCTCAAAAAATGGATTATGGATGTTTGTCTTTGTTTACAGTTGGTTACAAGTTTTTATAGGTAATGGTGGAAAAAAACTATACAAAGGAAATTAGATTTGCAGTTCTTGTTTTAAAAGAGAAAAAGGGAGAAATGTAGTGGGATTATGCTCTGGTACACTGTAAATATTTGTCCCTCCTACTGGTTTAATAAAATGCTGATTGGAAAAAAGGCAGACAGGAACTGTGGGAGGGGCTGCCAGACTAAGAAAACTCTGGGAACAGGAAGAGTGAGACAGAGATGCCAAGAAAGACACCCACAGATGCAGAGGGAAAAAATTGAAATGCTGTTCTGAGAAAAGATACCAAGCTGCATGGCTAAACAAGATAAGAATCATGGGTTACTTTAAGAGTTAATTGTTAGCAAGTTATATGACTGAGCCATAAGCCAATCAGCATAAAAATTAATATAAAAAAGAAAAAAATGTGAAGCAAAATGAATGAGACCAAAGTATAATAATGTATATATATAAGAGTACTATAATGAAACACATTACTTTGTATGCTAATCTAAAAATTAATTTAAAGACTATTTAAATTGAACCAATGTCCTCAGAAATAAATTATTAAGTATGGTCTCTAATAAAAAATTAAATTTTAAACATATGGCATCACTTGAATCATTTTGGATAAAAGTCAAAATTGAATATAGTAAGATTGCTCTCTTAAGATCTTTTTTGCCATTTCATCCACACAGTTCATATTTGTTCCTTATTTATGGGCTGTTATTAAAACAGTATTTTAGAAAAGTTAACCTGGTAGAAGGAAACTTATTTGTCTTCTTATAAACTGTGTAGTTTAAAGTAGGAACGTAGTGTTTATGTTGAGAAGTTGCTTTGCATTCATTCTTTTGATTAGTCTGTAATTCTAAAGGATGAAAAGTTAAAGCAAATAGTTACTTTCTATATCCATTCTCTCCCTCTCTCTATATATATATTCATGTAGTCATGCAGACAGTTTTGATATATTTAGTGTTTTACTGATTTCAACAACATGAATTAAGTTAAATTTTTGCCTACAGACCCAATAAGTTGGTTTTTTTTTTTTTTTTTTTTTGATGAGAGGCATTGTTCACTATGTAGCTCTTGTTGGTCTGGAACTTATTATGTAGACCAGGCTGGCTTTGAACTCATGGAGAGCCCCCTGCCTGTGCCTTCTAAGTTATGGAATTAAAAGTGTACACCACCATGTCTGGCTTGGAATTCTATTCATATGTCTTTTACAGCTTATTAATTGACTAAGTGATGGTGATGCACAACTTTAACCCCTGCACCCAGGAGGCAGAGGCAGGCAGATCTCAGAGCTCAAGGCCAGTCTGGTCTACACAGTGAGTTCCAGGACAGCCAGGGCAACACAGAAGAACTCTGTTTACAAAAATACCACAAGCAATAACAACAACAAAAAACCAAAACCAAAACAACAACAACAAAAAATGAAAATAACTCTTTCATCAGGTTTTACTTTTTTGTTGTTTGTTTGGTTGGTTGGTTTGGGTTTTTTTGTTTTGTTTGAGAAGTATTAATTCATGAGAAGCTAAAGAAGGGACATTGAAGAAGCACTTTCTCCTTTAGAAATTTTAAAGTTTTTTCAGAAACAATGCTCAGACTGGCCTTGAAGCCCTACTTTCAAGACCTGCCTACCTCCACCTTTCAAATATCTGGGACTTCCAGAGATGTGCTCTGCGCTTAGATCCATTTAAGTTATTTTAATAAGTGCATCTAATTTTTATGAGGCTGTATGTTTTCCATACTCTTTCTTGTTAATTCTTTCGACTTTCTAATTTCTATAAGATAGATATTTTTTAAGCTTCATTAGATGGTTAAGAAACAGGCAAAAGAAACTGCAAAAAAAGAAATATTAATATCTCTTTCATTTGGCAGCTGGAAAGATTGTCTTACTTTAGCTGTCAGATCTTACTTGGTGATGTTCTGTCAGCAAACAAGTAGTCTTGAGGTTCAGGAACGTTATCCCAGCAAATCCTTCTTACTTGCATTCTATTTTGTTGGCTGTGTGTCACTGAGCATGCCTCTTCTCTATCTGCCTTCTTAGCTCAGACACCAGGCTGAAGGGTTGGTGAGCTCTTACCACTCAAAGAGAGGGAGAACATGGGAGGCTATGGAAACTCACAGCAATTCCTGGGGCCGACTGCTGGTTATTGTGTATATTATATTCACTCATAAGTCACCGGGCAGGCACATATTGACCAATATTAAGGTCAAGGAAAAAGATGAGGATGATCTTTCAAGAAGATGAAGTTGACATTTGGGTACAATAACATAACTGACCATATTTTCAGTTAGAAAACAACTATGCTTCTCTCCAGGCCTGAAAGTCTAGTACCAGATTCTGCGACATTGCATCCTCCATACCCCAGGGTGTTGGATCAAATAGAGAGATGAACAAAAAAACCAAAGAAACCAACCAACCACACAAACAAACAAAAAATGGCTTCCATTTCCCTCGTGTAACATGTCTAACACCAGTAACCTTATAAGTCCCGTGGAGCCTGCCTTGCAGCTCTAGAAGTTCACATTCTTCCAGGCCCAGTGTTTCATCACTGGTGTACTTTCAACTTTGAGAGCATATATAATTACAAATGTCCATAGTCCAGATAGTCATTCTAATAAATGACTCAAAGGCCGCATACCAGCTTTCCTCATTTTTGTAAGAAAAAGCTTTCTTGTAAGCCTCTCAAAAGCTTGACTTCTCAGAGTTCGTTTGTCAGTGTTAACTTCCACAGTCACGTTATTAACAGTAGGTTGAACACACAGGTTAACCAGTTATTTGCACTGTATAGGTTAATATGTGCATAATACAATATATTTACCATCTTCTCTTTCATATAGGTCTATGTGTAGATTGTTTGCCACCTAGTGGCAGTTGTTTTCAGCTCAATTATTAATATTCATGAGCAATTTTAATTAGTTTGGCGATGCGCTTCCTTTTTTTTAAAGAAAAGATTTCAAAGTCATAAAATGTTTAAAAGTGTTGACAATGACATTATTCTGCTCCAGCAAACTTTTAAAAAACTTGCAAATTTGATTTATATTTAATGCCTGACAATGACAAATGAGGAAGTGTATTCAGAAGTCATTTGCTGTTGCAGGGATAGTGCAGAGAATGATAAAATGAACATTCCAGGTTTTAGCCAATAACGCTAAAATGTTCCTTGGAGGTAGGGGTTTGTTTCACACTCACACTGCTGAGCAGAATATAGACACACAAATGCTAAACTCATCGCTTTATTCTATCACATTGGTCTATGTCAGAGATTCTCAACCTGTGGGTCATGACCCCTTGTGGGGCAAATGTCCCTTTCATGGGGTCACACATCAGATATCCTGCATATCGGATATCTACCTTAATTAATACAGAGTTAAACTCTCATAAGAGTTTGGGCTTAAAAATTGGAATAGTTTTCACAAATATAAGAACAGCATTTTATTTTTATAAAAATTCATAAAATTTTCCCCAAATTTTGTATTTCATGCATTAGAATAGCTTGGAGCAAGTGAGAAACAATTTGGAGATTAATTTAAAAAAGAGCAGGTATGGCTGGGAGATGGCTCAATGCATAAAGGGCTTGCCAGATGAGGCAAGATGAGGATGAGGAAGAGTTCAGAACCTCAAAGCCCATGCTGCCTGCCTATAACTTCTCAAGGACAGAAATGGGAGATTTCCTGCACACACTATACTAGTAGAATCTTGAGTGTTTGGTTCAGGTGAGAGACCCCGATTAATATTTGAAGTGGAGAGCAACTGAGGAAGAAAGTCAACATCCACCTCTGGCTCTCATGCATGCATATTTGCACACAGAGACACACACTGCAGTCCTGCACCTACGCGTATATGAATGTCCTGCACAATATACGTGCAAAAAATAAAACCCGTCAGAAACAAGTAAAGAAAGAAATGATTGAGCTAATGAGAAAAGGCTTAGATGATAAAGGGCCTCATGCAGCTATCAGTGATTATATTATATATTAAACATAATTCAGTGATGAAGAAAATGAAACCTGCTTCTGATAAAGAGGTCTAAATAATAATTATGGTTGTTTTACATTTAACAATCAAATTCAAAAATGTTTCTTAAAAACATAATTTTCCCTCCTTAGTAAAGGAGATATTTCTGCCAAATATAAGAAATAATTATTTTAGCTGGATGCCTTTTTTTGTTTGGGGATAAATTGTAAACAGTCTGAAGTTATTTATAACTGAGTTCATTGGGCTTTGAATTCTTGACTATGCAGCTATTAAATATATTAAATTATATTTTGATCTTTAAAATGGCAGTCGGGTTAAAAAATAATGTTTGATAAGAGATTAAAAATGGACTTCTAAGGAGAGAAAAAAGTGAATGTCTTCCCCTTGGTCATGATATCTCCACTTTGGAGAACTTTTTCCTGCAAAACCCAAAACCTCTGCTGAGTAGTGCTCCATTAAAAAAACATAGGTTACTGTCTTAGAACCTCATTTTACTGACAAAGACCTCAGCACATTATAGTCTCCAAGACACTGTACATGAAAAAATAAACCAGGGCTGGGGGTTGTGTTCAGCAGTAGAGTGTTTGTCTGGCATCAGTGAGGCCATGGGTTCATACTCCAGCAACATGCACCTTCATCCATCCATCGATACATCCACTCATCCATACACCCACCCATCCATCCATCCATCCACACATCCATCCATCCATCCCTTCATCCACCCATTGATCAATCCATGTATACGTGTATGAATCTATTTGTCTTCACTTAACAGTGTTCCTTAGCTATGTGGTTTATTTGGTTTGTTTTTATAAAAAGAAAACTGTTAATATCCTGCAATAGCCATCCATGGTCACTGTAGACGCACTAGGTTAGGCAGACTACTTAACATACTTTTCATTCATCAGTCTGTGATGGCGACAAATGATATCAGTGTCTTTAAAATGGAGATAAGCACTGAAAGAGTCAAGTATTCTTTTGAGATTTTCATGAGAAACAAGATCCACAAATTATTTGTAGAGAGACAAATAGAGATTTATTATGAGGAACTAGATCATGGGATTAAAAAGACTATGACATCCTAGAGTCCGCCATTTACATATTGAAGGTCCAGGAAGACCACGAGTGTAGTTGCATTCAGACCTGATAGTCAAACCACTGATGTAGCATCCAAACCTGAATAACTGACAGTCAAACCAGGTTTGCTAACATTGTTTACCCCATTCAAGTCCAGCAAGGCAGGTGGATAACGCACTAAGCCTTGTTCCAAACCTGAGAGCCAGTGATATCAGTGACCTCAGATAGAATACAGAGGTCCTTTCTGTATAAAGTATTACAAGTTTGCCCTCATCCTGCCTTCTTCAGATTGGATGACTCCCTCCCATAGTGGTGAAGGGTATCTTCTTTACTCAACATGCCTATTCAAGGCATAAGCATAGAGCAGACTCAGGGGTACTATACATGAAAGAAATAAGCCAAAGCTTGGGATGTTGTTTATTAGCACAGTATTTGCTTAACATCTGTGAGGACTTGGTCCAGACCATAGCAAAAAATAAACACATACATCTATATATACATGTATAAACTTATTTGTCTTCACTTAATAAAGAGTTTCTCAGACATTAAAATAGTAGTACTTCTAGAAAATGCCCTCACAAACATTTTGTCAGCTCTATAGACATGCTTTGCCCCAATTAAGCTAACATATGAAGTTAACCATTGCAGGAAACACATGATCATCAAAATATTTTAGTCTATAGAGATTTTTGCATGTGTTTGCATATGAGGTATGTGTGCATGTCTATATTTGTATTTATATGTATGTAGTCGAGAGGTTGATGCCCAGTGTCTTTCTAAATCACCCTGTACCTTATATATTGAGACATGGTCTTTTGATTGAACCCAGAGTTCCCAAGTTAGCCTAGTCTAGGTAGTCAGCTTGCTCCATATCTATGGTCTCTGCCTCCAAGGACAGAGATTACAGACAGGCTGCCTCATCCACATAGCCTGTATGCAGGTGGTGATGGGGACTTGCACTCTGATTCCCATACTTGTGTGAATTTCTTTTCTCTTTCAGAAGCATATCTTAGATGCCGGCCTTGTCAGTGTGCTTGTATTATCCACTTTCCTACCAGGCACAGAATATTCCAGAAAGTGAGTGTACAGGAGACCTGGGGTCAAGACCAGAATAGAGAGAAGGGCAAACTTAGGTCACACAGTCATCTGAGCTGAAGACAAAACCAAGGTGGCATCTGACTACTAGGCATGTGGCTCTAGAGTAAACATGCATGACATGAGAGTCAGATAACATAGGAAGCCACGGAATGAAGGGTGGACCTCAAGGGATAGTGAACAGCATGTGTACAGACACAAAATATTAAGTGCAACTTTTGAACACTTATATAGGCCAAGAACTAGCCTGAGAATTATATGTATAGTGTAGTTTTCTTCACACACATAAACATTTTAATGAATGGCAATTATCTATGTTATACCTATAAGCAAACTAAGGACATTAAAATGAAATGCCAAGGACAACGAGTGGCAGATCACCTGTCCTACTTGAATATCTGTGGCTTATGCATCATTCATAGTTCAAGGCCCAGGTACCTCCTAGACTAGAGAAGCCAAGATGATTTTGACCTCATTCCTGATGTGATCATGTGACTCAAGTCTCAGGACCCAATTCTAATGGAAACGTCCATGACAACGTGCTTAACTGCCTTTACAATCTGTTCTTTCCTGAACACACAGGTTATTTCCAACCCCATTTCCTCTAAAGCCAGCAGAACCCAAACCATATGAGTTAATATCCTCTAATCTCATGCCCTTCTGATGTTCTTGATATGTTTCTTGACCATCTTGAGCCTTGCTGAAAAATACATGCAACTCTACCTTTGTAAATAATTTATCTTTCTTTATCTCCCATCACGCCAGAGTTCTCTATTCTCACCTCTTAGCCTCACAGGTTGCCTTAAGCTGGAGCTCCAGAGAGTGGAAACAGCCTTGTCCATAGTGTGCTCTCCATTGCTTTGCTTGGCGCAGTCACCAGCAGTCCAAGAGCTTGGAGACATTTTTTGAATAAATGGTAAGACATTGTGGTAAAGTTGAGTAAAATGGAGTCAAGCACGTGGGATTCACTTCTTCAGTTTCTGTGGAAATAGCATCAATAGGAAAGGCAAATAATGGGAGTGGACACAACACTGCGGCAATTCACCAGGAAGGTAGCTGGTAGGTAGCTTCCCTGACAGAAAGAAAGAAAAGGAATGGAACTCACTGGCTTTTCAAATGTTTTAGTCTTTTAACTGCCATTTAGATATGAAGTGTCCAACTATATGCTTCGTGTATATACTTATGTATACAAATACACATACATATCTGTGGATATACTATATTTATAGTTCTCATCTAGTACTCACATACATATATACTTTATATGATTCTAAGAAGCTTAATCATTGATGCCAAGATCTCAGCTTTTGCTGCATATACACTTATCGACATTAGCATGTTGAAGTTCTATTTTATGAAACACTTCATCACAAATTAGTTCCTTCTATATTGAGGGAAAATTTGCAGAACAAAAATTCTTCACAATAGAGATGATGAGTCACTCCCATTTTGGTGACTCATATGATGTTGGTTTCGTAACCTTTAAGTAATGTGACAATAATAATACTTAATTTGTCTGTGCCTCTACAGAGCTCTGAAGATTATGTGACCACGCACAGCAGCAGTTAGCTGCTGAATCTTAATTGTAGTTGTACCACTTCGGAATTGTATGCATTTTGATAAGATTTAAACAGAAGCCTGTACACGCATGGAGGACTTCTGTAGATTGCTATCTTTTGGATTAAAAGAGGTAATTGGAAAATCTGCTTGTTGTGTTCTAACAACACTAATACCATGAAAATGCCAGCAAAAGACACAGTTGATATTAACATTCAATTAAGTGCAAATGCAAATTTATATGTTGGGGTTTGACAATTTGTAATATTGGTCAGTAGAATGAGTTAGTTGTTCATATAAGTTAGTTGAGGGAAGACTTGAGTTAGTGCTTGTCTGTGTGTTACATACATGGACTCTGAAATCCATTCTTTTCTGTGAGAAAGGGGAGGAAAAGTTGATACGGGAAGAAGGTGTGCTCAGAGTGACGGCTTCTCACATCATCTTTCTGGAGTTGATCATACTGTGTGGTGATATAAACGAGGCATAGGAAAGTTAAATGCATTCACCCAAGGGAGCAGCAACACTAGAAACTGAGTGGGAGAGAAATCAAAGAGAGTATTTTATATTCAAGAAGATTCTGCTATGACTCATTTGACCTTTCGTGGTTCATGTGCCATAGTGATTTGAAGCAATAAAGAAAGGGAGACCAGCTTCTAGCTTGAATGCTTATTGTGCTGTCTTCCAAACTTTTCAATTCAGGCAGCATTTTCTGAGTCAAGACTACAGACACTGTCTAATGTTCCTCCCACCTGACTCAGGGCTCCCCTTTAGTCTTCCTGCTGATTGGTGGAAATCTACCATTGGACATACAATCTTCCAATACATGATTCACTCCTTGTTAAAACATGGAATGTCTTCCCCCCATAAACTACCAGTATTAATCCCCATTATCAGTGATTTGTGCATTGCAATGAGTAAGCTTGCCAGATCCTAGGATACATTCTTATAGTAAAGAGGCAGGAAGATCACCCTAAAAAGTAAAAAGTGAAAGTCAAAAAGAATCTGTCAGGAGAAGACTGTGTTTCCGGCTGCTCAAGGACTTGCAGGTTGTGTGCACTGAACATAGAGAAATCCCCACTGCATGCTTGATGGGCAGATCAGACATGGCGAGCGAGGCACCCCACATCCCCATCAGTCTGCTGAACTCCAACTAGTGCATTGCTATTACTATCTCAGAGTCTCTGAGGCTCTGTTTTAACATATGGCTGGTGGAAAGGGATGACGCCTTGTCCCATGTGGTCTATCAGGGTGACACCTACTTCCCGATCAAACTCTATATGCAGTGAACAGCACTAAAGATGGCCCCAAAGATGGCTGTAGATGAGACCAGAATTTTGAAGAATGACATCAAAATACTGTCAGCAGGTGTCTCTCACTTCAAGGCTGTAATGATATTCCCTTATTTCCTTTCTTTAACTTTCTTAATAAAAATTTTATTAATGAATGTTTTCTTGTCAGCTGCACAAATTTTATATTATTCATTCCCAGTAGAAGTTGTTTATTAATCTCAAACAACGTTGATGCCTCCTGTGTTCCTTAGATCTGTAAATCAAATCTATCTAGCTAACTAGTTATTCATCCCCGACCCTTCATACAAAGTAGGGTACAAGTAACAATTTCAAGTAAGATGCAGGAAATAAAGACAATCTGGAATTGCAATAGAGAAAAGGGGACCAGAAGGAGGAGAAAAGAGACTTTGTGTATATGTGTGAATACATTCTAAGAGGCAGAATCTATTACATTTTGAGAACAACTGCTTCTGGGTACACAGAGAAGAGAGGGTTGAGTGGGGTTGAAAAAGTCTCCTTAGGGTAAAAAGGACCAGAAAGATTTCTTTGGGACCAAGAGTTTATTTATGCTTCAGAGGCAGTAGGAGCCACAAGAGGCAGTATTTTCAGAAATGGGGTTCATGTAGACATTCCCTGGAATTTCTCACAGAGAAAAAAAAAAAGTAATAATAAAATTCAGTTAAAATTTTGTGAGCCAATAAAATAGCATGAGCCCAATACATGGCTTTTGAATGGTTGAACATGAATAGAATTCATCTAAATAGTGAAGTGTAGATGATGCCTGTTCTTGAGAGAAATATCCTCACTTTCCACTTACAATTCTTCCACAATGATGCTGCCATCTTTCAACTAGTATTGAATTGTTGTCTTAGACTGTATACTGTATGTAAGGATGGATTGTCTTGTGACAGAGAACATATTTTCTATTTTTATTTTGCTATACCCATGTTATAACACACTGGGAGATTGATATCTCCCTTTACTGGTTTGATCCAGTGCCACATACACAGTCTCTTTTTATCTGTAGGTATCAATATATGAATGTCAAGTGCAATTTATTTTTAAATTTACTTTTGGACAAAATCAGTATGGTGGTTCAAATTATCTAAGGCATTACAAGAACACATTAAAGCTAAGATTCCATGAGCACATGGCATTCAGAAGTGCTTTACTGTCAAAAACTGAGGTTGAAATACTCCATTCACTTGCATGTTCCAATCACTTTGCATATTCAGAAAGCACTTCAAACTGATGAGGTGCTATCTCATCAGAATGTTTGATGTCAAAACGTAGTTATTGCTCTGATTTCTCTTTTATGTCATCTTTTTAAAAACTGGAATCTAAAATCTGATTTATTCCGATATGATTTTAAAAGGGGGATGGCAGATACACAAAATAATTTTCTATTTTGGTTTAGAATTGGGTAATATAATAATTGAAAAATAAAATTGCTTCAGTAAGCCATCCCAAAAATATGCATTACAGGGCCAGTGAGGTTGTTCAGCAGGGGAGGCATTTGCCCATAGGCTTAATGACCGGACTTCAGATCTCCTGGAGCTCACAGAGTGGTAGACAAAAACCAGCTCATGAATTCTGTCCTCTGACCTCAGTGTGCTAAACATGGCAATTACCTGCACTCTTACACATAACGGCAAATAAACTAACTAAGCATAGTAATGGTCTAAGGGAAAATCTTTTCTTCTGATGTGAGGCATGAAAGAATTCGTCCCAAAGTGTAGTCTTGTTTCTTTAGTTCATTGAAAACTGAAGATTGCAAGGAAGGGCTTAAAATATCAAAATAGCTTATAATATTTTACTTTATTATAATTATAAAATCGCTAATTTTATAATTAAATAAAATTTTTTAATTATTTAAATAATTATATGACTTAGAATCATGATATGATAATTCGACTTATCTGCAGATTTCTCTCTCTCACTGTAATGGGCATTACATGTGAACTAATGTGCAGTATGTACATATTCCTGTTTAAAAATCAGGTAGAAAAGAATATCTTCCGACATCTTCCCCATATTCCTTGAGACATGATCCGACCCTTAATCAGAAGCTTCCTGTTTTCATTTAGCTGGCTGGTCTACAAGTGTCGAGGATCACCCACCCACCCACCCCAATACTAGGACACAGTCACTGCAAAGGCAGCTTTCTAACGTGGCTGCTTGGGATTCAGTCTTAGCTACTCACGCCTTCATGGTAAGTGTTCTTCCCTACTGAATCACATTTCCAATCCTCCAGAAAGATCTTTCTATGTTTTTATCATTGTGCCTTCTTGTGCCTCTGCTTTCTTTCCTCTGTTCTATCATGGAACCATGGTATACAAAGCCACGTCTGTATTTAAGCTGACAGTTTATTTTAATTTGACCTCATTCACACAGGAACGGAAGGCATTTCAAATGATATGATACTGATAAATGTTCTTTTACACCATAAAAATTCTTTTTATATTAAAGCCTTGCTTGTTAGTTCTGTTGCCCTTTGGGGACAACAGAAGGCGACTCACATTGTTCCGAGGATTTTCTCACTCTCTGATAACTAGCCACTCTTGGAGGTGGACCAGACCAGAGCTGTACTATGCCAAGTTCTAAGACCATAGTGGATTGTACAGTCTAGAGTTTTATTTAATAAATATAGTGATGTGATTAAAAATAATCTTTTAAAAGTAGGCACACACTTCAGGCTTTTATGAGAGAAAGCAAACTTCAAAAGATAATTGGGTATGCTAATATTATTATTTTATGCAATTCAATATTTTTTGAAAGGAGATCTGAGATAACAAAATAAAGATGATTTTTATTTTGTGTGTTTTATTATTGGTCATTTAATCCAGGGCCTTATAGCCTTATGCATGGTAGGCAATTATCCTACTACTAAGATTCTATCTATCTATTTATCTATCTATCTATCTATCTATCTATCTATCTATCTATCTATCTATCTATCATCTATCTGTCTATCATCTATCTATCTCCATCTACCATCCATCCATCCATCTATCTATCTATCTATCTATCTATCTATCTATCTATCTATCTATCATCTATCTGTCTATCATCTATCTCCATCTACCATCCATCCATCCATCCATCCATCCATCCATCCATCCATCCATCCATCCATCCATCCATCTATCTATCTATCTATCTATCTATCTATCTATCTATCTATCCATCCATCCATCCATTTGCCTTAGTCTCCCAAGTATTCGGAGTGTGTCACCACACTCAACTCTCCAATTTTGGGTGTTTGAGACAAGCCCTTCCTATGTAGTTATTGCTGCTGGCCTTGAACTTGAAGATCCTCCTGTATTTGCTCCCAGGGTGCTGGGATTAAAGGCATATGCCCCCACATCCAGCTTTTTTTTTCCAGTTAAATTACCTAGATAAGACTTGAACTTGTGATCCCTGCCTCAGTTTTCCAAATAACTGAGATTACAGGCTTGTGCCCCAGCCCTGACTGAATGACTTTCTATATGGTAAAAAAAAAAATTGCAAAATGTGATGGATTTAACCATAATACATAAAAAAATCCTCACTGGTAGTGAAGACAGTGAGCCAGATTAGGAGATTCTCAAAGAGATGCAACACAGACATGATCCAATGGTTCTCTGACTAGTGAAGTAAAGATATTCATATCATAAATTTCCATTTTACCATGAAGAATATGAACTATGAGTTGATGTGGAATGTCTTTCTGTATGCTGTGAATTACCACTGGATAATAAAGGAATTGTTTTGGCCTATGGAAAAGCAGCTTAGGGGCAGGTAGGAATTCCAAGCATAGATAAAGGGAAAGGAGGAAACACCACACAGTGACTCTGCAAGCTCTTGCCACGAGAACAAGATGTAAAAGTACAGATTTGCCATGAGCCACATGGCAAAACATAGATTAGTAAAAACGGGTTGAGTTAAGATGTAAGAGCCAGCTAGCAATAAGCCTGAGCCATAGACTGAATCGTTTGTAATTATTATAAGGGTTTGAGTCATTATTTTTGGCTAAATGACTGTGGGACTGCAGGTCCAGACATTGTGCCCAAAGGGCCAGAAACCTCTGGCTACTCTGAATGGCTCCCACTGAGTATTTATCATATGTCAAGCTAGGACCATATTATTACTGTTAAATCCCCACAGGAACTCTCAGAAGTGGATACTATTATTGTTCATGTACTACAGATGAAAATACTGACTCATAGGGGGGCCAGCAGAGCTCCAAAATGTGTAGTTAGTAAGTGCTTTGAAGCCAGAATCTAAATCTGAAAGCTTTACCCACAGTTAGGGGTGTCTTAACTACCTTTATATGCCCAGAGGGCTCATATCCACGTTTCACCAATATCATGTGGTTATTATCAATATGTTTCTACATCTGGGCATGGTAGTACATGCCTGTAATCTCAACAATTGAGATACTGAATCAATGAATATATAAAACATATATATGTGAAAACCTAAGTTGTGCCAGACAAATGTAAGACTGATGTGCATAGATGTAAATATAGTACAAGAGATACCATTGGCTACCAAATAAAAATCCCAGCACCAGACATGGATTACCTCTTTTTGAATTCTTGGTCAGTGAAGACTTTTAGACACCATCTAAACATTATAGTCCATTACCATTTTTCTCAGTTGCCCCCCCCCCCCCCACTGGATGGATAGCTTTTATAGCACTGGAAGGTACCATGTTTGTTACTAGGTAGAAAAATAGTCAACAGTCTTACCGACCTGTGAAACCTGCCAGTTACAATAAATACTGGCCTGGTAAGATATACCCACTGGTGCAATCATGGTACAAATGTTGTGGGGGAAACTAGCCACTTCACGATTGGATTTCAGACCTGCTCTGCAAGATGGAACTTAAGCCTGGTACTGTAAACTGGGCAAAACAAAACAAAACAAACAAACAAAAAAACCATGGCTGGCGAGGGTGAGAATCTAGTACCAGTATTCTGTGGAATCATAGTGAACCTCCCCTTAACTTTCCATCTTTACAGCTATAGATTGGTGCAACTCTAAATCTTCATCAGAGAAACTTCTTTTCATAATAAAGAGTGATTACTATAAAGACATATCTAGTCAACATTCAGAATGTGAGAGACTACACAGCACTTAGCTTTAAATGGGATGACCATATTACATCCCCCAAATTGAAGAATCAGGGATCACTATAGAAGAGGGAGGTGGGCAGAAGAGTCAGATGTATTGGACTTTGGCAGTGAATCAGTACTTATGGGACATGGCCATACCACTGCATACATGAACTCACAGCACCTGTGCTTGAACATATAAAACCTACATGGCATCAAGCCAATCAAAATCTCAGCATGGTTGGGGGAGAGGCTTATGTACTTTAACCAATAGCTGAGGAACTGTTCACAACTGATGACTGTTGGCAGATGAAGAGGAGATTTTTTTTTCAGGCGTGTGGCCCCTGAGAGGCTACCCAAGCACTTACAAGCAGCAGTGAGTAGACTCAGTAGCTTAGCTTAGAAAGTGTGGAAAAAATAGTGGTGGTGTAGATAGGAGAAGAATTGGAAGGGACTGAAAGCAAATGAAATGTTTTTCTGAAATTCTTAAAAGAAAAAAAAAAAAGACGAGAGGCAGAGAGTAAACTTGTAAACTCAGAAAGATAATCAGTGGGAAAATAACCAAAATTTTATAATCTTTCACATGAACTGCCTGGGGGTCTTCCCCACATTCCTAGAGTTTTCTATCAGTCAGATCATTTTAAAAAGCATCAGAAAATTACCGCTTTAATTTTAAAATTAGCTAAAATTTTAAGGCATTTATTTCCTAATAGTCCTGAATTATAGTCATGGAGACAAGTAGAATTTTGTCTATTTTGGGTCATAGATTAAGAATGTAGTGGTTTTTTGAGCCAGTCATCTGAAATATTTCTTTTATTAATTTAAATTAACCTAGAGATTAGAGTTAATTTTATTAGGAAGAAAAAAAGGCGAGGTAATTAATTATCTGAATAGTCACTAGCCTGCAGTTGCTTATGTAACTTTCAAAGAGTCAATAACTGTCTTCCAGTCACAAGATAAAAATTAGCCAGCTTGATTTTTACCCTGATTTCTAATCCTTTCTTCTTCCCCAAATTAATGTGTTCCATTTACAAGAGTGTAAGAAACAAAGAAAGGAGATGGGGCTGTATACCAGGTCAGCCTGGCTTCTCCTTTTGACTCAAATTCTAAGTCCAGAGATGGAGTCCCTGCGATATACTGAAAGATAATTGCAGGAGCTGGGTCCAAAAGCCCTGAACCTCACATTGTCTACACAGCTGGTTCTCAATCCCTAGAACCTTCTGAGAGGAACATCGTTCAGCACTCAACAAACATTGTCTTGTGGTTCCACTTTTAGTAATTTACCTCATTTGAACATTTATTTGTAAACATAAAAGAATTCATAGTACAAATTATTTAAAACAAAACAGCAACAGCTGCATGCAAACGTGTATGTGGTAGAGATCCAGACATAAGGAGTTTGTTAGTGAAAGTGAACTTCCATACTAGACAGTGTTCTGTAGTGATTCTGAATACCGAGTAGTGATTTAGACACATGGTCACAGGAACAAATTAGAAAATGCTATCAGTATTCTTTTAAAATTTTATAACATTTATTCTATTTACCATGTGCACATGTCCTTGTGTGTCCATGTGCACAGTCAATGTCACAGAGTAGAATTCAGAGGATGAGCCTCAAGAATTATTCCTTTCTTTCCACCATGTGAGTCCCAGAGGACGAAACTCAGGTGCTTTAAACTACTGAGTCATCTCACTATCTGTAATCTGTATTTTTAAAAAATAACTAAAACCTAAATAACTATTGATATTGTGCAGTTTAAAAGGTTGTTCCTGTGGAGTAAAGGTGTTATCTTCTGTGTGGATTTCCACGTTCCTCTGATAGCTCTAAATGAACAATAATACATTTTCTGGTTTTATCTCTTCGTTAAGTACTGACCCTGGGTATCAAGTGTGTTTTCCGAGTCACCCGTCTCCTCCATGGCATCATGTAGCAGCTTCTTATCTTGTTTGTGTCTCTTTCATCTTTGTTCTGTTGGAAGGCCAAGGGGATGGTCCAAAGGGAAATTTGTTCCTTTTAGTGATCATTGAACACTCACTCTGGGTTATTAATGTAGTTTAAAAACAAACAAACAAACAAACAAATCAAAGTAAAATTATGCTTGGAATAACTGACTGTAGGAATCTTTCTCTCAAGAATGTTATTAATCCTACTTATGTCAGAGTGGATGAAATCCTGGGAAGGAGTAGGATGTGTGTGGGTATTTACATGAATGTTGAGGATGCAAGAGTGGGTCCTAGTGAAACTTTCCCCCAAATTCCTCTTGTGTAATTAAAGTGATTCCCTAAATGTGGGGTCATGGAGAAAAGAAACATGTGACCTAGCGTCTGAAGGAAGCTTCTTGATTAAGACCGAATAGCACTAAACATTTACCAACTTAGGATAAAGCATCGCAGAGCATTCTAAGAGGAAGCTTGATCAGAGTAGCTTCAACTTTCATGAGCTCAGTTTTGTGCAATTATGTTCACTTCCTATAACAGATCATTGTTTTTAACCTGGGATGAAGAAACAATGTCAGTGTATATCAGAGTAATTTGTTCAAACTATCCCAACTTAGTAAAAGTATCAGAACTTATTGCAAGCATGATTCTTATGGGAGACATTAAACTGTCCAAGATTGCCATTGGTACATACAAACACAAATACCCTATTTTGGCACAAATCATTTCACATAAATTTGTGCATCGTCAACTATGTGCTCAGTTGAGGCTTAGGAGCCATTGTGGTTGAATTTCACAAGAACACACCTGGCTGGAAATGTGGATGTTGATTGTATAGACCATCAGTTCTTAACCTGTAGGTCTTGACCCCTTGCGGGTTGCATTTCAGATATCCTGCAATCAGATATTTACAATATTATTCAGGGCAGTAGCAAAATTACAGTTCTAAGGTAGCAATGAAATATGTTATGGTGGGGGAGGGGGTCACCACAACAGGAGGAACTGTATTAAAGGGTCTCAGCATTAGGAAGGTTGAGAACACTGGTATAGATGTTTGTACCATGATGCATGAAATGATAATGTGGTTCTTTTAAAATGTGTCTAGTTCTGTATCTGTTTTGCTATATCTACTTCCACAATTATTTCTACATTATATATATATATATATATATATATATATATGTAATGTGTATGAGAGGCCATTTGTGTGTATACTATAAAGTGTATATGGAAATCAGAGGTCAGCTTTCATACTTTGTTCTCACCTCACAGCACATGTGTGCCAGGTATAAAATTCAAGTCATCAGACATAGTTGCAAAGGTTGTCACTTGAGGACCCAACAGAGGATACCATCTACCAGGTATCCTCTGTTGTAAGTCTAGTGGTAGTTTGAGCTAATTTCCCTTCAGATGGTATTCAAACACACCAGCTTTATTAAACTCTGCAGAACTTTACCATACATTATTACAGTAATTCTCACTTGCAATACACCATACAAAGTATTAGTATTTATTGAAAAGTATTTTAACATTCACGGATACGAATTGAACCTTAGTGCAATTCTTGAAGTTAGGATGTCCCACGACGGAGTTGCTGATCTGGGCTCCAAGAATGCAGGAACAAAACAGGGCCCACTGAAGATGCCAGCAGCCTTTCCTACGAGCTGGTCCCAGAACTCCAGAGACACACCTCCCAGCCTTGTCAGCGATCACCTGAGTTCCACCACAATACATCCCTTTACTCTCAGCCATTTGAAGCAATGTATGCCTTAAAAGGTGAATGTTCCATTGGAAGCTCCGCCTCAGTGCCCCCTCCAAACCCTGGCCCTCAGAAAGCTGGCCAAGTGGCTTCTCTCCCATAGCTCCTCAAGACTGTGTCTACAGTCCGGAGACCTGTCCATAGACTTGCCACATGATTTCTCCTCTTGTCCCAAGATCATAGATTAAATCCGGTCTTTGAATTTGGCTCAGTTTGGCTTATTGCATCGATTCAAAGTGCCTATCAATGATCAATGAATTCTTTTAATTTTTCTACAGAGACATATGAAGTTAACAGTCAAGCTATCTTTATGCTATTTTACTTCTTACTTCTCCCATCTCTCCTTCCTTCCTTCATTTCTTCCTCTTTCCCTCCCTCCCTCCTTCTCCCCCCTCTCTTTCTGGAAGTTTCTGGAGTTATTGTTACAAATGCCTGCTCCCCTCTTTCTCCCTTACCCTCTGTTTTGCACACCGCTGGAGTAATGTACTCTCTAATGCCAGCAAAGCAAAACCCACAACGATTTGGGAAACTTAGTTTATTCTAAACTTAGATCCATGGGGCTTTGAGCAGATCTAAATTTGGTTTCCCTTTAAAAAAAAAAATGTTTTCTCCTTTCTTACCATCAGCTTGTTTTACAGTCATCTGGACTTGATTTTCTAAGAGCCCGAAGACCAATACTGAGTGGCACAGCTTGTTGCTAACTCATGGCTTTACTAGGGCATGCATGTGTGTGTCTATGGGGCATGCTCATATATGTGTTAGAAAAAACTAGATTAAAAGTAGTGATACTCAAACCGAGTCTCAGGGCTTCCACTGTCCCAGTGCTCACTGTGCGTTCAACCTGGAAGAAACAGTGGAAAACTACCAGCAAATGGGCCCAACTGTTCCAGAACGTTTCCTTCTTTGGCATATTTTTGAAGGCAGAAATCCATGCAGAATTTATGCCTTTCTATGATTTCTTGGTCACGGTACTAATACCTTTCTTGGTCCAGGTTATAAATACATAACGGAAAGAGCATTTTTTAATGGATGCTTTTAGCAAGGACAAGAGTTACTTAATTAATTTTTATGAAATGAACATTTGCATGAATGGTCTTGTCTCCGAAGCAATTTAGAATTTTTCATGACTAAAATAATTCTGAATTCTATAATCAATTTGCTATATTATGCATTTTACATAAAAATATATTGCTAGTTACTTGTTGATCCCGAAGACCAATTTACTTTTCTTTCTTTTTAAAAAATATGTATTTTTATGTGAATTGATGTTTTCCTGCATATATGCCTGTCTGTGTAAGTGTTCCGTATTCCCTGGAGCTGGAGTCATGATATGTCGTGTGAATCCAAGTCTTCTAGAAGAGCGGTCTATGCTCTGAACCTTGGAGCCATCTCCCCCTTCTCAATTTATTTTTCCTAATGCAGTCATAAAAATATCTTTCAAAAGTATCTTTTTGAGTCTCAAATGGCTCAGTGGATAGAGGTACCTGACTGGAGGCCTGGATAACCTGAGTCTAATTTCCAGGTACTACGAAGTGGAAGAGAAAACTGATTCCAGACAGTTGTCCTTTGACCACCACACAGTCCTCTTTCCTCAGCATGCCTGCATATATAGACACACATGTACACATACACATGCAGTACTTAACTAAATAAGTAAAGAAATAATTAAAAAGTATTGGCTAATATTAATTGCACAAAATATTTTCTCATTTTGAAAATAACTTTCAAGCTACTATACACAATAGGTTATTGTATAAAGTTATAGTATATGTGTATAGCACGTTCTTATGTTCACTTTTCTCATTCTGTTCCCTAATGCTGTTCCTCTAGCTTAACAGACCTACTTTTGTTTCTTTCTGGAAAATCCCTTTTCCTAAATCCTTAACTCCTCTCTAACCATATTGTAAGCCCAGGTGTTGAGATTTAATGGTTAGCTTCCAAAATCAACCCCAGTACAACTTTTGATATCCACACCCCTTTGCTCCCACAGAGAATGAAGGCTGGACTTTAATCACCAAGAGAGTACAGAAGAAGCCACGCGTTACTCTCCAAGTTGACGATCTTACATCTTCTCCAGCACTGAGCTCCCAGCTTCTTCAAACACCAAGAGAAGTTACCACCATACTATGAAAAGCCTCTTGAAGATGCTCATGTGGAAAGAATCTGTGGCACTAGATGGAATAACCCTGGCGGTGGACATCCAGTGCCAATAAAGCTTCCAGGTGACAGCCACCCCAGTCCTAATGTGACTGCAATCATACAACAGCCCTAAGTGAAAACGAACCTAGAATTTGTCAGATTATCAAATCATTAGTCCCCACTGCCAAGTCTTGGAAGTGATTTGTTCAATAGACACAGTAACTAGATTAATATTTGCAAACTGACTTCTTGCTTTTAGAAGATTTTGTTTGTTTGATTGATTAGTTCTGATTTAGTTTCAGTTTTAGTTTATTGAACCATGGTCTCATATACTCTAGACTTGTCCCAACTTTGCTATGTAGGCAAGTCTGGACTTGAACTCTTGATCCGCCTGCCTTCAGCCTTGCAAGTTTTGGGATTACAAAAAAAAGAGCCTTTATACTTAACTAAACATTTTGAAAATCAACAGTGTTTTGAAGATCAAGGGCAGGCTTTATCCTCAATGAGGTAGCATGTCATTTTTCTGCTTACAAATGTTCCTGTGTTATGTGATCTTTGGTCCTTGCTAGTATTGTTACCATTGAACACGGGAAGGTGGCAAAGAGGTCTTTCTGGGCACAAATTTTCTAGCCTTTAATTGTTTGGGTGGCTTTACTTTCTGTCTTTTTCCAAAGATATGCCCTTTTTATAACTACTGTCAACTGTGCTCTCTGGGTCTGGAGACTACATCTAGTAACCCTAGAAAAGGAGTTATTGAATAATGAGCGATAAATATATGAACCAATGAACAAACTTGAGCACTAACTTATCAGGTTCTATGTTAAATGTTTTCATGTGTTAGGCCTGGATTTTTCCACTTGTGTAAGCTTTTTGAATATGTACAGAACCTTTTATAGTGGTTCATACACATTTAATTTTCCCAACTAGCCCAATTATTAGGAAAGGGTATTAATCTCATAGACAGATTTTTTTCTTTTTAGAATTTACTGTCTTTCTGACATAATTCTCTCGTTAAGGATGTACTCATCCTTGGGTTTGTGTAAAGATGACCTTAGCACCCCCCCCCCCATCAACTGTGAGCTCTAACTCCCTCAAGAGACATAAGCCCTGTGTTCAGAGAGCTTCCTTCTTGTAAGAAAGAATACAGTAAGCAAAAAAGAAGGAAATTACTCAAGAGCAATAAAGTCTGTGCAGAGTCATAAAATAAGGTGATATGTTAAAGTTGTTGCATGGATAATTTAGCTGACAGATAGAACGAGGTCTAAAGCACGGGGGGGGGGGGGAGGGGGGGGGGAGGGAATGAAAAGTGTATCCCAAGCAGAGCAGAAGCATGAGGTACAAAGAGGCATAGCAGACCTGTAGCAAGATGAAAGCCATGCAGATCACGAGGAGGTCAGCCAGAAGCCTAGCCAGTTCATTCCTACGATAAATACAAAACGGAACTTGTTCCCCGTAGAACACACAAAATACAATGAGGATTTTAAACCAGTGATATATTCCTAAATGTTCTGCGTGCTGTTTCTAGAAAATGAGGTATTAGATGCAGGTTTAAAAAAAAAAAAAAAGAGTAAGGAATTGTTTTACATCTAGTATAGCAGTACAGGGAGGCTGGTGATGGTACTGCAGAGCAAGAGAGGCCAATCCATACAACGCATCTGAGGAGGACCTTTGGGAACTTGATGGACTGCATGGGGAAGGCTCCCTGCCAGACCTCAGCTCCTTTGGCACTGTCACCGTCCTGGCCTAGCCTGCATTGTGTATGTAGTCATTCAAATATTCATTGTCCTTTCTCTTCATACTCTGTAAAAGAGTAAAAAAAAAATGGAAATGTCTAAATGTTAGTATCAATGAAAAGTGAGGGTCTCACAAATATGACGTCAATTTAGATGGCTATACCATTTGGTATGCGAAAGCTAGCCTCAATTGATTTCTTAATCAAATCTAAAGTAATTAACAGCATATTCAGTGTTGTTAAGGGAAGAAAATTAAATATTGGGCAAAACTGTGTAAATCTATTGTGAAGTCTTGTTTTTAAAAGAAGGTTACTTTATCTCTTTTTTATTTTTTCTTCTCCCCCCCCCCTTATACTTGCTGATGACAGTTAAGTCTATTGCTAAAATTTAACACAATCTTGCTACTCTTCATGGCTTTGGTGTACCCATGTCGAGGGACTCCCAAAGACTACCAGAGAGCTGGGTTCCAATGTAAACACATGAGGGTCAGTTTATTCTTTTGGACAGTTTCAAACAAACCCAGGCTGAAACCCTCTGTTCCAGCGCAAGGGAGGAAATTGGCCCCAAGCTCAGGGCTAAGAGGATTTTTTAAGAAAAGCATATGTAAGTGGGGTGTTACACGTCTTGGCATTTCAGGATTGGGTAAATGGGTATGTGGTTCAGTAACTCTTGGAAAATATTGGCTGAACTTTTGGTACAAACCCAAGTTTTGAATCTACTGGCTGAACTTTCTGTGCCAAACCAAGTTTGAATCCATGGGCTGTCAGGTGCATTCCTGAGACCTTTCCTAGACTCTTCTCAGACCTGGGCCCTGCCCTCAGGCACCAAACAGTCCTTACCCGAAATAAAACTCTGCCTTCACAGCTTCATGCTTTGAAATGCTACCAGTCCATCTGTACATATTGCATTCTAAAGGACTACATTATTTATTGTGAAATATTTATTTAGGCTTCTAAAAGTATTTACTTGGCTGCATGATCCCCTGCTTGGATTATAAAAAAAAGAACAGATTAGATCAGATACAACACCATCTTGTTAGGACTGATGATCTAGTGAGCACACATACATGTAAGCAAGCAACCACAATAGAGCCCACAGCAGACATGGGCCATGCCCAGGCTGTCTTAGGAACACTGCTAAGGTAGATGAGGTGGGGCTGGAGAGGGATTTGAAAACCTCTTTTGATTGGATAATGCCCCCACTATATCCAAGCCTGATGTGACTTTGCCATTGATGAACTCATTGGTAAGAAGTGGCCACTTGGATTACAAGGGGACCTGGGTAGTCAGTCATCGAGAGGACACCTTTTTTGTCTCCAATGTGGCATATGTAGTAAGTCTCACAAAGATAATAGGATTGTGTTCATTTTTAAAACTTGAATCTAGGAAGAAAAATAATGGTTAAGGTCAAACATGGATGCAAAGAAGTAAGCCAGCGAAGGGAATAAAAGCTTTTTGAAATGTCATAAAAATAGGAATATGACTCATTGAAAGTAGTAGACTGGATTTTACTGTGGCTCTCCCGAGGACAGAGCCATCTCTTCCAGTCTTTGCTTGTTTGTTTTGTTTTTTCCGGACAAGAGTTTTCTGTGTAACAGTCCTGGCTGTCCTGGAACTTGCTTTGAAGACCAGGCTTAGCTTTGAACTCACAGAGATTCTCTTGTTTCTGCTTCCAAAGTGTTCAGACTAACAGCATGCACCACCACTGCCTTCCTGGGAGCCTGGAACTCTTTCTGTAAACTAAACTGACCTCAAACTCATTAATTAGGGCGTAGGTCACCACTCCCAGACACTCCCTGTGCTGGGATTAAAGGTGTGAGTTACCACTGTCTGATCCTCCTAGACTGACTGTGGGTAGATCCCTCTGATATCTCAGATTGTTTTTATTAAATTTGATACATTTCCCCACACTCTCCTTTATGGGAGTATGATTTTTGTATCACTGTGTCCAAAATCTTGAGAGGACAACGTATAAGTGGGAAGGATTTCTGTGGCTCATGGTTTCAGAAGGTTTGTACATGGCTGCTTGGCTCTATGCACTTGGGCGGAATGTCACCATGGCACTGATTTTTAATTTTTGCCAACTTAACACAAACTCGAGCATCAACTAGGAAATGGAAACTTTGATTGAGAAAATGTTTCTGTCATACGGGTCTGTGAAGCATACTCTTGACTAAAGATTGGTGAACGAAGGGCCTAGTTAGCTGAATAAGAAAGGCAATTGAGTAGGCTATGGCAAGCAAGCCAGTAAGAGTTCGCTCAGGCTTCCATTCATTATGACCTATAACTGGGACACATAAGGCAAGTAGATCCTTTCCTCTTGACGTTGCTTTTGGCCAGAGCCTTTATCACAGTGACAGACATTGAACTAAGACACTCCCCAAAGTAGCTCTACCAGCTGGGACCACAAATACATCCCATGAGTGAACCCGTGGGTAGTGTTCATTTTCAATCTGCAAGAGGGAGGTCATTCAGCCTCCTAGAATTATATGCTACATAGAAAAGCAAGAACAAAAAGAAATGAGGAGCCAAGTCACAAGAACAGCAAATACAGGAGCCAAAAACACACTCATTAATTGAGAGAAATAAATCATTGTGTCTGAAGAGGTACATATGTGTTCACTTGTGGTTTTGGCTTTTGCTTTGTAGGAAAGTGGGATACTATTGTGAAATGTATAAAGCTGAGCATCCACAAAAGTCTCAGGATTTCTTCTCTCTGTCCACGAAGGCCTGTCTACTCTGAGTGGATTTGCTATCTTCTCTAAAAACAGGCCTATAGAACTCTGCATTTGTGCCTTGCATTTCCTTTACCACATTCTCAGCAAAGCCCCCCTGCCGTGACCTTGTGCTTTGCTCTTGCCAAGCTCTGTCTCTCTGTACATAATACGATGTAACATCCACAGAGTTAGAAATCAGAAGGCTGATTTTCTCTCGTGTGTTAGGCATGCAGTTCACTTAGTTTGCTCAAGCAATAGTGCACACACCTGGCAGCGTATACTCTACAAATAACCCTTCAGTTCATTTCCCATTCCACTTTATTCTTATTCCCAGCCTAGTGGCCAGGAGGAGGTCGTGCTTATAATGGATTTGACACTTCCAGGAATCTTTGTTTTGAAGAGTTCAAACCCATCTTCCCATCCAAAAAGAATTTTTGGATGATCAAGAAAGAGCAAATGCAGTATAAACCGTCGTCTCCAAAGTTCTTCTATGCGCCTGCATTACAAATTTAAACTTTAGGCTCATGGGTTAAATACAATGACAATTACCATGCTTTCCCATCCCTATAAAAGCTCTAGCTGCATCTAATTTATGTTCAGCACCTTCTTTCAACTGACCATCAAACAGCAATTGCTTAAGATTTTTTTTTTTTTATGATTGTCTAAGCTACCGCCTCAATATAGATAGTAAATGGCATTGTATATGAACAAGTTTGAGTATATGACTCAAGTTTGGGACCAGGGATATAGTTCAGCGGTAGAGTGCATGCTTAGCATCCTTAGCTGCTGAGAAAAACAAAACAAAACAACAAAACCTGGAAAGCTAATTTTTGATCCCCCAGAATAAGGAGGAAAATGTTCCACTAAGGCCCGTGTTAAGGCTGAAAATCACTTAACAACATGACAGAGAGGTTTCTGTTCTTTAAGGGTATCTATCTCCTCCTCTTTTATCATTTGACTAATGACCTTGTCAATGCTTATAAAGTAACTTAAATCTTTCTTTGAGCTGCTACCATACCAGTTAGTTAGTATGAATCCAGCTCCTTCTTATTTGCTAGGTGAAGTAACTGAAGCCCTTCGTGTGGTTCAGTATTTGACCAAAGGTAGATCACCTTAGTAACGGAGACAGAAGAAATCAAAACCCAATCATGTAGCAGATTTATGTTGTTCCATTGTAAATAATTGTCCTGCCTATGAGTTTAATAAAAAGCACTGATCGGCCAAAGGCAGACAGGAAGTGTGAGTGGGGCTACCAGACTAAGAAAACTTTGGGAACAGGAAGAACAGAGAGAATGCCACAGAGAAGGCAGAAGAAGCCAAGGATAACTATGCTGCTCTGAGAAAAGGTACCGAACTGCATAGCTGAACAAGATAAGAGTCATGGGTTAGATAAAGAGCAAGAGTTTGTAAGTTATATGCCCGGGCCCCAGGTCAATTAGTGTACAATTAATATAAGTGTCTCTGTGTTTCAGTGGGACTGCAGGTCTGCGGGTCTGTGGATCTAAACCTTGAGGCTAGGCCCAGGCCAGAAACCTCCTACTACACAGTCATGTACACAGAGATGCAGCACTGTGCATTTTCCTTTACAAATAAAGCTTTAACTATTATTGTTGTTTATTTTATTTCATTTAGGTTGATGGAGAAAATGACCAGGAAAATAAATCACCTTTGATTCATCTTTGGGCACTAAGCATCAGTGGACAGTGTACTCTTTAAACAGCTTTAGATTACGTCCTTAGGACCTGGTGCTTATCTGTGAAGCTTGGTAGTAACTATATAAGCAGGATTCTACGTCTTTCTTAAATTTTAACTAGGTAACTTCTAATCCCTCCCTTTATATTGGAGTACAGCTTATAAAAATAAAAATTATTTGATACAGTTGTGCCTACCAGTGCCCCTCAGATGATCATTCCAATGTTTTTTTCTTCAGTTAAATTTCAAATAGATCTTGCCGAGTGCCCTTTTCTGCATGACTTCCAAATTCATGCAAATTTCAGGAAAATTTAATCCGTATGTTTCTGATTCATTCATTCTTAACTCATCATATTGTTGTTTTCAAAAACAGTTTCATATCCAAGAAACTCAAGGGACATTTAAAAAATACACATAATATAGTTTTGGCCTCATCCTGCTTTGTTTGGAATATATGCAATGTATATTATTAAGTATTAAAGATTACTTCATGGCTCCCCAACCCCCACCCCAGTTTACCTTCAAAATATACTGGTAAGAGGTAACTTCCAACAGCAATAGAATGTGAAATGACTGCATTTCTGCCAGCAGCTGCCTTGCCAAGCCCAGGCTGACTCAATCAGCGTGAGCCTATGGAACAAATCCAATGTGGCCTCTTAATCGCCTCGGTGTACTGGAGTCTCATATAAACTTCCTTCACTGACTCACCATTAAAAAAGTCTACTTCAAGGATACAAACCTGCCATTTGGTGAAAAATGCAAGCTAAGGCATGTCTGGCCCCTTTTGGCACAGTGAGGTATCACATTTGGCTATGATTTTGTTGGAAAGGCAAGGCGGTGGGGACTTTTTTTCCCTCAATCTTGTATGATATTGCTTAGTTTTTGCTTTGTTTTGTTTTGTTTTAAACATCATTTGGGGGACGTCAAGTCTCATTAGAGAGGACTCTAGGTTTCATTAAGAAAATTACTCCAGATACCAAAGACATTAACACATAAATAATAAATAGATGTTTATGCGTTTTGGCTCCTGGTTGAAGCAATCTGGTTGGCATTTTCTCAGGAGAATTATTTAAATTTTAAATGGAACAACATCTCATTTTGATTTCTACAAATATGCTAGGGCACAGAAGTAATTTATATGTACATGAAACTCTTCTTTTAAGCACCTGGGTACTTGATGATAATTAAAATACAAAGTAGTCTTATTAACTTTCCTTTTTAACTTTGTACCCTTTCGCTTCTTCTCTGAGAATGGGGGGAGATTTCTAGAGTGGATTGTCAAGTATATGGTGGGCGTGGTTTGTGCTTGTTTGTTTCTGTCATTGAATTTGGGAGTACAGAGGTCTCCTCTTGCATCTTTTTCTCTCCCTTGTGTTCCTCAGAACATATGCTCTAGTGTTCCCTTGCATACCCATTTTCTTCTCAGAGCAATTTTGTTTCTTAAATTTCAGTGCCGGGGATGTTATACTTATTTATTACAAGTGTCAAAGATGTTACACTTATTTATTTGGATGTCCATGGAATAATTGAGGAAATGAATGATAGAATGTATCAGGATGATGGATGGCATTGTAAATCAGAAGGCTCTACAGCAGTTTTTGATAATGGGTACAGATAATTCCCATTCTTATGTCCTTGACCATCAATTTCATTCCCACTATCCTGTCTACCATTGCTTGTCTTAGAGGACATAACTAATTAATGGTTCTTACAATATACCCAGAAATGCTAACATCGGATTTGCTCTAGATTTACTGAATCAGAAATTATAACATGAAGACCTTCAATCTGTGTTTTAGCAAGGACTTTGGTTGATTCCTAAGTCCTTAAATGTGTGTGGTACATGTGTGTGAACGTGTTCCTATGTGTGTATGAGGAAGTCAGAGGTAAACATCAAGCACTTCTTCGATGGCCTACCACCTTCTTTTTGGAGAAAGGGTCTTTCACTGAACCTGAAGCACAATGGTGAGTAACCCCTAGGGACCTTCCCGTCTCTGCTCAGAACTGGGATTACAGGTATGTTTACAGTGACTGGCTTTTTACAAGGGTGATGGGCTGTGAACTCAGGCCCCTGTGACAGGTACTTTACTGGCTACGTAATCACTGCTTTGCCTACAGCTCAAAGTGTTTAACTCAATAGTTGCTACAATTCTCCTTTTGAAAATCCCACCCCTCTTTTGTTGCTATTGTTTGAGATATAGTCAGTCTCTAATGGGCTGGGATGGCCTTAAGCTCTGTAGCTAAGAATGACTTGAATTTCTGATCTTTCTTCTTTTACCCACCAAGTACTGGGGTTGCAGACACGAGATACCACCCTCAACCCATAATTCCACCGTTCATGTCACTTTAATGTATTGAAAAAGTCTTGAAGTACTTTTTGTCTTCTTCCTCATTTATGTCCACCATGTTGACATCTGCTCATTTTATCATAGAAATCTTTTTTCCTCAAGGGCAAATCCAAAAATCTAACAGCTGTCCTTCTTTCTTTGCTGCTATTAAAATATTTTCCTCATATGCAGATTTTTATTTTCTCCAAACTTGCCCCAGGACAGTGGCTGTTATTTCTAACCCAAATCCAACACTCCCACATGAGCAAGGGACCTTCATCAACCAGCATCTCACTTGTTCATTCGCTCCCCTCCTTCTCAACAAGCAACTCACACACTCTCTTCCTCCATGGTGCCTCCCTTCTCCTTCCCACAACTCTCTTCCTACTGGAAAATTCATTCCTTAAATTACAGTTCTAACTCATCAATATTTATTATTACTCTATGATCACTATATTAAATTTGCTCCAACATATTTTTTCAGGTGCATACACTGGAAAGTATTCTTCCAGAGCCTCTTAATGTTTGCCTTGCTTAGGTTTTTTATTTCTGTGATCAAACATCATGAGCAGGAATCAGGACAGGAATGGAATATTTTCACCTTGTAGCTTGAAAGTCCATCACCAAGGGAAGCCAGGGCAAGAACTCAAGGCAGGAACCTAGAGGTAGGTAGTGGAGCAAGCCAATAAGCAACATCCTAGAGACCTCTTGATCAGTTCCTTCAGGCTAGTTTCTCAGCATAGACTAAGACCTGACACATGGTCAGCTGACTTACAAGTAGGATAAAATGAGGAAGTCCAAATTTCAAACAATTCTTAGTGGCTTAGATTTGTCTAGTAAGATCTGGATGTTCATAACATGTCACCTATGCCATCAATTTCTATATCATTACTGTGTAAAGAACTGTCCCTTATTATGATTATATTTCAGGACACAATTTTCTAATCAAGAAATCTAAAATGGTGAAATAAATGAGTGTTTATGCATGTTTGTCTGTAGAGATATATCTTCTCTTTATCACAAAAAGTCCTTTAAATCTATGAACAAAAAATAAAAAATTCAGCATTGTTATTTTCCTGGCTTTTTGAAATAAAATAGAATCTATTTATCTTTAAGATATATTTTTGATTTAGCAATGCCCTGTATTATTGTTTTAATTTTAAAAAGGCAGTGAACAACAGATGTGGTAGAAGGCCACAGGACAAAGGTTAGTAAGAATCAGTAAAAGTAACAATACACAGCCAGAAATCCAAGGCAAAACCAGATAGAAAGAACAGAGAGCATTAATGAGAATCCTTTCCATTCAATCCTGGCAGAAGAACATGGGGATTTTACAATTTTGTTTCTTTTGGGTAATTTTATTTTGTTAAAGCAATGTCTTTATCCTCACTGCACCATTTAAGATTGCATTTGCAATATACAAGGAAAAACTTTTGGCAAATTTAATTTATCCCAATTTACTTGAGCAAAGAAAGATTTATGAATTGGACAACCCTAAGGAGCAGGAAAGGTCTGAGGGACTCCATGCAGCACTGTAAGCAGGCAATATTCACAGATGGAAAAAAGGCAGTACAGAACCAAATCAGTGTGATTGGCTGCACAGGCTCTGCCTTATTTTGGAATGGTGTGATGAGACATTTGCCTTATATGGGCATGGTCTGATCAGTTGGTAACCTGTGATTGGCTGAAGTTCAGCTCCAGTTACTAGCCAAGACTCAGCTACTTGTTTCAAGAATATGCTGTTAGTTACACTGAGGCTTGCTCACATACTAAGTTAGATGGCAGTTTGCTAGGAACAGAAGCAGCTTCAGGGCAAATTGAAGTTAACAGTTAGATCTCCAAACATCTGCAGCTTCTTATGATTAAATCCATCCCGGTCCATATCAGTGATTTAAAAATCCAAAAGTTGTGGAAACTTTTTATAGCCCTTAAGTGCCAGTGTATTACCCGATCTAAACTAATTTTGTGGGAAAAACTAAATTAAGATAAATATTTACAACCTTTATCTCATTTGTAGTAATAGTCATATACTTTCATGTTTCTAAAATAGATTTGTTACAGAGAGGAATTTCAGACCCTTATCTATAATAACATTCAAAATATTCTGAAATCAGAATCATACATGGTCCTAGTGACTTAGTAATTATGGATCTGAACTCATTTTTCCTTCTTTTATGAGGTAGAAGTTCTCAATTATGTACTATTATTCTCAAAGTATTTATTTGAAGTTTATGATTGTTACTAGCACAGAGAAAAACAACAAATTAGTCACAGTGGAATGACAAGAGACATAATTCAAAATTTATGAAGAGTTTTATACATTTTAATCCTTTTCTACCATATTGTTGCTTACATAATGAATATGTAATCATTCCATTATGATATATTTGGATATAAACATATTTAATACATTCAATATACAATGCCCATCTTTTGTCAATTTAAAAGCAAATTTGGACAAAAGAATTGGAGCTGGTGTGCATGTGTATGTGTTTGTGTGTGTGTAATATGCAAACTTACAGTAGATCATAGACATAGTGTTAGATAATTTTTCCCCCATTGCTGCAACCAATATAAGACAAGCATGGTAAAGGAGGGAAATTCTAATTGGCTTGTGGTTTGAAGAGACACAGTCTATCATGGTAAGGTAGGTAGGTATCTCATGGAGCAAGAGCTCCTGGTTGGTAGAAGTACAAGGCAGCTGCTCATTATATGTCAGCAGGCAGAAAACAAGAACTACTTGGGCCCAAGCCAGGTCATAACCCCCAAGCCTGTACCTATCAATCAGGTACCATGCTCCCCCAATTCCTTCTACACCCTCTCTGAACACGATTACCCCTTGGAGTTCAAGTATTCAGATATATGAGCCTTTGAAAAATAATTCACATTCAAACCATAGCAAATAGCTCAAAAAAGGCTACTTCTTATTGTAGATAAAAGAGCACATGGAAACACATCATCTACACACAATACAGGCCACCAGTCACCTAACTTTTCCAATCATATTATACAAAATTACTATTTTTAAATATTTTATTCAGTAACTGCTTGGAATCAAATTAAAGTTGGTTCCCAGTATACAGTGTCAGAAAGGATAGTTTTGGAGTGTCTATTATTAGCTGAATAATTTAAGTGAATTATGAACTTACACGAAGTGCTCTCAAGTATTAGGAAGGAACAATGCAAGGCTAAGTCATTTGCTTTTCTCCGGACTCGACTTCCAAGAATGTTACCCAGTTTCTTCATTGTTATTACCAACAGAGCTGAAGGGGTATTGTGTTGTTTGATGGTAAATAATTGTCCCACCCACTGGTTTAATAAAAAGAGCTGATTGGCCAAAGGCAGGCAGGAAGTATAGGCGGGGCTACCAGACTAAGAAAATCTCTGAGAGCAGAGTGCCAGAGAAGCACCAGAGAGGAGCACCAGGGAGAAGCCAGAGGAAGCCGAGGACAACTATGCTGCTCTAAAGAAAGGTACAGAGCCGCATGGCTGAACAAGAGACATGGGTTAGATGAAGGGTAGAGAGCTAGCAAGTGATATGCCTGGGCCTGAGGCTGATCAGCCTAAAACTAATGGAAGCGTCTGTGTGTCTCTGTGGGACTGTGGGTCTGCGGGACTGCTGACCTGCGGACCTGGGGACCTAAACTTTGAGGTTAGGCCCGAAAGTCTGGGCCAGAAACCTCATACTACACAGAGCAATGGGTTTGGACTGTAAATCAACATGTACAGCAACCTGGTCATTTGTCAAAAATCTGATGCAGATTCTGAGAGCTGTTACTAGCAGGCAGAAGAGTTGTTCTTTGTAAAAAAAAAAATAATCATAGTATTAGCTTAAAATAATATAAGAGTAAATTGAAATTGTCAAATGTATTAATAAAAATCATTGATAATGTTTTTAATGCACTGTAATATCAAATTTAATAATACAGCCTTGTGAACAATATCAACCCCTGAAATTGCTTAAAGACGATTTTTGAACCTTGACCAGACTGACACCTTCATGCATCAGGGTACCGATTGTAAAGGATGCTGTTACGGAGGTTAAGTAAGTGCAGTAATGAGAAAAGGGTTACCAGGCAAAGGCGATTTCCCAGATAAATTGGTACCACTCAAAGGGTAAGGTGATGCCCAGTGGTAAATGAAGGGTTACTTCTGGAGCCCTGGGGATCCCAGAGCCCCAGGGGCTGCATTCTGGTGGTTCATGAAATGTGTCTCTGTTTACATTGTAACAAGTAATGGCAATTGTCTTCAAATTCCTCACACAAAGTCAGAATTTTTCTTTTATTTGCCACAACATTAAATAAGACTAATGATTTCTTTAGAAGTTCTTTGGTGCTTGAAAATGAAACAGAGAGGTCTATCTTGAATGATAACAGCATCCTTTGGGGACAATCTCAAGAACTTCTAACTGAAAACCATGTCCCCAATGTAAAGCTTGAGGTAGTAATTACTAATCCAGCCAGAAAGGAAAAAAAAAAAAATCAGGTTCCAGCCCATTTGCAGCTGCCTACAAACCATCATGCATCGTGGAGACCAGCCCAAACTACAATTGGGACAAGGAGTCAGCAGTCTCATATGGGTGTTCATTCTTGACACTCGGAAGCTTATACAGGACTCACAAGTGATTGCTGTCTCATTTGTTGTAATCCAATCACCCTGCCTGCCTGTGTCTCATACTTTGACTCCAGGAGTCCTTGAAAAACTCCAGGGCCCATTCTTCCTTCTTCCAGATGTCACCTATACCGAGAGTGTAGTTGACATCACTCCCTTGACTGGGAGGTGCCTATGGCTCTTCAAGTCAAAGTTGCTACATGTAAGGTAAAAGAGATGATGTCAGAGCATGGTCTTTTGCAGTGCCTAAAGCTAGTGCAAATGACTGTCCTAGAAATGGCCTCTCATACGGAGGCAACTTGTCCCTGTTTTGGCTGGGAACCATACAGAAAACCCTCTCTGCTGCTTGCATCGCACGGGAATGATGGCAATGCAAAAACAGTAATGTCTCAGGAAGGATTCCGAAATGTTTAACTCGTGGCTGTTTCCAAGGCACCACTCTACTTGGAAGCTGGCTCCTCGTAGTGACTCCTGCACTTCTGCTACAGTTTTCTGAAAATTTGACCATTTGTCTCCAATCCGTTTCTCTTGCATGGATGGCCTTTAGTTTTGTTTCTTTCTAAACTTCTTCGCAAGTTTTTAAAGGCAGAGCATTGAGGCATTTTTTAAGCCGTGGGATCGAGAGTTTCTCAAGGCTAGTATTAGTTATGTTTTATTTTAGTGTGAGGATATCTTTTTAAAAATCAAAAGACCTAAAAGCAGGAAAATATGCAAAGCCTCAAAGCATCTGCATAAGTTTACACAGGCTTTTGGACTATGAAGAGCCAGGCTTAACGAAATGACAAAGGGGCGAAAATCAGAACGTTATTTAAAAATAAGTCATGATTATAAGTTAGTGCTACATTTGTTTTAGTAAAATTTCAACACTGAGCATATTTTCTCAAGCTTTTTTTTCTGCTTACTGCCATTAGCAACACATATATCATAAGTAAAAATTATGTGTCGTATGTCAATGGCTAAGAACAATTTTCTAGGTCAGTAAAAATATTCCAGGAAAAATATTTCTAACAAACTAATTTTTAAAACTTAAAAAAAAAAACTGATCCTAATTTATACAGAGTGTTGAGATGGAACTAGCGATAATAACTTTTGCTGGTGAGATCAAGGAAAGTGAAAGATAATATTCTTTTCCTTAAGTAGCTTAACACAAAGAATAAAGAACCTAAATTTAGCCCAGGCTTACACATAGACATGCACATGTACTTGAGAGGAGGGAGGATTATTTGCTGATTTATCTAGATAATTTAGAATGTCAGAGCTTTGGTGTAGACTCTTAGGATATTAGACCAAAGAAGTGAAGATGTTCAAAATAAGTGATCTGACTACTGAGTTATCACCATGTATCACCAAGACTGTGAGCTAAGTCTTTGCTTCACCAACAATATTATCAACACAAAATTGCCAATGTGCTTATAAATTAATAGTAATGGAAAGTGACCTTTACCCAAAGATAACGCTAAGGCTCAACAAAATTCTATTAAGTGCACATGATGTGCCAGGCATTGGGTTAATTGAATACCCCCACCTCTACAATTTAAAAGATAGAAAAAGCTGATTCTAAGGAAAGTCCTAGCCAAAGGCCATTTAATTAATTTTCTGTCTGGGAAAATAGAAAAAAGAAAAAAAAAAAAAACTGGGAAGAAAGCCCAGGTATGAGGACTGCAATGTCATATTGTTACTGTTCACAACACAATACTTTGTTGCTCAGAATACAATGTATTTTGCACTCCTTTACCTGTGTTAAACTGATGCAGTCTTCTGCTACAAGGTGCATGTTGTGCATTGAGATCTTCAAGGCACACCATGGTCCTGATTTCTTTGGTGTTACCACGCACACTGTGGTATTTCATCCACATGGCTGTATGTACTGGATATACTTCCTCTTAGTGGATTAGGTCAGGTCTGTACTTTGATCCAACCGGTGAGAGAATTGTTTCTCATAATTTTCTGTAAATGTTGGCATGTGAACTCAAGAGCAAGCCCTTGAGTAACAGGGGAAAAGATTATCCACTGAGTATGTGCAGTACTTAATACTCCAAATTTTACACAGGGCATAGGTACAAACCTCCATGAAAAAAACCACAAAAAACACAGAAGGTTTCTGCCCAATGTCATCCAATTTCTAGGGAGAAAGAAACTGTATCCTGACCTTAAAATTCACATTCGTTTTTTTAAATTTTTTTATTTTATGTGTAGTTGTTTTGCCTACATGTATGTCTGTGTACCACATGCATGTCTGGTGTCAGAACCTCTGGAACTGATGTTACAGATGTTTGTGAGCTTTCATGTAGGCACTAGGAATTGAACCCAGGTCCTCTTAAGAACATCCGTGTGTGCTCTTACCCACTGAGCTGTCTTTCCAGTCCATAATTCATATTTTTTTAAATTAATAGACTATGGTTCTCATCAGCCTGAGCTTTTACTTTTCTTTATATCTCCATTGTCACATAAAATATATTGACTGCTTATTTACTAAAGCATAAGAATTGGTTTGGAAGCTAGGGAATTAACCAACTAAAAGTATATGACGTCTTAAAAATGATGTCATACACCAGAAAGCTACCACACGAATGTGAGCAGATCTGAATGCTGTTAGTCATATGCATAACACAGTGGGTGAAGGAAACACGGCAGAGTCATCTGGAGTGGTGCAGGATCGAGGTTTGAACACACGCAGCTCATCCTAATACAGTGGGGGTTCAATGACCATCAGAATGGTGGGTGCCTAAGACCATCAGAAAACACAGATATTTACATTATGATTCATAGCAGTTGCAAAATTATAGTTATGAAGTAGCAACAAAAATAATTTTATGGCTGGGGAACATACATGAGAAACTGTATTAAAGAGTCACAGCGTTAGGAGGGTTGAGAACCATGTTCTAACATGAGGAAAGATACTGTCGGCAACAAGAGTGTCTGCCTTGCAAAATCACAAAAGGAATTCTGGTTTTCACAGAGGTGGGAAATGTAATTGTAAAAGGGCTAAACCAAGTTTTCCTAGAGAAATTTTTCTAAATCTTCAAAGTATTTGTTTCTGATCCAAGAAAAAGAAGAAAAACCATAAGACCTTTGAATGAAACAAGATTTCAAAAGGAGCTCATGACCTCTGGACATATAAATGTGAGCTCAATTCAGAGATCACATTGTTTCTAGATAGCTGGGGCAAGCATTATAGAGCTACTATTGATTTAAATTCTAATAATAAACCTACAGTAAAATAATTACAATAAAAATATTTAGATTGCTTTAGGAAGTCAGTCAAGTAGATTGTGAAGTTTCAATGGAAAAATAAAAACTACCCAAGAGAGTCTGAAAACAAAGAGATGAGAAGGAGGCGGCCCTCTAGAGTTTCCAATCAGGTTATTATTTATGCAGCTTTATCAAGGTATAAAGACAAAACTGCACATCTTAAATGTTTATAATTTGATAATACTGGAAGGATTCATCTGGGAAACTGTGACGATCCAAATCGTAAACTGGCTTGTCACTCCCTCAAGCCGTCACCTGTTCCTTGAGGGTTTTGTGTGTGCACATGCGTGGTAAGAACACATAACGTGAGCTGTGGCTCATGATACACACCTTACCACATACTAGATTACATGTGGAGCTTCTGTAGGTAAGAGGCTGTGGTGTGGATTCATGGGTTAGGAGGGAGATGAATGAGAGAAAGGCAATACATAAGTGAAGATGCCTTGAAAATACGCAAAAGATGCCTACCTGGAAGAGCTAGGAAATGATAGGCATGTTTAAAAGAGCACAGATTTGTAAAGTTGTCTTATGCGGGATAGTTTAAATCAGTAAGAAGTGTGGTGGTGCTTTGTAGTTTGTTTATCTTGGTTTGTTTGCAGTGTTGAAGACAAAACCCAGGGCCTCATAGTCGAGACACACGCTCTGTCATGAGACTCACTGCAGCTTCAAGAACAGTGGTAAGAGGCTCAGTATGAGGTATAGGAAATGAAGATTATAGGGTAGCATAAGTAAATGAATAAATAGTGAATGTGTGACTTAACACCTAGCTAAAGAGAACCTCTGTATGGAGGAACACCTTTTACACACTGTGGGACAATAGTGAGACCGTCTACATTTTCACTTTCAATATCTACATACTCAGTTGATTCCAGCAAGCTGTTCAAATGGATGCCCAAACCAGAGTGAAACATCTGGAGGAAATTCCGCCTCAGTGATGACTTCTTATTTATAAATAATAAACAGGGCCATTAAGCTCTGGCAGATATTACCTTTATCAAATAATCAAACTAATCATCAATAATAATAAGACAAGTTAGTATTATGGGCCTTTTTTGTATTCAACAGCATTGTGTCACTGTGATACAACATGTAACAGAAACTATAGAAGGTAGAGAAAATCTGCTTGGTATCATGGCTTATGGAGGTTTGCTACAGCCTGGCAGAGAAGGCAGGGGGTACTGCTCAGTTCACATCCTGGCAATCCAGGAAACAGAAGAGAATTCTGGTACTCAACCAGCTCTCTTGCATCTGGACCCCCCGCCCATAGGATAGTGCCACCTACATTCATTATGGGTCTTCCCCTGCCCCAGGTAATCAGCCTCCAAAACCTCCTCACTGACACACCACCTCCTTGGTGATTCTGAATCAAGGGTGGTTCTTAAGATTGTCCATCACATTCCTCATGAGATACAGTGGGGGATACACAATATCGCCTCTGTTGAGTTTGTCCCAAAGAATCTAACCACAAGGAATTCATGAGAAAAATTCAAAGTATGACATGTAGGGAAATGGCAAACAAATGTGCATTTTGAAACTTTGATCAATCCTAGGATGCTAAGATTTTGGACAACTGGAGATATTTAAATATGGGCTCCATACGGATAGTATTTTATCCCCCTATAGAACTGCATGTGTGGTAATAACTTTGTAGTTTTTCTAAAGCAATCTTGTCTCTGTGAGATGTTAGAGAAAATTCTTAAGTGCTTTGATAAATCCATCTTTATTTTCTGCCATTGAATAATAAATGTATTAGAATTTACATAAACACTGTATTTTATACTTTGTCATATTTTTTGCAAAGGCTATCATTAAATTTTAAAGCATTTAAAGGAAGAACAAATATATATTAGCATAAAAAGTGGACTACTTTGAAAGTAGGCATACTATACCATGAAGTGTATGAACTAGTATTAATCTACATCCCTGTATCTGTCTGCTGATTTCTGAAATAACTGTCTTCGAGTGGGTCTTCAGGAAGTTAAACAATATTGTTATTGAAAACTATATGAGTCTTTGTTAATTAGCATCAAAAATTACAGTTTTAATTATAATTTCACTAATGAAAGGAATTTTGTTCAAAATATATGAAAGTGAACAGGCTTCTCTGTCCATACATGAGTAAAATAAAGAACTCAGAAAGCCTCATATGGTAGATATGATGAGAGAAACTCTGAATTCCAAACCTCCATATACTGTTGTTACATGGTTTTCTGGAGAAATCAGTTGCTCATCCTGTGGGAATAGACGATTCTTACTTCAGGATGTCACTGTGATTTCCCAGAATAAACCTGACAAAGTCAAAGTCATTATTAAAATGCCACAAGACAGGAGGAGGCCTCACAGACTGTGCAATCACCACACTAGAGAGGCTGAGGCTAGCCTGATCTACAAAGCAAGTTCCAGGATAGCCAGAGCTACATGGAGAAACCCTGTCTCTTAAAATCAAAACAAATAAACAACAACCGCACACACACAGACACACGCATACACACCCTCACCCCCCCCCACACACACACACACAGAGAGAGAGAGAGATTGTGCAAGTAGTTTTACGATCCTAAGCAAACACTGATTTACTATAATTTTAAGCAGGACTTAAATGTTACAAATTTAATTATAAATTTAAGTAGGGCCTGTTAAAATTTATAGTCAAAATGCTTTCATTTCTCTCTCTGTCATTTGAAAGTTGAAAAATGTTGCCAGAGAGAAGAGACCGTCCATGATACTAGCATCTAACCCAAACATGTTTAGATACTACACTGGAGTTCCGTTTTTGTGGGTGCTCAATTGAGGAGTGCAATGCAAGAGTCTTGTGTCTCATCTCTGGAAGTTGTGTGGAAGAGGCCGAGGGCCGTATATAGTGACGAGTTTCTCTGAACTGTGAGGCTCTGGATGGTTTTCATTTTCCCTTTCATGCTATTGTTTTTCAAATTTTCCACAATGGCTGTTAATTTGGTAGCTGATGTTTCTGCTTTCACACTGTAGAAACGGAGAGAAGAAAAGAAGGCGCATTACTTTGATTCATTGCATGATCAAAGATAAAAGTGGGTTCCTGAAGGGTTTGATTATTTTTTAAGAGAGAGAATCCTGCTATGTAGCATAAACTGACCTCACACTCTTTAATCCTCCAGCCTCAGCTCCTAAGTGCGGGCCAACACACCTTGCTCCGTTAAGTATTTTAGACCTTTTTGAATCTTGAGAAATGGGAAAGAAACTTTGAGGTCTGGAATTTGCAGAAAACTGCTATCCTGTAGCTGAAAACAGAGAAACTAATATTTTTTTTCTCAATCCCAGATGCGATCTAGCTTCTAGAACTTGTACAATTGTTTGTTTTAATAAACACTTTTATCTGGTTTCTTTTCCAGATGTTTGTCTCAACAGTTCAATGAAAGCAAATATCCTGAACTATTCCTATTATTCTGGCCCTTTAAAATTTTTCCTGGGTTCTCTCTTTTGTATTTAAGGTCTTTCTATGAGTTCAACTTATATATGATAACTGTGCTGTTATCAAATGATCTCTGTAAAATACACACCCCTGTTGGTGTTAGACAAGTACATTTGGCTCAGAAGGCTACCGCCATCTTGTCAGGTGCCCTTCAACACCTGTCAACAGAGCTACTCCCAATATGATGTCACAAATAGAGTTTGAATGGTTCATCTGATTGGATTCTCCATTCTTACATATTTGCACGAGAGAAGTTGGGTGGTTGATCAGGAGTTGGAAGAGAAAAATTGAGTAAAACAGACTGGAGAAATGTCCTCAGTGGCCCTGTGGGAACCAGTAACACTATGTACCCAATAGCTAAGTTATTGTGGGTCCTGAATGATAGAAAACAATTTGAGTGGCTATGAAGACAGTTTACTTAAATAATTTAAAATTTATTTTATTATCCCTACTGACAGAGAAAGTTTTCTGTTCTGTGTGGCTGATAGAGACTAGTGGACGTATGGAGATTGGAAATATAATTTAAAATCTAAGTCCTATAAATAAGCAATTTTTGGTACATGGCTCGTTGTGGATGTGATTGCTGATGATGTCTTAGGGTGTTGACCCTCACCTTCCATCCTTTTGGGGGGCAGGTCGCTTGGTTGTTAGCCATTGTGTATGCCAAGCCTGATGGCCTGCAAGGGTCCAGGGATTCTTCTGTCCTGCCTATATCTCGACACAGGAGCACTGGGATTACAGACATATGTTACCAAATCCAGCTTGTCCATGCATTCTGGGGAATAGAACCCCGTTACTTGGCAAGCACTTTACCCACTGAACCATGCCCCCATGCCCTCAGATTATTAAGTTTTAAATGGACACGTATGTAGCTAATTTGATAGAGCAATTCTCTGTTTTGTTTCCTGTGCACTTCTTTTTAGTTAAACAAAATACTGTATCCGTTCACTTCAATGGGAATTTGCTTCTTTCTGTTTTAGCTTAGAAATCCTAATCTCCTAGCTGCCTGTCCAATTCCAATTTAGAATTTCTGCCTGAGAGAGGAACTGAGAGAAGCCAAGTTTCTGTTTATCACCTGGATTAGATCCTATGTGTTTAGCATATCTTTGCACTACAGTCCTGGAAGAGATTTGTTAAAGGGCAGATGTCAGGGTTAAAAGTAAAAATAAAGTTTGAGAAAGGATATATAGACTGATAGCAAACATGAAGATTATGTACCAATTCGACTTTGACTTTAGGCTACGACTCTATGACGTCTAAAGTTGCGTCTCCTCTGTGAGGTCATTGGTCCTGTCATTAGAAGTACAAAGCACTTGGTGATTAGGAGCCAAAAACTGCTTCAAAAAATCCTAGATCGGCTGGGTGATGATGGCGCATGCTTTTAATCCCAGAACATGGGAGGTAGAGGCAAGCGAATCACTGAATTTGAGACCAGCCTGGTCTACAGAGAGACTCCCAGGAAGACTACACAGAGAAACTCCGATTTGTAAATAAATAAATGAATGAATGAATGAATGAATGAATGAATGAATGAACGAACGAACGAACGAACAAACAAACAAACAAACAAACAAATAAATAAATAAATAAATGAACGAATAAATAAATAAAAATTTAAAACTACTTTTCTATCTTTTCTTTCCTCATTTTTATTATTTGAGAATTTCCTTTTTTTAATAGAGAAGTTTTCATGAACACAATAAAACATGTTTAACAAGTTCAATACTAACAGTTACTGTCATAATTTTACCAAGTGCTTACTGTACATGAAGTCTGCTAGCAGGCATTAAAATGATTGCTCCTAACGCCTGTAAGCAGCTTTTAAATTCTTTTTTTTTTTATGTTCATTTTTTTTAAAAAAGTCATTTTTATCCACGTATCCCCCTGCTCCCCCTCCCTTCCCTCCTCCCAAACCCTCCCAGTCAGCTTTCAGCCTCCCCCTCCCCATCTGCTCATCCCCTCCTCCAAAAGGGCAAGAAGTCCCAAGGTGGGTCCATTCAGCGTGGCACATCCACTCCAGGCAAGTTCGATTTCCTCATCCAAATTATCAAGACTGGGTTGGGTGTTCCTCTGCAGGGAATGGGCTCCAAGGTGCCATCACATGCACAGGAACACAGTCTGATCTCACATCTTGAGTCTCCACATACTGCCCATGCCAATCAACAGTTGCCTACCCTTGGAGGGCCTAACTCCTTTTCCCAATGGTTCCTCAGTGGCTGTTCTTGATTCAGTGAGCTCCCCAGAGCTCCAGACATCTCTGTGGGACTCCTCATAATCCCTATCTCCTTGCTCATACAGACTCTCCTCCCCTGCTCTCAGCTGGACCAGCAGCTCAGCCTAGTGCTCAGCCATGGATCTCTGCCTCCACCTCTATTCACTGTTGAATGTAGGTTCTGTGATAATACTTAGGGCGGTTATTCATTTGACTATAGGGGAAGTCCTGTTTAGGCACCTAGCCAGGGACATCCTGTGAGTTCTTGGAGGTTTCCCTAGCACTCGGTCTCTTTCCAACCCCACTTTGGCTTCATCTATTAAGATATCCATCTCTTTTTTTCTCCCTCTTTGTTGCTCCTCTCACTCAGTCATCTCCTTCTCTCATGATTTGTTCCCACCTCTTCTTGGTTGCAGCTGGTTATGACGCCTGTTTACTAAGTTGATCGACTCTATTTTCTCTTCCTGGGCAATCTCTGGATGTTTCTGATCCAAAGGTGTTCAGGGGTTGTGGTTTGCAGCTTGGGTAATCTTTGCTTTTTGTCTAAAATGAGTGAGTACATCCCATGCCTTTCTTTCTGGGCTTGTGACACCTCGCTCAGAAGGATATTCTCCAAATCCATCCACTTGCCTGTAAATTTTAGGATGTCATTTTTTTTTTTTTTTTTTTTTTTTACTACTGAGTAGTAAGAAAAGTAGATGTATCACGGTTTGTTAATCCATTCTTCAGTTGAGGGGCATCTAGGTTGTTTCCAGGTTCTTGCCATTACAAATAGTGCTGCTATGAATGTAGTTGAGCTGATGCCTTTGGGGTACAAATGCGTATCTTTTGGATATATGCCCAATAATGGTATTGTTTTTTGGTATTTTAACCTTATTCATTCTTATTTCACCCCTCCCAGATCCTTCCTCCTTTTCCTACCCACCCTGGTTGTGTCCTTTATGTCAGATTCTCCAAGTATTGTTTATGCTATCCTTAGACATTTGGATATAAGGCCATCACTTGAAATAATCAACCCATGAGAAGTCACATCCTTAAAGAAAACTGACTCTTCCTCCCATGCCTGTCTTCAAGCCTCTTCGGGCTAGGATTTTGTCTGGCTTCAACCTGTGCTATGTCTTCTGTGTGCTGTGTCATTGTCATGAATTCACACATGCCTAGCGGTGTCCAGGAAACAATGCTTCCTTGTAGTCACCCATCACCTCTGGCTCTAACACTCTGTTTTCCTCTTCTGTAATGATCTCTGAGTTTGGAAAGAGAAGGTATGATATAGGTGCTCCCTTTAGGGTTAGGTTTATTCTCCTCAACCTGACCAGCTGGGTCTCAGTGTTAATTTCCATATACTGTGAAAATAGGGATGAACGCACTATACAGGCCTACACCACATGAGGAAACTATTTTTCTGATAATTGATTTCATATTGTACCATAAAGGCTGTCTTTACCTTGCTCAGCTGGTATCCTGTGTTCTGCACTCTGACCAGTCCTAAAGGATGCTCCTTAATTCAAGAGTCCTGGAAGCCTATGCTTTGTCAGAATTTAAACTGTACTGAGTCATCCAATTTATATTCGCTGAGTACCTACTATGTGCCACAAACCAACTATAGATCCATCAGTGAACCAAGTAGACCTGTCACTTCACACACAGCACCTCCTTACTACATAGAACACTTGGGCCGGATATCTTTTAGCATTTATTTGAATATCCATATGTGGAAGATATCCCTTTGCTGCATTATTAAATCTCACAAGAGAAATTTAAGACATACATGACAAAAAGGTGACTGTTGTGATATTTTGTGTGTGTTCTAACAAATAAAGCTTGCCTGAAGATCAGAGGGCAGAGCCAGTGGTCCCACACCTTTAATCCCAGCACTTGGGATCTCATGCTTTTGATCCTAGTACATGGGAGGCACATAGGACTTTAACCCCAGCACTAGGGAGGTAGAGACAGAAACTGATATAGCTGGGCTGAGAGAGGAATGTGAGTGGAGACAGGAGCTCAGCCCTTTAGGTCTGAGGATTTGGTAGAGGTCAGTAATGTCTGGTGTCTGGCTTCTAGGCTTCTCCGATCTTTCAGCCTTTACTCTGTTATCTGGCTCTGGATTTTTAAGACCAATTAGGTTTGGTGCTACAGACTGCTGTAGAAGCCATGGCAAGTCAAGACAGGGTAGCAATGAGATTGGAGTGAGTCATACAGCTGGAGTGTTCAGGGTCTTAATGCCTTGGATTGTTAGGTCAGGGCAACTTTTGCCCATGTTCAGAATTTAATGGGGTTCCAGCCTAGTCACAGAACCTAGTTTTGGTTCTGAGGGACTCAGGAACCTCAAACTAATGTAACCTTCCTTTAGTCCATCTCTCTGTAAGTGTAGCCATCCCTTAATTTCAATTCAATAAAGATGTGCTATTGTTTAGAGAATGGGAGAGAAGCTGGCATTAAAAGATTGTTAGAAAAGGATGACAATTAGTCTGAGGTGTAGAAATTAGAAGGGCATTTTCCTAGCTCAAGAGGGCTGGCGTCTGGTCCCCAGCATTCTATTCTTCTGCAGAAGATGATAATAAAGAGAGTTTGGGAAAGCAGCTTCAAAGCTTTGGTAATGTCTCAGAGTGTCAGAGCTGCAGACTGGCCCCCACTTAACTTTTTCAGAGGAATTTTACAATAGTTTGGAAAGCAAAGAGGACAGAAGCCTTGAAATTCTTCTCACGCCTATTTGTCTGGCCTCAGCCTGTGCATGTCTTGTGCACATTTATGATGGTCTGCATTAGGTAGAATATGACACATGCTCAGTTCCAGTGAATGGCTTCCTGTGCACGGTCAGCCCCAGAAGGGCTGTATTTGAGAGTGGATAGGGTGTTAGAGAACACCCAACAGAGAATGTTAAGTCCTGCAGAGAAAGGTTTTGAAGCAAGTGAGGTGTTGTGTGACTTTAAAAGTGAGAGTTAATTTCCCAAAGCATGGAGCAGTCCCTTCTAGCAAGAGGACTCTCAGAAATCATAAAGAGCTTAAGCGGGTGCTGTGTTCCTAAGTAGAGGGAGACCATGAAAGATCCTGCAGAGGCCAGAGACAAACATCTGTAGGTTAAATAACTTTGTGAAAGGGTTTTGTCTTATCTTCAAGTATGAGACCGAATCAGGCACGTGGAGAACAGAGAGTTGGTGAGGGTAGACTATGTACATCCCTTTGTTGCTGATGTTACGGGGGTCATTGGTATTGTCAAAAACTTCATTAATCCCAAGGGTACAAAGTGCTTGCTGCTTTTTGTTAGCAGGCAGAGTTAATAGCCTCTTCATTGCCCTTACAGTGACTGGTGCTAGCTATGAGATGCTTTCTGGTCCCTGAGGTTTTGAGTTCCCTGCCTCCCACCTCATCTAAATGCACTCTAAGTACTTTAAAGCCCCTGAAACTGTGAGCATTGACTCCAGAGGGTCACATGTTGCTTATCATAAATGTGAATCACAATTCCTGCCTGGTAGCTTTACTGTAAGAATGAGGAACAATGAAGTTTGCAAAGTGCCTGCTTGGCACTTTCACACACAGGTATTAAACAAGGATTATAACTCCATCCACTGGGAATTGAGACATGCCTCAAACTTTCCATCATCAGCACACACTCAGGTAGTGTAATGCTGTTTACTGATTAAGTATGCTTAGTAATGCTTATTGTGAAAAAGTAGACACGTAGACTTAAATAAAACAACATAATGAATTGCATTTACGCCTCACCTAACTTCTCAAATATTAATTCAACTCCGGTCTTATCTCATTTACATTTCTTCCTATTTGGCATCTGTTCCTTGCACTTTTCATTTTGAAAGCTTTTCAACTTTCATGCTCCTACATCTGCAAATATCTCTCCATATATCTCTAAAAATGAAGACTTTAAAAACTCAGTGTCGATGATCTAGAATGTGTTGAGCTAGAACTGATTATTTGGCATGCTTTTATTTTGAGTCTAACTTGTAAGAATTAGAACATCCCAGGGATAAATAAAAGAGAGCTGAGCCCTGTCACACACAGGCCCCATGAGATATCATTGCACTTCAAAAGAAGTAAGAATATTTTAATCACTAACTGTTCAAATAGTCAGATATCTCATAAATGTTACTATATTTTATGATCTGTTTGAAGTAGATCCAAATATATTTCTAAATAATGATATAAATGTTGGCAGCTAGTATCTAGATTGCTACAAATTCTTATTCGTATGTATGTATTGAATGTTATTACAATGCAGTAAAAATATTAATGGCATAGCAAAGTTAAGTGTTCAGCCATTTGGATGATGTTACTAAGTGTCTTCTTATTGATAATTTTGTATGATTTCTGTATGTATATGTGTGTCTATGCAAACATGTGAACATGTGTCCAGGTGTGCATTTACACACACACACACACACACACACACACACACACACACACACACACACACACACACACACACACACACACACAGAAGCCAGAAGAGAGAATTGGGTGTACTGTTCTATCAATCTCCACCTTATTTCTTTGAGACAGGGTCTCTCACTGAACCAGGAGCTAGGTTGACAATCCACAAACACCCATGATCCTAATGTCTCTGTCTTGGATAGCACTGGAGTTATAGGCATATGCACATAGACACGGCCACAGCTGGCTTTTTATGTGGGGGATGGAGATTCAAACTCGGGTCTTCATGCTTGTGCAGCAAGCAGTCTTATACATGGAACCTTTACCCCACATCTACTTTTCCCCCTAATTTTAACTGTGCCACTAACTAATCATTAGGCCCATAAGCCATTCACTCAAACTATCTAAATATCAGTTTCAAAATTTAAAGGAGAATGTATTGAGCTAGAATTGATTATTTAGTGGTGTTTTTGGGTCTACTGTGTGGAAATTGGGGCATCACAATGCTAAGTAAAATAGGGCCAAACCCTGCCACACAGGCCACATGAGCTGGGGGTATTTTTCTTAACTGATTCTCACCTCAGTTTCTAAATTTGTAAACTATAGAGTCATCAGCTAAACCTAGAGAGATTTTTGTGTGAGCTCATAGTGATGGGGTACAGGAAACGCTGAATAAAATGAGAACATTGATGGCTGCATAGAATCCCCCAACTGTAATAAATATAGCTTGACTATCCCCATTGATGGGGATTAAGTTAGAAGGTCAGGCAGTGATTGGAGCTTCATTGTTAGTGATGGGACTTGCTAGCCACAGATGGCTACTGAGTACTTGATATATTGCGACCCCAAATTAAGATGTCTTATATGTAAAGTACATGCTTGATGCCCAAGATGTAGCATGAATATACAACATAGTAATTGTTAATGTTTAGTGCACGCTGCAAATAATATTTTGACTATATTGAGTTAAGTAAATAAGAAAGTATTATTAAAATTAAGCTCACACCTCTTTTTACCTTTCTACCTCCCTCTCAAGATAAGACCTTGCTAAATGGTTCAGGCTGTATTGAAAATTGCCACATAGCCCAGGTTGGCCTCAAATCCATGATTTTCTTCTTTTGACCTTCTGAGTACTCTAAGTACAAGCATGCAACATTATGTACAACACTCAAGTTTTACCCTTTTTTGAATGAATGGCCACAAAACAATTTATGTGCCATCTGTGAGTCATGTTATTTGTTGTAGATAGTCCTGGGGACCATCAACTGTTATCACGCCTGTCATTTGGAACCCACCCTTTCTCCTCCTCATCTACCCAGTAAAACAAGTCTGAAATTGGGTGATGTAACCAATGGGCCTTTTTCTCTTTCTATTCAATGCATTTCAAGTTTATTGGTAGCTTCTGTTTCTTTTGTTACGCATGCATCTGCCCTCCTGTCCAGCTCTTTGCTGGGTCAGGTTATTAACAAAGACACTTAAATGCTTTTTTAATCTAATGTTTTCTTACTTCTATACTGCTCCTTTAAGCTTTCAATCTCTCCATGGCCCTGAGAAGCTCTCAAAATTCTTCAACAAAACATAAATCATGATTGATCTCAACGCGCGCGCGTGTGTGTGTGTGTGTGTGTGTGTGTGTGTGTGTGTGTGTGTGTGTGTGTGTCTTTTGTACCTAGGATATGTTCAATTCATCTCAACTACTACCCAAACTCAGTGACTATTTGGCAAACGTACAAGGTGTTTCAATGATCTTAATGACAGGATGGGGGCATAGACAGATGTCAAGGAGGGGAATATCATGATCTGATTACTTTTTAGGTTAGTTCTTGGAGGCTGTGTACAGTAGAGATTAAATAAATTTACTGGAAGGAAATAAATCTGCTAATAAAAATTTAGTATTTAAATTTAATAGAATGGTAATTATTTACAAAAAGGATACCTTGTTTTAAAAATGTACACATTCACAGTGAGATGTCTTCTTTTAATATTATGTTTATATGTAATGTTTTATAAGTTTGCTGAGAAATTAGGCATTTTATATGAAAAATTTATAAACAAATACATTTCTCACAAAATGTGATTTAACTTCTAAAAACAAGTTCTGAAATGTTATATGGGCTTAACATTTGTCAATTTTCTCTGCAGTATAATCTGATAGATTATGGAAGCAAAATTACATAGCAAGTTGGTTACATTACAAAATCAAAATATATTGAAACTTCATTGTTAATATAGAAATAAAAATTGTTTATGTTGTTTGAAAATCCATTAGTGTGAAGAATATATATTATTTATTTCATTTTGTGTTAAAATTAAATAAAGCGATCACTTAGAAATATTTCAAATAGAGGCCATTTAAATGAAGAAAACACAAGTTAATATATAGTATATAACAAGTACAGCAAAGCCAAAAGCACATGACTTAAAAGAATTATAGGCCAAAGATGCCCAATATTGCTCTATGTTACACATCTCTTTCCCATATGCAGACACTCATCTCAAAAATTTGGAACTAACTAAGCCTGCCTTCATAAGGACACAGACAAAGGTTTCACATTGTCCTGGTCACAATGCCATCTTTAGGAAACCAGGGCTTTTTAATTGTTTTTTACTTAAGTCTTTCACTTGGGTGACCCTGATAGCTATTCAACTCCATGTCCTCCTCCTCAATAATAATAATAATAAAATTTAGGAGGTGCTGCCATAAAAACTTTATAATATTGTGACTTTACTCCTGGAAATAGGCTTTTAGTGACCCAATGAAATAAAAACTGGGATTCTAGCTTGCAGTCTTATAGTGGGATTATGTGTTGTTACGTTGTAAATAACTTTCCTGCCTACTAATTTAGTAAAAATGCTAATTGGCTGAAGGCAGACAGGAAATGTGGGTGGGTCTACCAGACTAAGAAAACTCTGGGAACAGGAAGAACAGAGCAGAAATGCCACAGAGTAGCCATGGAGACACCACAATGAGATGCCAGCAAATACAGAGGAAAGAAGCTGAAATGCTGCTCTGAGAAAGGTACCAAGCTGCATGGATGAACAGGATAAGAATCATGGGTTAGTTTAAGTGCAAGAGATAGCAAGTTATATGCCTGGGCCCCAGGTCAATCAGCATAAAATTAATACAAGTGTCTGTGTGTCAATGGGACTGTGGGTCTGAAAGTTCAGGCTGAAAACCTCATACAACAAATAGCAACCCAACATGGGTGATATACACCCACATAAAGCTGGAGAAAGCTTAAAAAACAGTCTAGAGCACAGAAATGAGGCCAAAAGCAGCTTCCGAGTTGAGTCGCTCAAGTGGGCTGTGGTAAAGAGACTGAGTGGTGGATTAAATTACAAAATGGTGTGTTTGTCGCATGTAATTTAAGCTGAACAAGGCCAGTTGCTGAGCCTAAATGTAAGCAGGGAGCTGTATTTATGGTTTCTGTTAATAAAGACAGAAAGGAACAAAGTCAAAGACTGCTTCTTAGTAGAAGCCGCATTTTCTTGGCAAGCTCTGTTTGCTGGAGAAAAGCAGAAATGCAGCTTTAAGAGAGCCTTCCTGATTCAGCCTTAGAGGCAAAACACTTGTGAGTCTTTTAAGAGGCCCTGCTGCCAGATACTTAAATGGAGAAAATGAGCAGCAGAAGGCAGCACTTTACCTGGTGGTTATATGGACCCTAAAATTACCCAGAGTAGTAATTGTGGGTCCTATCAGTACCTCTGCTAAAAAGATAAACTCTAAATCTAGACTAGGAACTGGGTGGAGCCAGACAGCCACCCTAGTGAAGCCTTTAACCCTTAGCCACACCTGGGCAACCTGAAGGTGTGGACAGAAACAGAAAGAAATAGAGGGAGCTGGGTGGAGTCAATCACCCTCTACAAGCAAAGGTGTGTGTGATTAGAAACAGAATAAGATTAAAAATGAGAAATATACAGTAAAGACAGATCCAAAAGAAGTCTAAATTGTTTAGAGTGTGTTAAAACATATATGTTGTCTTGAGAGAGAAAAAAAAAGAGAAAAAAGGGTAGAGAAAGCCCTTAAAAGAGAAATAGAGTTAAAAAAATAGCCACATAAAATTGGAAATCACAAAGAGAGTCTGGATAGTGTATGCTATTGTCTTGTCTTTAAGTTTTCTAACTGAAAATGAAGTAGTAAAAGCTGCTAAAGAACATTTGATTATAAATGCTGTTGGATTAACCCAACCTACATATTTTATAAATGAATTGACTTTAAAACTGAAATCAAATGATATGCTACTTTGGAGAAGAGGTTTTCTTTTTATTTCTACAGAAAATGAGAAGCTATGGATTTACTCCTGGTTAATGAAAATAAAGTTTGATCGAGGAAGACCCCCTGAAAAGTCTCCAGTGGAAAAGGATATCCCAGATGATTCAGCATTTCAGAGCCTCTCTGTTGAAATTTCTTCTGGAGTTCTGAATCAAGGAGACTGGCTGAGATGACCCAGTCTGCTCCACTATGACTTGTCCATAATCCAAAAGTTTTCTTTGGGTCCCCATGGGATTGCCAATGCCCACATTCAGCAGGAAGTAGCCTAGAGAATGATGCCCACATTACCCCCCAAAAATGGATTATGGATATTTGTGTTTGTTTACAGTGTTTGTTATAAGTAGTTATAAGTAATGGGGAAAAAAAGGAAATTTGATTTGAGATTCTTGTTTTAAAAAGAGAAAGGGGGAAATGTAGTGGGATTATGTTCTATTACATTGTAAATAACTGTCCCACCTACTAATTTAATAATAATGCTGATTGGCTGAAGGCAGACAGGAAGTGTGGGCAGGGCACTAGACTAAGAAAACTCAGGGAACAGGAAGAACAAGGCAGAAATGACACAGAGTAGCCATGGAGACACTGTGATGAGGTGCCAGCAGATGCAAAGGAAAGAAGTTGAAATGCTACTCTGAGAAAAGGTACTGAGCCCCATGGCTAAACAAGATAAGAGTCATTGTTAGTTTAAGAGCAGGAGTTGGCAAGTTATATGCCTGAGCCCCAGATCAATCAGCATACAAATAATACAAGTGTCTGTGTGTTTCAGTGGGACTATGGGACTGTGGGCCAGAAAGTCTGGGCCAGAAACCTCATACAACACAATGTACTATCAACTGGTTTGGGGAAGGTTGGCTGTCTAAAAGAATGAAACTAGATTCCCATCTCTTACCCCATATAAAAATCAAATGGAAATATCCCTATGTAAGACTTGAAACTAACAGAGAAAAACAGAAGAAGCCATTCAAGATACAGGATTAGGTATATTCTGAATAGGACATCTATAGCGTAAGAACCAGTAGAAAAAATTGACGATGCAATTGCATGACAACCCAGGCAACACCAGAATCAAGAACCGACTACAGAATAAGACAAAATCTTTTCAAATCATTTATCTGATGGGATTAATATCTATAATATGTAAAGAACTCAAAAACAGAAAACTCAACAAAAATATCCAACCAATAAAGAAATGATCTGAATGCTTTTTTAAAAGAAGTACAAATGACCAATGATATATGAACAAACGTTCAGTATCACTAGCCACCAGGGAAAAACAAGTCAAAACTGTGCTCATCTTTATCTCACCAATAGTCAGAATGGCTATCAGAAAAGGAAATACAATCCATGGACATAAGAACATCAAATATGGGCAAGAATGTGGATGAAGCAGAATTTTTATACATTGGCAGGCATGTACATTAGTATAGAAATCCATTGAGAAAGTCTTCAAAATGTGAAAATAAAAATGGTGCATGGTCCAGTTATGTCTTTCTTATATACAAAGATGCTAAATTCAGTACACAGGGTGGATATCTGTGTGCACATTTACTGTGCTACCACTCATGACAGCTGTGTTATGGAACTAGCCTATAGCCCATGAGTGCATGAATGAATAGATATACATTGACGTACACAGATATAATGAGATACAAATCCACCATAAGGAGTAAAGAATTTATGTCTTTTTTTAGGAACATTGAGTTCTTACTATGTGAAATAAACTGAACTCAGAGAGACATGTATTCCATGTATCCTCTCATATATGTAACTGAGAAGGGGGGAGGAGGAAATGAGGAAAGGGGAGGGGGAGAATACTATAAGTGGAGAAAGGCATTGTGGAGAGGGGGGATGATCCAGAGAAATGGCATGAATATGATCAAAGATGATCATATGGGTATGTGAAAATGTCAGCACAAAATAATAGTCTTATACAAATGGTATATACAAAAATGTGCCAGGACATGGGGAGCTAGCTTAGCCCAAGCATGAAGATCTGGGTTTAGAGCCAAGCATGGGGGTGAGCATGCGTAAGCCAAGCAAGACAGACCAACTAGATCCCCAGAACTAAGTTTGCTAATCAGTGGATTTAGTGGGAGGCTTTTTCCTCAGAAAATAAAGTGAAACAAGAAAAAGATACTTCACAGCGACGAGGCCTCCAAACACACATACACATGCACAAACGCAAACACAAAAATGGGACCATTGTGCGTCCACAGGTCTGCAGATGTCTTTTGGAGAGAAAATGATGAAAAGAAACTAAATGTTGAGGAAAGAGAGTCAAGAGGGAGGAGAGATTAGGGTATAAGGGATGAGGAATATGAAGGGATAAGGATGGGAATGAGTTGGAAGGCAGAAGTAAGAATGTCGGTGGGCAGGCCTGGGGGAATATAGGCCAAGACTTGGAGGGCTTGAGAAGAAAGAGGTGACTCTGAGTGAGGTCAAAGGTCCCAGAACTTCAGAGTTCGGATTTCACATATTCTCTTAGACAAGGATGCTCATTCATATTCAGATAATTAAAAGACATAGACCCTTGATAAATCTGCAAAGTCAGTTTTGTCATGGCAAGATTAGATGTGGTATATAACACTAATAACTTGCCCTTGTTTCTAGTGGCCAATACCATACCTTCTTTAGATTGAATGAATTCAGTGAATCTATCATCCAGGGAAAATTGATTCCTAAAAACTTGTGTGTTGACTGAGAAAAAAAAAACATTTTAAACAAATTCAAAAGCAGGGAAACTAAATAGAAAATTTCCCATGTGAAATGTTGACATTTTTAAGAATGAGTTTTTAAAGATAGATGATGAGTTCAGGAGGTTTTTATTGTTTCTTGGATTTTTAAATGTTTCTTCACATGAAAACACCTATTTGTATGCTTTGCTCATTTTTCTACTGGTTTGTTTGCCTTTTCTATTTGTAGGAATTTATATTGTAGATACCAAGCTTTTTCCTGTGATATATATGTTTCAAATATTTTCTCCCAATCTCTTCCTTGGCATTTAAGCCTTTAATCCATTTTGAAATTTATTATGGTGTTTCATACAAGACTGGAATCTAATGGGATTTTTTTTTCTAGCTGGAAGCCAGACAATTTCACATCTTTTATTGAATAATCTATTGGTCCCCATTAATCTGTATTGCTTTTTGGTGAGGCTCACATGTAGAAGGGTCCATTTCAAGACCATCTATTGTGTTTTAATCAATTGCTCTGAAAATTCTTGCAAATGGGCTTATTATTAATTGCATTATTATATGTGTGCAAGGGGAGAGTTATTTCAAAACTTATTATTTTTAGCATTATATCTGGGGTTTAGCATGATTTTGTCAAATTAGGATGTCAATATTGGTGTGAGAGTCTACAGTGCTTGTCAGCCTGAGAACATCTAGAATTACCCTTGGAAACAGATCTATACATATGCTTCTGAGGGGTGTTGTAGATTGCGTTAATTGAGGTTGTATGATGCACCTGAGAAGTCAGGCAGCACTGATCCACAGGCTGGGTGTTGGACTGTACACAAAGAAAGAGTGATCCACCTAATACTGTATATCTCTATCTTCTTGCTGAGTACAGACACATATGACCAGCTTGCTTCAAGTTCCTGACACCATGACTACTGTGCCCTGATATATTGTACCATAAAACTGTGAACCCAAAGAAACCTTTCCTTCCTCAAGTTGCTTTTTTTTTTTTTTTTTTTTTTTTTTTTTTTTTTTTTTTTTTTTTTTTTTTTTTTTTTGTCAAGTATTTTATCATGGCAACAAGAAAAGTGACTAACACAGTTGGCATGCAGGAAGTTTCCTCAGATGAATGCAGAGTAAGTGGAGTGGATCTATGGACTGCATTGATCTGTAGTGCTGTGGTGTGACATGGCTGCTCATTGTGTTTACAAAGTTATCACCATGTACTTTGAGCTCCTTTCAGATATAAGTCTCCAAGTGATGTGTAGTTTACCAATGCTACACGTTAGTTATTCTTCTTGTCTTTGTTGAGGAAGTTACTGTGTGCAAAAGCTCAGACCCTTAGCTCCCTCTACCCTGTTCTCTATAGGTGGCTCTGCAGAACCTTTTGGTGTGTGTTGTCTTGTTTGACACTATTTACTACCTGTCCCTGAGCATGTGCTGCCTGTCACTCAAGTAAGTGGCATATTGTCTTCAAAAGTGATTTAAAAGTGGCCAAGGAATAAAAGAAGGTTTATACTCGATCTTTGACATGGATCCATGGATTATAGCTTGTGGATTTTTAATGGCATCTAGAATTTTGCTTTGAAAGTAAATGCAAACTAACATTCTACTTTTAGGAATGACCCAATTAACTGCCATGAACAAAGTTAGAACTGGGCAGAATTATACTCCCAGGAAATGTCAAGCCATGCTCTTAGAGAGTTTGTACCAGACAACACCTGAAAGATAACCCATATTCATTTAAGAACTTTCTAAAAGCTCTAGACATGAGTTTTTGATTGCAAGTCAGGGATGCATTCTGGTCCAGGTTCTTACTAATTCTTTAAAGTCATCTATGTGTATGTATGAGTTTATGTACATCATGCCCAAACAGGTACTTTCAGAGTACAGAAGAGGGAAGATGCCCTGGAACTGGAGTTACAGACACTTATGAGCCACCTGATGTGAGTACTGGAAAACCGAACCAAACTTGAGTCTTCAGCAAACTCACTGAGCACATTTAACTGCTGAGCCATCTCTCCAGTTCCATTCTTGATTCATTTTTATTAGCCATGAAAATTCTCTCATCTTGGTGTCTACATTTGTTTAGGGATGGCCATAATTCATAGGAAGGGTTATCATGAGGACAAAATGACATAATATATGTGATCTAAAATTACATTTATTTATTACATATGTGTATGTATGTGGGTGCATGTACCCACACCTGAGTGATGGCTTTCTCTTTCCATAATACAAATTCAAAGGCTCCAACTCAGGTTATTAAGTTTAGTGGCAAGTAAATTTACCCACTGAGCCATCTTTCTATCCCAACCAATGGGTTTTAATGATATAATCTGTCAGCTTGAGACACTTTTGCCACATAATTTTTTATCTTATTTTAGTTAAAATTTTTCCTACAAATTTAAGCTGCCAGAACAATTTTCTTAAAGTAAGTTACATATACTTACAATTAACTTCCTATAAATTGAGTATTTATGTAATTTAATTTCACTATGAAAGCACAGAATTCCATTTCCCTATGCAAATCAATTCCCAAAATAAATGAACTGACTTTCCTAATGGAAAAAATATTATTCAGCATGCTTGCTGACAAATCCACAGAAGAATGTCCAAGGCATACACATAATCTCCACTGTGGCCTTGGGCCAGAGACAGAAAAAGTAGTAAAACTATGCCTACTTTTTCTGGCTCTCTGAACACAGGGATTCAAGATTTTGATATGAGTCTGTAATGAGGAATTTGTTTGTTTCTTTGGTGTGAGAAAAGTTTGAAACAGAATGTCTTTTTTAGTCCAAGATGGCTCCAAACCTCCCTGTACCTCCTGCCTATACCTTCTCAATTGCTGGAATTATAAATGAGTACCATCACTGGATAGACATGGTGGCACAGCCTTTAGTTCCAGCCCTCCAGAGGCAGAGGCAGAAGGCAAAGGCAGGCTGATCTCTTTGAGGTCAACCTGGGCTACAAAAGGAGTTTCAGAACAGCCACGGCTGTTACAAGTCTTGAAAAAACAAACAGACAAACAAATAAACAAAAAAAAATCATGCCATTACATTTAGCTTTTGCTGTTGTTTTTGTTGATTTTAAATAAATACGACTCAAATTATGTGCAGAATTAATGTTATATCAGGTTAATTGTTAGGTTTGCTAATACTCAATCCTCTAGTCTTAACTTCTCAAGAACTGAGATTTTGGGATGAGGGTTACTATTCTCAGCAGGGATGAAGAATTTGAAATAATTGGACTTTAGAGTTGTTGAGAGAGGCAAACTGGTTTATCAGCTGCCCATGATTTCAATCCTCATCACAGTCCAATCTAGGTGTATAACTCCCAGACTCACCTTCAAGAATGGAAAAGGGATCTGACAGATTAATCTCCTTACTTTATGGTTAAAAACTGAAACCCAGAGACCTTAAATATTTTGTCCAAGCTCACAGTCATAACGCAGACTTAGATTTGTGTCTTTTAGCTTCTCTCCATATTAAAAGTTCTTCTCACACATTGGGCAGAACTACCAAGTTTACAGCTGAGACCTCAATAAAATTAAGACTGCTTAATAATAAAAGTGGATTAAATATAGTATTATTACTAATCAGTATGTGTGCTTACCTGAGTTTATATGTACCATGTTTATGCAAGAGCCTACTGAGGCCAGAGAGAAGCCTGAGGCTTGGAAGTTAAAGATGTTTGTGAGCTTCCAGGTCATAAACTGAACCTGGGTCCTCTACATGAGCAATAAGCATCCTAACCCTGGGCAATCTCTCCAACCTGACAAAGTAGATGTCAGTGAGCAGAGAAAGCAATATTGACAAGATATTCATTGGTGGCCATTCTGCCAGCCAGTTTTAAAATGTGCTTTAAAATCCAATGACCTGTCCTCACATGAGCAGAGTGAGGTGCCAAGCCTTGATGCAGAGTTCAAAATTATTTCCCTCAAAGAAAATTTCTCATTTGTAATCTCTCAGGGTGTGGGAACTGGATGTCCTGGCACTACGTCCTTCAAAACACGTCCTTCATGGCTCAACACAAATTATAAAGGTAATTTTTAAAATTTTTTAAAATCTTATCAATAAGTGGAAGAAATGCAAGCAAAAAATATTTTGTTAAGTAGAAAGTGAGAAAACACTAGGCTTCTCTTTTGATATCATCAAAATTTTTAATGTGGAACTGTTGAGGTGGTCCAGTGAAGCCTGAAAACCCGAGTTGAAACCATGAAACCCAAGTGGTATAAAGGGATGCCCAACTTCTGCAAGTTGGACTCTGGCCTTCACATGCATGCATTACAGAATAAATAATACAAGGACATTAAGTAAATACTCTTAGGATGTGGATAAGAATGGTATAAATGGAGGCAGAGGGTTAGAATTCTCACATTCTTGTGTAAATTTTATTTCATTTTCTTATTGGTGAACACACACAATACATATATACATATGTGGGGATATGTTTCAAATTTAATAAAAACCAGTCTGAGATATCAGAGAGATCTACCCACAGTCAGTCTAGGAGGATCAGACAGTGGTAACTCATACCTTTAATCTCAGCAAGGGAATGTCTGGGAGTGGTGACCTACACTCTTAATCCCAGCAAATCTGAGCTTGAGATCATCTTATTTTACAGAAAGAGTTCCAAGCTCCCAGCCAGACAGTGGTGGTGCACACTGTTACTCCCCAGCACTTGGGAGGCAGAGGCAGGAGGATCTCTATGAGTTCAAGGCCAGTCTGGTCTTCAAAGCAAGTTCCAGAACAGCCAGAACTGTTGCACAGAAAACCCTGTCTCAAACAAACAAATAAAACAAAAGGCTGAAGAGATGATATTCTAGACTGTTTTTATTAAATTTGAAACATATACCCACATGCATACATACATATGTGTGTACATACATAAATGCACACATATATGTAGCATTGTGGCATTTTCATATGAACCTGCCACTAAACTTTACTCTTATTTATTTGCCTCTTCCCAGTGCCCTCCCTCATTTTTCCCTGCCTCTCTTGCTAGTGTGTTTCTTAATCTATCCTGCTTTCATGCTGTATATATCCCATTGCAAATATATATATGTGTGTGTGTTTTAAATAAAAGAGAGAGAAATGACAATGTACTAATAGTTAAAGTCTTTGTGAGGTTTGAAACAGAATGAAGAAGAACTTGTATGATGCTGTTTCAGTTTTCAAGAATAGACGCCATGTGAAAAGAAGCCTAGAGAATTCTGCAGCGAGCTGTGCTCTCCCAGTGGTGGTGACAGAGAACCTTCATTTACTGCTTTGCACATTCTTGCTTTGTTTTATTTTTCTTCTCCAAACAAGGCAGACTTTGTTGCAAAGGAAATGTTCTGTAGCACAGAAGGGTGACTGGGTTGGTGACAATTAATTGGATATTTCAAAATAGCTAGCAGAGAGACCTGGAATGCTTCCAGCACAAAGAAATAATAATATATGTCTGGGATGACAGACATGCCAGTGAGCCTGAACAACCCATTACACATCACATACATGTATCAAAACACCACACTACACTCCATAAATAGACATAATTACTATGCATCAATTAAAAAGTTAAAGAAATCCACTTTACTCCAGGAGGAAACATTGAGAAAGAGGATACCTAGACAAAATTTATCTCTCTTAAATTTGGTGTGTTTTCACAATGAATGATTTGGATCTCATAAACTCACAAGCTTGGTGTGTTAATAGATAAACCCCTTTGTTCTGATTATACACAAATCACACTAGTTTTGGGATATTGATGATAAGTTTGCTTCATTGTTAGAAAATTGAAGCTTAATATCATTTTTCTTTTTAAAATAAAGCACACGAACCAGAACAGTTTAAAAACACCTAGATATAGAAAAGAAAAAAAGAAAATAAGTTATAAATCTACTTTCCCATTGCAGTCATTCCTAATATTATGTTAAATCTCATCCTACTTCTTAAAAAATGTATTGTTGATTCTTTAAACATTAAAATTCACTAGGAAGCCATGGGATGATCTTTTCTAGGGAAAAGTATGGAAATGTACAAACTTGCCTGGAGCTAGAAAAAACAGATTTCAAATAAATATGATTTGTATAGGAAACTTGGTCAGCTAGAATTACTGAATTCTAATAAAAAGTTTAGAAAGCCTTCTTCCAAATGGATAACCTTGTTTGGGGGCTATTATTGATTCAATTTTGGGTAGCAGAGAATCTGTCAGAACAAGAGATGTTTATCGTAACAAGGTAGAGGATGTCAAGGATGCTATTAGCTTGCTCTTCATGCACTTTTCTATTGAATTGGATTTGGTTTTTTTGCACCAAGACTGCAAAAATGATAAAAAGTTAGTTAGGAGGAAAAACCGCCAACTATGTACCATGTAGGGGTACCATTTTTTTGTAGGGGAAAGACATAAAACCCATCTGTTCATATTTATTCTTGCCTTTGGGTAGTCCGTGAGGAAGAGATACCACAGGCTTAGTGGAGGAGATTGTTTACTTACAGTAAAGGTCAGCAAAGGTCCTTGATGTCTAACTAAGGTTGCAATTTTATTTTCTGTTAGAAAACATGAATATTTGTGCAAAATTAAGTCCTTTACCTATCAGCTCTTTAATATGGGGGCTTTGTCGGGTAGAGTGCTTTAGTTTTGTTGCTAAGAGAACCTAGTCTTTTCTGATGGGGAGATCAGTTTATGGGCAGTCTCAAAGCTTTGGCCCAGATTTAGTTTCTGGTCTGTTTCAACAACAGTGTTCCTCAGAAGTTCAGATGTAGTAATGACACGGAGAAATATGCATCCAGTAAGACTATTTCATTACTAATATCTTTCTGTTGTATTGCATGAGTTAGTCTAGATAAAACAGTATTCTATTTCCAATCCTGCTCAATGTCCTTGAACTTAATACTGAATTGCTGGTACCCTGACCTCAAGTTTCGTGCCTTAAACCGTGTTCACTTTCAAATCACAAACAAAGCTTAACTGTTCTTTGTCAACTTATGCAAATACAGCTTGTGAAAGACAAAATTTACTTTCTCTAAGCAGCTTTAAGTTAATTTATAAAATCAAATGTTGACAACAGAAGCATCTCTTGAACATGGAATGTGATGTCACACACCTTTAATCTCAGAACTTGGGGGGCAGAAGTGATGGACCTCTGTGGGTTTGACACCATAATGTACTACACAGCACGTCCAGGCTAGCCACAGCTACATAGACCGTGTCTATTTTTAAAAGCTGAGGAAACTGGAGGAAAGTGTACTAGGTGACTTCAATGAGATGCATGATGATGCTTTCTTCATTGGTTTTAGGGTGCAGGGAAGACAGGATAACCTCATGGACAGCTATCTGATGGACAGACTGACCAGGCTTATATTATTCAAAGGGATTTCTATGATATAGAAAATGGAACTGTTGTAAATTCTCCATTCACTTTATAAAACCTATTTAGTTAAATGGAATAAGACATGAGGGATGCCCTGAGAAGACAATTTGCTTGCTAGGTGTCTTTCATATTGTGCTCTGCAATTTCTGGTTTGCTAGTTAATAAATTACCTCCACACAGTAGGAAATAGCGTGATTATTTTACTTTCTGCTCTGCAAAATGTCACATTTGCCTGCCTACACTTATTGATTCCAGGATTATATGAACACACCAATCATTCGATAGGTACTAAAGTGAAGGAAAAGAAATTTTTATGGGACTTGTATTATTTACAAAGGGACTTTGGTGGTGTATCAAATACAGTTGTTAAAGTTGACTGAATCTTGTCCATGAAACTACTATCATCTTTAAAAGCCACCAATAAGGCAAAATGTACAAGGCAAAAGGCTGTCCATTCACATGTCCAAAGCACTAAGATTTATAGTCCTGATCTGTAAATAACTATCTTTTTATATTAACTAAGGGAAACCCCTGTGGGACAGCCAGTGGGTTTGGAAGCATTTCCAGCCACACCTGTCCTTGATGAGGCTTTATTTCACTTATGGTGAAAAATCTTGCTTCTCATATGACTACCTGAAAATACCCCATAATTCCAAAAACACAAAGGAACTTATTTCCAAGCTAAGCACTGTGTATGTTTGTGTCAGAAGAAGAGAAAATTACCATTGAATAAACCCATTTATCTTTTTGTTTCTCAAAACTCAGAATTAAATTTATACATTAATTTTGTTAATATTTAATATTCTTAAAAATTATATTTACAATTCAATAGCAGGTCTGCATGCATGGACTGTATTGTGACTTCGTTTCAATGTTAACCAAAAGAACTGCGAAATGGAAATTATATATTTTTTAAATGTACGAATAATGAAGCTACAAAATGCCAGAAGTTCTTATTCCACGTTTGAAAATGAATAAGAGAACATTTTCAAAACTTATACCAAAAATTCTTTGTACATATGTGCATATAATTAGCAATGACCACATGAGCTCAGATAACCTGTTAGGAACACCTCCATGGGTTGACTGATTCTCCCTCTCTTTGGAGCCACTCATTGCCTGTGGCTCCCCATCCATGGTGGCTTGTCAACTGACTGTGCCCTTGTGCAGGTCTTGTCCAGGTCAGCATATAAACAACGGAAAATGGACTCTGCAGGCTTTATTTAAATTAAAGAAGAAAGGTTATGCATTTCAGAGGGAATGGAGGGGACAAGGTAGGAGGCATACGAGGAGGCAGTAAGAATTATATAATATAGAGTATTCAAGTATAAAATCCTCAAATTTAAAAACTATTAAACTTAAAATAAATTTTTGCAGACTAAGACTTCATGACCTCGTGTTCATTGCATTTCAGAATTGTTAAAGGATTCTTTCTTCTGCTGACAGTGCTTTCAGCGTCGACGGAAGTCACCTGCTTTGTTAGTGGACTGCTTTTTGTTCTGAGAGTGGAGGAATGGGTTTGGGATTATGTGATTTCCATGACTATACTTCATGTAATCATCACATCTGTTGGTAAGCAAGAATCAATAGTGGAAACAAGGGATGTCTATTATATCTAATATATCAACACCACACTTAAGAGGTGAACTTGTACTCTATACAGGAAATGATTCTAACCTGTTTTTCCGATCCAGTGCCCTACTGACCTGCAAAAGTTCCTGCTTTTTCCACATTCAGCTACCATCAGTTTTACATAGGCTTTGCCTCCTTAAGAATATTTTTTTTTCCCAAACCTTTCCCTGAGACCAAAGATGGAGGAATGAAGAAAACCTAGTGTGTTTACAAGTCAATGGTTATTTTTAATAGTTCCGGTTCTGGGCCTGCAAGATGGCTCAGTGGGTAAAGTTGCCAGTCACCAAGTCTGAAGACTTGAGTTCAGTTCCTAGGACCTGGTAGAAAGGAGAAAATGAACTCTAACAAGTCATCTTCAGACCTCCACATGTGTGCTGTGGTATGTGCATAGGTGTGTTTAAAATGTTCCTGTACTCTTGCATACACACACAGGGGAGGGGAGAGTTAACATTAGAAAGGGGTATCATTTCCAAAATGTCTTTGTTTTTAACTGGTGATCTTGGGAGTCAAAATTAGAAGACATTTGCTTTGCAGTTCTTCTACCTTTTACTAAAAGGGTAGTCATGAAAAGTTACACCTCTCACACAGATTTCCTTCACTGCAATAGTGGTGAGACCTGGTGAAACTTTCAATAAGATCCTGAGAAACTGTCTGAAGAGCAGTTAGCACATGAAAGTTACTCAAAGAACGACAGATAGTTCCATCCATCCCTTTGTCCATTTATTGAACCTTTACTCTTCTCTAATCTTTTTTCTTTTCTATCCTCCATTATCATCATCATCATTATCATCATCATTTCAAAAGCATGCTAGCCAAAGTGTGGATCATTTTCAAGCATATTCTATCTCAAAGTCACTGTTGCTTCTCACCAACTTGTATCCCTGGTACCCTGATATATGTCTAGAATGAGCTGCCACCAGCTCAATAGCTCTCATGTCCAAATGCATTGTTACTTGCCAGCTTCATTAGGATTCATGGGCCCCAGTCAATTTATCTTCTAGTTTTAGTATCATTAGACACAAACACTCCATCTCTCCATCAGTTTGTCAGAGAATCACTGTGCAGACCTTCTCCCTCACTGCCTTCTCAGAGTCTCTATTTTACCTCAGGGATCTAAGTTTTCTATAAGGTAGTCACAAGATAGTTGTTAAAAGAAGGGGGCATTTGGGAGTATCATATGGTCTAATCCTTAAGTGTGAGATGGGCTATTAACTCTAGACCCAGAAAAATTGCTATAAAATGCCTGACACATGACATGTATAAACTATTGAACAAATGCTTGATGGAGCATGTCTAGACCAAAGCCAGCAGTGTGGTGGTGCACACCTGTAATCCCAGCTCTCAGAAGGCAAAGGCTGGATGATTGTGAGTTCTAGAGCAGCCTGGGCTACATAGCAATCTCAAGATGATTAAACTAAAAAAAAAAAAAAGTGGTTCAGAGCCCCTAGGGTGCAAGGCACTGGTTGCTTGGGGCAATCTTGGAGTTACCACCACTGCATACCCACCCCTCCAAATGACCTCTGTGACAAGTCTGGAAGTACTCCAAGTATTCACCTTAATAAATAAATGACCTTCTACAGCAGTGGTTCTCCATTTTCCTAATTCAGTGACCCTCATGACATGGTAAGCCCCAACCATAAAATTATTTTTGTTGCTACTTCATAACTATAATTTTGCTACTGTTATGAATCATAATGTAAATCTCTGTGTTTTCCTGTGGTTGTGACCCCTGTAGAAAGCTCATGTGACCCCCCCCCCAAAGGCTTATGAACCATAGGTTGAGAACAGCTGCTCTACAGAAAAACAAATTTGGGCTATCTGGTTTCGTGAATTTGGACAAAAATGTAATATGAATATGTTTGATAAATATCTCTTGGTAAGTTGATAAAGATACATGGACTTCAGCATTTATTTTTTTCCTCTTCTGTTGCAGTTATGTTGGAAGTCCCCTGGACGTCCCATTGGTGGGCAGCTTTAGGTACAGGAATGGCTCAAGCTTAGGATGCTAATTGTTTAACAGAAACAACATTAAGTAGAATAAATGTTGGAAATGGACTTTACCTTAGGCACAGGCATTACGACATTATTCTAAGGTAATAATGATGTTGTCTAAATAATAAAAACCATACATCTTATTAAAGATCGAATCTGCTGATTGTCTCTCCTGGCATATATGTATCCCAGGACAGCCCACATATAATCCACGCCAGACACACTGCATTTCCAGAATGTAGTTGAGCCTAAAAATAGATCAGTAAATACATACACCACACACACACACACACACACACACACACACACACACACACACACACACACACACTCTGCTTCTTTTCATATAATTTGAATCCATGAAGGAACACCAGAAATTTCCCCTTCTGTACTGAGCAAGGTGTAAGTGATATAAGAGAAAGTGAGAGAACCTTAAAAAGACTCATGCCTAGGGATCCTGAGGACCTGGGTGAAGTACAGTGGCCCAGGTAGGGATCAGGGCAGGCAGCATAGGCATTGCTGGCTCACAGAGGCTTAAATCCAGAACATCCTGCGCCTTTTTATATTTATGTGACATCTACCTTAAAGCCAAAGCTGCCCACATTGACCCTTCTTAGTTCTAAATGAATGTACCTAAAGGCTGTATGCCTTGGAGTTGGATCCCATTGAAAGCTTAAATAGGGAAATCAAGTTAAACTGCCAACATGCAGGAAATGAGACAGTTGGTGTCAGTTTTCTTTCTTAATTATATTACGTAATGATCAGAAAGTCCAGAACGAGAAGTGGGGTCACAGCTTCACCATTTGCTTAGATTAATAAACGACCGTGTAAAGCGAAGCCAGGCATCTCTAAACAGATTTTAGTGTTTGTCAAGTATGGAAACTATTTACTTATAAATCTGTTGTATTTGGCTTCCAAATACAAAGATTATGTAATTTGTAAGAAATATTATTCTTTTTGAATTGGCAATAATCGTGTCTAATATTTTCAATCTGTTTTGCAAACAGTAGACAAACTCAAACATATTAATACTCAGTATTAATGGCATACACAGAATTAAAATATTTAGGTTTATCGATTACTTAATATAAGCCAGGGCCTTTGTATATATCTCACCAAACTTTATTATAATTCTGTGGGGGTATTATATTCCAATTTTTCAAATGTGGCAGAGGAAGCTTATGGAATGAGATGACTGAGTTCCCCCATCCACAGGGTAAGTCCTGTAAGTAGCACATTTTTTTTTTTTTTTCTGTGCTGCAGACCACCACCAAAGGCACCTTTGCACTGGGACCCAGGGACTATCCTGCAGAGCTCTCAGGATGCACCAGAGGGAGAGCAGAACTTACAGAAATGTTTGGAGACAGCTACTCCCGGCAGTGCAAAGTGCTCAAGGAGGCTGAGAAGAAGCTAGGATGGCGTCAGAATCAAAAACTCTGGGAGAGCTTCCCTGTCTCTTTCTGACCCTATAACTGGTTCTTTCCATTTGATCCAAACAACAGAAGCATCCAAGACAGGACCTGGGAAGGAAGGCTTGACTGAAAAGATAGCAAATTTCTATTTCCACGTAACAGGATGGCTTTGTTTGTTTATTTTCAAGTATTTTAAATGACTTTGAAGGGCTATTTATAGCATCTTCAGGATACAGTTCCCAGCATAATAGCTGACCCATAATTGTAGAACGAGGTTTCTGGCCCGGACTTTCGGGCCTAACCTCAAGGTTTAGGACCCACTGGCCAGCAGACCCGCAGTCCCACAGTCCCACAGAGACATGCAGATGCTTTCAATAGTTTTTGGCTGATCAGCCTCAGGCCCAGGCATATAACTTGCTAGCTCTCTACCCTTTATCTAACCCATGTCTCTTGTTCAGCCATGCGGCTCGGTACCTTTCTTTAGAGCAGCATAGTTGTCCTCTGCTTCTTCCGGCTTCTCTCTGGCATTCTGCTCTGTGCTTCCTGTTCTCAGAGTTTTCTTATTCTGATAGCCCCGCCCACACTTCCTGCCTGCCTTTGGCCCATCAGCGCTTTTTATTAAACCAGTGGGTGGGACAATTATTTACCATGAAACAACACAATACCCCTACACATAATAGTGTTAATACATATTTATTGTGTAAATATGCGGAGAATTAATAAGATGACTAGAAGCACCAGAGATTTTTCCATAAGTGTAGTAAGTGCATTTGTGTTTCAAATAGAGAACATATTCTGGTGGATTATAAGGGGAGCTGTTGAATCTTTACCCTTGGAGCATTGAAAGAAAATAATTAATTTTGTAAATTATCATAAATATTAAATGTTTTTATGATTATATCACATGATACTTCACCTTTATATCAGATAGTTATATAATTATATACTTGCATATAAAGTAGGAGAATAAAAGATAATTTTGATGTAGTCCTGAGGACTGCTCAAGGACTATCATTCTGAGACTGTACAAAACCAAACCCTGGACCTAAACTCGTGACACACTCCATTCTCTTCAAAAATAACATTGTCATGTCGACAATAGTACAGGAAGCAACTAGACCATTATGAATATTTGCTCACACTGGAAATTGAATCCATCGATCATGTAAGTAGTAGTAAGAAAGTTAACCAATGGGCTGGCAGGATGGCCACTGAGTATCTTTAGTGCCCATATGATCTGAACTCACCACTACTTACTTTCACACCCATGGTCCACTTCCCAACATCCACATGGTAGCTAATAATCGTCTGTAACTCCATATCCAGATGCTCCAATGCCTTCCTCTGGCTACTGTGGGCATTGTAAGCATGTGGCGCAGGACATATATGCATGCCAAACACTCATGCACATAAAATAAAAATGAGTGAATCCTTAACAAATAAGAAAAATGATGAATCAAGCCTTTTCTTTCACCTCAGCGAGCCATTGTCAACAGCAGTGAATTATCTCTAGTGCTGGTATTGTCTGTATTTGCTACTTTCATATCCGTAAGGCTAAAGTATTAACTTCCTACTTTTTTGCAGTATTATTTAGTACATTCAGATAACACACATAGAAAGTACTGAGGTTTTTATCTGGCATAAACTTTTCAAAAATGCAAATTTTAATAAGCTCCCAAAAAAGGTGCTAAAATGAAAAAATGGGTGTGTGTATTAAGGACTGTACATAGAGGTTAGGGATGTGGAGTGCCTGCCTGGCCTGTTTATTATCCCCAATACAGGAAAATGTTGCTGTGCAAACAATGATTTTCTTCTAACTGCATCTATAACACACAGTCTACTGTACCAGGGCCCTGGCCATCTCAATGCCAGAAAAAAAATTGCCTTTTGAACATAATAAACTAGTTAAAGGGATTTTTGGTATTAATAGCTGGGGTTGTTTTAAGAAGTGGGATTATTCAGACAACAGTCACAGTATGACACCTTCAAGTAAAAATGTAAAATGGCTAAGAGTCTTGGGAAGGTTGTCTCTCATTGGACATGTGTCTGTGTATGAGGAAGCCAGTAATCCTCGGGGCTTCTACCTCAGGGCGGCTTACCTGTCATGGGCGCTGTGCTGTTAGTGGCATAGAGGTAGCAGCAGATTTATGAGGACTCTGTAATTGGATCGATAGTGGTTGGATCTATATTTTAAAGCAAACAAGAATCACCGAGCAAATGAAACAAGAATTGAACATTTTATTAAACCAAAAAGCACATGTAGGTTGAGTTCTGACTTTAAAAACTCTTCTTCTATTAAAAGTAAATGTGGATGGTTTCCTACTACAATTAAAAAGATCATTTATAATTGTGTGAGTGTGTGTGTGTTGCATAACAGCGTTATAGATAGTAACAGTAATATCACAAAACAAAAGCAACAGCCAGGTCTGGTAAAACACATCTGAAATGTTACACCCGTAAGACATGAATGGGATTGTTGAGTCTATCCTGGGCTACATAGCATGACTGTCTAAACAACAAGAAAGGAGTAACAACACAAGCACATGGCAGGCAGATAAACCGGAAGGATTAAGAATTGTGAATTAGATGGCATGAGCTCTGACATCACATCTCTGAATTGCTGAGTTTTAAGGGCTCTTCGCCATTGATTTGTGCCTATTCCCCAAAGGAAGTTCTAAATTTCAATGATTTACCAGCCCCAGAATATATGCTACTCTCTTCACTGATTCTGTAAATGACTTCATTGCAAATGCTATGTCATTTTCAGGAACATTATTTTAGTGATGGCAATTGTTCTTATTCATAATCTTACCAATGAATTATTCATTGCTGGCAGTTAACCAGAACTTCTTTTTATTTACTTGCAGTTTCCAGCTTAATTTCAATGATATGTGGAGGCCAGATTTTAGCATACTGTTTGTTCAAAGACAACTTTATCTATCCAGATCTGGATAATTTTTAACAGTACAACTGGATTCATTTACCATCGAATTGCTATGCCATAAATATTGTGTCAGAGCTTTATCCCAGAATGAATCACTCAGTATACCTTATAACTATAAAAAGCATAGAAGTTAATGGAGAGCAGAGTGTTCTTAGTAAAGAATTCATAAGCAAAATTTTGCAAAACTTCTGAAATGAGATGTTTCTGGAAAATGAATTCATAGAATATTAGTTCTCAATAATGTTAATGTTGTTAAAGGAAAAACGTTTAATATTTGTAGTCTCTTGGGGCTTGAGAGATGGCTCGGTGGTCAAGAACACTTGTTGTTCTTGAAGAAGACCCAGGTTCAGTTCCCAGCACCCATATCAAGCAGATGACAACTTCCTGTTATTCCAGTTTCAGGCAAGCTGATATCCTCTTCCAGGCTCTATGAGAACCTGCAAGCATGTGGTACACAACATATATTCAGGTACACATGTATACACATAAAATAAATTTTTTAAAAAGGAATTGTTTAACTCTATGACTTAAGCAGAACATATTTGTTTCAGCATTTAACAGTCTTTTGCACACTAATGCTAGTCAACATTTTCCCACAGATGTTGATATGTTGTGCTAATTTCATGGATTCCAAATAACCTTCCCAAAACCCTGTTGTACTGATCTGATACTGGTTGGGAGAATTTAGAGTGTGGTATACACTGTGCATGGTTTCTCTAGCATATATAGGTGGAAAGCAATTACAGAAGAGGGTAGATTTGAAATCACTGCAGATCTCAACACCAAAATTAGATCCCATTATTGCAGCACAGTATTTATTCTGGGCTAGAGCACTTCTTATAAAAATTATTGCTTTTTTTAAACATTGCTTTCTATTCCTGTCACCCGACTGCGGTCTTATAACATAGTACTTCTACAAATTAACATACATCTAATTTACCTGGGGATCTTGTTACACTGCAGATTCTGCCTTAGAAGGAATGGGCTGGAGTCCAGATTCAGTAAAAATGCTCATAAAATGCTAGCGCTGGGGGTGTGGGGGCCACATTCTGGGCAGGATAAGTCTCCATGGTTTGGGGCGTGCAACATAAAATAAAATCAACAAATCTGAAAACAAATTAAAACCTGAAAGGAAGGGCCTTTTTAAATCCTCAGTGATCACAGAGTAAGGTAGCTGTGAAAGCTCCGAAATGATACTGTTTGTCTCCTAATTAAAACTCCATTGGCAGCTGAAAAGTGACTTGTCAGGGTTCTAACACAATTCAGTCCTGCTTCAGGAGAAATGTAGAGACCCAACCACCCCTGAAGACACTGGGGGGGAGTGTGAGCCTCCAAAACGCACACTTGTGGAAGATATTTTTAGAGACATTGAAAGTGCCTACATAAATTTGTTAATTAAGAAAGATTTGGTTGATTAAGTACTTTTTAATATAATGAGAATTAAGTTCCACTACTAAATCAGAACAGCAATCTCTCCAGACTCCAATCTTAATATCTCAACATTGTGCAGGGCTGCTTAATTGCCATGTTTATTTTCAGGATTAGGGTTCTGCCTACTCAGGTAATTACCGTCCTCTTAATCTTGCTGATCCAAAGAATAATGGTTTTTCTCTGTCCTTCACTAAAATGATTCTGTGACACCCCTTGATGCACAAAAATTTAAAAATAAGCCAGAATGTATATTTTAGTGTAAAAAAGAGTACATTTCAAACATATCAGCTAAGAATCTGCTTACATTATTCTTTCTACAACCTCCCAGGGGACAAGGATTATTATCATTTCATTACTTCCTCAGATCCCATTGTTGCAACTGGGCAGAATCCTTCCTGGTGTTATGATGCATGATTTCAGAACTAATATTTTTATGTTTTTAAGGAAAATATGGTAACCAAACACGGATATCTCTGTATATATTTTATAATATAAAATTTATCATGTAAATGTGTATATATTTATAATGTAAACTGACACATATGGTCCTTTAATTACTTTTTACTTAACAGAGTTATTATAAAGAAGTTTGCTGATAATGAGGAAATATACAGGAAGACCATTTGTTCCTTCCAGTCTGCCCTAGAACTGTTTCAAGCTTTATGGGTTCTGTTCACTGATTTACCTCAGGGTCTGAACTGAGGTCTAATGTCATGCTGTCTAGAATCACCGAACTGTAGAGGCCATCCAGAAAGAATGATAGCAAGTGGGTTTATGAGGCACTTTTGTTTTTGTCAAATATCCCAAGGAAAAAATAAATATGCTTCTTGGAGTTGTTGCTCTATGAACTTTAGAACCTGGATAGCTGGGAACATAAAACTCAACGAAGTTATCCACAGATGTGACATGCAGAAGAATCCTCAGTGAAGGAGCAATGGACTCTTGTTTTCCAGGAAACTCCTGCTGTCAACCAAAAGGCCCAGGAAACATAATAAAACTTTGAGAACGTTGTACATTTTTAGTAGAAAACAGTAAACATGGAAGTTTTCCTATTTATCATTTCTTACTTACCTGATGTCACTTATATGTGCACTCTCATTCTATGTGAATGTTCTCAGTTGTTCAGCAACAATGAATCCAAACGCATCTTTAAAAAAAGCCGAGTTAGTTACTATGTGACATTTTTCATCTAAAAAAGAAACAGGTGTGTAGAAAATCCGTATTATCATCAGAGCTGTGGGACATTGTGGCTGCATCCAGTACTACACAATGTCTTGGTAACTTCTGTGTTGGATCAGTAATTGAGAGCTGATTTTTTTTCTTTCATGAATATCCGGCATTACTGAATCTTTACGTGAAAAAGTGTAGGCCCTGTTATTTCAAAACAGAAATAACAATTAGTTGTTAGTGATTTTAAACTTGAAAAGGATTTCTGTGATCTTGAACTCTAAGCCTTCTTTCTTCACTCTATGTTACTCATTTCTTGCTCACCCCAATCAGCGAAGGGAGGGCTGCTCTCCTAGACCTAGGACCACTGACTTTCATTCAGCACTGTGCTTCACCTGTGGTTTCAGTGGGATGAGGGCTGGAGACACTTTCTGTGCGCCCCCCTCCCTCCCCCCCTCGCCTGGGGAATTCTTTTTAGAAACCTCTCAGGTGAAGCTTGATGTGATGGTTAGTTTTAATTGTCAATTTGGCACAACCTAGAATTACCTGAGAAGAGCCTCTTGAGGGATTGTCTACATCAGCTTGGCCTGTGGGCCATGTCTTAAGGGGATTGTCTGGAGTGCCTTAATTAACGTGGGAAGGCCCTCTCTCCTGTGGGTGATGCCTTCCGCTTGTGGCTCAGGTAAAAGGAAATGGAAGAAGGAATCCTCTCTGCTTTTTGCTTGCTTGAGCTCCACTCTCACTGGTGAATTCCTCTATCTTATTGTTGTTACTGCCGATTCCTTTGCTGGCATTAGAACTTCCGGTTTCCAACACAGACTGAAGATCAGCAGCTTTCTAGGAGCGCTCCAGGTCTTTGGTGTTGAGATGGGACTAAAGAGACAGCCGTTATTGAGCTACTCTGACAGCATTGTCTAATCAAATTTAATAAATATCCCTTTACTATCACTATATTCTCTTGACTCTGTTTTTATAGCAAACTCTGACTAACACACCGAGATTTGAGACTTAAGTGTGGAAAGAACGTCAGGACAAGTCAGTATGAAGCAGAGCTGGAATTAATTAACACAAGACTCTGTGGTGGTTTGAAAGAAAAATGGTTTCTAAAGGAAGTGGTTGTTGGAATAGGTACTTTCTTCTTGGAGGAAGTGTGTTCCTGTAGGGGCGGGCTTTGAGGTCTTTTTCTCAAGTTTCACTCAGAAACTTGACAGTTAGCCGGCTTCCTGTTGCCTGTAACATGTAGCACTCTCAGCTCCAGCACCACATCTCCTGCAGGCCACCATGCTCTCCATCAGGATGAACCCCTGAAACTGGAAGTAAAGCCGTCCCAGCTGAATGAGCTCTTTATAAGAATTGCCATGGTCAGAGTATCTCTTCATAGCAGTGAAAACCGAGACTAAGACTTTCAACATAGACTTAAGCATGAGAGTTTACGAAAGGAGAGGCCACTGGAAGTTTGACCATGTTCCAGTGAATATATAGACAAAAAAAAGCCAAAACAAAAGAAGACTGGGGATGGGGTGGAAGGGTGGAAGGGTGGCCATGAGAGGAGTGAGAACCGAGTGTGAACAAGAGAGGGGCACCAAGGGAAAGAATAAGACACACCTGAATATATGACTGTGGCTTTTCAAAGGACTGTTGTGCTACAACCACACGGAGAGTTTTGGTGGCTCCAACTAAGAGCTCAAAGAATTCCTAAGAAACGCTTTTTTTCACTTCTTTTCTTTCTTTATTTTTCTTTCATTAATTCTTTACTCCTGCTCCCCTTCTTCTTGTTCTTGATAATAGATTATAGGGAGGCTTTAGTGGTATCTTCGATCGGATTGCATTGTAATCTAAAAGAACTATGGGTCACCAAAGCTTAGAACTTTTTAAAACTATAAATGGAGTTCTTTGTGAGAGTCTCACGTAATTTATGTTTACAACTTAAAAAGGAGGAAGGCCCTCTACACTTGGAACCAGAAATATAACTGTGATTTTAATATTTTTATTTGAAACATGTCTATATGAATGGAATATTGTCTTGGTATAGTCAACACTCATAGCAAAGGTTGACTGTGTTGGCAATTCTTGACTCCCAGCTGGTAAAAGACTTCAACCAGATTCCCAGGTGGTGGACTCCTTTCCCTCCGTGGGTGTCCTTAATTTTCCCTCTGTCCTTCCTTAATTCACAATAAGTTATTAAATGAATTAGGTTTCATTCATTCACACATACATTCATTGGTTCTGAAGATGAACTCAGGGCTCATGCACTGTAAGCAAGAGTTACTCCTCTAGCCCTAAATTGGGTCTTAATTGGCCATTTACCAAAGATACTGTCAAATACATTGAATTCTAACTTAATAGGAGTTCCACCTTCTTTTTCCTAAAATGCTTCAGAATCATTTTTTTTAAATTTTCTGGAATTTAAAATTTTCAGAACACTTCAGGCTTTCAGTCTTTTACTTGATACTAGTACAACTTCTGTAAACTAAAATTTATACTACATTTATCGAATTGGATTTTGTGGTTTATTTTCTAGCATGTTCCATGTGGTTATCAAATCTTCTAATGAGAGCATCAGTGGTACTTGGGTGTGGATTCCAAGCATGTCCTCCTAGGAAATTGCAGAAGATTGCACAGATGCTAATGAGATGATGCCTTATATTTCGTAGAAAACTTTGGTTCCCAATGCAAATATCAAAGTCTCCTCCCCCCAAAAAAAACCAAGTATGACAAGTCATTGTACAAAGGTATTGGATGTTAGAATATTTTCACTGATCTCTGGCTACTGATCTCCCCTTTTTTCCTCCACCCTTGGTCTTTGTATAAGATAATTGCACATGAGCTGGTGTTTTTTTTTAGAGCCCATTCTCTATGGTGAGATGCCTTACTCAGTCTTGATGCAGGGGAGAGGGGGAGAGGTTGATGCAGGGGAGAGGGGGAGAGGTTGATGCAGGGGAGAGGGGCTTGGTCCTTTGCCAACTTGGTATGCCAACCTTTGGTGTCTACCCAAGGGAAGCCTTACCCGCTATGAGAAGTGGATGGAGATGGGATGCTGAGGGATATTGCTTCTGTACACTGGAAAGATTTGTTGCTCATATTGGTTTAATAAAATGCTGATTGGCCAGTAGGAAGTATAGGCGGGTCTAGCAGAGAAGGAGAATTCTGGGAATTGGAAGAGAAGAGCAAGGACACCGGCCAGACGCAGAGGAAGGAAGATGAGAATGTTGCTCTGAGAAAAGATACCAAGCCACATGGCTAAACATAAATAAACGATATGGACTAACTCAAAAGTATAAGAGTAGGATAGTAATATGTCTGAGTCATAGGCCAACCAACTTGTGAATATTAATCATTTAAAGTAGAAAATACATAAGGACCTTTAAAGTAGGAAATATATAAGACTTTGTGTGATTATTTAGGACTGCTGGTATGGACCTAGGAGCTCTGCTGAGTCAGAGACTTCTGACTACAGTGGGATGGGGGGAGGTGGAGGCAGTGGGAGAAGAGGAAGGAGAAGGAACAGTGGTTGGTATATAAAATGAAATAAATAAATACATACACACATAATTAAAAAGTTGATCCTACTCTGAGGCTGAACACATATTTTGTGTCAAAGCCTATACAAGCCTCAATCACAATGAAAATTTCCATAAACAAAAGAGCCAGAAACAGAGCTCTAAATAAGTTGCCCTGAGACCTGTCTAGGTTGGCAAAAGTAATCACAGGAATATTTGATAGCAACTCTATTGCTTTCATCTCAAAAAGATCAGTTTACTCGAATGTGTTGTGTTCCCGGGTGTCGCTGTAGGCAGTGCTCCTGATAGCCTCACCCTGCTTTCCTGACTCTACCTCATGGGTAGGATAAGGTAACTTCCCCTTCCCACTCTCTATACCCCAAAATTAGGTGATACTGGAAGCTCCCTGAAAGTTTAGAGTGAGTGAGGGGCCCTTGTATTTCTCAGGAAATAGTAAGAGCACAGCCTTTTGTAAGGGCTCTATAATGGACATATCTCTGCTTAATCAACATTAACACACCCCCTCCCCAACACAAAAGAACTCCTCTAGAATACTTGGACAGGCAGTTCCAGGGAGATATAGTGTAATATAGATCAGAGTACAATATAAGATACACATCACAGATGTCTCAAAAAAACCATGTCAGTTGGAAAAATATGACCCTATGGAAGAAAGAACATTTAAAGTAGGAAATAATTTCAACCACAGAAGAAAAAGCAAAACAAAATAATGTAAAACAAATATATAAATATTTAGTACTTTCCTTCAAAGGGGATATTAATACTTGCAATGAGAACAATTGATAATCATATAAAAACAGCTGTATGTATGTGTGTGTGAGAGAAAGAGTATGTGTAGAAAGGGAGACACTGTGTGTGTGTGAGTGTGTGTGTGTGTGTGTGTGTGTGTGTGTGTATAATTTAGCAATCATGGAAGTGAAAATTCAGTCATTGCTATAAAAAGATAACTACACAAGATAATTAGTGATATAAATACAGCTGAAGAGAAAAATTAATGACATAAAAAAAGCATTGAGACGTACACTCAAAATTCATCACTGGGGGGGTTGAAAATATAGATGGTATTTTGAACTACAGAAGATGTCTTGAGAAGCATCAGCAAGCATTTAACTAGTGCCTACAAGTAAAAATTGTAGGAGAGAAAAAGCTGTAGACCACCATGGTAGAAAGAGTATTGAAACTGCTGACCTGTGTGTTTCTAGATTTAACTAAATGGCACAAGTAATGATGTGGCTTGAATATGAAGAGAGTATAAGGAAATTAGATAAGGAATGTGATGAGCATAAAGTCATTGGAAACAGTGCAAGAGAAGAGGCTTTTTTGAATGTTGGTCAGCTTGAGTCGCAAAGCCCATCACAATGGATATAGTTCTGTTGCCGCCAGCCTACTACATCCTAACTTCTGAAGGATCAGCTAAGGATTCGGCCATGCTGATTCTATCTGATCTATAAAACAAAAATCTGTTGGAAACTACAATCCCTAAATAACAAAGAGGAAGCAAATCTTGCCTGATCTGATATTTCCATTGTCTTGATTTGTAAAGTCAAGGAAAGGAATCTATAAATCATACAAACATATGGAGCTTAAATAACTGATTGATGAGTGAATCAAAGAAGAGCTTAATACATTCCTAGCATTAAATGAAAATATAACACAATAAAACCTCTGGGACAGATATAATGAAAGCAATTGTGAGAGGGAAATCTGTATCTCTAAGCATGCATATGTAAAAACAAGAACAAACAAAGGCAATATGAAGATTACAAATAAATGGCTTAACAATGCAATTCAAGGATTTGTATAAACAAGATAAACCAAACCCAATTGGCAGGAAGAAATAATAAAAATCAGAAGAGAAATAAATGAAATAAACACAAAGAAAAGAATCATGGAATCTAAGAGCTGGTTCTGTGAAAAGATAAACAAGATCAGCAGATCCTTAGCTTACTAAGCAAAAGAGAGAGGGAGGGGGCAAGGACTCCAATTAAAACAATCAGACATGAACAGGAAAGGATTATAACAGACATAAAAGAAATTCAGAGCATTACGTGGGGCGACTTTCAGAACCTAGACTGAACTCTATGAAGTCAGGAAATGGAAAGAAGTAGCATTTCTACCTTCCTCAAAACCACCAAGGTTAAAATTAAAAAGAGATTAACAACTGAAAAGGTATATTGAAACAGTAATGAAGATATTCCAAATGTGAAAAGTGCAGGCCAGATGGATTCACAGGAGAACTCTACTGAACTTTGAAAGAATTACGACCAATACTTCTCAAATTATTTTTTAAAAATAGAGTTGGAACATTTTCAAACTCCTTCCATGAAGCCAGTGTTACCCAAACTAGGAAACGATGTAGCAATGAAAGAGAAAACAATGAGCCAATATCCATGAAAAACAGACAAAAATTCTTGCAAAATGAACCGAAGCACTCAGGAAAAAAGACCATGCACTATATCCAAGTTGGTTTTATCTTTAGAGATGAGGGAATGATCCTCATATAAGTCCACAGATGTAATGCACCACTTAAATGTACTTAATGACAAAATTTATATGATCACCTAAACAGATGAAGAAAAGGCCTTTGACAAAGTTGAACATGCTCATGACAAAAGCCATAGAGAGAGTATGACTGAAGGGAACATACTTCATTATAATAAAGGCTATATGTGACAAGCCCAGAATCAATATCCTGCTGTGGAACAATCTTTGTACACTGTGACTATGTTTTACTCTCCAGGTTAATAAAGAGCTGACTGGCCTGTAGCTGGGAAGGAAGAAATTGGGGGGGGGGGGGAGCCAGACTAGGAGGATGCTTGGGAGTCAACAGTCAGACATATAAGGAGAAGCATGGAAAGTACATAGAAGAGGTAAATGAGCCTCAGGGCAGCACATAGATGAATAGAAATTGATTAATTTATGAGAGCTATCTACAAACAAACCTAAACTATCAGCTGATCATTTATAATTAATATGAAGTCTCCATGTAATTATTTGGGAAAGCAGAACTGATGGGTGGTCCCAATGAAAAATTGTGCCTACAAATATCTTCCTAAATGAAAAATAAAATTATGCAGTCTCATTAAAATCAGAAATCAGACAGGACTATCCACCATCTTTATTTTAGTAAATTCTTGAAGCATTAGCTGAATTTAGGGAACACAAATAAGAAAACAAAGCCAACTATCCCTGTTTGGGGATGACATGGTATTATAGATGGTGGATCCCCATAATACCACCAGGAGCGATCAACAATTGAAAAGAAGTGGCATAAGATAAAGCCAATTTACAAAAATCAGCCTTTCTATACATCCACAACAAACATACTTAGAAAGAGGTCTTGGACATATTCCTATTCACAATTATCTCTAAAGAATTAAATACCTAAGAAGAATAAACCTCAGCAAGAATGTAAAAGATCTCTACAATGAAAACTTTAACTCTAGAGAAAAGAGAGAGAGAGAGGGAGAGATTAAGAGAAAATGTAGGCAATGGGGAGAACTTTTGCGCTCATGGATTGATAGAATTAATATTGTTAAGATGACCATCCTAGTCAAAGCAATTTACAGATTAAATGTAATACCAATCAAAATCCCCATGACACTCTTCACAGAAATGAAAACATGTATCCTTAAATTCATATGGAAGCACAAAGGACCCTCGGCAGTCAAAGCAGGCCTGAGAAAAAAATAATTGAGTTGGAGGGATTATCTTTCCAGATGTAAAGTTATATTATAGAGACACCATTATAAATGCAGCATGATATTAACAGACAAATAGGCATGTAGATCAATGCAGCAGAATGGGAGACCCAAAGATGAATGCATGTGACGAGCGCCATCTCAGATTTGACAAAGATTCCAAAAATTGTATACTGGAAGAAAGACAACACCTTTCATAAATGGAGCCAAGAAAACTGATGTTCATATGTAGAAGAATTAAATTAGATCCCAACCTATAACCCCATATGAAAAAAATCAGCTTCAAATGGGCCAAGGCCCTCAAACTCAACATGAAACTACTAGAGGAAATATAGGCAGTGTCTACAAAACACAGAAATAGGGCCATTCACCCAGGAATTAAGCTCTACTCAGGAACTGACAAACTGGACTCCATAAAACTAAAAAGCCTGTTTAGCAAAGGAAACAATTAACTGAGAAAAGAGGAAACTCACTGGGTGGAAGAGAACTTTTGCTAGCTACACAGCTGATAAAGGATTCATAGGCAGAACATGCACAGAACTAAAAACCCAAAGAATCAAGAAAATAATTGGCCTACTTAAAAATGGACTATGGCTTTAAACAGAGAGTTATCTGTGGGAATGCCTTTATGTATGCTGTGAATCTTAATCTTTAAATAAAGGAGCTGTTTTGGGCCATGACAGGCACCATAGAAGAAGTAGGAGGAGAAATCAGAGCATAGGTAGGAGAAGCAGGGCGGTGTCAGAAAGACTGAGCCAGACACCAAAGGAACAAAATGTAAGGAACACAGGTGAGCCACGGGCCACGTGGCCGACAGATTAATAGAAATGGGTTGATTTAAGATGTAAGAGCTAGCTAGCAATGTGCCTGAGCCATAGGCCAAACAGCATGGACTTAATATAAGTGTCTGAGTCATTTCTGGGGGCCTGAGCGGCGGGCGGCTAAGCGGTCTCTGGCGGCAGGTCTGTAGGTCTGGGCATCTGGCCGCCCGAGACCAAGAAACCCCATTGCTACAGATGGCATCTAACGTGGTGCAATTATCCACTTAAAGCCTGAGAAATATTAGAAAGAGTTCTAGATCACAGAAACTGAGCCAAGGCAGCTTCCAAATTGTATATACAAAATGGGTCATTATACAAAGAAAGCGTGGCATCCGGGTCACATTCAAAATGGCACCTGAGGACTGGCGCAGGCAGTGTAAGCTGCAATCAGGCGGGTTCCTGAAATCTCACAGAAGACTCAGTAGCATGTGACTGATTTTAGATTTCTGTTTATTTTGAACAAAAAGGAAACAAAGATGGTTTCTTAGTAGCAGCATTTTCTTGGGCGTGCTCTGTTTGCTGGCCACGAGCGGAGATGCGGTCTTTTTAAGAGAACTTACTGATTCAGCTGTATTTGCAAAAAACTATGTGGCAAGAGAGTGAGAGTATTTTAAAAAGCTCTTCTAGTTGGAAAATGATTAAAGATTCATAATAAAACAGATTCAGATTTTTTTAAAAAAAAACCTGTAAATGGGTTACAATGTGTGTAAAAGGTACATACATAATCTTCAGAGAGAAAAGAGAGAAGATAAAGTCTTTAAAAAGAAAAATAGAGTAATAAAAATATAATAAGCCACGTAAAGATGGAAAATAGACACAAAATCTGGATTTTGGTTGTTATTGTGTTTTCTTTTAGTTTTTTAACTGTTAATGAGCTAACTACAGAAAGACAATAGATTGCAAATGCAAAGACTACTAAGTTAACAAGAATATATATTTTAAAGGTATTTTGATTTTGAAATTTATGTCTAAGGATTTATTGCTTTGGAAGAGTTCTGCTTTTGTTTCCACCGAAGATGAGAACCTGTGAATTGCTTCCAGGCAAATATGGTTTCATCAATCAAGACCCCCTGAAAAAACCTCTGACGGGAAGAGATGGCGGTATCAGCTTCAAGACTACAGATTATGATCCAGTCTCAAGAATCCGTGAGATTTCCAACGCCCCTTAATCAGCAGGAAGTAATAATAGAAAACTACGCCCCAATTCCCAAAATATTGTTTATAAATGTTTTTTCATTATAACTGTCTATTTGTCATAGTTAATCTCTTTCTAAGAAGAAAAAGGGGATATGGTATAGCAATGATTTTTTTAAAAAGTTAGATTATTGAATTTACTTAGATCAGGAAATCAGCTGTTAATCTCAAAATGTTTTACATTGGTATGGATTTTGGTTTATTGATACAAATTTAAGGTTAATTCTCTTATGCTATATGTATTTTCTACTCTTGTTTAAGATATGATGTTTATGTAACTGATTTAAAATTGTAATGTATAATTAAGAAATGCATGTTAGTTAGATTTTTAGGTATACAAAGATATAATTCAATTAGATAGGTAATCTTCAAACACTTCTAAGACCTACAGAATATGGCATTTAAAATGTTTTAAGAGCTTAGACTTTTCTGGACAGTGAGACAGGTCTGCTCCTGGCAGCACTAATTTACTTTAAGAGAAAAATGGGCATTGAAGAAACTCCATATGGAGTCTATTTGTGGCAATGGCTAGACACTGGACAAGAACCTGTTCTTATATTGACTGCTTGACAGTGTGCTGTTTAAACTAGACATGCAGGTTCCATAGGAAGATGACCTCTGAACTTTGGCAGAACAAGCCAAGATCATCATTCAGGTTCCTGCTTTACAGAGAAAACAGTCAGACATTCTTCAGGACTCGAGGAGAAGCAACTGATGAACTGTGCCAGAATGGGAAGAGCAGATTTTCTGCTTCACTGAAATGAAAAGAGACTCTGGGCCTGTAGGCTGAAGATGGATGCCCCAACTTTATAAAGGAACTTTGGGTGACTATCCAGGCAGATAGGTGTCATCTCTGTCCTTTCTAGATTTTAGAAGACGCTTGCACTTCTGGTTTACTTGGATAAATAATCCTTCTGTGGTCTTTGATGTAGTTGAAGATTAGATAGTTATAGGTATAGTTTTTCTTAGTCATTTAAAAGATATATTGGATATAAAACTTTAGATTCATAAAGATAAGGTAGATGATAAGAGTATTTTCTTTAATTTTGCTAAATACAAATAGACTAGATATTATAACTAGTTCTTGCTTGATGGCTATTTTATTATATGTAATTTTGCTATGTTAAAATTGAAACCTTCCTTTTTGATTAGGCAGAAAGGGGGAAGTGATGTGGGAATGCCTGTCTGTATGCTGTGAATATCAATCTTTAAATAAAGGAGCTGTTTTGGGCCATGACAGGCACCATAGAAGAAGTAGGAGGAGAAATCAGAGCATAGGTAGGAGAAGCAGGGCGGAGTCAGACCGAGCTGAAGCTGCCCAAGGAGCAACATGTAAGGAACACAGGTGAGCCACGGGCCACATGGCGGACAGATTAATTAGAAATGGGTTGATTTAAGATGTAAGAGCAAGCTAGCAATGTGCCTGAGCCATAGGCCAAACAGCATGAAGTTAATAGAAGCGTCTGAGTCATTTCTGGGGACCCGGGCGGCGGGCGCCTAGCGGCCTCTGGTGGCAGGTCTGTGGGTCTCAGACCTCTGGCCGCCTGGACCAAGAAACCCCCACTATTACAGTTATCAAAAAAGAAGCAAAGATAATTAAGAAATATCTCAAAAATGTTCAATATTTTCAGCAACCAGGGAAATGCAAGTTTAAATTATTATGAGGTTTTTATCTCACCTCAGTCAGAAGGGTCAAGGTCAACAAAAGAGCCAACAACAGTGCTGGAGGGGGTTTGGGGAGAAGGGACCCTTCACTCAGCGTTGGTGTAAAACACACTTAAAGAAGTAGTTGAGAGATGGGGACAGGTAGGTGGAGGTAAGAGTGGAAATGATGTAAATGTAGAACTTATGCATGAAATTCTCAAATAAGTAAGTACAAAGAGAGTAAAAGCAGTCTTGTTTGTTTTCAAATCTCACAAAGCATCGATCCAAAAGTTGTACAACTATAAAAGAGAAAAATAGTACATTGGTCTCACTTCTGAAAATATATTCAAAATCAAGGTAAAAATTGGGTCAGTTCCCAGGAAGTCCATAAAGACAATATTTAATAGCAAGTGGCTTTTGTGTTCATCAAAAGAAGCTGTAGTTTGGCTGAAGGAGAAATAACAAATAGGCAACACAGCATTGTGTGAGATGCTGCACACAGCACCGTGTGAGATGCTGCACACCAATAATGATTTTTAAAATAACCCAATGCATGAAGCTAAGGGGATCAGAGAACATGCTGGCTATTTTCTATCATCAGAAAGCTCTCCAAATATTTATCATGCATGCAGTTCTGCTAGCAACTGAGTTAGGCTCTGTCACATATGAAGTCTGACCTGTCTGTCCTTTAGATGAACATATCACCCCAGCTTCCTCAAAGACTCACAGATGTCCAAATGTTGACAGTGCTGGGTTCTGTGAACACAGTGAATTCTGCAATCCAAAGCTTCAATATCTTTAGGTTCTTTCCTTTCCATAGAATATTCACTTCATGGTTTAGTCAAACTTTAACATTTATTAAAACTGAATTATAAGATGACTTCCTTGAAATATTGACAAGTATCTATTTCTTTCTCAACTGAGGTCGCTTTAATTACCTATGCTGTAGCTCACTTTGCTCTTAGCTCGGATGTAATAATGCCCATGAGCCTCCTGTCCAGCTGTCTGTAAAACACTTCCAAGTCCGCCCACCCAGTTGATCTCTAAGGCTGGGAGTGTCATAACTGCTCCCATTTTGTGGAGGAGAAGCCGAAAACCACTACCGACATTTCAGAGGTTAGAAGTCAGATGCTCCTAAATCCTATAAGAAAAAAAAAAAAAAAAACAATAATAAACAAAAACAAATATAACTTAGAGATACCAATAAAAATTTTTAAGTTAGCAGGAAAAAAATCTAATTAAAAAATTAAATTAAAAAAATTCATGCAGTATGAACAAATAGGACTTATCTCAAAAGGGCAAGTTTATTTCAAAAGTGTAAAATTCATTAGATAGTTCATGTAATTTTTTTTCTTTTTTCTTTTTGGTTTTTCAAGACAGGGTTTGTCTCTGTAGCCCTGGCTGTCCTGGAACTCACTCTGTAGATAGCTGGTCTTGAAATTACAGAGATCTGCTGACTCTGCCTCCAGAGTACTGGGACCACCTTACATAAAATTTTTTAATAAAAAAATATAATAATATCCACATTTTCTGGTGTTGGGGAAGCCTCTCAGGGGAAAAAAATACCCTTTTCTGACCAAAGCCCCCAAAAATATCTGAATTGATAAAGACTTTCTTGTCTTGGTCAAATATATATTTCTTAGTTTTGAAGATTTGATCATCATTGAAAAATGCTGACAAAGAGGAATATGGCCTTTTTTTTTTTTTTCAGGCTTGCTGTTAGCACAGAACAGTGGCATGCCACAGCAATGAATGTGTGCGCTAAAATTCACAAATCAAATCAGTCAGAGGATTGCTCTTGGGTGAGAAATTAAGCTACTTCAGAACATAATCTCTGGATTTTTTGTTTCATGCTAAAGGCAAAAGACCTCTAAATATTAAAAATTAATCAATACCCCCTAGCAATTGGACAGATAAATACATATATACATAGTTAGTAATGGGAGGGCGATTTCTTGTGGTTGGAAGACAGTAGGAAATATGTAATGAGTCTTGAGTTAGAGATATCAGTGTGAACCACTGAGACAAAGATATTCCCATAATTATAAATGGATATGGATGTTTGTCTGTCTCTATGTCTGAACATGGCCTGCCTGTAACTCCATTGTTCGTATATGTGGTAATTAAGTGTGGATTTCTCTCTTTCTTTCTTTCCCTCTGTGTAGGCGGAGTTTACCCACAAGAACACCAATACTAGAAAAATATTTATTAGAATATAATCCAGAACTCACGGTACAGGTAACCAAGCACAGTAGGGACCGAAGTCTGCAGACGGACGGACGAAGAGGTCCTTCCTCCAGCAGCCAGGAACCAGGAAGAGAGCCCCCCAGCGTCCCAGCAGCCCCTTATCAAAGGGGTCGGCCACACCCCTTCCAGGAGCCCGGGACCCTGGATAAGCTTCTTTGGACCTTATCAGCTGACACCTGAATCCCACAACATCTCCCCCCTTTTTCTAACTAAGAAGGTTCTAAACTAAGACTATGTACAGTAGGAATCATTATGAGGTAGTATCTAGGAGAGGTTAAAGTACAATTGCTAATCAAAGCCTAACTTATATAAGGTATATCTAATAGTTTTAGAATATTGGTAGATAGTAGGGTGTATAGATTATTTTAAAGGGTTAATCTGGGAAAGTGAGAATCTAACACCTGAGTGTTCTTATCTAAGGGATACTAGGGTGGAAACCTTAAACATCTATTCTTCAACCTCTTCAAGACCTGAGAAGGAAGGTAAATTTGTCTGAAAGACAGAAGTACATGGAAGCAGCTACTTCCAAAATTTGGGAGAGGACAGCAACACAGCTACCTGGACAATCACCTCTGGATTTGTGCACCGTTAGAGCATCTATCGGATTGGCTATAGGCCTATGGCATCTGACAGATCTTTTTACAAGCAGAACAGTTTTGAAGGGACTGTCTTATCCTGTCTAGGCAGGTTTCGTCAGTCTCCATCTCAATTTGTTCATCCAGCTTGATATCATGTGTGTACTGTCAGCAATCAAGGTAAGGACAGTTCCTTACTCAACCGGCCATTTTTTGCCAAAAGGACCAACTCCAATGGAGTATCCTTGATGCTCAACACCATCTCGTGAAGGGAGCAGTGACACCAGGAGTCGTCGTGTCTCTCGTGGCCAAATTTTAAATGTTAAATGCCATATTCTCTGGGTCTATGAAACGGTTGAAGATTCTTGTCCATCTATGATATTCTAACCTGTATCTGAAATGACTGGGATATGATACCTTAAATAGTGTTGACGGCAGATCTTATCGTCTTAAGGAATAAACCCTGTACTAAAAATTAGAATACTTATATAAGGGATGTACAATCTCTGAACAATGACTCTTAGTAGAACTATCGAGCATTAGCCAGGGGTATCTTACCAGGTAAAGTGTCCACAGCATTTTATATGTAAATGCTTTTTTAAAAAATTAGATTATTAAATTTACAGGTAATCAGCTGTTAATCTCAAACTGCTTTACATTGGTATAGATTTTGGTTTATTGATACAAATTTAAAGTCAATTTTATTATGCTGTATGTGTTTTTCTATTCTTGTTTAAGGTATGATGTTCATGTAACTGTTTTAAAATTGTAGTGTATAATTAAGAAATGAAGGTTAATAGTCACTTTTGATAATCAAACTTATAGTTAGGTTAGTTAAGATTTTTAAGTATACAAAGATATATTTCAATTAAATAGATAATCTTCAAATACTTCTAAGACCTACAGAATATGGCATTTAAAATATTTTAAGAGCTTAGACTTTTCTGGACAGTGAGACAGGTCTATACCTGGCAGCACTAATCTACTTCAACAGGAAAATGGGCATTGAAGAAACTCCATATAGAGTCTCATCTATTTGTGGTAATGGTAAGCCACTGGAGAAAAAACTGTTTTTATATTGACTGCTTGACAGTATGCTGTTTAAACTGGACATGCAGGTTCCATAAAAAGATGACCTCTGGACTTTGGCAGAGCAAGCCAAGATCATCATTCGGGTTCCTGCTTTACAGAGAAAACTGTCAGACATTCTTCAAGACTCAAGGAGAAACAATGGATGAACTGTGCCAGAATGGACAGAGCGGATTTCCTGCTTCACTGAAATGAAAAGAGACTCAAGGCCTATAGGCTGAAGATGAATGCCCCAACTTTATAAAGGAACTTTGGGTGACTGTCCAGGCAGATAGGTGTCGTCTCTGTCCTTTCTAGATTTTGGAAGTCGTTTGCACTTCTGGTTTACTTGGATAAATATTATATCCTTCTGTGGTCTTTGATGTAGTTGAAGATTAGATAGTTATATGTACAGTTTTTCTTAGTCATTTAAAAAATATACTAGATATAAAACTTTAGATTCACAAAAATAAAGTAGATAAAATGTTTTCTTTAATTTTGCTAAGTGCAAGTAGACTAGATATTGTAACTGTAATTCTTGCTTGATGGCTATTTTGTTATATGTAATTTTGCTATGTTAAAATTGAAACCTTCCTTTTTGATTAGAGAAAAAAGGGGAAATGTGGGAATATATTTGTGCGTACTGTATCTTTAAATAAAGGAGCTGGTTTAGGCCATGGCAGGTACCATAGAGGAAGTGGGAGGAGAGTCAGTTCAGGTAATAGAAGCAGGGCGGAGTTAGAAGCGGACCGCGCGGAAGCCGCCCAAGAGACAACATGTAAAGAACACTGGTGAGCTACGGGCTGGGCCCACGTGGCCCGCAGATTAATAGAAATGAGTTGATTTAAAATGTAAGAGCTAGCTAGCAATGTGCCTGAGCCATAGGCCAAACAGCATGAACTTAATATAAGCCTCTGAGTTATTTCTGGGGACCCGGGCGGCGGCGGGCGCAGATAAGCGGCGCCAGGCAGGTCTGTGGATCCGAGACCTCGCTACTACACCTCTGTCCTACCTCTCTTCTGTTTCTGAGTCCTGTCTTGGGGGACGGGAAGCTAGAAGCATTTATATCCCAGGAGGAGGAAGCACATGTGCACTCTTAACTTGAAGCCTAATTTTCATTTCAAGGATGCCATACTTCCCTAAAAGGAGCCAGACATCTTTAGGGGAATAATTGACTACATCGAAGTTAGGAAAAGAACAAGACATATTGGGGAAAATTTGTGGTACTTTGAAGTAAATAAGCCACAGCAACACGGGAGTTTGAAGGAGCTCTCCCTGCAAAGTCTGCCACAATCTGAGTATCAAAATAAAGGCAACAAATTAAAGCACTGTTAACTCCCATTAAAGCAGTGAGGGTTATGGTACAACAGACAAGTTTGGGAAAGGTAAACTCCACTACAAAAGAGTGCCAGCTCACAAATGACATAGAATGTTGGAAATGTAGGCATCAACACTTCACAGACATTGTGATAATTGAGGTGAGTCATTCTCAGGATCTGTGTTTAAAAACAAAGAGTAAGTATTGTTGTGGTAGAAAAACCTACAGTAGGGACAGCCGCCTCAGACAGTTGTTCAGGTAGACACTGCTGGGAACTGGCTTCCTGGTAGTTGGCTTCCTTGATGGCACCCAGGAGGAGTTGGGCTTTGCCCAGTGGCCACCTAGCCCCAATGTGTGGATGATCTGAACCTGATCCCAACCACCCCAACACTAGGGACATTGTACACACAGCTACTCTATGAAACTGCCAAGATTGGAGAAAATAAATATATCTGGAATTCTTCAAGATCAAAAAGAAGTCAAAAGAAAGCAATCCCCCCCCCCTCAAAAAAACCTTAACCCCCAGCTACCAGTTATCTCAGCGCATGGGATGTTGGGAGAGAGATTGCCATAGTGTGAGGTTAATCTGGGATGCAGAGGGAGCTCCAGGGAAGCTAAGAATACAAAATGAGACTTTCAAACAAAAACAATAAATGAAATAAAATTTGAAAATAAAATAAATACCTTAAGTGGACACGATAGAACATGCCTGTAATCTTAGCACACATACTTTAATCCAGAAATCCCACTGTTAGAGCTTTCCCCTCCAGCTATAATTTAAAAAGCAAAAGCTGCAAAAGAAATATTTATATAAATTACCCATTATTTATAAATAATGAGAGTGATGTATAATAATAGACATGATGCTACATCTGTTCTGTGAAAGGTGATATAACCGTAATAAAGAATGAGTGACCTGTGTACTAATAAGAATTTAAGTTAATGCATGTATTGTGGTTAGGATGCAAATTGTCACCTGAAGACTCATGTGACTCGTGTAATTAGGCTTAATACTAAATGTGGCCATGTTCTGAGATGCAGCCTTAACATGGGTTTGGATCACAAGGGCCCAAACCTCATCAATGAATCAATCCATCTATGAATGCAGAGTTGAATGAAATATGAGGAGTTGGGTCGAAGTTGTAGTAAGAAGGCCACTGAGAGATTGTTTGGCCCTGAAGGTGTCTAAGGTCTCTCTTCTCCTCACCTTTCCCTCCTGTCTTGTGCTCCCCCCCCCCCCAAGCTCCCTCCTTCCCACTCTCCCTGCCTCATGGTTGCCCTGAGGTGAGTAGATCTCCTCTCCTCTGTGAGGCTCTGTATAGTAGCAGGAACAACAGACCCAAGTGGAAATTGTCAAGCCATGAACCAAAATGAGTCTTTCGTCCTTCAAATTATTTCCTCCAGCAGTTCACAGCCAGGAGAAGCTGACACGGAAGGGTAAGGGGGTCAAGATGAAGAGCTAAGTGACAGAAACGCAGACAGGCAGACACCGCCTAGGCTTCACCTCTGGGGGATGTTCAGGAAGGACTGCGTACATGCTGGTTTCCAAAGAGTTTGGAGCAAGCACAGAAGAAACCATTTATGGCGTGGGGGAACAGACGTGAAGAAAAAACATGCTTGCTTTATTTTTGGCCTTCCCACGACCTGTATTATCTATGTGGGGCTTTATCACTTGCTTTAAAAGGTCAGAGGCCCTTTGAGTAATAAATAATCGCAATAAAAACAATGGGATAATACTGCCCATAAACCCACAGCACCTCACACAGACTAGCTCATTTAATTTTCACACCTCTATAGATAGAAACGACCATTATCCCCACTTGGCACATCAAGAAATTCAAATGCAGAAAGTTAAGCTAGCCAGGCATGGAGGAGCACACCTGTAATTGTAGCATGTGGGAGATCTTGGATTCAAAAACAAAAGAGGGGGAAAAATTAAAAAGGAGAAACAGGAAAGTACAACTATGTCACACAGTAAGGAAGGAGATTAAACTGAGATCTTCAGTCTAAACCTGTGTTTTCACCCATTGCTCTTACTGTGGGTTTTTTTTTTTTTTCAGATTTTTTTTTAAATACCAAAATAAAAAGCCAAGCCAGCTGTGCTGACTTATACCAGTTATCTCAGGGCCTAGGAGGTTGAGAGAGGAGGGTTGTCATAGTTTGGGGCTTATCTGGGCTGCAGAGTGAGCTCCAGGAAAGCCTGGGATACAAAGTGTGACTGTTTTAAATAAAAACAGTAAATAACATAAAATAAAATTTGAAAATCAAATAAATACCTTAACTGGATGCGATAGTTCATGTCTGTAATCCTAGCACTTGGGGGTGGAGTCAGGAGGATGAGTATCTCAAGCTACACAATGAGTTGGAGCTACATAAGACACTGTCTGCAATTAATTAATTAACTAATTAATTAAAATCACAATGAAAGAGTTGAAGATATGGCTCAGCAGTCAAGACTGTTTACTACTACTCTAGAGGACACAAGTTGGATTCTGAGCACCTGTATGAGGCAGCTCCCAACTGTCCATCACTCTACCCCAGAGCACCAGACACCTTCTTTTGATATGTGTGATCACTGCAGACATGTGGCACACACACACACACACACACACACACACACACACACACACACACACTCACATATACACACACACATACACACACACATGCACACACAGGACAGGTAATCATTAATTTAAAAATCAAAAGACAACAAAAGAACTTAATGAACACCATTCCACATGCTAATAATGTAGTGATTTTTGTTTCCAAGCATCCAAATTGAGCTCTCATCCTTTGCAGGGGCTCTCAACCCTCTAACACTGGAACCCTTTAAATATAGTTCCTCATGTTGTGCCGTCCCCCACCAAACCAACCATAAAACTATTCTGGTGCTACTTCATAGCTGTGGTGTTGCTACTGTTATGAATCATAATGTGAATATCTGACATGTGACCCTTTGTGAAAGCATCTGTGAACTGGCGAGGGGTCACGACCCACAGGTTGAGAAACACTCCTCTGGAGCTCCCCCACCCACAGTGTATATCCATTAGGTCTTCAGACTTTTTCTACTGAGTCCCCACGTGGTTAAGTGAATAGGTCTGGTTTGGTGGTTCCTTTCTAGTAAAGCAAATGGTATCTTAGCAGTTCCTCAGCTGCATTTTATAAATGTTGATGTCTAATACTAATTTTGACCTCTTTGGTTTTTTTTACAAGTTTTCATGTGGTTGTTTTCATTATTATTGGGTAATTAATGCATTTTAGATATGTGTTTTAAAATTTTACTCACGTCTTCCATTCATTCACTTCTACAGCAATGCTCTTATGGTCAAATGTCACTGACACGTTGTATAGTTTTAATCTTTTAAAGCCCATTTCAACTTATCCCTGTGACTTGTAAGAGGATTCTGTGATCTGGTATGGTGAATATTCCAAATGCCCTTGTAAATAATTTGCATGTTTCCTGTTTGGTGAACTGTTCTATGAACAACAATTAGATAGAGTGGTCTGATGGCATCTATTTATACATTTAAAAGGCATAGATGGAGGACAGTGGGTGTGGCTTTTAGATCTGTTTCTTTTTTTCTCTATGTGTATGAAAACTGTTTTTAGATAGCTACATCTTATAATTGTTAGATATTCTTGATGAATATATAAATATTTAGCTTTTTCTTGGGAAATTGATATTCTCTGGTAATAGCTTATCTTTTGAAATCTACTTTGCTTGACTTGAAAACATAAAATCTTTCAGGCTGGGCAGTCATGGGTGGTGACAGGTGCCTTGAATCCCAGCACTTAGGAGGAAGAGGCAGGCAGATTTCTGTGAGTTTGAGGCCAGGGCAGCCAGAGTTGCTACACAGAGAAACCCTGTCTCAAAAAACCAAATAAATAATTAGTATCTTTCTTTTGAGCAATATTAGCATCTTTTCCATGATATTTTTCCACTACCTATTGAAAGTATCTTTTGCATTTGTAATTAAAGAAAAAATTCAGTACCGTGTGGATCTCGGTTATGACCTCCACTTACCGCGACCGGTTTCTTTGTGGTCCGAGTTTTGTCCCAGGCGAGGAGCGTCAAGATTAAATAAGTCTACACTCAGGAGTTGTTTAGGTTCCATCATTCAGGCTCTCTCTGTCACTGAGAGACCTGAGCTTTATTCAATACATGTTATCTCTTAGACCTGTCTGTCCCTTAGCCATGCTTCTCTCCTGCCACTGCATCTCACCTAGCTTTTTCCCCTCTAGCTTCCCACCATGCTGGATTCCTTCTGCCCCTTCTACTCACACTGACTCTAATCCATGCTTGTCCCCAGCTTCTGCCTCTTCTGCCGCTTCTGCCTGTGTCTCTCCTCGTGTCCCCTTTTGTCTCCCCTATCACCTTAACTCTCTTTCACACCCTGCCCCCTCATCCGGCACACCCAAGGTCTCGAGTCTCCCAAGAGGCTAGCACTCAGCAGGTGGCAGCGTCTATAGTGCAGGAAAACAGGTTTTTCCCTATTTCCTCTATAAACATAGGGTTTTAGTAGGATGGGCCATTAAAGGCCAGAATGGCACTTACTCGGGAGACAACAATTCAGATCTTTCTTCTTTTTTTCCTGTCTTTTAAGACAAAATCACTCTGTGTAACCTGGGCTGCCTGTCCTATGTCACCCAGGCTTGCCTCAAACCTATGACATTCCTCCTGCCTTAGCCTCGTGGGTTATGAGCCACCATGTCCACCAAAAACATATTTTTTTTATAGAGAGCATGTCATTGTACCTGTTTCTATTCCATCAATCTCTTCTTTGTAATGGAGTGTTAGGCCATTTACATTTAATAAAATCAGACTGGCCTACCCGCTGCCTTTTCATCTGTTTTTACTAGTCTTCTGGAATCTCTGTTCCTTTTCCCTTTTTATCTGCCTTCCTGAGTTAGCTTAGTAATTTTTAATGTTTCACTTGATCTCTCTTGGCTTCGTAAACACAAAGTGTTTTATGTGGTTATTTCGAGTTTTTGATGTAAATGTTTAACTTATCAGATAATATATTGCATTGTATACTTCAACTTCTCCTATTTTTTGTCTTTGTTCTATTGTATATTTCCCTTCTGTATAAGATAATAAACATGCAAACATTAACTCACAATATGTTTTTTCCCTACTTTAAGCAATTATTAATCTATAACATGGGTCTTAGTGGGAAACTTTCATTCTGTATTTTTCTATATTATTTTCACAAGGCTTGGTGTTCTTCATTCCTCTGAATAAGCTCAAATTTTTCTCAGATGTCATGTTCCTTCCATCTAGTAAATATATCTTCATGCTTCTTGTGGCGCTAGTCTTATAGCAATAAACAAACAAGCAAGCAAAAAAAAAAAAAAACCAACCCACTCTGCTTTTATTAGTAGATATGGTAGTGCCAAATATAGTTCCATATTGTTGTTCTATTATTGTAATTCAATCACTCTTTGCCTCATTGCCTGAAGCTGAAGCTCACTGCTGCTCATAGGCTGGCTATCCAGCAAAACCTCAGAATCCACCTATCTCCACCCTTTAAATGTTGGGGTACATGTACATACATACAACTGTGCCTGGCTTTTCACATGTGTTGGAGATTTGAACACAAATTGTTATATTTGAAGAATTTGTACTGAGAAATCTCCCTAGTCCAGATACAATATAATTTAAGGGTTGTATTAATACTGACTGCCCTTCTGCTCTTCGGAAAATAACCCCATTCTTTTATAACACTTTTGCTCCTCTACTTGTAACCTTGAGCTAAATCATCTTTGCATCTCAAAGAATCAATGAAGAGCAAAGCTCCAGAACCATTGAATTGCATATGAAACCTTCAGATTTCTAAGACAAGTTTCTTGCTAGAATTAGGCTCCTTAGTGAAAGGTCCTGACTGAAAAATTCTTTACACAACTGCCAGCCCTTTCTAACCATCTCTTTATTTATTGTTTTCCTCAGAAGAAGCAAGAATAAAAATTCCAGATTGCTACATTATTAATGTGTGATTAGCCTTTTAGTCTATTAACACAAACCATTTATTGGCCATGTTGTATAATTTTGTCCTGATGTGTAGTTATTAAAAATGCCTTTGGAATTAACATCAGAATAATTTAATGGTTTCATAAAAACCTACTCAAATTATTATGTTCTGATACCATGTAAAACACTGAAGGTTTTCAGAAAACAGAGTAATCTATATAAGTGGAATATTTTTCACATAAAAATACATAGAAATAATGGATAAGAAAAATGGTACTTTAAATATATAACTATGCTCACAAGACAGTGATGTAAGTCTCCAGAAGGAAAAAGAATAAGAACGATCAATAAATCAGCTTTCTAAGATGGGTCTTCAACAAACTAGAAAAAGTTGGCGAATTAAGACTTGGAATTATCAATGACTGGCGTCTTGGCAGTTAACTGAGCCTGAATCAACACTCAAATAGTTTGTAAGGAACTCTGACTATTTGGGTAAAAAAAAAAAAGAAATTATCTGTTCCAGTGCAAGCAGGTTAACAGGAAGAACTAGACACCTAAGCCAAGGCTCTGTCTAAAGGCGGGGCGGGGGGGGGGGGGGAGATAATTAAGCAACCAAAACAACTCTGGTCAATTTGTGAATATTGCCTTTCCCATGCAGTGTCCAGTCAAAGGTTTCAAAGATGTTTATTTATGGTATCTGTTCATTTCACTCTGTCGACTTTTCTGACTCAAACCCACGACAATCCCCTTTTATCAGTCTCCCAAATGCTGGAATTTGATGTAAGCCACTATGCTTAGTGTGGTGTTTTGAATGTAATATGTCGCCCATAAGCTCATAGGAAGTAGCACTATTAGGAAATGGGGCTTTGTTGGAGTAAATGTGGTCATGTTGAAGAAAGTTTGTTACTGTGGGGGTGGGCTTTGAGATCTCATATATACTCAAGCTAAGCCCAGTGTCTCAGTTCATTTTCTGTTGCCTGTGGATCAAATATGTAAAATTCTCAGCTCCTTCTCCAGCACCATGTCCACCTGCACACTGCCATGTTCAACCATGATGATAATGAACTGAACCTATGAACTGTAAGCCACCCCCAATTAAATATTTTGCTTTATAAAAGTTGCTGTGGTCACGGTATCTCTTCACAGTAATAGAAACCCTAATTAAGACACCCACCATAAGAACAAATCTTGAGAACACAATATAGAACATATCATATGTGGGAAAATTATCTCTCTGGTTTAAGAAGTAAAGTGCATTATAAACATTACACTCAATTTCACTTTTTTTCTCATGTTGGAGATTAGATTTGTAACAGCAGGACATCAGCTGGCACATGCCCCATTTCCATTTCACTGACACTGGGATTCGAAACCAAATTGCCATGAACTGACACATTAGCCCGCAGAGGTTTAATAGCCCAGTGAGCCAGATGATTCTTTTAGGAAATGTTAATCATGGAATGGCATCTTCTATCATCTAGTAGCAGTTTTATTCTCTGGACTTTAGAGAACATACTCTATGGTTTTTGTGAGATGGCCTGAAGTAAGATTTCCAGAGTTCAGTTTAATAGCATAGTAACAATATATTGGGCTCTACTCTGGGAAACTCATGGAGACAGATCCTGCCTTTAAGGAGTCTAAGATCCATATAGTTTACATAGGTGACAGGCAAAATTTAGGACAGAGTGAATATTTGATAGCAAGTAAGGCAGCTGAGTAAAGCATCCTTCAACTCCTGGCTGTAGGAAATGCTGCTCACAAGGGGCCTCCACTGTTCTAACAGCCAACCCTGCAGAGGTCAAGTTGAACCTACACTCATAGCCTAGAACAGAGTAGAGCAGAGGTCCCCAGGCAGTACAGTCCTGGAAAAAAATCCATATTCCTCAGATGGAGGAAGACTGGTTTAAGGATTTACTACAAGCCTTCATGAACTCTTCTGAAATCGTATTATATATAACTTTGTCCTCCCTTCCCCTTCCCCCCCATTCCTCCTCCTTCTCCCTGTTTTCTCTTTTGCTTCCTGTAGGGGGATTATGTTGTTCCATTGTAAATAATTGTCCTACCCACTGTTTTAATAAAAATGCTGATTGGCCTAAGGCAGACAGGAAGTGTGTGTGTGGCTACACCCACTAAGAAAACTCTGGGAACAGGAAGAACAGAGTAGAAATGCCACAGAGAAGCCAGCAGATGCAGAGGACAACTATGCTGCTCTGAGAAAAGGTACTGAGCCGCATGGCTGAACAGGATAAGAATCATGAGTTAGTTTAAGGGTAAAGAGTTAGCACGTTATATGCCTGGGCCCCAGGTCATCAGCATACAATTAATATAAGCATCTCTGTGTTTCTGTGGGACTGTGGGACTGTGAGTCTGAAAGTCCGGACTACCAGGCTAGAATGAAAAGTCTGGGCCAGAAACCTAATACTATAGCTTCCTCTGTTCCTCTTCTTTGAACCCATCCCCCAAAGTCACAATTGCATCATATTCTGATGGCTTGTCCAACCTTTCCTGGCTTCTTCTCTCTCGCACTTTTTTGTTTTGAATATTTTCTTAAACTAACCTTTGCCGCTTTGATCCCAGCTTGGCTGCTTGACTTCATTGAGAACTCACTTATACACATGGGTATAAAATATATGAAAATGTACAATATTAATTTGGGGGCTGAAAAATATCTTAGTGAGCGGGATAGTCTGGCACACATGAAGCCTTCTACGTGCAGCCATTTGTAAACTGGGCATAGTGGCATTCCTGTAATCCCAACATTTGGGAAGTAGAAGCAAAAGTATCCAAAGGCCAAGGTCATCTTTGGCTTCAAGGTAAATTTAAGGCCAGCATGGGCTGTGGGAAACCCTGTCTTAACAAACAAACAAACAATGAAGACTGGAGAGATAGCTCAGTAGTTAAGTACACTGGCTACTACAGGACCTACATCCAACTCTTAGTAGCCACATGGTGACTCACAACAGTCTACAACTTCGTTCTAATATATTCAATACTCACTTGACTTCCTGGGATAGCAGGCATACCAGCCTGTGATATACAGACACAGACAGGCAAAACAACCATACACATAAAATAAAAATTGAAAAACAAAGAAAGTGAAGTAAAAAAAGAAATGTTAATTTTTAAAACATATCTTAGAAAAAAACGGATCTTGATCTTAAGAGTTGGGTTGGGAAGAGGATGCAAGACAAGCAGCTGGCAGGTAGAACATCAAATCGCAAGACTAGAACATATCTCAAGAACAACTAGACGGTGAAGTACACAGCCAAGTAAAATGGAAGACAATGGTGCCAAGACAGAAGGGGCCATGGGAAAGCTCTCAAATGTGTGGTATCCCCATTCCCATACTGGGCATCGAAACTAAAGCCTTGTGCATACAAAACACTATATCACTGAACTGTGCCACAGTCCAGAAATATTGTATTATTTTAAAGCATCTAAGCATTTTGGATAGGAAAGGATGAAAAGTTTATCTCAGGTAAAAGGCTCTTTGACTGTGAGTAGAAAACCTCATTCATTGGCTTTAAACAGACTTTATTGGTCCAAGGCAGTAGTTTCTCAACCTCTTGGTTGTGATGTCTTTGGAGGGGCGTGTCAAATGATCCTTTCACATGAGTTATATATCATATACCCTACATATTAAATATTTACATTACAATTTATAACATAGAAAATTTACAGTTATAAAGTAGCAATAAAAATAATTTTATGGTTGGGTATCACCAGAACATGAGGAACTATGGTCCCAGCATTAGGATGGTTGTTCAATGTTGGGTCCTTCTTGAGACTGAAGTTCTCAGGAAAAAAGATGATTCCCATAGCATTAGGGCTGCCACACTCCCTGGTTTGCATATGCTGCACCAGTGGATTTCTATGATTCTTGAGGAATAAACATTTCTAATACCACAAACCTGCCTGGCCTCATCAGTTATTAAACCTGAGTCACTATATCAGTAATTTTTCTCCTTATTGCGACAAAAATACCCAAGAGAAGCCACTTAGGGGAAGAATGTTTATTTTGGTCATGACATAACAGGTAACTCATGACAAGAAGGTTCTGCAGCAGGACATGAGGCAGCTGGTCAAATTGTATTCACAGTCATGAAGCAGGGAAGATGAATGTTGGTACTCAATGGTGTCCCCATTTACCCTTTTATTCAGTCTAGAACCCAGCCCATGAGCTCCTGTTGTCTAGATCCAGAGATATGTAGTCCAGATGATTCTAAATTGAGTCAAGTTGACCATGAAGATTAACTATAGCAGTCTCTGGTACCTGTTTCTTATTCAGGGCATGGATGTAAGGGTGTGATGTTGCCATCATACCAACGAGTGCAATCAAACTCCTTAAGCAAATAAACTAATGGGGTATGCACAGATAAAGACTAGTAATCTAGTTAGAGAAAAGAAAGCTGGAAGGATCCTGTCAAATCAAGAAACAAATTTTGTTGTAATAACAAAGAAACTTTGAGGAAAGAGGCTCTTGGGGATGGTGATGACATTCTTGGTTGACAACTTGACCATCTATAATTAACCAAATCTCTGAGTTTGACCCTCACACTATATAAACTAGATTAGGTGATACACATTTATAACCCCAGCACTTGGGAAGAAAAGGCAGAAAGATCAAAAGAACATTATTGGCTATAGCAAGTAAGAAGCCACTCTAGATTATATTAATGACCACAATCGAAAAGAAGGAAGGGAGAGAAGGCGGGTGGCAGGGAGAAGGGTAGGGAAAGGAAGAAAAAGAGAAAGGGAAAAAATAAAAGAAATATATAATGAGAGAGTCAAAAGTTTCAAAGAGGGAAGGGTTTTATAGAGGATTGAGACTGTGTAACTGAGCCCTAAAGCCTAGGATTGGCATCAAGTCAATTTGGAATTGTCTTTGCTTTAAGCTTTAAGCTCTACTTCCTAGAGGGAAGGTACCAGAAGAAAGAGGCTGCAATCTAGACTAAGCATTGGTTAACTCTAGTGCCTGATAGCCTAGAGTTCATACCTACCCTGCTCCACCTGCTAACTCTTAAGTCGTCTTGGGCTCATAAAACTCTCGGCTTGCAGCAGCAGATAATAATATTCTCTGACCTTTCAATAACTGACTGTTATTTATGGACTGTTTGTTTCCAACATTGCCAAGCATGTTATTTTGTATTGACAATTTTGAACGTGAAATTGTGGTAAATGCTACTAAGAGATGCCTCTGGTGGTAACTAAATGTGATGCTTATAAAAAATTAAACTGGGCTCGGGAGATAATGAGGTACAAGTTAGTGATAGCTATGACTTTGGCATCAAGATCGAGAGTCTTGGTTTTGGTAATGAGAACATCATACATAATGTTTAAGAAGCAAGTTCTGCTATATAAGGAACAGCAAAAGTTTAAAAAGATTTTACATTTGTAGGAAGTGAATGAGGGAGAAGAGATGCGTCTCAACCATAAGGCTGGGTGAATGGGCCTGGGGACTGTAGTAGTAACAGGTGAATCTGTATCTTTGGTGTTAGAATTTAAGTCACAGGATAGGACTAGGGTGGGGAGACAGATCTGTCAGTAAAGTGCTTACCTTGCAAACCTAAGGGACCTGAGTTCCATTCCTAGAATACATGAGAACAGAAAATAAAATAACTAACTAACTAATTAACTGAATGAATGAATGAATGAATGAATAAATAAATAAGCAAATGAATGAATGAATGAATTAATTAATTAATTAAAACAAGTCTAGGACTGGTGCCTATTAGCACAAATTCTATTTAGCATTATAATAAAACCCAGAGCCAGATATAGAGAAAAAGCTGAAATATCAGAGAGACAGGGAACAAACCACAGCTGATTGTAGGGGGATTATGTTATTCCATTGTAAATAATTGTCCCTGCCTATGAGTTTAGTAAAAAGTGCTGATTGGCCAAAGGCAGACAGGAAGTGTGGGTGGAGCTACCAGACTAAGAAGACTCTAAGAACAGGCAGAACAGAGTAGAATGCCAGAGAGAAGCCAGAAGAAACAGAGGACAACTATGCTGCTCTGAGAAAAGGTACCTAGCCACATGGCTGAACAGGATAAGAGTCATGGGTTAGATGAAGGGTAAAGAGTTAGCAAGTTATATGCCTGGGCCTTAGGCCGATCAGCCTAAAACTATTGTAAGCATCTGTGTGTCTCTGCAGGTCTGTGGGCCTAAACCTTGAGGCTAGGTCCAAGCCAGAAACCTCATACTACAGCCAATTCTCATCCAGCAAACTCCTGAGGAATAAGGTAGGTCCTCCGACTAGGTGAGCAGGCAAAAAGGGAGACCTTTGCCTCTCCTTATATTCCCCACCCAGCTATCTTCCTTTTTTATTCAATATTCCCAGAGCTAGGATTAAAGGTGGGTGCCACCACTTTGGACCACATTCTGTTTGGCCTTGACCTCACAGAGATCTCGGAGATCTCGGCCTCCTCCCGAATCCTGGGATTAAAGGTGTGGGCCAGCATTCCCTGACCTTCATGGCTTTGCTCTGTCCTCTGATATTTCTGACTATTTTTATTAAATATGCCACCACAGGTGCCTAATCATTATCCTAGTGCTAGGAATTAAAAGAGAAGGATCCCTGGGGCTAGCTGACTAATCTCACCCAATTGCTGAGCTCCAGGCTAATGATAAATTCCTGTCTCAAAGGAGAAGCAAAGCATTTCTCAAGGCTGTCCTTCACCCTCCAAATGCATGCTTACTACACACACACACACACACACACACACACACACACACACACAGATAGAGAGAGAGAGAAAGAGAGAGAGAGAGAGAGAGAGAGAGAGAGAGAGAGAGAGAAATTACTTAAAAGGACATGCTAGAAGGTATATAGATACTTGAATAAGACCAATAACATTGTTCTCCATTACATGCTCATGCATCATACAGAAAAACATGCAGATATCTCTGCCCTAGTCATCTTGTCTTATCAAGTCTGAACAAAGCAGCCCATACCCTCCCTTACAGCTATGGGATCCTTGGTTGATTCTAAGAAAGATTTTTCTCCTTCTGGCATCTTTCTCCTAGAAAGTGTGTCTAGATAAATAAACTGGATCAATTTCCCAAGTGGCCACCCCATAAGAGAATTCCTTCTAGGCCTCTATCCCTCCTGAAAGCCCAGGATAACAACAGGGTAGATGTCTACAAATTATAGGCATGCTCTGCACCAATTAGGAATACTTCACTGCTGGTAGTCAGAGTGAATCCAACTAGACACAATTCAAAAATGATGATAAAGTAGCAAGTTACAGAGAGGGTAGCATTCCTAGGGAGAGGTAGAAGGATGTGGAGAAAGAAACAGAATTATGGAGAACATGCAGGAGGAACTTCTGTCCCTTGGGACTAGATTAGTGAGACCAGGAGACACCTGTAAGGATCCTGGAGTTTCTCAAGTCCCAGCTCACTTCCAGATTTCCCAACGAACTTAAAAAAAATACTGTGTTGGTGGAAGGGGTAGTTGTGGGGCACACATAACATGGTGTGTATGTAGAGGCCAGAAGACAACTTTGTAGAATGCATTCTCTCCTTGTGGGGATCAAACCAGGTCTCCAGTACCACTCAGCAAGTGTATTTGCCTGCCAAGCCATCTCAGAAGCTCTTTCCTATGGACTTTTAACAGGCTGGGCTTTCAGGCTATTTCAGGCTCTTTGAGCCATGAAAGCCTTTTAGATTTGCCCTCTGTGGACTTGACAGTGTAGCAGTGTAGCTGCTTTATCAAATGAAATAATTTCTTTATCCACAGTTCACGGAGAACCCTTGTGGGTTTCAACAGTGGCAGAGTGCGGGCTCTGAACTTGGCTTAGTGCCAGCAAGGTCAAGGTAAGTAGCGTCTTAGTGGGTAAGGAAAAGAAAACAAGAAAAATCGACAATTAAAACATCAAAACATAAACAGTACCAACTAGCCAATTTGCTTATGATGGAAATGTACAGTGTATCCTATGTTTAAATACTTGACTAGCCCCATTGGGAAGAAGGAGGTTCAGGATCTTTGTTCATATGAAATACAAAAACACTAGCTTTCCAGTTAAGAGCAATCAGCAGATCAAACCCAAAACTTATCTTCTCACAAACAGTAAGGGTTCCTGCCATTTATCAAGTGTGAAGCAAAGGTTTATGTTTACAATCTGGAATGAGTAGATGTTCTCTGCTGGCATTATGGGTAAGACTGAAATTTCAACATGCATGTTATTAGAATAAAGGATTAATCTGTATGCTAGCATAATATAGAGAATAACATTTCTGTCTTGCATATTGCAAATCACTTTATAGAACACTGCTTTAAGAAATTAGTCTAGGCAGCATATTATACACAGAGAGATCGATAATTTTGTGGTTGGTTACTTAAACTTTCAAATATAGGCAATTCTATAACTAAGCCATCAATGATAAGTAATGGGTTTCAGTGCTTGACCCCAGGGGTGATTTAATTGCACAAGGACAGTTAAGATGCAAAGCTATTGATAGCTTCCAAAACAGTCCTTTCAACCTGTCAAAGAATTGCTAAATCCACAGCAGTGCTGTGGAAAGGGAAGTCTTTGTTTTCCTTTTACAGCGGAAGGGTGAGGGAGGAGGTCATGGCCAAATTTAAAATTACCTCCACCGAATCTCATCTTATACCACTTCCTCAGTATCCCCTGTTCCTATTTAGAGATGTCAATAGTTGACAGGCCCCGGGAGAGAGAGACAGCTGGAGCCCGAGCATGCTCAGTAGACAGCCGCTTTCTGTGCTTGCAGAGAGCTTCCCTTGGCACAGCGTCTAGCACTAGACCTGACGGTAGCGACCGGCTTGTGCGCAGCTGCTGCTCCTCTCTGGAAAGATGATCGCTGCCCAGCGCCTGAATGGCTGTGGATCCTCAGCAGCAGCTGAGCAGCCAGGGGTCCTGAGCATGCACCAGCTGAAGCTTGTACAAGCTCCGTGCTTGCGGGTTCTCCTCCTCCTCTGATGCCCACGTGCCCGCAGTCTTTAAAACAGCTGCTCGGATGATAGAGCAGAAATGATAGGTTCCGGATCCCGATTAACCGGAGGGGTCAGTGAGAGGCACGGAGAAGGGGAGTCGCGCCCGGACTGAAGCAGAGCACTCATCACCATGTTTTCTCATGATCACATTTCCTCACTTCTTGGGACTCTGGGGTCCCCTGCGCAGGACCTGCGGAAGACTGTGACAGCAGTGACGAGGCTGGTGCACAGCTTTCACCTCAGGTAAGGAGAGCGTCTGGGCACGGTTTAACTTTGAGGGTTGGCAGATCTCAGAGGGGTGGTTAAAGGGCTTTTAACTAATGATGATTTTCCAACAGTCGCGTTAACATTTGTTCCTCACAGAGACTGACAAGGGATCGGTCCAGGATTTGGGGGAAAAAAAAATCCTTTCTGATGGAGATTAAACACAGCATTCTTGTTTCTTTTGACTTTGATCTCTTTAGACTCCACAACTGACTGACTGACCACCACCTTGGTAGAATCTTGTTTTGACCCTGCCATTTAACAATCAGGTTAAAGGTAGTTTATAATTTTTTTTAAATGAAGATTCCTGCCTATTTTTTAAGGAAAGGAACTTCATAGAATACAGACAAACTGTTTAAAAAACAAACGAAACTCAAAAAACCTCCAAATAATTATCATCTCAGCCAAAAAGGGAACAGCTGATAATAAGATTCAACATTAACTTGTTCAGCGCTGAACTGAAGCAGACTGTGTGCATATTACACTCGTCTGATGTTTTTATTGCTGTCAAAAAAGTGTCCAGGATTTATTTATAAGAGATAAGTGTATAACTTTGTGTTCAATTATCACCCATTCTGTGAATATTGTGCAAACAGACTTTCTGCGGAGAAATCAGGTGAAAAGCCAAGAACCATTTTCCAAATGCAGTTAGGAGTGTGTGTGAGTGTGCGTGTGTGTGCGTGTGCGTGTGTGTTGGAAACTGGAATCAGATTTCCAGATGGCTCTTCATATAAGGAAAGCAAGAGAATGGTGAGCTTTTGAAACTTAAACCAAAGGCATTTGAATCAAATTAAGCACACATTTCCAAGGAAAAATGCATCAAATGGCCATTTAACTTCAGCCACAACTTCCATTGCTATCAGTTTGCCTGGATATTTTAAAAGAAGGACGCATTCTTCAAGCCAGTGAAGTGGGGGATGCCTTTGTGAGTATTTGATCTTTAGCTACTCGATCAGCCAGCAGGAAGATGCCTTCCACCTGCTTTGACATTAGATGCCTTTCATGCTTACTGAAATAATAAGCATTAATAACTTACACAAAATAACAACTTATTTCTCTTAGATATCAAAGGACTGGAGGTTTTATTTTATTTATTTATTTTTTCCTGTCAAGGCTAAAGCAAAAAGAAAACCTATGAAGAGAACAGCATGGCTGCAGGTGATACTCAGTGGTTAATAGCTGGGAAAAAGTTGGACTCTGTGAGCAAGGCTTTTCATATCTTTATGAAAATGTTAGCTAGTACCTGGGTCACAGTCCTTTGTGGGTACAAATAACCATAAGCAAGTGACAGCATCAGTCTTGGCACAATCAGCTGTTGCCCTTAACACCTGCCTCATTATGGAATTGACGCTTGCCTGTGAGCATAAGCACTTGCTGCTATCCACAGCGGATCTATACAAGTTGTGAACACAGACCTGACACATGAAATTAAGGCAGGTAGGCAAGGCCAGGGAGGTGTGTCTCAGCCTTGAGAAGGGCCACTTAAGGGTAATGATTGCAACCAGTCAACATCTTGTATGTAACAAAGCTGGACGAAAGCTCGAACAAACTTGAGCACCTTGCCTCCAGGGAGGGGGCTAAAATTCCATTTCTCATTTGTCCTGAAGCAAAAGACCCTAAGTGCATGGGATTACACAATTTTATTGCACAAAAGAAAGACAATTGTTTATAGCTTGGTTTCTCTGTAGGAGACCTTTGTTGACCTCCTCTCTTTCTTTATCATCATCATCATCATTTTGTAAATACACAGGTAATGCCATTAGCAACAGCCCCTCTATGAGAGCTCTGCTTACCTGGGACCCTACAAAAGCCATCAGGAAAGCCCTGTAAAGCCTGGCCTCCGACTTGTGCACACTGTACAACTCCAAGGTCTCCATTAACATAAGCCCTGTCCTTTTCAGAAGCCCCAGTGACCTGATAATACCTTACTTGAGAAAAACGACAACCACAAAATAAAAAGGCATCTCCCAGACCCTTGCCTTGGCTGGTTCTTACCCTTTCTCTGAGGCAACGGATTTTGGAAATTGTGTTTCTAAGTGGTTACTTCGTAGTAACTGTCCTGAGTGTGGTTTGACAGTCTCCTAGAATATCCCCATCAAGAAGAAGAAAACAATAGCTATTTGCATATTTGTATGTGCAGGATATGCAGTGATTCAGGTCAGGGGTAGGGGAATCTCTTCTTTTACTGAGTTCTGTTCTCACTAGGCACCATTGGTATATCTCTAAAACCAGGAAGGGATGAAGTTTCTTACTATGAGTTAAGCTGTAAAGCAAGAGCTGGAAATGGCATGAATTTCATTTTCTCTTAGCAATTCAATGGGACTATACAGCTGTCCAGTCCTAACACACTAAGAGCATGTTTTCCTTGCCCTCTGTCATATGAGAATGTGTATCTGTTTCTGGTTTTTGGGGTTTTTTTTTTTTTTTGTTTGTTTTTTTTTTTTTCTAAAATGCACTTAACTAGTGTTAGTATGAGAGCAAGATTTAGCTGTGGCCTGTTTATTTTCAAATTCTGGACAAGGAAATATCCAAGGAGTTTCATTAGAAGTCTTCATGAATATCAGTGGTTTTGTTTCACTAATGAAATTGAGGTCTTTCCAGAATAAGCCCCTCATCAGGTGTCTTCAGCCAGTTTAAAGGAGCTAATCAATTATATTTTTTATAATATTAAGGTTTTAATCCTGGTTATTTGCTGGCTCATTTTTGATTGGATAAAGAAATGTTCCATTACAGATAACCCCCTAGCTTTTCATCTTAGTGATTTATAAAGAGATAACTGCCTCTATGTAAAATAAGAAATAAATGGTAACAGGAATCTAGGCTGAAATATACAATTCTAGGATTGATAATACTTGTTTCCAAATTTGCCAGAGAGTACATATCATCCTCAAGAATTGTTAGCTCCAGTCAGGACTTGCAGGTTGCTGCTGCTGGGAATACAGCCTGAAAAACACAGACACGGGCTGAGCTTTGAGAAAACCTGGTTGGGTTCTCTGTGGCATTATTTTGTTCAAGTAGCCTGGCAAAGAAAGATAAGTGTGGTCATGGCTAGCATGTTTCAAACATTTTATTCCTCTCAGAATCTGACTATTTGGACTTTCTTGGAGCTGTGAAGAGCTAAGAAGTAGCATGTAGTATGGCTTTAGGCAGGTTCACAGGAGCACCATCCTCACTACCCACAGAAACCCACCCCCACATATACCAGGAGCTTGAGTTGTTCTAGGGGTAGAGTTAAAATCAGGGAACGTAGTCCTGTGGGGTTTGTGTGTGTGTGTGTGTGTGTGTGTGTGTGTGTGTGTATTTTCTTTGTTATAGCGATGTCTTGTTACATATAGTGGGCTTCACTTGGGGTACAGTGTGACCATAATAGAGTCAATGTATGTGTCTGAAATAGGGAGTGTTAGTGATGCATGTAAGCAGGGTAAAGAGGTAAGGTCCACAGTGTTTATGACACAAAGATGCAGGGGACCAGGCCAATTATGGGCTGCAAAAACTAAATTCCTATTTTATCTTGAATTTTTAAAAATTGAAAATTTCATACCCGATTTACATTTCTATCTTCCTTCTCTCAACTGCAGCTCTTCATTATATCTCCCACTCTTTTTCAAATCTGTATCTCCTTGAATTATAGAGTTACATGTATGTATACACACACACACACACACACGCACAGCCTGCTGCATCCATTTAGTGTCACTTGTATGTAAGTATATGTACTTGAGATTGGAATAACCTATCAGAGGGATTGTCCGTGGAGAAAAATTGACTCTACCTCACTCAGCAACCATTGGTCACCAGTAGCTCCTCATTTGCAAGAGGGACCTTGTGAACTATCCCCCATTTCTGCTGGCATGTCAACTGGTGACAGCATAATGCAGGTCTTACTTAGGCAATCACATAGTTGAGATTTCATGGATGAAGGTTCCTTTTCACCTTGAGAAGAATAAATAAAATTTGTAGGTGAATGCATAGACTGGAAAACATTGCACCAAGTGAGGTAACCCAGACCCAGAAAGACAAGTACAGCATGTTCTCTCTGATTTGTGGATCTTAGTTCCGGGTCTTTAGATTTGAATATACAACCTGAAATAAGAAAAGAAGGCAGGGAAGTAGAAATGTATCATGGGGAAAGGGGAGGAGACTGGATTTTTCAAGTGTATTGGAATTCACTGGAGTACTTCACATTGGAAAGCATGGCTGCTGCATAGATGGATAGATAATGCACAGTAACAGTGAGGGAAGCGATACAATCAACCAATGCATTGTAGATATTATCACGTCCAGATTGGTGCTTAAAAATATTAGTTTGCATTTTCAAGCTAGAATTACTTTTCGTGTAACTTATTTTACAAAATAAGGCTGCATTGGTTTATTTTCAGATACCTAAAATTTAAGTCTATGACAGTACACAGTTTGTACTGGTAATCCAAGCTATTCATATTGTATTCTGTGCCTCAGTTAGGACTTTTAACGTTTTTTTTTTTTTTTTTTTTTTTTTTTCTTTGAGAAGTGGCTTTGAACTTGTGATCCTTGGAGCTAAGACTTTCAATTGTTGTCATTGTGACTGTGTACCAGCTCATTCAGCCAAGGTTTCCTTTCCTTTCTTTCTCTTTTGCTATTTTCTAGACAGGGTTTCTCTGTGAAGCCCTGGCTGTCCTGGAATTCAGAGCGATCCACCTGCCTCTACCTGCCCATCACCACTTTCCAAATGAAAAGGAAGCGGATTCGTCCGGAAGAAAGAGTGTCTATGCAAATTCAGAAAGGCCACACAGAAACATTTCTCTCTTTTATTCTACAAGTCTGGGCTTCAATCAACTGTTGTTTGCTCCGTTAAACACTGTCCTGTTGTAATCCCTGTTGAGTTTGGATATAAAAGCTTCTCCCACAGGTTTAGGTGTGTGAATCCCTGTTCCTCAGCTGGTAGCAAGGTTCTGGGGACTTTTGTACCATCTAGGAGTTGGAACCTAGCTAGAGAAAATATGTTCTGAAGTGTTGGACCTCCTTCAGGGTCCAAGCTCCACATCTGGCCCTGGTCTCTGGTTTCTAAGTTTGCAAGATCTAAGAGATCAAAGCCACATGCTCCTGTGACCATTGACCATACCACCAGGAACTCTGCCCTCAGATGCCATGAGCCAAATGCAAATCCTTTCTTCCTTGAGTTGCTTTTGTTCAGGTTTTGATCCCAGTGATAAGAAAAGCAAATAATACAATTTCCTAGTGTGTCCTCTTTGTTTGAGGGCTGTCTCCTGCTTTCTCTCCCCCTCCTCCTCTTTTTCTTCCTCATCCTTCTTTCTCATCCTCCTCCTCCTCTCCCTTTAGATTGGTCTTGGCAGTTGTTGGAATGTTTTGTGACTACAGAGCTTGGTGCCACCATGTCCTCACTTTAGAATAACATGATCCATATTAAAAGCATTGTTTCTATGTGCTTAATGGAATGTTCTATTAGACCCCAGTCAATGTGACTTCCGCTGTGGTGCTGTTACATATTTAATAAAAACCAGTCTGAAATATCAGAAGAGATCTACCCACACTCAATGCAGGAAGATCACACAGTGGTAACTCACACCTTTAATCCCAGCACAGGGAATATCCAGGAGTGGTGACCTAGGCTTTAATCCCAGCAGATCTGAGTTTGAGGCCAGTTTAGTTTACAGAGGGAGTTCCAAGCTCTGAGGCAGGCAGTGGTGGTGTCAGGCCTTTAATCCCATAACTCCAGAGACAGAGATTCTGTGTTTCTGTGGGTTCAAGGCTAACTACCAAAGAGTAGTAGTCCACACCTTTTTTCTTAACCAGAACTGAAACAACTGGGCGAAGAAGGTATTTAAGGCAGGCATAGAAAGAGATTCAGGCTGTAGAAGTGAGGAGGAGCAAGGCTGAGGAAGCTAGAAGACAGCTGGGTGAGATTTGACTGTGGTGTTTCCTCTGATATTTCAGCCTTTCCCCAACATCTGGCTCTGAGTTTCCTTTAACACAACCAGAATCCGTGCAACATTCAGCTTTGATGTTTGGTTCTATGCATATGGATGCACCTAACTGATATTTGTTGGTGAAAAAGTACAAGTGAACAAAATGACATTTAGCATTTTTTTTCTTTAGAGTCTATCCTTAAGCAACTTCCAGAGTGGAGAATTTTGTGCATACAAGATTTGGGTGCTAATTCCTTGATGTGAACTGATATGTTTTGCTCTGTTTTTGTATTACTTCCCGGGCTATTCTGCATTATTTCCTTACACATAGAAGTCGGATGAATTCATAGCCCTGGGGTCAAATCTGGCCTGATACCTGTTTCTGTAACTGAAGTGCTATCCGAACAAATGGCTTCCATTCACTTCTGAATTGTATGGGATACATTTGAGTGTTTGTGATAGAAGCCATATGACCTGCAAAGGAGAAAAGGTTGAAGATCACTGACCTTTGCTGTGACCCAAGGTAGGAGCTGCAAGCTAAGATTGGGGTAGCAAACATGATGATTATAAGGACATTTTCAAAGTGGCAGCTGTTCGGCTTTTTTTATGGAGTAACAAATGCTAATGTTAATGTTGATTGTGAATACAGAAGAAAGCTGGAGCAAGGTCTGCTAGCTTTGTTTTGGCTATTATAACCATCTAAGGGCTTGTAACATCACCCCTTCTCTTCTAGGGCCCCAAGGGTCCCTAACTGACCACACCTGAGTGGTGATCTCACATCTACTTTGCAGCAGAAATCAGTTCTCAGCTGTCTCTGTCTCCAGGTGCCATTCTCAGAATCATTAGTTTAAAACAGCGTTTCGGAGCTCTGAGCTCTATTCCAGAATCACCTCAGGAGTTTAAAAAGTCATTTTTCAAAAATGATCTTAGGCCTCACCTCTGGCTTTCCAAGTCTGAAGCCCCATGGATGTCCTGCATTATAGAAGTGGAAACAGCACTGGGGAGTCTCTTGGTTCTTCCTACACTGCTAATGACCACAAATCACCTGCTCTCTAAACATTTAAGAAAGGTCCTGGGCTCTGTGTGTGTTTTTGTTTGGAGATAGTTTCTAGCCTCTACACAGCATCACATGCTCACTGTTTTTCTTAATTAAATCAATCTTTATAAAGTCTTTATTTTTATGTGCATGTCTGTGGGGTTCACATATGTGTGCACGCGCACAAGTGCACATGTGCAAGTCAGAGGCGGATGCCATGATTTCTCCTTTCTAGGTATTTATCTTATTTTTGAGACAGCATCTCTTGATGAACTGGGAGCTCACTGTTTTGGCTAGGTTGGCTGGTAGAGGATCGCCTAGGATTTGCCTCTCCCCTATTCCACCCCCCCCCAAGACGGACAGTGTCACACAGTCTGTACATAATGTTGTGAATCCAAATTCAGGTATTCAATGCTTGTGAAGTGCTTTCCCAGCGTCACATCTCCAGCCTTCATTTTATTTACTTTTATTGTTATTTGTAATTCTTTAAAGCTGAGTATTATATCGGAATAAAAATAAGAAAAGCTGGAATAAGAAATGTAGAGATATCAATTCCTTGGTCTTTTGGCAGCCAGCATAGTGACTGACAAGTATGAATCACATACAAAGTTTCCAAGTTCTAGGTATGAAGAGCCAGCATTTCTGACTGCGGGGGCCTAATACATTTTTTAAAATATTTCTCTCAAAAGTCTAGAAATAATTACTGAAACGTTAGTTTATAAGTTGCTGAATCTATATAACTAAATAACTAGCAACTCCCTGAGGTATGTAACTCTATACTATAAATTATGACTGTTGATGTATAGTGTAGAAGCTTGACAATGGGTAAACAGGAAAATGATCTATTGGAGGGGCTCGTGTATTGAGTGCATTTGGATTAAATCAAGTTTTGACCTGGCTGGTTTCAGTGAAAATGTGCATGTTTTCTTGGTCATTTCATTAAGATTTGAAAAGATATTTGGAAGCTGTTGTTAAGGGTAGACTTCTTCTTTTCTAGAACATGGAAGTCGCTCGGACTTGGCCTCCTTTTGCTCTGCGAAGAGGGGCTTTTCTTCCCAGGGGTTTGTTGGGGGCGGGGACTTTCCACATTTCTATGTTGTCTCAGTCTCACCCTCATTCACTGTAGAAGTCCACCTGCTTTGCTCCGCCCGTCTAGTGAGACAGACACACACTTGCTTCTTCAGGAATTCCTGGCTTCTAGGAAGCAGTAGTCCCCAGACCAGGAAAGAATGCTTACTCACTGTTGTTACTTTTAATATGGCTCTAGAGTGTTGTTGTGTTATTGTTTATGTGAAGTTTGGTTTTCTTTTTGTGAGACAGATATCACTATATCACTATATAGACTTGGCTGGCAGAAAACTATGTAGTTCAGGCAGGACTTAGAGATCTACCTGCCTCTGCCTCTTATGTGCTTAGATTAAAGGTGTGCACCCCAATGCCCAGCTATACTGATACAATCTTAATCATGCTCATCTCTGAGTATAAGATTCAATGAACTATTCACCTGGAAGAACTGAATAATTAATATTAGCAAAGGGTAAAATGTTTGCTAGGACTCATACTAGGTCATTAGTATATTGTGATTAAATCATCACTATTTACCTGTTATAACTGTCAAATTTCTGAGCCAAGAATTTATATATATATATATATATATATGCATATATATATATATTCCTTTTATAGGCCAGACCAATGCTACATACATAGAGCTGAGAACCTTCTTTGTTTAGAGAAAAAAATTGTAACTTTTGTGTTTTGCTCTGCTCATAGGAGATATTTTAGTTCATTGAGTTTCTTTGTGAACAGATGTTTACTTAAGCATAGCTGCAGTCTCTTCTTGGTTTAGTGCTTTGCTCTTGCTTTCTTAAAACTCTTAATGTGTTTTGAACAAGAAACTCTGCATTTTTTATACTGAATAGTGCCCATAAGTTAGTGGAGTTATTTTTGCCCATGTTAACTATTTTTTTTTTTAAATCTTTAGTTCTCTGTAGAGTTTAGCATGATACCTATTGGCATCATGAACCTTTCTCTTACTGAGAGCAAATGAAGTATCTATCATTGCTTTTGTGCTGTTCAGGTCTATACTTTAGGTCACTGTATTCCCAAGATGAATCCCAACGGAATGAGGGAAGTGGTTGGATGGTGGTTTGGAAGGTCACATACTCAGAGGGTGTGCATCTACAGAGCTCAGAAGGAAGAGGTTAACAGCTGATACCAAATCATCATCTACCACTCTGAAGACTTTTTGGATTTTGGCACAAAGATATTGGCCATAGTATGGGGGGGGGGAGGAAACGACAAATGCTAGCAGCAAAGGGTAAGGGCCAAGAGTTTCCCAGAAAGAGATTACCATGTTCTGAGTTCCCCTCATGGACATATTAGGTAGTTATGCAACCTAGGTACAAGGGATACAGAGGTTAGGAGACAAGAATAGTTTCCAATTTCATGGAACCTGAATTTTGACATAGCACGAGAAAGATAATACAATATAATATTAATGTAGTACGAGGTTTCTGGCCCTGAGTTTTGGGCCTTGCCTCAAGGTTTAGGCCCACAGACCTGCAGACTCACAGACCCACAGACCCACAGAGACACACAGATGCTTTCAATAGTTTTCAGCCTCAGGCTCAGGCATATCACTTGCTAACTCTGTACCCTTCATCTAACCCATGATTCTTGTTCAGCCATGAGGCTCGGTATCTTTTCTTAGAGCAGCATAGTTGTCCTCTGTTTCTCCCAGCTTCTCTCTGGTGTTCTCTCTGGCATTCTGCTCTGTGCTTCATGTTCTCAGAGATTTTAGTCTGGTAGCCCCGCCCACACTCCCTGCCTGCCTTTGGCCCATCAGCGCTTTTTATTAAACCAATGGGTGGGACAATTATTTACCATGAAACAACACAATACCCCTATATATTAACACATCATGATAGGAATATAATTTAGTACAGTCATTATAGAAAACATTTAGAGTTTGTGTGACTTAAAACTAAACTGCCATATGGTCCAGCAGTTCCATCCCTGGGAATATATCAAACATTGCACAGCCAGGATGCAAAAAGATGTCTATATTCTCATGTTCATGATGGAATTACTTATGGCACCCAAGAAATGGAGTAAGCCAATGTGCTCATCAGTAGGACAAAGAACATATAATGTAAACACAGTGTGTTACTGCTCAGTCTCAAATAAGAAAATTCTGTTATTGGCAACAACATGAAGGAACACAAAAGGACACTAAGATAAGTGAGATAAGCCAGGCATAGAAAAACAAGTGCCATGTGATCTTTACTAGGGGGATTGAAGGAAGCCAAACCCAGAGAAGCAGGAAGTATGCCTGGTACTTGTGAGGGTTAAAGGCTGGGAAAGAAGATGGATTGGTGGCATGGCAGCTGAAGGATACAGAATATTCTCTAGTGAGAATAACCTTAAGAGATCTGCTATACATGATTCCAACTGTAGTTAAGTGTAATACATTAAGATTGCTAACAGTAGTTTTAAATATTCTCACCACAAGATGAGTATAAAATAATGCATATGTTAGTAACTTAATTAGATATTCTACAATGTATACATAGCTTGAAGAAAGCTATAAATGATAAATGTATCCGATTTTGTCAATTAAAAATTAGAAAATGAAGGCTGGTTAAATGACTCAATGCGTAAAGACATTGGCTTCCAAGCCTGACAACCTGTTAATAATCCCTGCGAACCATATGGTGGAAGGAGAGAATTGACCCCTGAATGTTCTTCTCTGACCTCAACATTCATGCTATGACATATTCATACCCATATCTTTACACATCCATATATGTAAATAAAATTAAAAAAAATAGAGAATGTGGTTGAGGGGATGACACTATGGTAAAGTACAAGTGTGGGGACCTGAGTTAAAATCCTCAGAACTCATGAAGTCGGGTATGGTAATATGCATCTGGAATCTTGGTGCTTCTATGAAGAGATGGGAGACAGAGGCAGGAGAATACCCAAAAGCACTTGGGTCAGATAGTTTGGCTTATGCAGTGTTGAACAATGGAGAGACCTTGTTCCAAACAAGTAGAAGTCAAGGACCAACTCCTAACATGATCGTCCTCAGATTGTGTGTGCTGTGCTGTATACATACCACAGTTATGCCCAAGAATGTGTGCATATACATATATATGACCACAGATCACATGTATGTCACACACACACACACACACACACACACACACATGAGAAAGTGAAAAGGTGCATATCAGGGTTATGAGTACTACAAAGAGAATGCAAATATGAAAGACTATTGATCCTACAGAGGTTTCTGGGAGTGCAGAAATCTTCTTTCCTTTCTCTAAATATAGATACTACATAATGTGTTCATTTGTTAAGATCTCCATTCTCTTATGTAGTAAACTACTCTTGATCAAGTCAGTGCAGACTTGAGCAGTGTGACTTATGGGGCTTACATTGAGTTCAGTGCTGTCTATCATGCTGGTACAATCATATCAAATAGCCCATTTCCAAACGTCAGAGGTATATCAAGTAAGTGATATGGTGGTTAGCTGTAACTGCTAACTTGTCACACTCTATAATCAGCTGAAAAGAGAGTCTTGCTGAGTGATTCTCTAGATCAGGTTGGCCAATGTGCATGTCTGCACAATCTTGTCTTGATTATTTAAAGTGGGAGAATGGTCCACTGTGGGTGGTATCATTCCCTAGGTAGAACTGGAACTGTATGAGTGTATGAAGAGGCTAGCCTCTGCCGTCTTGACTTCCTCATAATGATGGACTGTAACCGGAAAATGTAAGCTAAAACACTTTCTTTCCTAAGTTATTTCTGCCAGGGTATTTTTTTTTTAAAATCACAGAAACAGGAAATAAAACTAAGACAAATTCTAAAGTACGGGAGATTACACTGATTACTATCTTCATATTTCTTATGACTGTTTGCCTGATAAGGAAAATAAAAATAAGGTAGCAGAAGTTTATTGCTATTAATTTTTAAGTCACTTGTGGCATGTTTTTCTCTAGTTTACATTTAGTAATATAAATTGATAGGATGACTAATAAGGATAAACTTTAACTTTTCAATATTTAGATGTGGAGTAAGAAAAGATGTGGAATCTAGCAAGTGACATAATATTGCCTAATTTAAGAAATAACACATGGTGTGTTTGGTACTTTATTTGTGTAAGAATGGTACTCTTAAGCATTTTGAGGTCTGAATTAGCATCAAATCTTTGCTCTTGCATAGATAACAGAGATGAAAGCTGTTAAACAGCTTGCTTTAGAAGGTGGAGATCATTTCACTTCCACATAGAATCCTGTTTCAATGACTTGTAAGAAGAGTGGTAGGTTTTTCCTTCAACATTCTTGAAGTTTTTGTCTACACGGGGCCAGTTTTTGTGTGCATACTGAGCTGCATTTCTGGAACAGAAGCCTCTTTCTCCTCTTGCCTCATGCATACTAGCTCTGTGAACTTACTTCTTTAAGACTTCAGTGCTATATAGAAGTCTGCATTGTACTGTATATAGAACTTTACATTGTATTGTGTTGCATTCAATTGTATTACAATGTATTACAGTCTACATCACTAATGTCAAGTCTGCATTATATTGCATATAGAACTTTACATTGTATTGTATCTAAAAGTTTACATTGTATTGTATGTAGACAGCTACATTGTGTTGCATGTAGACAGCTACATTGTGCTGTATGTAAACAGCTACATTGTGCTGTATGTAGACAAGTACTTTGCACTGTGCATCCACTATAGAAAGGTCGTGCTTTTCTGCCTTCTGGGTTATGCTGACAATAACAGTAAGTGAAATCATGGTCGGGAATAGAGGTCAAGTATAAAGGAAAATGGTGATTATTATTATAACCAAATACTAGTTCCAAAAAGATTTTTCAAGAAGATGGTATTTTACTGAATGTGGCCATACATGTCTGTAATTCCACTATTCAGGAAGGCAAGGCAGGAGCATCTCAAATCTTAGCCTGAACTACACAATGGAATCCTGTCTCAAAAATAAAATTTCTCCTAGAAGAATATGATAGAAACATCCTTCTATATTTTCCTAGTTATATGTGATTAAAGAACTTAACCTTCATAGTGCAGCCAACTTATTGAATTTGGATTTTGTTAAATATTGGCTTTTGAATAGTATTATTAGTACCTGAGCCAAATAAATTACTTTCTGTTGCTTGGTTTAAGATTAAAGCAATATTTAGGAAGTCCTAAATATGGTGGCTGAGATACTTATGGTAGGTGAGGTACATGTGTCAATACACTTAAAACTCACAAGATAAAAATGATAGGTATTAATGGTGGGTATTAGTAACCCCACTGGGCAGAGGTTGTAATGTCCCCATAGAGAGTTAAATGTAAACCTGAGGTTACATAGCCAGTAAGTGTGAGGAATGGTAGGGCTGAGTTCACACTTGCCTAAGTGGCCACTGTTCTTGCCTGTGACACTGTTTTGCATCAACCCAGGGGAAGAGCTGTTGGACAGCAAAGCAACTATATAGTTAATTAAGAGCCTGTGTTGGAGTTGTCCATATGGGTCACAATATTCCTTTAGAGTTAAAGATAACTGTTGCTAGTTGACATTGTTATAGATTATGGCTTCATTAGGCACTCTGGTATTTTTTCAAAAAAATTTTTTTCCATGACCACTCTCTGAGGTAGCCATGACAGACAGCTAGAAGATGTGGTACCCATTCCATGGATAATGAACTGCATTTGAATAAAGTATATACATTATCCAGATTCTCCATTATTGGTCTAATTTCAAAACTACCATATTATTTAATTCTTTTCTTTTTGTGGGGTATAGTAAGAAGGTTCTGGCCCAGCCTTTCCGACCTAGCCCAGGGATTCAGACCTGCTCTCAGCCCTGCTGCCACTTACTCCCAAATAATCACATACAAGTTTATATTAATTTCATGCTGATTGGCCTATTTGCTCAGACATCTTAACTCAATCCATTTCCATTAATCTGTTTATCCATTTGACTTGATACCTTTTTCTCAAAGCAGCATGGTTGTCTTCCTTCCTGTGGATCTGCTGGGGTCTCTGTCTGACTCTTCCTTTTCCCAGAGTTTTCTTAGTCTGGTAGCCCCACCCATACTTCTTGTCTGCCTTCTGGCCAATCAGCTTTTTATTAAACCAGTAGGAGGGACAAGTATCTACAAAGTACCAGAACATAATCTTACTACAGTGCTACAGTGTGTATGTGTGTGTGTAAGTGTGTATGTGGTGTATGTGTGCATGTATATGTAATTGAACATACAAAGGCCACAGGAAGATACCAGGAGCTATGCTATTTTAGATTAAACATTACACTTTCTGCTTTGTCCCACACTGCTAGACTGGAAGGCAGGCTAACCAATCCTGTCTCTGGCCTCCGTGGTGCTTGGGTTCTAGGCATTTGCCACCAGGTCTGGCTTTTGCATGAGTGCTGGTTGTGAACTCAGACCCTCATTCTTGAACATCAAATGCTCTTAACCACTGGGCCATTTCTCTAGGCCCCTATAGCCTAAAAATTATTAGTAAACATTGTGTGTTTTATGGTTTTGTTCTGCTGAAAGCATTTGCTTGATAATGATGAACAGTAAAAGTCAAAGACAGAATCCCAAAATTAAGTCAAATCCCTAGTTTCTTAGTATTTATCTGTGTTTTACACCACCAAAAAGCAGCAACTTAGCTTAATTGGGGGAAAACCAAACATAGGGTATACAGTCTTTGTTGAATCAGGCTTTCATTTCCTAGCTTGCATCCAATGTGAAAACTCGGTGAAATATTTCCCCAATGACCACTAGATGGCGCGTGAGAACAAAAGAGATAGTGATATTTATAGGCCACATGCAACCCTTTCAAACAGTTGTAGAATTTATTTTCTAAGTGTCTCGTTGAATTCAGACTAATAACCAATGTCAGGAACGCCTGACCTTTTATTTCGCCAATATGAAACTCTGCGTTATTTCCAATTTGGAATGGAATTTTGATAAATCTAAGCGGAGAGCCAATTCTTTATTTTTTGGCAGAAGATTAACCAAAAAGAGCTCCTTGGCATCATGTCTATTCAATAACTCTAGCCCTCGCTGCAGCAAAATTATAGTAAATTGAATGTATAAAAAAGATGACAGAGTCCAGGATTGTGCCTGTGAACTCTGTGAAATGAATTGCAATGCTATTTTGGATAACAATGTCTAATATCACAATACAGGCTTCTGACGTTGCACAAAAAACAGGGCCCCAAATCTCCCAAGCTCCATCTGCAAAGGTGAAACAAAAAACTAGGGGACTTTGTTTTTAGGTTGTGAAGCTGGCAGGTTGTGGGATCTGTAACTCAATTGATTTGTATTTATAAATTTAAATTTAAACATTCTCTTCTAGTTATTTCTTATGCATGCCATGGTTGATGTATGGGGTGATGGGCATATGCATGGCATGGCATGAGTGTGGAGTCCAGAGAACAGCTTGGGGAAGCTGGTTCTCTTTGTCAGCATGTAGGACCTAGGTATCAAAGTCAGGTCCTCAGAATGTGTGCAGCTCTGCATGCTGACCCACCTTGCTGACATGCCATTTCCATTTCTTTCTTACCCCTGTTTCATTTGAGACATAGAACTAGGGAGGCAGGTGAAGGAAGCAGTAAATAAAGGGTAGAAAACTAAAGAAGACCATGGTTAGCTGAGTCAAAGGCTGAATGTCTCGGTGCTTTAACTTGGCCAGACCCATATAATTTCCCCTTATTTATTATTATTTTTTGATGTCTCTAATGCCAGGGAAATAATGGTAGCTATGGCTAGAAGGTTTAGTCTGTACTTTATTTCCTTTAATAAGCCAAACCCTCGTAAGAAGGCTTTCCAGTGTACAAGAGAGATGCCATCATCAAGGGACAATAGTAAGAGTCTTTGTCACAAGTGTACAAACAAAGCCGTAAACCTGGGAGTAAGGGTTAGCCAAAGTCCCAAAGCAAGACTGGGGCTTAATCTGTCACACACCCATTACTAGTGTTACTGCTGTTGGACTCTCTCATCTAACTTCTCTGTCAGTTCTGTAATGAAGAGGGCTCGATTATTATCCCAATTTATACACACAAACACACCCTGATGCCTAAGGGGTCCAGAAGTAAGCCTGGGGACCGGTGGTTGTCTATCAAGTGAGGTGCTAGATCCGATTTCTTAAGAAGTTGTCAGAACCCAAATTCTAATGTCAGTCAAGTTGACTTTTCGTTTTAAAACTTTTATTTTTAGAGATGTTCTGCCTGAGTGTATGACTGTGTATCACATGTGTGCCTGGTGCCCTTGGGGACCAGAAGAGAGCATCGGAGCTCTTGGAACTGGAGTCGCAGATGGTTCTAAGCCACCACATGGGTGCTGGGAATTGAACTTGAGTCCTTTGGAAGAGCAGCCAATGCTCTTACCTGCTGAGCTGCCTCTCCAGACCCCAAAGTAGACTTTCCAATGTTTAAGGTCAACTTTCTTAGGTTTGAGCAGTGTGTACCTTTCATCTCCATGACTGTATGCTGGTGACCATAACTGAGTTGATCCTTTCTTCATAATTCTGATTTCCAGTGGAGAACATAAATATTACACAAAACAATTTCAAGGAGGAAAATGCCTTGCCCAAGCCTGCAGATGGAGCATTATAAGGTAACAGGCATCAACTTTGTCTAGGAAAACTCTTCACATGCCATTCTTCACAGCAGCTTAGGGGAAAGTGGGTAAAAGATGTGCCTTTATTTTGGCACAAGTGTGGGGAATGGCTTGGGGGCGGGGTGCAAGGGCCCCATTCACTGCACTTACGATTCATGCGTAGCAGGTGAAATCTGGCATAGTTGCACAGTCTCAGAAGTTTCGCTTTTAAAATGAGAGGGAGGGGCCCTTGCACTTCATCACCTACCCTTCTGGGCTTCTTCGGGCCCCACACCTGATGAAAATAACCGAAAGGAGGGCAAAGATTTTTTAATCAAAGCTAAAACATTATTTCAAGATCATATTATAATTAATACACAAACGTTCTTAGAGATACCTAGACGAAAGCTCCAAAGGAAAGATGATCCTGGCTTAGAAAATGGCATGAGTAATTAATTGCAGATGACTAATGCTCTTTTGCCTGCAGCCCTCCCCCTGAGGAGCACAGAAGCAGGATAAACGCTAGGCCTGCCTCAAAGCTCCCTGCACAGGGTGGGGGAGAGGGGAGAAGAAAAAAAAAAAAAACAGCTGAGAGATCTCGGGTGTGGTTCAGTAGACCTGGTTTCTCTTTCTTTTTCCTCAATTAGTTTTTAAAGGGAATTTCTTTGTGTACGCACATGTGTATGCTCCATAGCACACTTGTGGAGAGTCTGACAACCTGTGGGATTCAGTCCTTTCCTGTTCGTGGATCCTGGCTTTCCAACTCAGGTGGACAAGTCTGACGCTAGAATTTAAGTCTGCCTGCCACACTATATCACCGTCTTTATAGTCACTGGTGGGCAGAAAAGAAAAATGGAAAGCAGATAATTTCATCCTGTCAATCACATTAGCTCATCTCTACCCCCCATTGTTTTCTACTTGTTATGAGTTAAGGGAACAGTTTTGTGCATTATGGCATTTACACCATCTGACCTAATCTATTGCTCTCAAGAGAAAAACTGTGTAGAATCAACTACCCAACAAATGCAGTCTTGGCTGAGTTTAGCCCATATGCTTTAACATTAATATTGAAGATAATAATGGTAGGGTTAACAACTAGTCATCCAGTTGGAATGCTGGATGTGTTTGTGGGGAGCTGAAAATAATGTTGATGGGTTATTAAGATGGGTTGAGAAGAGCCAATAAGCACAACAAGCTGCATAAAGTGTCTGTCAGAACTCTTGCATAGGACGGAGGGAGCCTCTCTGAGGGCATGGCCATCTCTGCTGCTGGGAGCCCCCCATTCAGTCTAGTGTGAGTGAATGGCAGCGCTACACTGGGATTGTCTCTGCCCATTGCTGGTTGCATTAAATCACACTGAATGTGCATGGTTTTGCAGCAGACCAGGAAAATTGCTTGCCATTTTGTAGTAACTCTAGAATTTTCTATTTCTACTCTTTCCCTCAGAAATAGAGAACAAACCAATTCTAGATCACAGAATTCCTTGAGCATAAGCCTAATTGTCTTTAATTGAAATGATTTCTGTATATATTAGTTTTTCTGTACTGTCCTCTTGAACGAGGTGGCCCCAGATCAGAGCCTCCCTCCCTCCCTTCCTCTCTCTCTTCCTCCCCCAGCCCTGTCTCCTGCTTTCATTCTTCCCTATCTCCCTCCCTCTTCCTCTCTCTGAGGGGTTTGAGTCAGAGTCTCACTATGTAGCCTGGCCTGGCCTGGCCTGAAACACACTATGTAGACCAGGCTGGCCTCCAACTCCTGTGATCCTCTTGCCTATTTCTCAAGTGCTGGAATTAAAGGTGCGCGTTGCCATGTCTGACTTTCATCTTTTTAACTAAATGAAGTCTATTCCCAGACCCTGACCACTGGAGCTAATAGTAGACGCAGAGAACTGAGACCGCACCTCTGTCACATGTCATGTCCTTGGACAGATTGTGTTTGCTCTTGTCTAGAATCCAGGAACCTCTAGAAGTGTCCACAAGTTTTTCCATTTTCCATATGAATGGCAATCTAAACAAATTGGGTAATTCCAGTGAGCTTATACCTTCCTTTCCTTGCAAACCAACTTTTAGGTAACATACCTCATGCATAGAAAACGACAAATATGTAAATAGTGGTTGCTATTTTAGCTTATCTAATAAATAACTCAATCATCAGAGAAGAAAGAATAAAAGGGCTTGTTTGATTGTTTTATTTGTTTAAGCTTTACTGAAATATAAGATTTATTGGAAAGGGAAAAAATATTAGCTCTCTAAAGAATTGCTATAAAATAATGAAAAGACCCAATCTCAATTCTGCACACAGATCTTGTTAAATTGGTAGTTTACATTGTGGTAAAGCTAGAATTTTTCTTTCATGTTTCTTTTTTAAGCTTTTTTTCTTTAAAGTACAAAAAGATATCCTTGGGATACTTTCCCCTTACGTACTTGGGAATATACTCTTGCACTTAATAAGTGCCCTGTTCCTTATAATCAACAGACAGTAAAAAAAGATCTCAAGTCTGGTGGTGGGAAGTTGGACGAAAGTGCTGGGTTCTTGCTGCTAGATGATAAGAGCAGCAGGCATGGCTGGCTGAAGAGCAGGCCTGGGGTCACACATTGGCAATCCACCAGCAGGCCAGTGACTGGGAGTGATAAGTAGGCTCATGGACCATTAATATGAGAAAACAACTTTCTCAATTTTCCATTGAAGTTCTGCAGGTAGGGCTGGCAAAATAGCTCGGTGGGTAAAGCCACCCACCAGAAGATCTGATGACCTGATGGTCTGAGTCTGAGCTCCAGAAGACACATAGCAGAAGGGGAAAAAAAAAACTGACTTCTGAAAACTGTCCTCTGCTCTCCACATGTACACCGTGATGTGCACATGAGGGTAAATAAAGGTTAGACATTTAAAATATCACAGGTAAAGCTGGAGCAAAAGCAAAAATCAGTAACTGTGCTACCAGAAGTAAGAGCCTAAAGACTTCCAATGACCAATTTTTTAACTCCTGGAAACTGGGTCTTAGATTCTGGAAGCTGCATGGTAGGGGTAGTTCACAAAAGTCGTTAGCCTTTGTGAGCGCTCTGTCAGTAGGGATCAAAAGTAATTTTCCCAAAATGTTCAGGTATTGATTTTCTTTTCTGTTTTGAGATAAGGTCTCCATATAAAGTCCAGAGTAGCCAGGAACTTGTGATACAATCCAGACTGGCCTGGGACTCAGTGTGATCCTCCTGCCTCAGTCCTGAGTGCTGGGATTATATGCATGTGTCACCATACTCAGCTTAGGCATTGATTTTTTTTTCCTGTGTCTAATTTAATCTCATGGATCTTTTTGTAGTTAATGAAAATGTGGTTATTAAAAATGTTGCGGTTATATAAAATACTCATTAAGATAAAATAATGTATGGAAATTAAAATATTTGACAGGTGTGAGTATTTGGCAGGTGTGAGAAGTTATGTGGAGGTATGCACTCGTGTGTTGCATGCATGTGAGTGCACTAGTGTGCACACACCCTTGTGTATCCAAGAGGGACCAGAGCAGAATATCAGGTATTTTCTTCTCTTGGTGCCTATGTTATTGTTGTTATTGTTTTGATTTTGGTTGTTTATCGCACTGAGCCATCACCTCCACCCCAGAGCTTGCCCGTCTTTTAATGCGTATGCTCTCTTGACCTTGTGTGCTATGTATAGTGTAGCTTTGCTCTGGGATTCTCTTTGTCCTTCACATTGACCCACAATCACTTTCTGAACTATATTATAAAAAATGAAGAAACACATTTCTAGCTTGCCTTGTGCATCTTCCCATATCTTTCTGTACACTCATGCAGCACACACACACACACACACACACACACACACACACATACATAGTCTGAAGTATATTCTGTCGATAAAAATGTGTGAGAGCCTAAAACCTCCTCAGATGTGGTTTGTTGACATTTGCTGACATTTGATTTTATCATTTCAGACCTCCATGTTCAGGAGCAGTTTCCCTTGGCATCCTGCTTTTCTGAAGGACCCTCATGGTATTCTATTTCATTTTCCCAGAAACAATTTTTTCAGCTCATATTCTATCAGTGTGAACGATATTATATAATTTCTTTATTTAGAATCACAGGGTGAAGTAGTCTGAATAGCTGCCTCACTCCAAGTAGCACATGATGATAGGAGGCTAGCTTCCCTAGCCCAGAGAAAAGTTCCTGTATGCTGTCCTTTTCCCCACTTGGTGGGGTGGCACATGCTACTCTGCATGTCTCTCACCACAGCTAGCTTGGTATTATCTAGAGATGCTTCCAAACTTGGGATTATTTAAAGAAAACGAGGCAGAATTTGTCTGCAGCTTTAATTTTGTGCTAGCTGGTTAGATTTCTCCAATTGTGCCCATGTGGTCAAGATTCTCAAAGACGCTGGAAACAAACAAGTGGGGGAGTTTGGTGTCTGTGGAGTTCAGTGGGTCACTGTCTGCCCAGTGGAGTGAACAGGAAGAAGCTGATACTTGGTTGGCCCTGTCTTTATATATAAACTGTTTTTGACTCTGGGTTATCTGACTCAACAAAGTAGAGGGAAAAAATTCCATTATTTTAGCATAGCATTATCAGATTGTGGTACGTCTGTTTTCTGTTGCTATTACCAAATACCCGAGACTGGGTGGTTTACTTTCTAAAAGAGAAGTTTAGCTCATCTTTAGAGGTTGGCAAACCAAAGAACATGGCACCTCATGCTGGGCCTTGTACTGCTTCCTGTCCTGGTAGAGGGGATTGCTCCCTGGGTTTGAACAAGGACAGCTCTGCTCTTCTTCCTCATTAAAGCCACTAATGGAGCCACTAAGGGCTCCACCTTCCTGATCTTCTCCAATCCTAATTATCTCCCAAATGACTCACTTCCAAATATCATTGACCCAAGAATTTAGGGATGAGGTCTCCAGTGGAAGCTATGGTGGGAAGGTATTCTGACAATAGCATCTTTTAAAAAGCTATGCAAGAGCAGGAGTCCCTCCCTCAGTCTCAGTAACAAGATCATTCTCCTATCAAATCTTGAAACAGATAATACTTTTCTTGCTTTTATTGCATTTCATTAGTTAGCAAAAAGCAACAATTATAAAGAAAGTTCCTGAATTTTTTCCTTTCTTAAAAAGTTAATTCTGCTGCATCAGTTTCCCTGAAAACACCTTTCCTGTTTCTAGGTGACACATTTTATGCAATTAGTTGATTTGGGGAGGGAGCAGTTCTTCCTGTGTAGCCCAGGCTAGCCTAAAGTATTGCAGACACTTCTGCTAGAATAAATACCTCCTCTAACTGTATTTTACCCTAATGATCTGTCAGGTACAGATTGTTAGCTTCGAAGGAAACTCTGGGACATTGTAGTTGACCGAGTTTTAAAGCATACTTTATTTTAAAAGACATAATGACAAAACAATGACCCAAACCAGCGTGCTTTAGATCCATCTAGCTGTTAGTTATGTAGATGACAGTTCAAGTGTAAGTGAAACCAACCTATGTCATAAATGCTTGTGCTTTCAGTTATAGAAAGCAGGTCCTTTCTTCTAGAACTTTACAGTCACCCCAGTGCGTATCAATCCAAATGTAGAAATGTCCCCAACTGAAAAAACGTTATGAGGAGTAAATGGCTTCGGGATCTGTTTTGACAACTGTGTCTCAGCTGTCAACCTGCTTGAAAACCTCAGGCCTGGGATATCTTCTGGAAGAGACTTGTGAGCCACATTTATACGATCGCTTTCATAAACAACATTTATATGGCATTTAAATGTACTCTATCGTAAAACCAGTTAACTAGCTTGACAATCAACTGTGAGCTATAAGTCACCCCTTGTGATAAAAGTGGCTCTGATGGGGATGCCATTTACAGCAACTCTGCTCTTGTTTTATCTAATTAAGGGGATGTTTTAATTTCATAATAAAATTGTGTCTTTTTGCTGTTATTTTTTTCCAATGGCTTTGCTTTGTCCTTAGCTTTATTTCAATCTCATATCAACATACTTAAAAACTGTTGGTCTGGCCATGGGTAGTGGCATATACCACTAAACTCAGCACTTGAGGTGTAGAAATAGGCCAATCAGGAGTTCAAAGTTCAAGGTCATCCTCAACAGTATAGTGTAAGGCCTGTTAGAATGACATAGAAAACTGTCTCAGACAATAATAGTAACAACAAAATTATTGGCCTTCTTGATGTGTTTCAAACAATTGTAGTATTAATGTTATTCTGTTTTTCTTTTCTGTAATGCTCAGAGACATAATTATTGGCTTTATTATTGTGATAAAATATTAAACAACATAAAATTGATGATTTTCACTGGTTTTTAATGTAGAATTCAGTGGCGTGCAAGCTGCTTTTTATTTTAACACTGTTTTCTTTATTTATAATATTTTATTATTTGAGAATTTCATGCACTTACACAATGTACCTTGATCATATCCTTTCATGATTACTTTCATTTAGCTCCCACGATTGGTTGGCTGTGAGTCTAAAGCCTCTGCATCTGCTCCTGTATGCTGCAGGAAGAACTTTCTAATGATTGTTGAAGACAGTACTGATACATGAGTACTGCAGAATATCATTAGGAGTCATTTTAGTGTTTGGGCTTACTCTCTTTGGGCTTGGTCCCTGGGATATCTAGTCTCTGATTCTTGGTCTGCTTTCACTGTGTCCCATTAGTTGGAGTATGTTGTATATTCATTTTCACTGAATATAGAAGGTCTTTAATTTCTCTCTTTATTTCTGTCTTAACCCTTCAATTTCCACGAGTAAACTTTATGTTCTTTCTGCTGTGGATATCCAGCTTTAATTTATGACGGTCTGACAAGATTTGGAAAGTAATTTCAGTCTTCCTATACTGTTGAGACTTGTAGTGTATCTGAGTATGCTTGTGAGCACTTTTAAATAAAGTTCCATGAGGTGAAGAAAAGAAGGTATATTCTTTTGTGTATAGGTAAAATATCCTGTAGTTTCTAACATTTTAGCTCTGGCATTTCTTTGTTTAGTTTTTTTGTCTGGATGAGCTGTCTGTTGGTAAGAATGGGGTATTAAAGTCTCCTACCATCAGTGTCTGAGAATCAGTGTGTGATTTAAGCTGTAGTAGTATTTCTTTTACAAACTTGGGTGCCCTGGTGTTTGGGGCATAGATGTTAAGATTTGAAATATCATCTTGGTGGATTTTTTTTCCCTTTGAGTATGTAGTGTCCTATTTCTTCTAATTAGTTCTGGCTTGAAGTCTATTTTCTTAGTTATTAAAATGACTACACCTTATTGCTTCTTAAGTCCATTTGCTTGGAAAATCTTTCTTTAACCCTTTACCCTGAAGTAATGTCTATCCTTGAGGTTGAGGTATTTCTTGGATGCAGTGGAAGAGTAGATCTTGTTTTCACATTCATTCTGTTAGTCTGTGTAATTTTTATTGGGGAATTGAGTCCTGGTATTTTCATGGGTATAGTTAACTTCCTTCTAGTACCTTCTATAGGGCTGGATTTGTAGATATTGTTTACATTTGGCTTTATCATAGAATATTGTTTTCATCTATTGCGATTGAAAGTTTTGCAGGTTATGATAGCCTGGGCTGATCTGTGGACTCTTAGGGTCTCCAGCACATCTGTGCAGGCCCTTCTAGCATTTAGAGGCTCCTTTGACAATTTGGGCACGTAATTCTAATAGGTCTGCATTTTTATGTTGCTTGGTGTTTTTCCCTTGAAGCTTTTAATATTGTGTTGTTGGTTTTTGTTTTGAACATTTGGTGTTTTAACTGCTATGTACCAAGGTGGCTTTCTTTTCTGGCCCAATCTATTTAGTGTACATATTTCTTATATCTTTATAGACATCTCATTCTTTAGATTAGGAAATTTCCTATGATTTTTGTTGAAAATACTTTCTGGGCTTTTGAGCTGGAATTCCTTGTCCTCCTCTATTCCTATTATTTTAAGGTTTGGTCTTTTTGTGCTGTCCCAGTTTTCCTGGATGTTTTGTGTCAGGAGGTTTTAAATTTAACATCTTCTCTGACCAATGTCTCAGTTTATACTTCTGTTTCCTCAGTGACTGTGATTCTTTCTTCCATCTCTTGTATTACGTTGGTGAAGCTTGCCTATGTGGTTCCTCTTTAATTTTTCATTTCTAGAATTCCCTCAGCTTGTGCTTTTTTTGTTGATTCTATTTCCATTTTCAGATATTGAACATTTTTCTTCATTTTCTACTATGATTTTTGTATTTTTCTGGATTTCTTTAAGGGTTTTATTTATTCATTTCCTTACATTGTTTATTTCTATTTTCTTAGATTATTTTTAAAGCGAATAATAATTTCCTCTTTAAGGACCTCTATCATCTTGATACACATAGTTTTTAGGTCTTTTTCTTGTGCTTCAGCCATGTTGGGATACTCAGGACCTGATGTTCTAGGATAGATTCTACTGGAGACATATTGCCGTGGTTCTTATTGATTATATGTTTGTGCTGGCTTCCAAGCATCTGGCATTGGGATGGTTATAGGTTTATTTGCTGATGTCTGGGTTTGTTTTCTTTGGGTGTGTTTTGTTCCTGGATTCTGTTTTATCTATGGATATTCAGAGAGTGTGATAGCTGTGTGTTGCCTGGTAGAAAATTTTCTTTGGACCTAATAGTTGTGACCACTCAGGATCCCAGGTAGAATGTGTTTCTGGGTATTGTGAACTGAGACTTGGGAATGGGGCTAGGCTAGTTGTTTAAAGGGGTTCACAGGAAGGAGGAAAGTCAAATGTTCAACCAAGATCTGCTTATTTTGTCTTATTGTAATGGGTAAGACAGTGGCAAGAGGTCATCCAAAGGGTCTGCTATAGTCTAGGAATGAGATTGGGGGGGTGGGTATAGAGGAACAAAAGGTGATATCTACAGACAGCCAACCTGTTTCTCTGGCAGGAGTGGTCTGTTATGGCCAGTTGTTGTAGTAAGTTCCTGATCCAGATTTTTTGGCCTAGCCTTGAGGTTCGGATCTGCAGACCCACAGAGGCACACAAATGCTTGTATTAATTGTATGCTGATTGACCATTGACTGGTGCCCAGGCATATAACTTGCTAGCTCTTGCTCTTAAACTAACTCATGATTCTTAACCTGGTCAGCCAATGCAGCTCGGTGGTACCTTTTCTTGGAACAGCATACCTTTCTCTGCATCTGCCTCTCTGGTGTCTCTGTGGCATCTCTGCTCTCTTCTTCCTGTTCCCGGAGTTTTCTTAGTCTGGTAGCCTCACTCATACTTCCTGTCTGCCTTCGGCCAATCAGAATTTTGATTAAACCAGTAGGCGAGACAATTATTTACAATGCAACATAATCCCACTACAGTCAGTACCTGCTAGAGTTGGGGGATGGAATAAAGCAACAAGTGGGGAGTAGGAGAGGAGGGAAAGGTCTGTGGGATCCACAGGAGATGGAGGGGGCAGGGATGGCTGACACAGATGTTCTGCTGCAGAATCGGAGAGGAGTGACTGGATCTGGGGAAAGAGGGGAAAAGTCTTCCTGGAAGTTAGGAGAAGAAAGGGCCTTTACTATCATAGTGTTCACCTGGAGTGGCAGTGAATACACCATGTGCCCTCTACGAGTGGCAGTGAGCTTGTTGTGGTGGCTCTCTGGGTGTCTCTAAAAGACTAGCTTTGAAATCCCTTTGAGTATGGACCCATAGTCTGATATCTTTAAAGTTATAGCCTTGCTTTGAGATGTCCTCAGATGTCACGTGGGAGGAGTAGAGACATTTAAGTATCCAAATACAGTTGGGAAGTTTTCCAGAGAAGCTGTTTTCTGTTGTAGGATCATTTAGGAATGACTTTAGTGTGTGAATTCAGATTTCCCTCTGGTGAAAAATACACAAACCTTTTCCTTATGTGCACTGGAACACTCTCCTCCCCATCCTGGGAAAGTGCTGACTTCCACTTATGCACTTGACTCTGAAGTGCTGGAACCCTTATGTGTTCAAAGCCTGCAAAATCTGCAATTGTGGTCACTGAAACAGAGCGGTCAGGAGACCAAACAAGTCTCAGCAGACTTGGTAGGTTTTAAAACGTGATTGAAACTGAATGTAAACGTCACAAAGACCCCTGTTTTTTTGTTTATTGTAGAAAACTTTAAGCAAAATATATCCTGTTTTTCTGTTCTGTTTTTTCTTTTTAATAAGAAGTAAATCATAGAGAATTGGATATTTTTAATGTTGGAAAAGATCCTTAAATTTATGGTTAAAAATTTCTTGTTACCTTGGGTATATTCCAGAAACAGAGCAAATATTTTATTTTGCCAACATGAAAGAAAAATATTCTCTGTGGTGGGACTATAGACAATTTTCTTTATATTTATTTGGGTTTTTTCTGTGTTTTTTTTTAACTAAGAATACTTAACTGCTGTATATTACAAGGTATATTAATAAGTATATTAAATTTTAATATACTAGGGTATAACAAAATAGAATGGCAATAAGGAGTGTATCTAGAACATCACAGTTAGTGTTGTGCTTTATACAGTTGTATATCTAGCTAGAAGAAGTTTCTAATTACTATGTTTCATTCAGTTTTCTTGTTTCTTAATACAAGGTCTGCGTACTGCTTAATATTCAGTGTTTATGATAGTTCCCTGATGGTAGAAGGATTTCTTCTGAAGGTGGCCACTCTTTTTCCTTCAGAGTTAGACTTTAGACATGGTTTATGGGTGCACAGGTGTGTTGAGTGCTCCACTTGATGAGCATATAGGAGTCTGTATGATGCATAGTCATCCCCTTAAGTCAGGATGAAGATCATGCCCACCACAGTAGACACCACTCCTGTGTGCCTCTCAGTCAAACTTAGGTCTAAATCCATCACTTTGATCTTCCCGTCACTACTGATTATTATCTTGCTGGATTTAACTTAAAACAAGATCCACAAATTGGTATTTAGCATTTTGTATGCAATTATCTCATATTTTTTTTTTAAAAAAGGATACTCTTATATTCTTGTTTTAAAAGACACTAGTTTTCCCCTTAAAAGTTCATTTCTTTGATCTTTAAAATTATAATTAAATCATTTCCTCCATGTCTTTTCCTCCCTCTAAACCCACTAATGTTTTCTTTGGAATGTGTGTGCGTGCTCTTCCCCAGGGAAGACCATTTCTCCCACACCCAGCGTTCCTTAGCTGCCTGTAGTTCTTTCTGTAGGGTTGAGGCCTCATGGCCCTTCCCTCATCTACTTTGGCATATCTTTTGTTGTCCTTGCTCAGCTCATGTTTAGTCAGCCATGTTGGTGAGATTTTACAGGTGTCTCACTAGGGGACATTACTAGGAGACAACCCCTCTGCCTCAATGTCCCTGAGTCTTAGGTATGGAGTTGTTTTATAAATCTATTTGTTGGGATTGGGCTCAATCATTCTGTGTTTTGATTGGTTATGGTTTTGTGCAATGATCTCCATCTGTTACAAAGACAAATTTTCATGTTGAGGAGTGGAGATTACACTTATTTGTGGAGATTAGAACTAATTAGGATGTAATTAAGATTACGCTGGTTAAGTAAAGTGGTGGCTCTGTGTTCTTCTCTAACTTTACAAGTAGTTGGCTTGGTTTCCAGTGCTGGGCATGTTTTCTACCTTATCGAGTGAGTGGGTCCTATGTCCAATTAGAGAGCTGATTGTTGTAAGAGGTTTCTGACCTGGACTTTGCGGCCTAGCCTGGTGGCCCAGACTTTCAGACCCATAGTCCCAAAGTTCCACTGAAACACAGTTCTTGCTCTTAAGCTAACCCATGATTCTTATCTTGTTTAGCTATGAGGCTCATTACCTTTTCTCAGAGCAGCATTTCAACTTCTTTCCTCTGCATCTGCTGGCATCTCATTGTGTTGTCTCCATGGCTACTCTGTGGCATTTATGCTCTGTTCTTCCTGTTCTCAGAGTTTTCTTAGTCTGGAGCCCTGCCCATACTTCCTGTTTGCCTTTGGCCAGTCAGCATTTTTATTAAACCAGTAGGCAGGACAGTTATATACAATATAACAACGTACCCACTACAGCTGTTGATTACTATCAATGTATGAATGACATTTCTGTACCCTTAAGGTTACTGGACCATGCTGGTCATTGTGAATCATAGGCATGAGAGATGGGTAGGACTCTTGGCTGCCTTTGGAAGCTTGCAGAGTGCCTTCTGGCACCATGAAAGCTAATCCTACCATGAAAGTTAGTCTTCATGGAGGAAGCATTTAGTCAGTTCCAGCCAAGGCATCTCCAGGTCCTATATCTAAAGTGCTTGAGTCTTCAGCAATAGGGGCTTACTTTCCTCTGGGATGAGGAACAACCAAGGGCAATAACTATAGTCTGTAATTCTGAGGGGTCTTTTGAACAATGCTAGCATCCCTCAAAAGAGGGCTCCTCATGCCTGGTTGGGGTTTGTTGTTAGATGGTCTTTGGCTCAGGGAGAAAGTATTTCTATTCCAGATGATAAAATTTCCTTTTGATGATGTGTGTATTTATAGACAGGCTTATGTGATTTTACAGCTTAATTTTAGATTGCTAATAGTAGATTATTTATGACTTTCAGACAGTCTTATTTTTATCATCCCCCCTCCTTCTATATTTGTCTCTCTCTCTCTCTCCCTCACTAAATAGAGTTCCCTTTTCCCTACTTCTATGATTAGCTCACTTGTAGCCATCAATCCCTGTGTCAATGTGTAGAGATTAAACACACAACACAGGAGTAATTACTTGGTCTGTAGTAATCCTTATATTTAATCTAGAGTAAGGAAACAGCTTTATGTTTCCTGCACGTGATATCATGACACCGCATATTGTTAAACCCTATTGGTAAGGACATATATAGACCTGTAAGAAGGCAGACACTTGGAAAAATACAATGAAGTTTTGCCAAAAATATAAATTAAGATGACTCAGTAAGGTACTTATTATCAAACTTGTGGATTTAGTTCAATCCCTGAGTCCTGCAGTGTGGGGGGAGAAAATTGATCCACATGTGCATGGCAGGTCCAGACCCCCCACCACCACCACAAATACGTAGGCCTTCAATCAATACATTTAAATATATATATATATTTTAAAAGGCAAACTACCAAAGACAAGATAAATACAAATAAAACTAAAAACAATTGTATACTCTAAAGCAGATTCTTTGGAAGGCCTAACAAAACAACAAAGCTCTTCTTAGATGAATAAGAGGCTATCACATTAATAATGAGAAAAAGCAAGCAAAACAAAACATGCTATCACTGGGCTTACGGGGGGCTTCCGTCAGCAACGTTGTACAAATACAGCTGAAAAGTTACTTGAAATTTATACATTCCAAGTAAGCATAACATTAATGGGGGGAAAAGGCATTAGAAAAAAAAACCCATGAACTACCATATAGGTTGAATTTATAACTAAAGCCTCACAGAGAACCCTCAGCCCAGCTGGCTTCATGGATGAACTCCACGGAACACTTAAGATGAGCATTTGCAGAATCAGAAGGACAAAATAAAACACTTAAAGTGTTATCTATATGTAAACGTGTGTGTTTGTATGTGTGTACACACGCGTGTACCAGGGTCATGAAGCTAGAAGGTGGATGAGAGGAGAGGGGGAGAAACGGAGACATGAATGAAATACGGGCATGAAGATGGAAGGGATGGGTGGAATGGCTGGCTCACTGAGGATGAATGGGACTCTGCTGGACAGAGGGGGTGTCTGGGGCAGACTGGGGGAGGGGAACAAGTGAGAACTAAAGATGAAACATTGTCCAAAGATGCCACGATGTGTGCTAACCCCCAAAATATTAACGCTTCTGATATTTTAAAAATATGTGTATATGTTTTTAAATGAATTTTTTAAGACACAGGCAGCAGAAAGAGAAGTATTAAACATTTTTCGTAAGACCAGAATAACTATGACATCGAACACGGAGAAGATTATCATGAACAGTTAATCTGACCATTGCTTGGGTGTCATAGAATGGCAGACTTTTTACTGAAGCTGTAAACAAATAAATGACAATCTCTGTAGTATCTACAGTGCAAGTGTGACAGTTCTGGAGGGAAAGGTATCCTGACTTGTTGGGAAGATGGGCTATAGCTGAAGCTGGGCTGGGGTCTAGTTGGGGATGGTCTCCTTGCAGGATGTGGCAATAGTGCTTCTCTCTAAGAAAGAGCCTTTAAAGCTGAGCTCTGCTCCACCCCCTATGGGGATTTCCCAGCAGAGGTATTTATTTCTTAGCTCTGGCCCAAGATGTACTCTTCTACATCATCCTGCTAAGGGGGAAACCCTTGCAGGGATAGAGCAATCAGCCCTGGCTCCTGAGAGGAAAAGTTACTTCTGTTCCACTCCCAAAGGAGTTTCCCAGCAGAGGTGTCAGTGCTTCTGCCCTGCTCCCCTAAGGGAGCTTTCCAGCAGAGATTCTGTTTCATGCTGGCAAAAGATCTTCATCCAAAACTCTTTTATTTTGGGGGGTAAGGAGAAATCCAGGTGAGTGGCTGCCTCTGCCAGGGTGGAGAAAGACACCTGCCAACTGAACAGGCAGAGGGGCTTATAGAGGGGTGGAATTTTTCCAGGGAGAAGATTTTTTAGGGAAGGAATTGGTCAAGTTTTGATCCCCTTGGGTTTGGACAAGCTCAGATTGGCTAGATTTCATCCTCAGGGATTAGTTGGTTTTCCTGTTTAGGGATAGTTTGGTTTTGTGGTTAGTTGATCAGGGGTCTATTTATCCCTGGTGTCAGGGGCAGGATGTATTTCTTTCACTGACTCTGGTTCCAGGGCCAAAGTGTGTTTCTTTGGTTCTTGCTTCAGGGTCAGGGTGTGTTTCTTTGGTTCTGGTTCCAGGGCCAGGGTAGGTTTCCTTGACTACCTTTAATTTCAGGGTCAGGATGAGTTCCTTTGACTAGTCCTTTTATCCTACACAAAGTATTCTGAATTTATTGTCTTACAGTTATGCACATTACAAACGGAGCTAGAATCTATACAGGCTATATGCCTGCTGCAGGCTTGAATGGAGAACTCTGACCCATTTGCCAGCTGCCTATCTTCCTTATCTCTCAGGCCACTTTTATCTAAAAGCCAACATCAACAGTCTAGTCCTTGATGTATAGTATTGTTCAGGTATCTTCTGCTTCTTCTCACTTCTAAGGACTTTTTCTTTTTCTGTGCTTGTTTCTGATTTATATGGATAGTAATATATGCCAGTTTCCTATTTTATGGTCAACTTATTGGCAACCTCAGTTTCTCATTGCTATATAGTATGACCTTCACAGGTTCCAGGAATCAGAACATTTTATGGAGAAGGGCATTAGTGTCTGCTATGACTTTATTCATGAACCTAGATGCACATAAATTCTGATCAAGTACAGAAAAGCTACATATAGCCACCAGATAGGCTTACTCTAGAAATCTAACATTGATTTAACACTGCAAGAATTCATACCATTTATCACATTAACAAAAGATAAATGGTTGTCATGATTGTCTGATTAGATGTATGCAAGATTTGATAAAATTCAACTCTATGATTTTAGATTTTACTCCCAGACTAGGTAGTGATTCACACATATAATCTCAGCATTAGAGTAGCTAAGGTAGAGTCATGAGCATGGTCCTGTCTAAATGAGAAAATTCTCACTTAATAAATTGGCTACAATTCAAAAGGCTGCCAGTGTCCAGTGATGACAATGTTATAGTGTCAAACCCTCTGGGAATGCTTTAGTATTTTCTGCTAAAGTTGATGATGTGTGTGCCAGTGATCTAGCAAGGTAGATACTCAAATGTGTTTGTGAATGGGTTAATATACAAAGAAGAATATCCATCATTGTAAATTCCTTATGGATTAAAAATTTAAAAAGCTCTAATTTCTATTTATGATATAGTGGATAAACAGTGTTATACTTATAATGGAGTACTGTGAAGCAAATAAAAGAATAACCATAATTTAAATAATATGCATATAGTGTAAGCATTATTCTAAGAGAAAAAGAAATATTAAAGAACAAATGTTGTATGAGGTTTCTGGCCCAGGCTTTTGGGCCTAGTCCAGAGGTTTGAACCTGCTCCCAGCTCCACTGCCACTTAGGCCCAAATAATCACACAGATGCTTGTATTAATTGTGCCTGTTTGACCTAGTGCCCAGGCATATAACTTGCTAACTCTTTACCCTTAAACTAACCCATGATTCTTATCCTGTTCAGCCACGCGGGCTCAGTACCTTTTCTCAGAGCAGCATAGTTGTCCTCTGCTTCTTCTACCTTCTCTGTGGCATTTCTGCTCTGTTCTTTCTGTTCCCAGAGTTTTCCCAGTCTGATAGCTCTGCCCACACTTCCTGTTTGCCTCCAGCCAATCAGTGCTTTCATTAAACTAGTAGGCAGGGTAATTATTTACAATGTAACAACGTAATGCCGCTACAAACAGATACTACATTTTGTAGTTGTAGCAATTTCAGAAAGCAAGTAAATGTGTGTTAGGCAATAAGTTTACTTTTAAAAAGTTGTTAAGTCCTAATCATAGAGATTGATTACTGAGAAAGAAGAGATGGAGGTTTCTGGAGCTGACAATTGCCTACTTCTGCACTATGGTAAACTATGTCACTACATAGTTCTGAGCTGCACTTGGTTTGTTACAAGGATAAACGTATTTAGGAAGCTATAGTCAACTCATGTTCTTATTTAGATATCTGTGTGAGTGTATATACATGTGTGTCCGTGTGTGATACCAGTTAGCCAGAAGAGGCATCAAAGGTCCTCTATCACTCTCTACCTAGTCCGTTGAGGCAGAGTCTCTCTGAATTTGGGACCTTCCCAATGACCTTCCTGTCTCTGCCCTCCTTGGAGTTACAGGTATATGTGGAGTACCCTGCTTCTTACATGGGTACTGGGATCTGAACTTGAGTTTCAGATTGCTGTGCAATCACGGACTCTTAACTTCTGAGCCATGCCTATTCTATCAAGGATATTAGAAGCCATTATATTTATACAATAGAGGAGCTAGTGTTAGAGATGAGCATAGTATTTACTTCTAGATTCATCATGTCATCAAAAAAAAAAAAAAATCAACGAAGTCAAGGGCTTCTATATGTACTCATCTTAAGATGATCCCCTGAGTGACAAAAGTCTAGCTACCTCATGTCCAGCTGGCATAGCTCTTGGCCTCTTAGACAATATAAACTGTATATCTTTCTGTGTTTATCTCCTTTGTCCAGTACTCTCTTTTCTAGATTCCTTGGATTCACATCTTCTTTCCTAGAAATATCAACTCAATGCATTGTAGACCAGTCCCATTGATTATCTTCCTGCTGTCCTAATTATTACTGTCCTTTGGGTCAATTTTGAGTTAATCCTAACATATTTTAAATGCCTCTTGGACATCTGTCTATAATTTTCACACACAGGATGAGCAAAGAGAATTGAGATGCTGAATGGATTTCAATTGGGCATATCTACCAGAAAATCTAAAGGCAGAAACTGGCATTCACATGGAGAAGCTCAGCAAGGAGAGCTAACAGGCCCTGTGAGCCCCCCTCTGCCTTTGACTGACTAATGGAAGTCCCAGTCTGGGCCAGCATAAGCAAACTCAGCTGCCATGGGAATATGATTGTAATGAAAGCATCAGCATCATACCCAGCAGGTAGCGTTCTAAAGCCCTTCTCCCTGTCATCTGTCTCTTAGGTTCTTTTGGTGGATCCCACGGGAAAGGCACTCTTTGTTTTTAGTTGAGCACTCCTGGGTAAGCCCAGCAGGCTCTATTGAACAGTTCCAAACTCACGGTGACACAGCCCTGCTCAAACTCAGTGGATCACAAAACAAACGACATGAATATGAGGAAGGGATTCGTAGGAAGGAGTGGAGGTTGACAAGAGTGGGGATAAAATGGGAAAGGGCACAGGACAAAGAACCAGAATTACCACAGATGTATGAAACTGTTAACACATTCAATAAAATTATAATAGAATGGAGCAAAATTAAGAATAGAAATGACAGTTTTAATCTTTAGAGCATAATGAGTTTCCCATCAATTTCTATTTTTAACCTTGTTTTGATAGAAAAATAATGAGCATTATCATCAAAAAGTTTAAACTTAAGGAAGCATTGTTCAATATAGGCTGTCAACATGAAAGGTTTTTGCTGATTATGAATGTTTTAAAACATTCTTCATCTCTAGTGCCAAATTATGTTTCAACAGTTTAAAATTACTACTGTGATTTTTGCAGTTGAGGGACTTCAAATTTGAAAGACATTGCTTCAAAGATAGAAAAATAATAACAATTATAATTAAATTTAGAATTTTATTAGAAAATTTGAACCCAGACTTGACTTTCAGCTCAGTGGGCTACCAGCAACCACATCAAATATATTGCTAAAATATCTAGTATATTCAACACTTCCTATTGACCTATTAAGACATATAGTTTCAACCATTTATTCTCACTCTGCACATTTTTCTGTTCCATTTTACACAAAGGGATACCAGAAAGACATATGCATCATATACAATGTCTGCATGATTACATTCCTCCGAATTTTACCATCTACAGCAAAACCAGAATAGAATAACAACAAAAAATCCAATTTATTCTAGTTTGATATATCTTCAGATACCCATAGTTCTTGTTTGTGAGTGGAGATCACAGCTGACATAAATCCATATTCCCAGGCTGGAGGCAACAGTTCCAATTAGCACAATCTGTTCAGATGTGTTGGGCCTTTGTCTCTTAAGGACATAGTTCCTAAAGTGACCGGAAAGGCTGGCATGTAAGACATATGACAAATGTGTCACCAGCCCTTTTCAACCTGGGATCTTGGATAACTATGGAGTATTGAGTATCCCAGTCCTCCGTCTCTTCATCTGTAAATTTAAATCATACCTCATGCTGTAGCAAGGATAATGATACGTAAACCATACAACACACTGGTAATCAGAACATCAGACACATCCAGTAAACATTTGTTGTCATTTATTATTATTTTTAAATAATGATTACAAAATATTTCGTATGTGACGTACATAAGTATGTGTGTAGTCGGGTGTGGAGCCAGATGACAACTTTCAGGAGTTTCTGTGGGTTTCTGGGTCTGAACTCAGGGCAATGGGCTTGATTATCAGAGCTTTTTACCTGCTGAGCCATCTCGCTGGCCTGGATTTACCTTCTTTTTAATAGAATATGTTTTGGGAATTTTACAGCATCATGATTATCCTAGCGTTAGATAAACATCCTAATGTAGATTAACATTATTCTTGAAATGCTATGTTAGATGTAATTTATTTTGCTTTAGAAAAGAGTATCATGCATGCATTTTCAGGAGGTTGGCAGCAATTAAGAAATATTTTAGAATAGAAGTTGTAATGTTGCCATATAATTTTCTCTAGTGACTTCGGCATATACGTACAGTACCTTTCATTCTCCCCATCACACTTCATGTCCCCTTGACCTACATATAAAAGAGGAGTGGGTGTGCCACTTGATTTGGTGGGGGAAGGGGGTATCTTTTAATCACCAATTCCCTAAGAAGTTGAATAAAAAGAATCAAAGAAGAAAGCTCTGTCAAGCCATTGATGATCATTAGCCACGATTTGATGTCTATTTAATTTTGGACAGGTTAAGTTTTTTGATTCGTCTCCCTCACTATGCAATGCCCTCAGTGTCATTATTTTGTTTGATTTGTGATAAGTGTGAGGCATTACTACCGCTTTCAATTACAGGAGTCACAGAGGGGCATGAGAAATGGTTCCAAAGTGGTGATCGTTACTCCTTCCAAAACTTCCGAATGAAATCTCATGTGGGATAATCACGTAGTTTGGGGGTTACTTTCAGAAGAGTGCTGGGCATAAATTGTAACTCTTCCCCTTTTATTGACCCTGGACTATGAAGTTGACATTTGAATTTGGCCTGCAAGATGACAGCGGTTCTGATTTGAGTAAGCCATGTCAATGAGCATTCAGGTGTTTCTTCAAAGTACGTAGAAGCACTCACTGAGAAGTGTAGTTGCCATTTCTTACTTACATAGAAGTGTTTCTTCAAGTCAGACTTTCCATGGAGAGGAGCTTCCAAATTAGAGAGAAACTCATGGCTTGGAGCAAGCCTCCTTTTCTCCAGGCAATGTGTTGGGTTAGTTTTTATGTTTGTGGTGGTATCATTATTCCCTTAATTATTACTAACGTGCATGAGGGTGCACATGCCACACATAGGTGGAAGTCAGCAGGAAACTTTTGGGGAGTCAGTTTCAGGGATCCAACTCACATTGGAAGGCTTCTGAGCCAAGTGCACCTTTACCTGCTGAGCCAGCCCACTGCCTGCCTCACATCATTGTTCTTGTTTCCAGAGGCACAATGATGCTATGGTAGGAGACAAGTTTAACTGATATTTAAGGGTTAATTCGCCCTCTGTCTCTGCCCACTGCATACCGGCCCAGCAGCCTATCAGTGACTGATCTTTCTGTCTCTATGGTGAACAGCTAGAGCAATGAGCCTTCTCTTAGAGGCTAAAGATGGGTTCCATGCAGGGTGCCTGGCTTTGCACCACCTGCTTCTATCATTTGAGAGATCTTTGCAGAATTCCACAAGTTGCTTTCCTTCACATCCATTAGAGAAAGAGTAAGATACCAGTACTCTGGTTTTTGGGTTTTTTTTTTTTTTTTTAAGGAGTTTGCCAGTGCTTTCTTATCATTGTGTGAAGATTTAGTTATAAAGTGCTGAGATGGTGCCTGACATGGTTAATCCCTCAGCCATTAGCCATCCAGGAATGCCTCTCAAACACAAAAGGAGATAGCAGAAGGGCAGAAAGTCATTCAGTATTTCTGTGTTTGCCCAGCCAGGCAATGAGGGGTCTGAGACCAGCTCTGGACTTTGCATGTCTCAGATACCCTAGTCAGTACAGGGAACCATGATGCTGACACCGAGACAATAAAATAGGCACCTCCTCTTCCTCTTCTTCCATAATCATTTTAGCTGAAGGATTGAATATTTATCGTGAATTTATATATTTTCATAAAAAAAAAAAAAAAAATCCTGATCCCCATCGGTGCTTCCTACAGTGTTCTTACGCTCTTGTATTTTGACTAGTTATGGCTGGCTCCCCCTGCAGGAGTGATGAAGTATTTTCCTGGTCTGCTTCTGCTTGGCTGGGAAATCCTCTGAATGCTTTGTGACTTGGCGGCCTCTCGCTGGCGGTAAGGCCTTCAGTCAGCATTTTCTATGTGCTGTAAGGGTACCTGGGCATTCCAGGGTGAAGAAAACTCCCGTGGGATGATAGATGATATTTTGGGGAAGGAGAAACGCTCTTGCTTGTTTTGGAATTCATCATCACTCTGATGCCAGTTGCTTATCATTTCCTTCTTCATAATGGTGGAGCATCAGATGGGTTATGGCTGAGTACAAGCGGTAACTAAAGAACCAGTGTAGTGCCTGGGCTGCAAAGCACACACTCAGTTTTATAGTTCCTCTCCAGTTTACAAGGTAACCCAAACTCATCCGCTATCGCTCTGCTAAGGGTTAGAGTTTGTTTTGTTTCTTTCTTAGTCACTGAGCAGTTTTCCTTTGCAGAGGAATTTTTTTAATTTTCATTGGTTTTTTGTTTTTTCCTTGCAGCCAGCAGGTGGCAACCAAATTAAAGCTAAAAAGCACACCTTATTTCAACACAGGTTAAATTACTGGCTTTTGCATAACGGAAGTTACAGAGAACAGAGAGCTTTTGGAACCGAAGGGCTAGCGCATCATGAGTGTGTGTGTTCTCACTGCACCACAGGTGGGAAGGCTGGTTTTTTGTGCCTGCCTTTGATTTCGGTGCCTGCATATCGCTGCCGTGCACCTTCTTAGGGGATCGTTGTAGGAATTATCCCGCTTTATAAATCATCCCGCTTCATGCAATATTGTGCCTAAAGTAATGACTATCCCTTTGATCTGGCAGTTTGAAAAGCAGAGTGAAGCGTGAAGTCGTGAGCTGATGTGATAGAATAATGTTACACAGATCTGATTTCATTGTCCGGCCAGTCCCTGTCTGAGGCTATGTGTTTTTGATTATCTGCTGTTTGTGGGTTTGTATGTTTTTAGTTTTTGATTTATAAAATGGAGAAAATGTCACCGCTATTCTGAGTCCTAAGGCAGAGCATGGAAATCACACATAGCTTAGTTCATGGCATACAATGAGAATATGTTGTGAGCTGCACATTTTAGATTATTTGTGCTATGTTTGTAGACATACCTTGATGGAAAGTCTATGTGATCTGCCTCGTCCTTCTCTGGTTGGCTGAAGCAGTGAAGACCTAGGAAGATTAATTTGCATACAGTTATAGGGCCTATTAATTTTTTTGGAACACAAATTGTGGAAAACACAACTCCTAAAGCCAATGGTTAGTTTTTTGTTTTTTGGGTTTTTTTCTCCTAATACCCCAGCGTTACTCATTATTTCTGGCTGGAGTCTGGTGGTATTTACCATTTAGGGAGAGCTGTCCTGTTTTGAGAGATTATGGCCACACTGGACAGTGTGACGCTATGATGGCTACATTCAGAAGTGTCCCAAGTTACCATCACGTGATACATGCTGCTGACATCCCTTAAGATAATGTCAACCCTGAACAGAAAAGACAAGGCCCCAAACTAGTGTTCTCTTCCAAGGAAAGTCACCACCGGCCACCTTCTCTCCACTGGAAGACTATGCCCACCAACCATCATACCTGACTATATGCCCAATGCCATGTGATTATCAGAATGGCTAGTAGATATTTTTACTGCTGTGTTCCAGGGAAAAGGATCACTGACACTCATTGGCTTATCAGATGACCTGTAGGTTTGCTTAGGGTTAGCCAAGTCCTATAAAGGACTAGCCAGGAAGGCAAACACTCCCCCCTTTTAACTTGCTGCTGACCACTCACTATATGATATACAATATCTGTAGAGGTCAGAAAGGGGTGGTCAGTGTCTCTTTAGTTAGCTGATGACTGTTACCATTCTATGTATTATAGCTGACAATATGTGGTACCTGGGGTTCAAGACCATCAGTGTCAATCAGCTGATCATATTGGAGATGAACAAAGTTCAGAGGTTCCTGAGTGCAACATGGCCCTCCTTTGTATTTTATTTCTAAATCTCTGTTTCTCTGTCTCTGTCTCTCTCATGTGAGTGAGTGTGTGTGTGTGTGTGTGTGTGTGTGTGTGTGTGTGTGTGTTCCCTTATATGGTTGTGCAAGGGCAGGGGATACATAGAGGTCATAGAGCATTAGATGTTAATTCTTCCCTTACTTGTACCTTGTTAGAGACAGGCTTTACCTTCTGTTGCTTAACACTGTGTATGCCAGGCTGGCTGACCCATCAACTCTGGAGACTCTTCTGCGTCTGCCTGCCAACCTGTCATAGCAGCATTGGAACTACAGATGCTGATTACTATACCTAACATTGCATGGGTTCTGGGATTCAAACTCAAGTCCTCATGCTTTACTCAGTGAGACATTTCCCCAGACCCACAACCCTCCTTTCATACATAAAAAACCTCAGTGGAATCTCATTCGACCATCAGGTTTCAGATAACCAGAATATTATTTTATGTTATTACTTATCGCAGAGATGAAAACTTATTGGTCATTTCAATTCTGGTAAAATTCTCCACATGCAATAGAACATAACCAATGGTGTTTGGAAACAGAAACAAGAGATAGATGTATGTCCGCTGCTATGAGCTTGTGAATATTGCAGTGCAAAAATCATCCCTTCTCCAATCTTCCATTTCTGTGACAGGGCTTTCATTAGACTCGCAGGGTTTGGACTTACTACATGCCCATGATCATATATCAGGAGACCAAAACAACAAAATCTTAAACTCACAGGAATAACTTAATTATAAACAAAAGTGAGACCTAGGTGGGAAGCATTCAGACGCCCTCTCAGAGATTCCGCTTCATGTCAAGTGATAGCTGGCCCTAGAGATGGAAGGTTCTGATCATACGTCTGTTTCCAGGCCATATCCAGGAAGCAAGAATGCACAAAGGAGGTTTCCAGGCTTGGAATAATTTCAAATAGTGAAGTTAATGATGTCTCTAATGTCTAGGATTTATAAAGCAAAGGTCTTCTAAAATTAGGTACTTGTAATTTATAATTAGACTTAATTATAGTTGTTGATTAGTTGGAAGTTGTAATTTAATGCTGTGCTGAGGAGGATTAGGGACTTTGTGTTCTTGTGCATTTTCTAAAAAGCTTGTATTCTGAAGCTTCAATAAGACAAAGACAGGTTGTGACAATTGACAAATTAGTCAGTTCTAAGTGGTAATGGTTCTGGATTCTTTACAAGGTGGAGGGGGATAAGAGAACAGAAGAAAGGGATGGAGAGATGGCTCAGCAGTTAAGAAGACCTTCTGCTCTTACGGTGACCTGGGTTCAGTTCCCAGCACCCACATGGTGCACAGATCCCTAACTCCAGTTCCAAGGTATTTGATGCCCTCGTCTGACCTCTGTGGGTGCCAGGCATGTGGTGCTCATAGATTTCTGAAGACATAATGCTCACACTAATAAAATAAATGAACCCAGAGAAAGAAAAAAAAATAGATTCCTTCTTATTTCAGAATGCATAAGTGGGCACTGGATTTCTTTCTCAAGTGGTAGAGGATTTTATTAACCATGACCAATTCAGTAGTGGTTTATTCTTAACTATAGACTTCCAACATTTATTTTCCTAGGGAAGAATTCTCCTATCAGAAACCTCCATTGTGTTCTCAGGGCTGTACTAACATACCTGCTTGCTCTCTGGGGGAAGCAGGGTACCTGAAGTCCTGTGTCCTTGGCCAGGTCTGTGACATTTGGGTTAGCAGCAATGTCAACAAGTAACTGAATCCATGGTATTACTTTGAAGATAGGGTGACAGTGGAAACGTTCTGCCCTCAAAGAATGTGGAGCTCTCTGTGGTCTGTGTATGTGGCAGGTGAGGAAGGCTTGAAGAAGAGAAGCATCTTCAAATATAGCATGATGGGGTAGGATGGAGGGATAGATACATTGAAAAAAAACATTGTAGAAACAGAGTAGACCTTTCTACAAGATGTTTCAAAGAGACCTAAGTTAATGCCTAGGTCTTTATATAAAAGTACAAAAAAAAAAAATGTTACATGGGACGAGGAAGCAGGCAGAAAGTGAGTATCCACTTTGCTGCAATGCTGACGTTGACTCAATGTGTTTGAATTATTAGACCCAGAATTTTCTCAGTGTAAAAGTAGGTCACTTTGGGAAGAGTCTTCATTATAGAGTTGGATCTAATTCATTATTTAAAATGTTATCCTGCTGGGCACAGTGGGACACCTGTAAGTCCAGTATTTGTAAGTTAGAGGCAGGTAGATTGCTCCAAGTTTGAGGCCAGTCTGGTCTATGTAGCAAAAACTCTAGGGCAGCCTGGGCCACACAGATCTTATTTACACAAACACGCGCAAAGTGTTCCGGAGTTATCAACATACCTTTAAAGTATAAGACGTCTAAGAAATATTCGTGCTTAAAATTTGTTTGTTGGGAACACAGCACAAAGGTCTCCAAGCCCACAGATCTCCAGGGAAACCAGAAATATTAAGTTCTCAGGGTTGTCTTTCCAAAGAGAAAGATGTAAAACCTGTTCTTCCATGCAGAAAGCTGGGGATTGGAAGGGTCAACACACTGGTGATCTGTGTTAACTGTTGAGTCATGCCGTTTCAAGCTCCTAAAGCTGGGAAAGAAGGTACCAGTAATCTGAATGACCCTTATGGGCAACCAGAACCCAGCCATACCTAATAGTCTAAATGACCCTTCTGATAATTGTATAGCCAGAGGCTGCCCCAAGCTCCCACAACAAGGACCAGAGGTTGATAACAGCCCAAATGAGTTCTACATTATCTGTACACTTGAGACCAGGCCAGAGCCTTAGGCCCCTAGGCTAATACAGGATGCCTATCTATAGAACCCATCTTCTTGGAAGAAATGACATGTACCCTGAGACAAGTTTTGATATAATCATGCTTCCTTGCTTCCTTATGCACTAGGGACTCTATTATACCAGGAACCAACCCCGCCCCCCCCCAAGATTATAGTGTTTAAATTAGTTGTGAATAAACCACCTGGCATCAGACTCCCCAAAGTCTTGAACCAAATTTTATTCTCATCTCTTTGTGGTTCATGTTCTTGCCTGCCATGAATCACCTGCAGGGTTCCCGTCATTTCATTTCCAAAGGTAAGACTAATTTTCTACAGAGAAAATATATGTAGCGCCTGTATAATTGTCTTAGATCTGTGCTATTTCCTTTGTCAGAGATAATAAGTATGCAAGAATCTTGAGTACCTATTTTTCTCCGTAAGTCCTCACAGTGTTTAGAATGCTGTACTTACTCTAGTTGCTTTATTCTAAGGTTTCATCAGTTACACACAAAGATGCTCAAATCTGACTCTGTTGTAAGGACGGCTGGGTTACTCTGCAAGTCTTTCATATGAAGGAGGATACATAAATCAAATTAGAGTTGGAGTTACTGGGCTGGGGGCTGGGAGGAGAACAGCCTGTAAAGGGTTTGCCTTGTAAGTATGATAACTAGGGTTCAATGCCCAGAACTGGTGTAAAAGAAAACCAGACATGCTAGCATGTGTTTGGTAATCCCAGAACTGGTGAGGTGAAGACAGGTAGATTCCCAGGGCTCTCTGGCCAGACAGTCAACCTATTGCATAACCTAGCTGGTAAGTTCCAGGCTAATAAATGAACCTTTCCTAATTTTAAAAAGAGGGTGTTGATGGTGGCTCCTGAGAAATAACACCCAAGGCTATCCTTTGGCCTCTATAAGTAGGCATGTGAGCACATGCAAGTGTACGTGTGTACGTACACACACACCCCACATGAGCAGGGGCTGCCATTTTGAAATGAACACCTTGGCACTGAAGTTACTACTTATTTGTTAAAAACAAAAGGGGGTAACTACCTATAACTAACCTGCCCTTTGTGTCTTATCACAAAAATGCTGACAGCCTGCCCCACTTAGAGTGATCTCCTTTGTGTGTGCCGCCTTCTCTGTCATCTGTTTTCATAATCAGAACATTTAACTATCAGTAGTAGGCCTCTTTCCTCGAAGGTCAGAAAAGTCATAGAAATAATAATTTTAAAAGATTGTTGACCAAATGCGCCTATATTGGCAGTACTCATCTGTATTTACATTTATAAAAGTTAAATTTGGTGAAATTATCATGAATAGTAGTTTACCCCTATGGTCATGGTACTCAGGACGCTGAGGTGAAGGATGGGCAGGAGAATCGCCACCATGAGTTTGAGGCCAGCCTGGGCTCCCTAAGGAGACACTAAGCTATACTGAGCTATAACATGAAATCTTGTCTCAATACCCCCAGTGCCTGTTTCCACCAACATTGGTTACATCTGGACATTTTATTTCTGCAATGTTTCTTTTATTCATACTAGTACTTCTCAGATTGAAGTGCAGGTATCACTGTTGGTATCCACACTATTATTGCCCATGCTATTCATTTGTCATATGCCAATGACATACCTATGACATGTAATAAATAGTCCCAGAGCTAACAAAGGGAAGCTCCTTTAGATTAGGGAAGTCATATCACTAAAAACTGACCTTAAAAGTCCCCATAATGTTTTTTTAAGTAGGCTAGAATAATGGGAAATCTAAACTTTCGAATCGAAAGAATTCTATTCTGGATTCTAACTGCCTTCTTTCTTTGAGCCTTTGCCTTAAAACCTGAGCCTCGGCTCTTTGGGCTGCAGTGTTCTCATCTGTGAGGTGGGAGCTATGCCCTGATGTGAAACAGCTGCCTTGTGGAGACGGCCAAAGAAGAGGAGCTGAGATCGCCTGTCCCAGGTCATCTGTACTCCAGCACAGCCTAGTGTTTAGGGATGCATCACCCCCACAGGTTCTGAAGCAGAAGCTTAGCAGCATCAAGGAGCAAAGACAGAGGCCTTCCGGGAGCCTTTGGTTCAGACCCTCCCTTGCTCCTACAGGCTTCTCTTAGGCTGCTGCACTCCAGTGTGTACAAAGTAGCTCTGGTCTTGTTAGCCTACAGGAACAGCCCGTGTAAGGACTTCAAGCATCCTCTTTGGGAAGAATTTTACCTCTTGCCCTTATCCTGTAAACAAGGATGGCCTCTATTTAAAAGAGAGGAAAAGGAAGAGGATATTATATCACCTGGCCTGCTAGTTGGGGGAACAGATGTTTTCTTTGTTTCATTGTTCACAGAGAATGCTTTCGGGATGGTATAAACTAAATGCTCAAAAACACTGTCTTCTATGAATCAGCTCATACTTTTCTTGAGTATGAGAAGACAAAACCCCTTTGGATGGATTGAAATTAAGGATAAGGGCTAAAAACTCAGAGCTTGCTGCAAAATGCTAGACTCCAGACTTTAGGGCTTGAACCAAGGTGGACCCTTGGGGAGCAGGGGAGGCAGGGAAGTATTGATACTCTTTTAAGACTTCTGAGTCTGAGCCTAGCCTGATTTTCTTTTTAAGGCACAGTTTTGCTATGTAACTGTAGCTCCTACCAACCCCAGTAGGCACTGTGTAGTCCAAGCTTGCCTCAAATTCTCAAATGCTAAAATTATAGCCACGTGCCAGAATGCCTATGGTTTTCAATTATGAGCTTTTATTTGCCTAAGTATTTTTCAAGTAGGCGACAAAGTATCAAATAACAAAATAGATTTATTTCAGTAACAAAATACCAAACTAAGATGAAGTAGATATCGGTGCCCTTTATTAGTTCAAGTTAGGTGTCTGAGTGGGCCTAGGCTATCCCCTGGCTATGGTGACTTGACTATATGTAATGCTCTGGCTCACCATCAGCAGGGATGTCAATCAGGCAAGACAGGAGAGAATGAAGGGCTTTCCGGGAACTTCACAGCTGCTCAGTAAGTTCACAACTTCTTCTTAGCCTCAAATCACAAAACAAACACAAAAGAGTTTGAGGTTGAATGTCTCAAGGAAACTTCCCTTAATAAAAGTGTAAGGTCCTTGAGAAATGAGCTAATGCAACATTCAATCAGACAAAGGAACACCCCCCCCCCCACACACACACACACTTTGAGCAGATTGCTTTTACTCTCATGGGCAAACTACTCTATTGGGGAAGAATGTCTAGAGATCTGAAACTTCACTCATGAAAGTTTTAATGCATTTCATTTACCTGTCACACAGTTAGTTCATAACTACATGTTTTCTGAGGCATTCCCACTATAAGGGCACTTCCTCTTACTGTGTGTTAGCTGTCTGCGTTCATCCAGGTTATAAACTTGTATAATTGAGTACATTTTTCCAGTTCTTGAAGATTCTTTTACCATGATGTTCCTCTGCATCATCCCTGCCTTGAGTAGCCTAGGCCTGGGAGGAAGAGATAAGGACCCAACAAGTCTGTCATTGCTGAGTGTCCTGATGACCCACGTTAACTACAGTGACCTTGCAGCTGATCTGTCCTCTGTCTTCTAGCCATGTGATTCATAACCAGGCAGACAGCATTCCTTCATTGCATGGATCTGGTTATGTTTCTGCTTGCTCATTCATTTTGGATTATTTCCCAACGGTCCCAGAATATATAAGGCATTAGAAGTCCCTAGTGGTCTGGTACAAATTTATTTATTTTTATATTGGCTCCTACAGTCCTGTCCCCCCTCTCTATAGCACACTTTTCCCAGAACGTTTAGAAATTGACATATGGTAATCATGCATATTTATGGAGTATAATATAATTTATACGTGTATACCATGTGCAATGATCAAATCAGTATAATTAGCATTTCCTTTCCTTATCTGATCCTTTCTTTATGTTGAGAAACTTTGAACTCTTTTCTTTGAATAAACTAAGTGCTAAAACACCATCTTCTATGAATCAGATCATACTTTTCTTGAGTATTAGAAGACAAAACAAAGAAGACAGTTCTTTGTAAATTGGGTCACAAAATATTGTGACTACCTTATGACACCAGGTATAGAACATCGTAACTATACCCTAATGTAATCCATGACACATTGACCGTGAGCATAAACAGAAATGTCACAGCTTCCAATGGTTATCCCTCTCTTGAAGGAAGCCTTACTCTTCTACCAAGATTCAATTCTCTGCTGCCATTGCTTTGTGTTTGTTTGAAAGAATCAAGTAATAAATGGTTAGGCAGAAACCGTGGAGGAGGCAAATCATAGGTGATGTATATTTGTGCCCTCTTCCTTGGTACTTGGGTACATCCTGAAATTATTTGTCTTTGATTTAACATGGTCTCTCTCTTAGTATTAAAATTTACTCTTTTTCTTATGCATGTATGTTCTAATGCTCAATTTTATAGACAGTTACACAGTAGCCTACCTTTCCTGAACATGAATGTCAGAGGGCTGGGTAGAATCTAACTGATCAAATCTCTCTGGGAGTGTTTGTTAGAAGCCAACTAGTGCCTATGTAAAAAGAGCCAGCATGTGGCTTTAATGGAGACATGGATTTTGACAGGAATGATTAGGTTTTGTTTTTGTTTTTTTAGATAGAGGCAGGCATGCTCACTTCCTCAAAACACTTCACAGAGGACATGACATTATTTGTGGGTGGGCTTGGTCTTAGATAGTGAGAGAATCTCATTCACATTTGAGGTAGTAGAATTTTAGCTCTGGACTGAAATCTTTGAAAAAACCCTTTAATAGAAAATTTCTGATGGTAGACTCAACTGGTTTCCTTTTGATATTCCTGTAGTACAAGTACATTCCTGACAGGCTGTGTAGGATAGGGTAAAGGCAATTTCCCTGGACAGAAATCAAAGTGTTCCTATTTTTGGCTGTTTCACTGTGTGTGTGTGTGTGTGTTTCAGAGTGATCTATTCATTTCACCCACCACAGCTTTCGTTTTGATGATCTTTGCAAGGTTAAGACAAATATTGCTTTTGAGCCAGCCAGCCTTGCAGTAGAGAGGATTCTAGAATATGACTCATCTTTCTGACCAAATGTGTGATTCTGCTGTGTTGATTCAAGTCCTTGATAACTTAGAGGTTTATATCTCAGAATACCACAGCATGAAGTTTAAATTCAAAGACTTGGAAGGTTATAGTCACCCTAGAAAAGGCTTCTGTTTAAGCAGAGGAAGCAACATGTTACTGTGTGAGTGTGTGTGTGTGTGTGTGTGTGTGGGTGCACACTCCCAGAGATGCCATCACACCTGGGTTTCCTGCTTTCTGCCTTTCACATCAGTTGTGATGGAAGCTGTATTTTATGAATGTCCACTGTACTGTGTCCCAGACTAGTCCATGCATGTATGCCTTGTGTTTAGAAGATGATGACCATATGGGATTTTATTATGATTATTACTGCTTTCTAATTCTTACCTGTAGGAATGAGATGTGTTTAATACTATAGCATAAGTTTTTATTGAGAAAGGAAATATATATATTAGAAACTTTTAGAGAAAACTATCAAAATGAAATACTGGGAAAACAGGCTGATGGAAAATAGACTTTCTTTGTAGTAGAATTGATGTATATATATATAACCAGAAAGGTTTTATATATATAATATATATATTATAATAATTATATATATATATGAATTATAGAAAGCCTTAGAGTTCTGTGAAGACTGTTTTTTTCACTAGGAGTTAGGGTGTGACATAGGAATTTAAAAAACAATGCTATTTAAAGGTGATTAGCTGCACTAGCAAGATGACTTAGCAAGCAGGGGGACTTGCCACCAAGCCCAATGACCTGTGTTTGATCCCTGGAAGGAGGTTGTCCTCTGACTCTACATACATCCTGTGATACATGCCCTTCCCCTTGCACAAAATAATTGTTTGAATATGAGTTCTCATAATAGATTCTTTTGATTCTGCTGAGGCAGGTCCTGAACTTGAATTATTTAGGGAAAGTGCATTGGTACTTTGGTACTAGGAGGTGGAATTTTCCTGGTCTCTCAGCCTTGGTTCTATAATCATTTGACCCGCTCATTCCCCCACCTCCACCCAGTAGTGGCTTCTATAAAAAGAGTAGCTCAGACTGAATGTAGATAACATTTGGATAGCCTCAGCCCTATAATTTTGAGTCTCTCTTTAAAATTTCATAAGGTTTAGATGCTCTTGATTATAGCTGTGTTCTCAGAGCCTTGGTAATGGCCACAGGCAAGCAAATTATTAAACAGAATGATGGAAAATGCTTTTCTACATATTTTCAGAGGATATTTCAGGAGCACAAGCTGTTTGGGTCCAAGGACATTTAAGGAGCTTTGTTTCCATAGAGTGAGATTAGGGAATTTGGGGGCAATCTTTTGTAGTAATTAATCTAAAGAATAGTGCTTCTCAAAGCATGGTGAGACTCTGTGGAAACTGAGCAATCCCACTTTAAAACCAGGTCAATGGCCCATGTGTGTCCAACTCAGCCTCAGGCTACTCAGTCCAGAGTAGCCATGAAGCTCAACACAACATTGTAAGGCAACTTAAAACACTGAGAATTTTTAGTGTGTGTGTGTGGGGGGGGGGGGGGGGTTTAGATTACATAATTCTTGAGCATAAACTTTGTAGATAACAAAGTCTGTTGTCATGTCAAATGTTGAACATTCTTGAATTGTGTTCCAACTTTTGTTAAGTAATTCTCTAGTTGTCTTAAATTCTTTCACAGAGAAAGAATGCAGTCAATAACACAAAGACATAAATTCAAGAAAGAAAACAAAGTATACCAAACTTTTGCAGAAAGAATTTTTTCCCCTGTGATTCTAGGTTGTTATTGGTGGATGAGTCAACTTTAATAGATTCTTGGGAAATTAAAGTCTTGCCACAATAACAAATTGTTTCAAGGACTTAAAAGTTATACCATATTTTTTTTAAAAAAAACAATTAACAGTTATTTCTAGGGACTTTGTATTTTCACACACAAGCACACACACAAACACACACACAAACACACACACACACACACACACTGAGTCAGTTACCACAAATAAATTTTAATGTAATGCTTGTTTCTAATTTATAAATAATTTGACTTCCAGTAGCAGTAAATTCTGTAAACTCTAATTCTCAGAGTTCTGTGGAAGAAGAGGAAGTTCCAAGTCTCATAACTATCTCTGCTGGACTCAGATAGGCCTCTGCAAAGGCAAGCCTATCTAGAATCCTCCAAGAACCAGAATGGAAGTCCTATCAGGGAGTCAAGAATGAATTTCTGTTGAGCAAAGCAAACCTGCAGAAGAGTTCTCAGACATTTGTTTACAAAGACATGGAGAAGCTCTTCTTACTTACGCCAGCCTTCATAGGCTGGCTTAGTGTTTCAGTTATTCACCTTAGTTGACAAGCCTGCTGAATTTATAAAACAGCGACACATGTCTATATATCTTTTGCTTTTTAAGAGATTATTTTTATTTTAATTATTGTATGTGTGTGTGAGGATAGGTGCCTACAGAGACTAGAAGCACAGAAGCTGAAGTTCTAGACAGTTGTGACCCGCCCAATGTGGGTGTTGTAAACTGAACTTGGTTCTTCTTGTGTTCTTAAACATAGAGGCAGGTCTCCGGGCAGTTCTCCAGCCACCATTTGCTTTAAAAATGAAAGACATTACTTATTTATCTGACCAGAAAGAATTACTATTGAGCAAGCCAAGCCCCCCCGCCCTCATTAAGTTCCTCACAGAAATTACTGTTGAGTGTGAAGTGCTGTGGGACTATGCTCTTGTACCCTGTAAATATGTGTTATCATAAATATTCGTTAATAAAATACTGATTGGATGGAAGCTAGGCAGACAGGAAGTATGGGTGGGACAACTAGACAAGGAGAATTCTGGGAAGAGGAAGAGAACAAATGCCAGCCAGACGTAGACAAAGCAAGATGAGAGGGCTGCACTGAAAAAAGTACCAAGCCATGCAGCTAAATATAAAGAGAATCATGGGTTAGTCTAAGAGAAAGAGCTAGTCAGTATGCCTGAGCCCTAGGCCAAACAGTTTATGATTAATATAAGCCTTTGTGTGAGTATTTGGGACTAGCCGAACAGAGCAGAGAAACTTCTGACTATAAATGGCACCCAATGTGGGGTACGTACATCCACATAAAGCCTGAAAAGGGGTTCTAGAACACAGATATGAAGCCAATGTATGATTCCTGCCATAAAGCTAAGCTCTCACAGACCAAGGAGCTGGGTGGAACCAGCCACCATAGCCAAGTCTTTAATATTTTTCCTTTGACATAGGTCAGATGATAAACAGGAGTTTCTTCTTTCTCTCCTTCAACCATGTGAAGCTGCTTCCTTTACCTGCTGAGCCATCTTGTTGGGTTGCTCCCTTTACTATGTAGAAAACATCCTCAAGTTTCTTTTAGCACATTTAATATGTCTGTACTTAGCCCCCCCTCCCCATCTCTGTCTAGGATGGAAACTAAACCCTCCAGTGGTCTCTGTAGATATGTCCTCAGAGCCTTTGCCATTTATTTCTAGCTAAGACTTTTGTAATTGAACAAATCTACAGATACAACTCTACATAGTATCCCTGAGATCTGGACCTGTAGCTGCATAGTCCCAAATAATCACACAGAGGCTTATATTAATAAGCCGTTTGGCCTATAGCTGAGACATATTACTTGCTAAGTCTTACTCTTAAACTAACCCATGATTCTAATCCATATTTAGCCACGTGGCTCAGTACCTTTTTCTCAGTACAGCATTTTTGTTTTTCTTTCTCTTTGTTTACTGGTGTCTGTCTCCTCCTCTTCCTCCTCCTTCTTCTTCCCAGAGTTCTCTTTGTCTGGTACCCCCACTTATACTTCCTGCCTACCTTATTCTGGCCAATCAGCATTTTATTAAACCAATATTTACAGTTACAAATATTTAAAGTCTACAAGAGCATAATCCCACAGCAACTTTAGATTTTACAAATTATATCTCTATGTATAGGCTCAACTTTTCTAGTATGTGTAACCCTAGATGTTCTTCATTCATACCTCGTTCTTCAGTTGTATTTCAAACAAAGCTCTCACTAAACTGAGTAATGAGAAAAAAGAAAACTAATGGAAAAGTTAGTCATGCATTGCGCTTGATTTTGTTGGACAGTGTCTAATTTCAACATGACAAGTGGATTCACCATGGAGCCCTATGACCTTGAACACAGGCGGTTCTGTTCTAGCCCCTTTTCCAAGGCCTAGTGCTTAACAAATCCTGATGGGCTCTAGGTTTACAAACTTAACATGCCATTGCTGGACATTAAAAAAAAAAAAAAAAAGAAGAGGAAGAAAGAATTTTTTTAATGACCAGTCTACTTTTGTATCATTTCTATGGGAAGAACATTTTTAGATAAGATTGTCCTTTAGAATGCCATACAATCCTAGTATTTTGACAATAAGAAACAGTTTCAAAGTACCAGAAAATAAAATTGTGTGCTGGCTAAAATGTCAATCTCTAACACAGTTACATTTATTCTGTTGACTCGAACACGATGACTTTGCTCTATGATCTTACTAGTTATCTGAACTCTTTCCATAAATAAAAGAGTGTCTATACCGAGATGGCTGTAGCTTTAACAATATCTAAGACTCAACAATCACACAAACACAGGCTCATCATATTCCTGATTCTGCTACCTAAAAGTTAGTGTCACATTCTTCATGTCTAGAGTAGGCACAATTCTAATATATATTATAAGGTTCTCATATGAGTAAATGAGAAATCATATCCAGGTCTAAGAAAAAGTAAGTACACAAAACAACTTTTTTTTTTTTTTTAAAGCAAAAAACTCCTTAACTGTAAGAAAGTCCTTACCCCCCCCCCCTTTTAACTATTTGCAAGACCTAAATTAGCCTCCAGCTAACAGTTGCATATTATTCTGGATATGACTCATACATATTTTCCCTGGAGGGACAGTTAAAATTGCTTTGATAATGAGGTAGAAATGTTTGAAGCTGTCCAGATAAAGGCAGTCTCTTCCCTCATTGACCCAGATAGAATTAGTAACAAGTGACATTTCCAAGGAAGTCCATTTCAGTTCTGTAGGCAGAATGTTTTTTAGCTGTAGTTCCTTTGCAAAGAATTGGCCAAGAATTATTCATGATTAAGGCCCTATGAAATATCATCAGGACAGCACAAGGAACTCCCTTCTCATCAGACGGTTCTACTTTAGATCTGTTTTATCACTTAGGCAAAAAAATAAAACGGTAGCCGATTAATTTACTCAAGTTCTTGTTGTAACACATAACTATAAATTGGCTTCAATGTTTGCTATTTGAAAGATCATTTTCAGCATGCTTTGTGTGTGTATAGGTTTTATATCACCATATAGAAGTAGATAATTTTCCTTCTCTAAGCAGCGTCTCCTTTACTTACAGATGTAGACTGATGGGGGAAAATATTAATCACTGTGTTAATCCCACTATAATTTTGGTTTCTTCCCAGTATAATTCTACATTATTAAATAGGATCCTACATCAAAATATGAGCAGTTAGTAAACTCTTCCACACTAGTAGCACTGAACCTCAGAATTTTAAAAATGAGTTTTGTACATGGTTGTCAAATTGTCAAACACTTCAGTATGATCGCCAACCTATTTTTAACAATTTGAGTGCATAAATTACAGCTTCTTTCCCCCTTTCCATGACATCCAGTACAGCACATTTGAACAGTATGAATGAAATTCATGTTTAAACTGTCTTGATGTTTTTAATTACTTTCTAAGATGACTCATAACAGGAAGTGTTTGGAATGAGTTCAATAGCTTGGAATATTAAGATTTTCAAGGGCACAAAATGTCTGAAATAGGAGACACTATAAGTGTGTGTTTATTGTACAAAGATGATCTACGCAAGAATGCTGGCCGGGAATTAAAAATGAACTATGAATATCGGTAGAGTTAAGGCTGTGAAATAAGAACACCCTCTTATTAGTCTGTGTTCAGTGGTTGGGTTTACATCCATGATGACATAGTGAAATTCTGACACTATTTTTAACTCACTGAGCTTGAGTCTGAAGCTGTGCATGCCAGTCCCACCAGCTGTCTACCTGCCTACAGCAGGCATAGCCTCAAGCCAGTAACAGAACTTAGAAAAAAAATGAGGAAGAGTCTGAAGAATTGAGTAGGATTCAAAATTTATATTTGCTGCTCAGTTTGCATCACAGTTACTTTTTCTGCCTGGACCCAGGTAGTATTTGAACGTGTGAAATAGTTACCTATGCATTATGATTAATTTATTAGGTAAGTGGAAATGCTATAATTAGGTCGAGATAGAACCTAATTATTGTTTTGGTTCCTAGTGGACGGAATCTGTCATTATCGGTTGACTCCTGGGAGCTGGTGGTGTCCCCTGCATGACACTCAGAGACTGGGGATTCAGTAAAGGAAGGAGAGAGGACAGAAATGAAATGACATAAAGGGAGGAAAGAAGCGGAGCAGGAAAAAGGAGAGAAAGACTTTCCAAGTCACAGAGCAGTTCTCTTTAAGCAAGGTGGTGGCACATAGGAACCCTTCCCCGTTTTCCCATACAAGGTCATTTAAAAGACACAAACTCGGCCTCTAATCTGCTCACCCCTTGCCTGGTTTCTCTTACTGTTTATATATTTTTTAGCCTTAACAGGCAAAGCTCTTTAGTGGTTCTACTATGTGCATGAGAGCCACTTGTCTGACCAATTTCAATTCCAGACTGATATTGAAGGAACATTCAGATTCCCTTACCCTTCCTCCAGTTAGCATTTACGTAAAGGCCTGGAAAAGTGAGAGGTCAGATGGAGAGGGAGGAGATGGGAAGAGAATGTGACTGTAGGAGGAAGGAGATATAGGTGAGGTGAAAGCCTCCCTTAGGGCAGGAAGTGAGAAGGACTAGGGAGCAATAGGCAACTATCTCCTTGGGCACTAGGGAATCAGTGAAGGTCTGTAAGTAGTGACATCATCTGAGTAATGCTGGGGTGGGTTCAGTAAGGATGTGCAGAGTTTAGAGTAGGCAACAAGAACCGGGGTCTTAAGAGTGGAGTCATCAACTAGGTGGTGTCTCACATGGTTAATCCCAGCACTCAAAAGGCAGAGGAAGGCAGATCTCTTGAGCTGGAGGCCAGTCTGGTCTACAGAGTGAGTTCCAGAACAGCCGGGGCTACAAAGAGAAACCCTATCTCAAAACACCAAAACAAATGAGTGGAACACTAATTCTAAATCCCAGCTTTAGACAACGAGACTGGAGAGGAGAGCGGAGATCCCCAGGAGGAGGGGAGGAAATATTGAGCAACTAATTGTGAAGAGAAGAGAATGTATAGTGAGGGCATTTTAAAAGCAAGACCTGTGAGTGAGTTCACTGGAAATGTGACAGAATTGACTTTTTTTTTTTTTTTTTTAATGGAGATATTTCAGAAGGGTTGGGATGTTGGCTCAGTAGTTAAGGGCACTGACTGCTCTTCCAGAGGACCTGAGTTCTACTCCAGCACCCACGTGGTAGTTCACAACTCTCTGTAACTCATGCGCCAGAAGATCTTATGTCCTCTTCTGGCCTCCACAGGCACTAGGCATACACATGTTGCCTAGCAAAACAGCTATGCCCATAAAATAAACATACAGAACATTTTAAATGTGTGTGTGCTGGCTAGTTTTATGTCAGTTTGATGGAAGCTGTTGTCAAGGAGGCAAGAGGACCTCAACCGGAGAAAAGGCTTGCAGCAGATGTGATATGTATGTAGGCAAGCCTGTTGGGCATTTGCTTAGTGATTGATTTGGGAAGGCTTAGCCCATTGTGGGTTGGGCCACCTGTGGGCAGGTGCTCCTGGGTTCTATAGAAAGCAGGCTGAGTAAGCCATGAGGAGGAAGCCCATAAGCAGCACTCTCCATGGCCTCTGCATCAGTTCCTGCCTCCAGGTTCCTGCCTGGTTTGAGTCTTTGGCTTATATCAAGACTGTGATTCAGGAAATGTAATTCAAATAAGCCCTTTCTTCCCCTTATTGCTTTTGGTCCTGGTTTGCATTACAGTAGTAGGTACCCTATCTAAAAGAGTGGATATATGTGTGTTATGTATATGTATTTCTTTTTTCTAGAGAGGGCTTCTCTGTATAGCCCTGGCTGTCCTGAAACTTGTTCTGTAGACTAGGCTGGCCTTGAATTTAGGTATCCACCTGACTCTTCTTCCCAAGGGCTGGGATTAAAGGTGTGTACCACCACACCCAACTGCCAATATGTAGAATGAGAAAACTCATAGTGTCTGAGGAATTTTAGCTAAATTAACCAAGAGTGATCACAAAAAGTAACTAAGAATTCCAGTTTGTGGCTGGGGATTTGGATCCTGTGGTGGCTCCTTTGCCTTTAAGTTCTAGATCTACCCCCTCAGATGCACACGCACTGGCGGCCATGGTGACAATTGGCAGGCCTGCTGGTGTATGCCTGGCAAGAAAATCCTAAGTTTAACATTTTCAACTAGATAGCAAGTTCAAGTTCAAGGCCATCCTGGCTCACTTGCCTCAAAAACAAAATCCAAGGCAGAGAGCTGGCTCGGTAGTGAAGAGCACATACTATTTTTCCAGAAGACTTGAACTTGACTCCCAGCACTCATGTTGGAAAATTTACAACTTCCTTATAACTCCATTTCTGAAGAATCCTCAGTTCTCTTCTAGCCTCTGGGGTACCAGAACACGTCACATGCCTCAGACAGGCATACAACCGTACACATGAACAAACTCCCCCCACCCCAACAACAACAGTAACAACAAATGCATGGTGTGAAGGCATGAACAGCTCTTGGGAGGCAGAAGCAGGAGAATCTTGAATCTCTGAGTTTGAGGACAGCCTGGTTTACACAGCAAATTCCAGGCCAGTCAGGGTGTAACTATATTACAGTGAGATATATAATATAGATGATAAAATATACATTATTGAGCCAAAATGTTTATTCAAATTGCTACATAGATTAGTAGAGTTTTATTATTTTTAATTTATATACAAATATCAATATTTTAAAATCACTTTTGAGCTTTTACATCAACCAAACAAAACAGAATCTAGATGGACTTCACTGCCACTTAGTGACTTATTTTGGTCAAGGTATTTCACCTGGTCTCTTTGCTGTAATCTCTCTTACAATATTGATTCTTGCAATATTGTGCGTGCACATACAAGCCAAAGTTCTTCTGAGCACCCCCCTCCAGCCATACACCCCACCTCCCCCTCAACTGGAACATAATAGGTCCTCAGCAAATGCTGGAACTTCTTTTATTTCGAACAATACTTCTTAACAGTCAGGTCATTAGATAGATACCCCCCCCCCCCCACACACACACACATACACACACACCCAAGAGAATTTTGATAAGATGTATGTTTGACATTGGAGGGTACACAGTAAAACAATATTTTTAATGCAAAAGCATCAACTATTTCTTCCAATGGTCACGTGACACTGTAGTGTTTGATAGGGCTCCTTGGTTTTAGATGGTGAATGTTGACGCCTTGACTGAAGGGGTTAAGGAATGCCTTACTCGAGTTACAATGAAGTAGCAGAAATTATCAGATGGAAACAGGAACGGGAAAGGGGGAAAAGACTCTGTCTCAGATCACGCTTTTCTAACTCGCCCAGCTTGTATTTACGTCGGTTAGCTGTTCTTACTTTGTGGGCAGAGAACAGCACACAACACACGGGCCCCCTTAAGTGCTGCTGCGGGCTGGGACAGCCGGGTTTAAACAAAGCTGTGAGTCACCCACAGCCTGTGACTGCTGGGCCAGGAAGCCCTGCTGGAGAGGCCACGCCCCTCTCCCTGTGAATCGCTGGCCCGGACAGGGGAGGGGCTGGCCCTTGCTAATGAGCAAGTTGCCAAGGCGGACAGGAACTTCATTCCTCTCTGTGTCAGGATTCCAGAAATTATGCTCCTTCTTTCATCATGAACTGGCTCTCGAGTTCTCCGGGAGTTGTCCTAACTGCTTACCATCCCAGTGGCAAGGACCAGGTCGTTGGCGAGAGCCATGCAAAAGGAGGCGATGAAGCCACCTCCAGGTAAGAAGACCAACAATAAAACCCCTATCTGCCCCGGGAACAAAGTGACAGGGAAGTTGTCAGGAGGGAAGAGAATCACCTCTACACTTGAAGCCTGACCTCAGGCTGCAGCAAAGATGTTTGGCTTGTTCTTTGCATCTCATTCACACACATGCCGCCCCCCCCCCCCCCGTGTGCAAGAACCCCTTCGGATTACGGGTGGAGGATGGGGGCAGGGGTACGGCTCTGTGGCTCTCTCAGCTGCTTAGCAGGTGCATGTGCAAATGCTGACTGATCAAATGACTGTATCGGAAACACTCTCTGTGAGATGGAATTCTTGAATGGGCTCAAAACTCCGCTGGAACTGTTAGCTGGGAAAGTCTGCCAACAAGCAGGGAGGCTGGTCACTCTACTAGCTGTTTTGAGAGCAGCGGCACCCTCTGCCCGGTGCTGAAAGCAGACCTCTTAGGCAAAATGCCCGGGATACTGGCCTGTGGCAGTATTCACGCTCTTTGGTCGGTGTGCAGATTACTCCCACAGCCCAACACACCCTCTACAAAAGGGATTTCAAATGGGAGTTTTATCAGCCAGCAGGCAGCACTCTCGTGCTAGAGGGAGCATGGTTAATGTTAAATCACTTTATAGACAGACAGGGCAAATGTTCTATAGACCATGGAGGTGCAAAGAATCATCTGTGTACTTTGTTCTGTTTTTCAAGGTTGCCTCCCCCCCCTTTCTCTCCTTAATGACCTTCTCCCTCGCTGAAACTTTTAACCTCCAGTCTTAGATATACGTGCAAATATTGGCCTGGAAGATTGCCAAACAACAAAATAGTTATCAGCAAGACTAATTCCATCTCTGCTAAAAGTGATAATGAAAACTTCATTGTTCTTGGGTCTCTTAACGCCTAGGACTACATTAAAAGAATGCTGCTTTCATTGGTTTTTCAAATCCCCAGACTTGGGGACGTGGGAAAAAAATCAAAGAAAAGGCTGTATGTAATATTCTGAGTTAGATGTTGGCTAAAGTACTTTGCTTCTCACATGTTGCCCATTGTACTGAGGCGGTTGAATGAACTCATTCCCAAAGTTAAGAGGGAGCGGCTGCTTTTGTGCAACATGTGTTAGCATTTTGCTTTCTGTTGTCTCTGAGGATTATCACTGGTTTCTACCCTCGCTTCTGAACAATAGCAGAATATTCTGCCTTCTAGCAGCCAGGGGCCAGTGACAGCAAACCGGTAGCTGCCTTAGTCTGGCTCCCACATGACAGTCAAAATAGCCAACACCTTGCAAGCTTGCAGGATCTTTGGCTTCAGGCTGGGTGGGATTGAGGACTCCAGCTGAGTCTTAGGTATTGACTTTGAGAGTGAATGAAAACAAAACCAAAAAAAAAACAACCCTGGGGACCTGGTGTCCAAACCTCTCATCCCATTGTTCAAACTCTACCCCATCAATTCTTTCAGTTGTAACAAAGTTTGTTGAGCTAAGCTTTTGCATGAGACTGTATATGTCTCCTAGTCACTTTCCTGTTGTCTGCAGTTTTGCAGTTTGTTGAAACAAAGAGGAGTGAATTGTTCTCAACTACTGTGAAAAGCAGAAGCAAAGTGAGCAGAAAAGCAGGGTGAACAGTAGCCCACACAGTATGTGTCTACAGGGGACCTATATCTCTAGGATGGCTCCAAATGGCCCTTCTGCTGGCTGCCATACTGCTTACCCACCTTTTTCTGGGATTTGGTTTTCATGGATACTTACTAATGCTGAAGGGGAGAAGATGGAGGACTAGTTTGTGGCAGGAAGACAGGAGGAAGAATTTTCCCCCTTAAGCTTGAGATAATTTATCAGCTAAGCAGAATGTAGCTTTGGGGCATACCTTGTTTAGCCTAAAAGAGGTTAGATATTAGAACTGGCCGAGGAGTATGGATCAGTAGTGACCATCTAAGGGCAGTGGAGAGATCAGGGGTGAATAGGGTGTTGGCTATGGGGTGGGTTGGCTGGCTGGTAGTTTAAGCATGAGGGAAAGGTGTTCCAAGGTTTCAGTGATGGTTGACACCTATTTTGAAAATAACGCTGAAGTAAAATTCACATTAAGAGGCTAAATTAGACCCTGCATGTCCTCATATCTATTTAAAAGTAGCTGGGGTGGCTCAAAATTCTGACCTTGCTTATCAAAAGACTTCATTTACTCTAAATAATATGTATACTGATGAGCTAATTAATCAAACAAATGATTCAATATGATTAATTCATACAAACACACACACATAATGCAGTTAAAAAACACAAAGGGTTATGTTCATGATTTCATATGTTTATAGAAAATGTTTGATTTTTCAGCTTTCTCTTGCCAAATATTTATTGCTGTTCTGGTCTTACAAAAGTTTAGGATACTAAGAAATTAACATTTTTTATAAGTAGTCTGATAGCCTCAAATTCCTTGTATTCTATTATAACTCTTTATCAGAACACACATCAAGATCCCAGATTGAAGAATTCCTCATATTCCTGGTTGGGACTTCTCAATTGTATAATTTGTAGAATCAATCAATCTCTCTCTCTCTCTCTCTCTCTCTCTCTCTCTCTCTCTCTCTCTCTCTCTCTCTCTCTCTCTCTCTCTCTCTCTCTCTCTTTCTCTGTCTTCCCCCCACACCCTGTGTGTGTGTGTTTATTTTTATTTTTTGTTTGGGTTTTGAGGCAGGATTTCTTTCTCTGTGTAGCCCTGGCTTCCCTGGAACTCAGTGTGTAGACTGGGCTGGCCTTGTCAGATCTCACTGCCTCTGCTTCCTGAATGCTGGGATTAGAGGTGTGTACCACCATGCCCAGCTAGAGTCCTGTTTCCATATTTTCTTTTTTGTAATATTTTTTTTCTCAAACTACTGGGACTTGAAAGAACATGTTAACATTAGTTTTCTGGCTGACTGTGTTCAAATGTCTCCAAAGGAAACCATTTTTTATGGGCAGCTATATTTACAAGAATTTATTTACTTACTTATTTCCCAGGCAAGCCGCTCAATATTTGCTTTAGGAAAAGCAAGTTTTCAACAAAGCTGTATTACCACTCTCTTGACTTCAGCAGCATGTTAAAGGAAGAATAAAACCCTGCTATGATTGCTTTGTATGTTTTGGTTTTTTTTAAAATATTACTTTCAAATGATATTTTTTGTTTTATTGGAAACTCTTTTAAAAAATGAATAGTTTAAAGTAGGTTGGAGAATGAGCTCTTTGTATCTCTCTGGAACAAATAGGGTGTTCCTTTTTATAAGGGTTGTCACAAACCTGAAACCTAAGGCTGGGAGACCGACATGGCTGGATTCACACTCTGACTGACTCTTCTTAACAGTACGCACCAGAGAGTTCATACGTCTGTCCCTGTAAGTCATCAGATGTCACAATAGTCTTCCCCCGTGCAAAGCCCATGTGCCTCAAAGCCAGCCTGCTGCTTTCCTGAAGCTTTATGCCATGTACTTATTCTTCTTCAGTTTCTCATCGTGCTTGGGAATCTCATTTTGTCATGGGTTAAGGAATGGATCACCAGGCTTAGTGAAGAATGATAGCTTTAGCGGAAGCTAGGCGTGGTAGTACATATCTATAATCCTGGAATTCAAGCTAGCCTTGTCTATCTAGAAAGTTCAAGGTCAAGCTGGGTCAAATGACACCTTGTCTCAAACAAACTATCCACCACCATAATAACCAAAAAAATGAACAGACAAGATGACTTATGAGAAACTGGGTGTGGCTGGTGTGTACAGCAAAAAGGAGGAGCCAGGAGGGTAAGGATTTCAAAGTCATCTTCAGCTACATGGTGAAGTTGGAATCTAATGTGTAAGACTCCATCTCTCACTCTTTCCCCAATCCAGGTAAAAGGAAAAAACATTGGAAATGAAGTCTGAAAGTCCTTAGAAATGTGTTTTGTTCCACAGTAGTTATGAGTTTGCCAGGGAGGTATCAGCTGCACATGGAAGATGGGCACTGAGGTCCATAAACATGATGGAATGTGGGTGGATCCTTTTTCTTTTTTTCTTTTTTTGACAGCTAGACTTTCTCCTGCCTCCATACCTCCCTCCTCCACTGTAAGGAACTTTGCCCAGAACCATGCCTGCCAAGCAGAAAGTGCTGTCACTTTCATATCTGTATTTCAGCTTTAAACAGTTCAAGTCTCATCCATTGCTTTGCTCTATTGCCTAGACAGCCAGCCACTCAGTGACTCCAAATACAATCTCTGAGTTGTTATTGAGAATCAGACAGATTATCCCTTTGCTGGTGTTTTATGGAGAATGTGACCGGACGTTACTTTTTCTCACTGTGACAAGTACCTGAGAAAATCAAGAGAGTAAGGACTGTTCTTGACTCCCAGTTAGAGGTTTCATCCCATGAGCCCCATGGATTTAGGACAGCAGGGCAGCAGGATTGTGTGGCTGAGAAGACAGGAAGCAGGGAAATAGATAGGGATCTGGGTGGAGATACAAGCCGCCAAAGACACAACCCAAGTGGCTTATTTCTTCCTATTAGGCCTCACTTCCAAAAGTACCTTTATCACCTCCCTAAATAGTGCTGCCAGCTGGAACCGGAGTTTCAAAACATGAGCCCATGGAGGATGTTTCATATTCAAAATTTATTAAAATGTGTTGGGATAGAGAGAGGTATCTCAATGTCCAGGATGTAGACAGGAAACCCTGAGCTGCTACTGATCAAGATTAGCAGGTTTCTGAGGGGCTGTTAAAGGTAGAGAGGTCAAGAGGCGTTAAGAGCCCTAAGCTTAGAGGACAGCCTAGAGCAGGTAACAGGAGCAGAGAGCCCTGCATGGCTAGAGGGCCTGGAAAGAAAGGAAGCTATGTGACAGATGATGGCTGTGTAGAACATTCAGACTTTTTGATTATACTTAAAAAAAAAAATGGGGCAACGTGGAGGGGTTAGGGGTTTGAATGGAGAAAGAATGTAGAGGAGACTTCAAATTTAAAAGGTCCCTCTGGACTAGGGTGTTGATCATAAAGTGTAGAAACAGCAGCCACACGTAGGAGGTGATGTGACAGTGGCCTGGACCAAGGTCTTAGTCATTGCAGTAATGGAGGGAGTGGGTCATGAACTCCCCTAGGGAAAGTCTACAGCATTTCCTGATGCCTGATGTGTGAGCAAATGGGAATAAAGGTTGTTGCACGAATTTGGGTCTAAATTCTTGTAGAGATAGAGCTGTTGTTGCTTTAGATGGGGAAATTTTCTACAGTGTATAAGAAGGTGGTATTAAGAAGTTCCAGAAACGAGCCTTGAATATAAGCTTTAAGAAAAGGACATGATTGCTTTTCTTGATGAGGTCTGCATTTTGTCTTTCAAGGTACTGGGGATTGAACTCGGGTGACCTGTGCTTGCCAGGCAAGGGCTCTACCACTGAGCTATGCATCCAGTCCAGGACCACCATTTCTATATGACTCCCCATGGTATTTAAAAATCTGATGTACTATGCAATAGTGATTAAAATTAAAGCGTTTTTCCTGATCCTACTTTTGTAGGATGCACTGAAGAAGTGCATTCTTTGCACCCATCAGTGTGGTTGATTGTTTTCCTTATGTTGCTCTCAACTTTAAGACTTGATGTCTTGGGTCTGTGGTGCTAAAGCCCCACCCGTAGTGTCCTGTCGGGTTATTAAGATGCATGCACTGTTGCCCGGGAAGATCTTACCTGCAGTTAGGCAACAAAGCATTGCCTTTTCATTGTCCACACCTTTAAAGAGTTGGAGGGAGGGGGAATTATTTAAAAACGTCCTTATGGGACTTGTTATCAAGCTTATTGTTTTCAAATAATCAGGGTATAGTGACCACATATGGCGTCCCGTGGTTTTCAAATAACCAGGGTTTAGTGATCATATACTGCACCCCAAACCTCCTGATCGAACATCTCTTCTTATTCATACACACTGCTCCCTTCTCTTGCCGTCCTCTCCCCCCTCTTGCTTTCTTTCAGTGTGGCTTACTCCTGTGGACAGCCTTATTGTTATTCATATAGTGTGTGCTGTGCGTGTGTGTGTGTGTGTGTGTGTGCGTGCGTGCGCGTGTGTGTGTCCAGCTGTGTGTGCTGCATCCTCTGTGTGGAGGTAAGAGGGAGTTGGCGCTCTCTTTTTACCACATAGATTCCAGGTCAGGTACTCAGGGTTGCTGTCACGGCTCTCAATGCAGAGCCATCTCACCAGTCCTCATTATTATTTTTTTTAATGTGTCGATTTCTATTATTGTTGGCTCCACCAAGTGTTGAAGCAAAATGGACTCAGCATCTTCTTGTCTGGCATCACGCAGGTACATTTTTCGATACATTTTTTTTTTTTTTTTGTGCATTTGTTTTTTGCCTGAATGTACATCTGTGTGAGGGTGTCAGATTTTAGTTACAGACAGCTGTGAGCTGCCGTGTGGGTGCTGGGAATTGCACCCGGGTCCTCTTAACCACTGAGCCATCTCTCCAGTTCTAAAGTCACTTTTAATGTTGTTGGAACACCAGAACAAATATTCTTCCCTTCCGTTCTCACTTCCTGTAAACATCAGCCTCACATATTTGGACAAGGCCCTCACACATTAGAGACCAGGGCTGCCCTGCTACAAGTTCCTTTTCTGTTTCCCATTCTTGAATGAATGAGGTTTCATTATGTCTGCTGCCTTCTCTTGATTTAGCTCTGCTTCAGCCTCCTGAGAAAGTTCTCTCTGCTGTCTGCTGTCTGTGGGTCATCACTGTGTGTGTTCAGAACTGCACAAACAGGCTGGTAGGTACCCTGCTTGTTTGCAAGGAGGAAGGCACACTAAGATTTCGTGATGTTTGCTTCCTAGTGCAGACCTCTCATTGTAAACAAGTGCTTGGGAATGGGCTGTTTTGTGTTGTTTCGTGCTTCAGGGGCCTTTTCTTTAGGGAAGAGGTGGAACATAAGCTCATTGTCAGGAGAGCAGGATGCATCCAAGTGTCTAGAGTGAACTCAGGCAGGAGCAGCAGAAGGCAAGTCTAGATCTCTCTATAGACATTCTTTTCAATACTACATTTGTCACTTTGAACTGGCGAGGTATTTATTTATAGAAGTAAACAGGAACCATGGAGACCTGCCTGGCCACACCCTATGTCTTGAGTCCTTTAAAGACCAAGTCCACCAAATTAACTGTATAGAAAAAGTGGCAAATCTTGTGTCTTGCAATATTTGGTAGCGGCTTTTTGGCTGAGAAGAATACATTTCTATAGGGGAAGTGAGGTTTATCCTGTACAAGGATCTTGGTCACAGGGAAAGGATCTATTCTCTTTTCTGTCCAGTGTCACGTGGTGTCACTTGTGACAGGTTTGCTTTTTTCTTTGAAACTGTTACCTACCCATTAGCTTTATAATATGTTCATTTCAACTTGACCATGGTGGCTCTTTGTGGGTGTCTTTCTACTGTCTTGCATCTTAGAGCTAACTGAAATCATCTTTTTATTAAAAATTAAAAATTTGGGCTTTATTCACCTAGTTCATCTTATTTTGATGCATGAACATAGGGTGTGTGTGTATGTGTGTAGGAGAGAGAGGTGGGGGGAAGGAGGAGGAGGAAGAGAGAGAGAGAATATGAATGTGTAGTGTGTATATGGTGAGGTGTGAAAGTATGGAGGCCAGAGGAAGATGTTAGATGCCCTGCTCTATCACTCTCAAGGAGGACCTAGGTTGGTGGCCAGAGAGCCCCAGCAACCTTTCTGTCTCTGTCTAGCACAGTCCTGGAATTAAAGGCATGTGCGTGGGAGTTACAAGCATGTGAATAGTTACGCTCAACTTTTTTATGTAGGGCTGGAATTCAAACTCGGGTCTTCATGTTTACACAGCAGACTCTCTATCCCCTGAGCCCTAGGTTAGGAGTTAGGCCATCACCAATCCGCAGGCAGATGGCGATTTCATCATTCTGATCTTTCTAGAGTCAAGGCCTGTGCACAGAGTAGGTTCTCATAATAAAGAGGTGCCAGCTTTTCTAAGATGTTCAGGACAATCTACTTTTATAGATTGCCTTTTCTATGAACTCAGTATAGTAATACTCTTCATTTCACCTGGCTAATTCTATAAACAAGCAAGCAAGCAAGCAAACAAACAAACAAACAAACAAATAAATAAAATATAGTTGAGAATTACCAAAATTCATTTTCTGTGACTTATATTTTTCTCCAGACCTTTCACTTAGCCAGAGCCCTGACATTTTGGCAAGATTTGCTTTGTCTGTAAACTGGTACAAGTTCTTATACGCAGAGATCTTGTCCGTGGGTGGTTTCAGTGGATGGGTTGGTTGGTTAGTTGTCTTAGCAGAGTGCTTATTCCACTTTAGGCAGTTAATAAAAGCTTGGATGAACCAGAAAAATTAGTTTGAGAGAGGAAAGGTGTAGACATGGCACACACAGGCTATTTACTGATAGTCTGGGAACATCAGGGATCTGGTTTTGTTTTGTTTTCTTTTCTGTTTTTCTTTTTTTATTCAAGAGCTGTTCTGGTATTGACTGAGTTAATGTGGAGTAGAGTGTGAGTGCTTGCCTTAGAGGCCAGCTGATTTCCTGTGGTGATGAAGGGCTGTGAGAGCCTGCTGTCTGTCATTGAATAAACTTGGAAAAGTATTGAAAAGCACTTTTGAAGTTAATTTGTTAATAGTTTTGGAAGAGAACGTTTTCTTTGACACACAGGATAACACCATTATCTTAAAAGCCATTTTTGGAATAAGTTGTGCATTCCAGATTGCCTGTCTTAAGAACTATAAAGAATGCACAAAAAGTGTCTTAAGGAGGGCTCTGCAGGATTAATCAGGGCCACTGCTTTGAACACCTTTTGTTTCTTACTTTTGGAGCATGCAAACATATAAATCATCTGTTACCTTCAATAAACTATGAAGTCATCTAGGTCAGCCAGAGAAGCTGTTTGTTCACAGGCCTCCGAGAAGATTGACTGAGGATTACCTGAGTATTTGAAGGTATAGTACTTTGTAGCTACTGTATTTATTTGCCCTTAAAATGTAAATATATATTTAATGGGCAGCTGTTAACCTCATAAGCAGGAAGTAATTAATGCTTCCTGGAGCAGATATACACAGATGTCCCATTCTGGTTTAAAAAAAAAGGAATTTAAAAACATGGGATGCCGAGTTGGCTCAGGTGTGGACACTTTAAAGATGTTACCATTTCTCATTAGGTGATCCACAATGTCATCTTCAGCCGTCTGTTATGCACGAGGCTGTAGATTAGGACAGCATCCTGTTAGCCTGCTCTCAGGTCTCTCCCTGTACCCTTTGCAAGATCCTGCTTATCCAGTGTTCATAGAACAGGCCGCTTTGCTTCTGTGGTGGAGGCAGTGGTGGAAGTAACAGAAGAAAGAAATGGAGACAGTGAGGCAGATGGAGGTCAGATCTGTGAGCCTTCCATAGGGAAGAAAGAATGTGTATGTGATGTAGAAGCTCTTTGGATCCTCAAATCACCCAGTTCTGCCCATTTTTAATAGGTTCCTTAAAAAAAAAAATCTTCTGTTAATATATTTACATCATGACCACAGTTTCCCCTCCTGCCTCTCCTCCCAGCTCCCTTCCCCCATCCACTTGATTTCCCTTCAGAAAAGGGCAGGCTTCCCAGTGATGGGCTCCTTTTTGTTAGGCATAAAATGCCACTTATTTGTAGCACTGCTGTGAGGTGAAACACGTTCTATTTGTCCCATCAAATTTAGAAATAAAATTTCTGAAGCCAAATAAAATCTTGAACTCTACTGGGGCTTGCCATTCAGAGTATAATGTTCTTCCCTCTCACGCCTTTTGTGCAGCGAGAAATGAAAATAAAAATTCTATTATTTTTGTGTTTAGTGTTGTTTTTCTATAATATATCCCTTCCAAAGTATAAGGTACCTAAACATAATAACAATAACTATGTGTTTCTTTATCCCTGAAAGAAAACCATTCTTTTTTTTTTTTTTAAAGACAGGATCTCTCTGTGTATCCCTGGCTGTCCTGGAACTCAGTTTGTAGACAGACTCACAGAGATCCACCTGCCTTTGCTTCCTTAGTGCTGGAATTAAAAGCATGTGGTACCACACCCAGCCAACCTTTAAAATTTTTTCTATATATCATCTATTTGTATGTGAATGTGCATGTGATGGTGCCTAAGGAGGACGGAGGATACGTTGTTTGAGTAGATCTCTTTTTCCATCCTGTGGGTGCTTGGGATAGGATTCAGGGTGTCCTTGGTAGCAAGCCGAGTCATCTCGCTGGCCCTTGCTATTTATTTTGGAAGATTCAGAAAGGTGGAAATTGACATATGCTTCTAATCAAATCAGATTTGAACTGTTAGGGTGCAATGAATTTAGTGAAGTTAAAAATAAAGGGCTTTACGTCTAAGCTGTTATACAACTAAAATGGGAGAGCTGGGGAGATGGCTGAATGAGTGAAGCTTTGTCCTGTAAATGTGGGCCTGAGTTCAGGTCCTCAGAACCCATATAAAGCCTGGGTGATAGCAATGCAAGTGAGGTGCGAGGTAGAAACAGAAGAACCCCAGGGGCTTCCATGCCAGCCAGTGTGGTTTATGTAGCAGGAAACAGTAAGGGACCTACACATGAGCTGGAACATAACATACACCTATGTATACTCACACAAAGATAATCAAAAACTAAATAACTCCCATACCTATACTAATCTGGAACTGTGAAATACTCTACGGACTTTTACTAACAGGAATGTTGAATTTTGCATGGTCTAGCATTAAAGAGTTGATGTATCACCTTTAAAAGCCAATGACATCAGCCACTATATGTATTTGAAGAAAATAACAGACATAAGATATTATTGGTAAAATAAACAATATAAAATTAAAATTCCTACTTGGGTTTGCTTGGCATGAGATTTAGACAACCCAAAAATCTTTTTAAGAATATGTAAGTATAGAATATTTAAAATATTATATATATAAACATATATGTAAGGATATGTAGGTATAAAATAACTTAAATTTTATATACATATAAATTTTTGAATAAATGTTTTAATAGCTAAACAGCTACTGAGGTCTTTAGCATGTAGAAGTGATGAGTCTTACAGCAATTGTAATAACTCCTGCTTTAAACAAGGTTGCAAGGAAATTCAATGAAATTCAGATATATTCCAGAACCACATTTTTAGAGTTCTTCTTTTTAAAGGATGACTTTCCAAAGAACTTTTGGTTGAGTTATTGAGGTTCAGTTTGGCTAAGAAAAGACAAATTACCTGCAGGAAGTTGAAAGGCCCAGGCTATTTATAGGTGGTCTAGAAACATGTAACTTGATTCACGTCTTTTATAATTAATGCTTCACTAGAGTTACTTGTGTGGGCCTGTTTATTTCTCTCTGTTCAAATAATACAGCAAAGGTGTTACTGTCATCTGACAAAAATATTTGGCTGAAGGTAGAGACAAATGTATTTAGTATTTCATTTTTAAAAACTCATTTTCATTGATAACAATTTCAGCCTTGAGAGCATGGACAGGTACAATCGTATTTCTAGATTAAATTGATTTGAGTATAGCATTTTGAAGTACTCTGTATTATAGTGGAGTTGGATAGTTTTATATTTGGATATGGCTAGGTAATGTTGTTTGAATACCCATGGAGCCAGAAGAGAGTGTCCAGTCTCCTGGAGCTGGAGTTACATATCATTTTGAGTGTTCTAATATGGGTATTGAAACCCAAAAATGGGTCCTCTGAAACAGCAGCAAATACTCTTAACTGCTGAACCATCTCTCTAGCTCCTACGTTGCCTTTTTCTCTTGAGTAAAGTTTTATCCTTAAGAATCAATAGAAGCCAGGTGGTGCTGGTACATGCATTTAATCCCAGCACTTGGGAGTCAGAGGCAGACTGATCTTTGTGAGTTTGAGGCCAGATTTGTCTACTGAGTTCCAGCACAGCCAGGGGTACACAGAGAAACATGTCTCAAAAAACTTCAAAAAAATAATCAAAATACAAAAGTATGGTAATGTGTGTCGCTGATCTCAGTATTTGGGAGGCAGAAGATTGCCATAGGTTTGAGGCAAACCTAGGTTACATAGCAAATTTCAGGCCAGCCTGTGCTACATAGAGAAACCCCGTCTCTTAAAGAATCAATAGAGGTCTGGCAGATAACATAGTCGGTGACATGATATGCTATAAAGAGCATGTTGATCTCAAACTCGGGTTTTAGTAAAATCTATACACAAACAAATAAGGATCCTGAATATATAACTTGAATGTGAAATGTCATCCTCCATAGGCTTACATGTTTGAACACTTTGTCCCAGGCTGGTGGCATTGTTTGATTGTTAAGAAACCTTCTCATATAGGTCCACAGTGGAAAAGCTATGGGGTTGTGGACAGGTTCCAATTCTGGCCTGTGTTCTCTGCTTCCTGATCGACTGAGACATTAAGGACCATTTAATTTGCATGTTGCCGACACCGTGAGTTCTGCCATGCTTTCCCTGACATGATCTAAAATAAACCTTCCTCTTCTTTTGATTCTTCTAGGTGTTTTTTCACAGCTCTGAAAAGAAAAAGGTAACTAATATGGAGTGACATGCAGAAAGAGCTGAAATACGCTCATCAGTGTCTTCATATTTACACATGTGGCCCCTAGGCTGGGAATCAGCACTTTCTCCTTATGTGACTTGGCTAGCTGAAGTTTCTTCAAGCATAGCCATGTCAAAGGTTGTCAGATGTACTGACTTTCTTCACAAGGAGTGTCCCGAGAAATCTAAGTAAAGCAACTAACTGAACTTTAAAACCCAATCAGAAGTGAGTTTAGCTGTTTGCTCTTTACCAGTTCAATAAATCATAGGCCAGCTCAGATTCAATATCGTCGTGGAATAGAGAGACTACCATATAGGACGTTCTCACTTGATGTTGGCTGACTATTATCCTGTATGCTGTAATTAGTCGTGGCTTCCATTCGCTGGCAGGCAAGTTGCCGAAAACCCATTTGTTTACATTCAGTAAAATTTACTCTGAGGGATTGTTGGACAAAGAGTAGGATTTTGTAGCACATCACAGTTATGAGATCACATAGTACATATAAAAACATCCAAGAGGTCATGGGAAATTAACCTGCAGTGTTTGAGTTTCTCCTGACCCACCTCCCAGTCCTTTAGGGGCATGTATGCAGCCACCCATCTTCAGAGACTGAACACTCAGAAGCGCTGTGAAACTGAACAGCAGCCCTATAAAATTCCCTTTCTTACTTCTTTAAGAAGTTTTTGCTTTATCTTGTCTAGTATTGCATTATCTGTTCTTCTCATCATACTTCCTGTACTTTTAATGTTTTAATCCATTCTTTGAAATTCATACTGTATTTTGATCATATTTAATCATATTCTTTATTTCCTCTCCCCCAACTGCATCCAGACCACACGCCTCTTCAAACTTCATGTTCTTTCTTTCTCTTAAAATTAAGAAGAAAGAAAACCCAAAACCACATGAAACAGAATAAACAGAGCTAAACCTGGAGGCTGATTTGTCCTGACCAACTGCTCCTGAGCATGGGGCCTGCCCTGGAGTGTGGTTGATACCCAACGTCACTTCATTGACTACAACTTTTTCCCTCCCCCAGCAGCTTTCAATTGTGACTAGCTTCCTGTTTAGGGGCGTGGCTTTGTGCCCATTTGCCCTGCTGCATGCTGGGATTTTGCCTGGCTTCAGCTTGTGCTGGTCATATATATGCTTTCCTGGTCTCTGTGAGTTGATTTATGGGTCTGCCCTGTCACGTCTGGAAAATACCGTTTCCTTGAAGCCACTACCACCTCTGACTCTTAGGATCTTTCTCCCCCCCTCAACTTTTTCACATTAGCTCTTTGATCCTCCAAGGGAGGGGACAGTAATAACTGCATGTTCAGTTGTGGGTATCAGTGTTTTTAGTGCCAGCTATGCTTCCCCGTAACCCTTCCTGTACGTTCTCGCTTATCCCCATTTAATTCTCCTGTTCTAATTTCTCTTTTACCCACTTATTACACCATACTTAATTCCTCTTCCTCGGAAACCATACTTTCTTTAAAAGGAAGGAAAATATATTGCCTAATTAGCAAACTTTTTGAACGATGGGGGGGGGGGTATCTAAACAAAGTTTTTTTCCAAAACAATATTTTAAGATGTTTATATTTCTCTAAAATGACTTTCTATCTTCAGTTTAGGATTGCCACTGTTTAGGGAGGGACTTAATGTATACATTTAAATAACTTGTCTATAGAAATGATGATATACTTTGTTAGATCACGTAATTTAGGGAAATGATCTTTAAACCACTTATTTCTTACACTACAGATTAGGAATTTCTGGGACTTCCCTTTTGTAGGAATGGGACAAGGCTAATTCTTTTGTTTAAAGCTTTTATTGCTGTTACTATTGTTCTTGTCATTGTGTTTGTGGCCTGTGTGGGCACAGCACATGTATGGGAGCTAAAGAACAGCATGGTGAAGTTTGTTCTTGCCTTCCATCATTATGTGGGTTTTGCGGATCAAACACAGGTTATTGGCTTTACAAGTGCTCTGCCCACTGAACCATCTCACCAGCCCACTGACTTACTGAGCTTAGTCTGAAGGTTGAAGTGTAAAGTCTAGGCATGGCACCTCCAACCCAAAACACACACACTAATTGCTATGTACTATGTGCTATGTACTATTCCCCCTCTCTGGGGAAATGAACACTTTGTCTATTTGCCTAATGAACAATTTATTGCATGAGTTAGTGTTAGGTTATTTTCCAGGTTTCATGAGGCGCACTGTTGCTAAGTGTTCTATGAAGAAGGATTCTGTGGCTATTTGCTTGTGTGTAAGCAACACTTGCAAGCCAGTAGCATATACTGTCCAGGTGATATGTTAAGCCTCAAAAAGATAGAAGAAAAATTGTAGCAAGTATCACATTCTGAATTTGACAAAAGGGCCCCCATTTTGTGAAACACTTGATGCCAAAACGTTTTGGAGAAAGTGTCTGTGAAAACTAAGTTTTGCTTTCGGTTTACGTGTAGAAAAGTGTTAAGTATTGTACACTTGGAATCAGTAAGTTACTTTGGGTTGTCTTACCCTGTGACCACAGTAGTCTTCAGCTTCCCCTATTCTGCCATCCACTATGCATTTATATCTTGCAGAGCTGCCTCTTGGTGAGGCCATTCCCACAGCAAGAGAGTTTCTTCTCCCAACCTGGAGACAGGCTCTCACCACTATGCAGCCCTGGCTGGCCTGGAACTCACTTTGTAGACCAGGCTATTCTTAATCTCACAGAAATCCGCCTGCTTCTGGCCCCTGAGTTTAGGATTAAAGAAGTGTGCTACCATGATAGGCTGTAAGAGTGGTTTTCTTTTTAGATGTCTAAGGTTCAGCTGGGCATGGTACACATTTGACATCTGAGCTCTTGACGGGTGGAAACATCAGGGTTGAAAGTTCAGCTTATGTTGTTCAGGATAGCTGGGGGTTTGAGGGGAAAAAAGGAAAATTCATACAGTCCATGGCTTTCAGAAAAAAAAAAATTCCCTAGTATGTTTTTAGGCAAAATTTATATGTATATATCCAAATCTAATATATGACAGTGGGGTATAGTTATGGAGGAACTACCCTGTGGCAGTTTTAATATGTTTATATGTGGGAAACATAGTGTTAAAAGAACTGTAGCCTGGCCTAGCAAAGATGCAGACACTTGACCTCGAGTAATTGGCTTTCAGTTTGTGGAGTTTTAACAATTCTCCATTTCAGTTTGGTAGTTTGTCCATTGTATCAGACATTGGTGTATATTTTGGTTTAGGAAAACTCATTTGTGTCTTGGGTATATATGTTATATGTTTTGTTACTTAAAAGAATTGGGCAGTCTTAGTCCCCACCTTTTGCTCCAGAACATCAATTTTCAGGTAGGGATCACAGCTATGTCACCTCCTTTAATATGCTGGAGACACAGTAGTGCAGAGAAGTCAAGCTGCCTGAGGCTGTCCTGTTGGGGCAATCCTGCAATTTGGAGCTTGGTCCTGGGAAACTGGCTGTCAGGATTGTCACCACTATGCCATTCAAAAGAATACTTCTACTTCCAACTTTCATCAACTGAAAGTGATGCTTTGGAAGCATATACAGCACAAGTTTAAGAACAGTGAACTTTTAAAATTCTGGCTTATTTATGTTCACTTTCATAATAAAAGCTCTTCTGCTTTTAGTATTTAAAGGAAACACTGCCAATTTGGATCCAGGACAACTAATTGATGGAAAAGTAGTCATTTGGGGAAATTACTTCAGCAACTTTCAGATACCAAGATGTTCTTTATCTCAATGAGTAGTAATTTCTTTTAACCAATTCTGCCACTTAATAAGCAATTTTATGTAACCTTAAGGTGTTCCCTGGTATTTTGTGGTTGACTATTCATGTAACTGGAGCAAATTGTATTGTAGAGGAAAAGCCAAACAAATATTTGTTGAGTATATGCTGTGTTCCTGTGAACTTTAAAATGTACTTTTTAAAAATTTAATCCCTGTAAGGTGAAAACTAACACTCTTATCCAAATGAATGGAAGAATGGGTTTATAATTGAGCTCTGGTTTGAAGTCTGGCCACATAGTCCTAGAATAAGTGATATTGGCATGGTTGTGTTTGAATGGCACCAGGGCCTCGGTTTTCAGGGAAGACCTTGCCTGTGGCAGCTGTGTTATGTGTTGAGACGTAGGGTTATAGTGGGGGCTGCAGGAACAAATGAGGAAGTCTGGGCTTCTGTAGATATAGCAAAGGAGATAAGTCTGGGTAAGTACTTCTCTATCAGTCAGTAGCTTTTGTGAACTGGAAATTCTTCCCTGGTTGACAGGGACACAGTAATAAAACCACTGTCATCATTAATAGTTCCGTAAGGACGGGTGAGACTGCACTGGGACCACGTTATTTCCAGCTCATCCCCAACAACTCAGTTTCAGTGTCCTCTCAGTGTATGGGAGTTTTCCCCAGACAGCTGAGTCAGCACTCTCCTTTAGCTATGAATTTGGAGTTCTCACAGAGGTTCCTTTCAAACTAAGTCATGCTTAGGGTTGGGGTGCCATGGGGGCTGTGAGGACATGAAAGGCATGGCCTACTACAGATCTAGAGATCTCAAAATCATCTACTTGGCAGATACTTTTTGATTAAGTGATTGTAGGTGTTTAGGAAGGTGGTGAGTGACGGTTTGTTGAGGCATATGGACTGTTTTCTGTCACTCATCCTCAGGCCATTTAGCCTCCTCAGTCTCTCATAGTGTTTAAACTCTTGGCTTATAAATGTTAACCAGGTAATGGACACAATGCACCTCTTTCAAAGGCATCTCCATTTTTAGGCTAAGTAAGTTGAAATTTGTCAGGAAGCAAGCCGGAGGTAAGAGAACTAGCTTATTCTTGCACTTAAGCCTAGACTTGTGTATAAATAGTTGATTTCCAGGCCAAGATGTCCCTGTATGACATGCTCCTAAAAGGTTCCTGCTGCCACAAATTGCAAATCTTAGCCATAATAGAATTTTGTGTCTGTCCAGACTGTTCCTGTCATAGGTCACTGTTGTTGGGGAGACACTCTCTGAGAGAGTCAGCAAGCTTTCAAATTAATGCTAAAATCTGACACTTTTTAGGCTTCTTGGCTTTATACCATCTCTCCGTACTTAGGGAAATTGTTTATTTGGAAAGAATTTTCCAAACTGCAAAGTCTGTAGGCCCAGTGCAGGTAGGACAAGGGTGAGGGAGAGCAAAGAAGAAAATGATCTGTGTGTTACGGGGAACCCAAGTTTAGTGGAATCATCTTGAAAAGGGGCATCTGCTCAGTTGCTCTGCACTTCCCAGAGAACCTGCCTCTGGCGGGGGGTGGGGTGAGAAGGGAAGGAAGCATGCATTGTGTAAACATTTCACAATGTAAATATAAAATAAACATAAATAGCCATGTGGTCAAGTCCTTGTCCTGGCCCAGGGGTCCCAGAGCTCTCAGTTTAAGAAAAGATTGGATTTCTAGGCTTTGGGATCAAGAATAAGGCAGTAGTAAAAGGACTGAAAGAGGGACCAACTGTGGAAGGGAGGGATAATTTAGTCTTGTCACCATTCCATTCTTGCCACTAAGGAAGCCCCAGCCAGGCCCAAGTGGCCACAGAGTGACTACACCTGAGCTGCAATTGGCAATGGATGTGGCACGTTGGCACAGTCTAGGATACAGGAGAGTTCACCTTGGGCAGACAGTAGGGGCAGCAATGTTACTAACATGTAACATGGCTGAAGCATGGGTTGTATGTTGCCCCTTGGCAGTCTTCTGGGAGCTTGAAAACTGGCTGATATATACTGATATTAAAGGGGGCTCTTGAAAAACGGTTTATTATGACTCTTTGACTATTAAGTTTTAAAACTTGCAAGACCATTGCTTTTAACCAAATTGCTATAACCAATGCATAATGAACTGATTGAAATAGTTTCATTAAGAAAAGTCAGCTTTGAAAACTGTCAACAGGAGCTGAATTCTCCACGGGACAGCAACGATGCCGCTCTGCATGATTCAGTACTGTTCTACCAACATTTCCCATTTCCTCCATCTTTAAGTGGGAGTTCCCCAGACTTCTGAGGGCCTCATGCTGATAAGAGCTGGGACCAAAGTCTGTACAGCGTTTTATCAAGGACCAGGGCTATGGAAAGTATGTTCTGTATTTATGCTGAAGGTGACCAATTCTGGATCACTCACTTCCTTCACTCCTGCACTTCAGCTCATTGCCTGACAAAATAAATGACTGAATAACCAATTCGAGTGCGGGGTGTCTGTACAGTAGTACAGTATGCATTGTATTGCTAGCTGGATCAAAGGACACCTTAAATGAGCCCCATCTGGAAACGAGACAGAGAGACAGCCATTGTTTCATGGTGTTTTTGTACACAACCAGATGTGTGAAAAACGAAAAGAAAAAAGCCAGAAGTTGTTTGTATTGAACAAAATGTCAGTAGCATTGATGGGAATTTAGAATTTAAGGGATTTGAGGAAAACTTCCAAATACTATGCAAGCATATGTAACTGATTGTCTCCTCCATGAATCTTCTAGATTGTGACATATGTTGTTAGGCTCATGAAATTGTAGTATCATATATATCACACATTTATCTTCTTTTTGAAAGGAATATGAAATGCCATAAATTTTCACAATGGTGTATTTTTGATATGTATCCACTGTGTATGAATATTTTCCAAAGTGAATATTTATACCCGTGGATATTTGTATTATGTCTTTGGAAAATGTAAATCCAGGGGAAAAAGTGTTTGAAAATGAGCTCCCCCCCCTTTTTTTTATAGATTCTTATAGATTCTGAAGCTGTGCTTGTGAGTTACATAGTCAGTGGCTCACATGTTTGGTTGTGCTGGGAATATCAGTCATTTTCCTTTTGGAGAATCCACATGTGGTATATAATGCTAGATGATTTGAGACGAGGGTAAAATGCCCCACTCCTGTTTCAACCATATCCCTCGCTGAAATGCTCCTAAAAGTATAACATTTGTAGGCATATATGAATAAGCATGTGTTTAGTTTAGCAGTGGTGTTGATTTTCATGAAGTAAACCTCTTTAGGTCTGGCAGGTATATGAAGATGTTAGTTATTATGAATAAATAACTGGACATTTTTATGAATTTCACACCCATCATGCATGTATGTTTACTTGGGCAGGATACAGTATGTTGATTTTGTAATGAATACACTCCTATAATTGGTCTAGTTATCCAAAGCACTTGCATGTCTACACCTTATTGACATTAGAATCAATTTAAATTCATGTGATTAGTTAAAACAGGAACAAATCTGCCTCCTTTGAAAACTGGATATGTTATCTTCTCTGTAGTTGTAAGATTCAGAATGGAAATTTGAAAGCCAGAATGCCAGGAGCTGGGGTGGTATAGAAAGTCTTTTTTTAATAGGTCTTTATACAAAGGAAGTGTGCAGTTTTTCTGAATGAAGTGGAGGTGTTTCTGCCATGTCAGGTGTCCATATGTACAAACTGTGCACACAGTGAGTTATTTCTGAATTTAAGCCAGCAGAATACTTAGTGAGGAGCTGTAATGTGTAAGTAGATCTTCAAGCTTGTAACCAAGGGAATTACACTGGTGCCGCTTTCAAAGGCAAACACAGCACATGCCCATATCTCCATCTTGAGAGAAAATTTTGTTCTTCTCAGAGGGCTGCCCTTATCCTGGCTGCAGTGAGAGCTCAGACATGGTTATTCATGTTAGCAGCCACTTATTGCCCTATGAATTGAAGATTGCCCTGTTGGTTCAGCTTATTTCAATAAATTCCAAAGAAGATAAAGCATATTTGTATGGTAACAAGTAGCTCAGAGGTCTGGGAAGATGGCTCAGTGGGGATATTGTTTGCCATGAAGCATAAGGACCTGAGTTTGTATTCACATATGTAAAGTCTGATATGACATCTATGTGCCTATAATCCCAGTGCTAGAAGGCAGATATAGGAGGAGCCTAGAGGCTCTCTAGCCAGCAAGTGTAGCCCACTGGATGAGCTCCAGGTTCAGTGAGACATCCTCTCTCAAAATGTAAGGTGGAGAGTAGTAGAAGACGTCTGATGTCAACATGTGTCTTCTATACATACACATGCCTGTGAGTTCACACACACACACACACACACACACACACACACAGAATAGCTTACATTTTCCTTTGGGCCCTTTTATGCGTTGATTGTCAAGAAGCCAAAGAGAAAAACACTTCTTTGTCTACTAGACAGTAGTCCTTACAGTAGGTGACAGTGGTTCTTTCTGTCATCTATGAAGTTCCAATTCAATGGTAGAGGCTTGGCTCATTGTTCACTACCCAGGATAGCGCCGAGACATTTCTTTTAAAGATTGTTCCATATAAGTCCTTGGAGTTTGTTGAGTAGATTTGTTCACTGTTCCATGCTAGGCACACTGTGCTTTTCAGAGAGAAAGTTTTGGAAGGGGTTTCACAATTTCTACAAAGGATGATGTGTCCCCAAAACAGGAGATTATATTCACCACAGAGCTCAGGCATGCTCTAGGTGCTTACAGATAAAAAACATGTTCACCCAAGGACCGAAGAAGCTTGTATGCTTCATCTGTCAACTTGCCTCGTTGTAACTGCGCTTTAGGGGAAGGAATAGATGTATTCTAAGGAGAGGGAGGAATTTCTGAGGATGTTAACTTAGATGGAGGGCAAGACATTTGGAATAGAAGGCTAAGCTGGGAAGCTGAGGCCAACTTGCTTCAGGTCTGAGAGCTGGAACTTCTCTACATGGTGACCTGCCCACTTTAAAAATTGCTAAAGGGCTGTATCATAGACTCTTGACTCTATTGAACTGGGATTTCTATACTGAATAGCTTAGTGATAAAAGGGGAGAACATTCTAGATTATGAGGTGTCAGGGTGTAGTGACATTGATCTGTCAGTTACTAGTTATCTGACCTTGGACAAGTCTTGAAACCTCTTTGTACCTTAGAGATGCTATGAGGACTAAGTGAAGGGAGCCAAGGATGGCCTGATGGCATGGAAGTCCACTGCAAACAAGTAAAAAAAAAAAAAAAAAAAAAAAAAAAAAAAAAAAAAAAAAAAAAAGTCACTAACAGAAACACTCGGTCCCTGATGAACTTGTGCCACCTGAAAGTGTCCTACTGTTCTCTCAGGGGTATCATGAGGGAGAGAAATAGCCAACCCAGGAGAATATGGAGATGAGATAGGAATAGCTACGTTAATCTGTAATGATACTTATTTTCCCAGAACAAACACGTTCATGGACACCTTTCATTGCTCTCGTAAGAGAGTAAAAAGAGTCTCTCCATGTCAGGCCTGCTTTAGTCTAAGTCTGAATAAGAGGGAAGGGGATATGGCTTTTTTCACAGGTCCCAGACAGACAGGAAACACTTTGAAGTGCTGGTAGTCACATTTCAGCCCCAAGCTCTGTCAACAGGCCCTCAGACCCTTGGCGTTTCCAGAGTTTGCAGGTGCAGTTTCTACTATTTGTATTAATGAGGAAGGCTGGGCACCAGTGATTTACAGCTGCTTTTGGACCTATGAACCAGAGTTAAAAGTCCTGAGGGTGTGGTGTTGAGAAGCTGGTTCCTGATCTGTAAGCAGAATCCCTGATCACCATCTGCAGCTAATTGTGCCCAACTGGGGAAACTGTACTTATGAAGAATGGCTTTTTAACGAAGAGGTGACGAGGTGGCTTCATTAACCACTGAAAGACATGGAAATCTGGAAAAAGACCAGAATTTTGCATCAATGCTTCTGTGGTTACAAACCTGAAGATTCTGGAAGTTAGTAGCCCATAATTCTCCCAACTGTACATGAAGGTGACTGTGCCTTGAAGAAATTAGGGTCAGCTAGGGAGCCAAGGGGATTCTGGGAAAGCCTCTGACAGGTACTGGTTTATTTAGGAAGAGAACTTTTAGCCTGACATTTTACGATGGTGTGGTTGGGTAGAAACTACACTTATTTGACAGAGTTGAGGTTTGGAAGGCATTTCTGGGCCCCCCATGATCATATTGGGTGTTCAAGGAGCTTTGCAAAATGCCTCACACATGAGCATATGACCAAGGAAGATGGAGTAGTGGTAGGCAGCCCACAGCATGGTACTGGCTCTTGTCACATAGAGGATGACCCTATTGTGAAAGCGGTGACTTGAGGACACTTTCAGAGCTAGGCTTAGAGAGGCTGTGTGGCACTGAAGGAAATCATTTGGTTAATATAAGCTTCTGTAAAATAAAAATATAGACACATGTTCTCAGAGCAAACTTTTCCTTTTACAATAGGAACAGCTTGCTTCTGGCTTTAAAATATGTTGCAACACATTAGGATTGTGGATACAGAAATGTTCTTCCTTTTTCTATGGGTAAGGAGAATGTGACACAATGGAGGAGGGGAAAAAAAAACCCCCATCAACAGCTAGGCCTCTCTTACCCCTGGGATGATGTAAATTTTGAGGAACTCTATAATCATCTGCTTTAATCTTCATCGGTAAGAGGGGACAAAGAGAGGAAGTTGAAAAGGCACAAGTGGCTTTGATGATGCTGAATTTGGAAAAACCACCAAATGATCTCTCACACAATCTGCACAGTTCATGGTCACATTTGAGCAGACTCCTTTAGAAGGCTGTGCTTAGTCTATCTTTGTTGGAAAAGATCTAATAACTGATCTCCTCATATCTTCTGTTTGCCTGCTGCTGCCTGTGTGCTTTGAAACTGTGTGTGTATGTGCTTCATAACACCAGAGGGGTAGATATAGTAGCAGCTTCATTTTATGACTTGGGAAAACGGCACAGGAATTATGAAAGTCACTCAAGATGATGCGTCGGGATTGGTTCTAGAGTTTATCATGTCACTTAATTACCATCCTGTGTCCCCTGTCCATAGCCTGAGCTCGGAGAAGGACCTGATTCTGCTCTGTGCCCTTCAATGAATTTGCCCACTACATTGTTTTGAATCTAAAATGATCCCCAGAGGCTCATGTGTTTATACACTTGATCACTGGCTTGTGGCACTGTTTTAGGAAGTTATAGACCCTTTAGGAGGTAGGGCAGGCTGTTGGATATGGTCATTGGCCACTAGTCTTTAAGAGTTGCGTCAAAGATGTGCTTTGTATTTTTTTTTTCCTGTGAAGGTCAGGGTGGGTATTGGATCCCTTGGAACTGAAGTTATAGAGATGATGATTGTCAGCTGTCGTGTGCATGCTGAGAATCAAACCCAGATCCTCTCCATGAGCAGCCAGTGCTCTTAACAACTAAGCAACTCTTTCACATGGGCCTGCTTTTTTTTTTTTTTTTTTTTTTTTAATCTGTCACCTTGGGTAAACTGCTACTGCATACTTGTGCCTCTGGAGAGGCGCTACTGCATACTTGTGCCTCTGGAGAGAGGCGCTCTCTGGAACTATGAGTCCAAATCAACCCTCCCTTCTCTGTTTGTTTGGTTTTGTTTTCATATCATAGTGATGAAAAAGGCAAGTCATACATCCAAGGGACCTTGTTTTGTTTTGGTACAAGAGTTTATTCATCTGGATTGGGCTTAAATTTGTGACCATCCTGTTTCAGCTTCACAAGTCATAAACCTGTGCAAACACATTCAGCTCCCAGCTTACTTGGTACACTATCTACTTGGTACACTATCCACGTTTTTTATGACTGTGAAGAGCTATATTTAGTAATGTAAACATCTTAGTGCTGATGTCTTCTGTAATTGGAGAAGGTTTGCTACCAATCATAGGAAAAGCTTCCTTAGCGAAGGGTGGGGTCATGCTTTAGGTTGTCACTTGGGTCCTGAGCAGGAGCTTCTTTGACCTTTGTGGTCTGGCTGAGGTACAGTAAATCTGTCTGACATGTGAATAATAAGTGAAAGTCATCATGTGGCCAACCACTATGGTCCTCGATGACTTTGGAGTTGCCCAGTGTGCTAAAAGCTTGAACACTTAGTGAACTCATTCCCTGTGTGAATGTATGCATTTGCAAAGCTGGGAAGTGAACCCACGGCACTCTGACATTCTCAGCAGTGACCTGAGGTATTATTCTCGTTAAAAATAAGAAAGTTGAGAAAAGTCTGAAGATGAAATGTAGATCACTTATTTACAGCATGACCTCAGAGCCAGCCATTGGTGTATTTTACCTTCAGTTTTTTTTTCCCTGTCTTCCCCCTACCCCCCAACTGCACATACATTCTTAGACATGCTGTTGTCTTAACGCAGTGGTTTGTATAGCTTAGACATTGTTACCTTCACAGTTAAATTTTAACCCAGCTGCAGAATGCAGAATGTCTCAGCAGGCATTTTCTGTTGGGGAAACCACAGATATGTCAGCATGTGTATGTTGCTAAGCCACTACACACATCATTTCCTTTCCTACTTCCCTCCCCCCACCCGTCTTTGGCAGTCTTCTTGCTGGCTCTCCACATGTGACAGCTGACTCATCACTGACACCTTTCTCAGGCCTGTCCCAGGGGCCTGTTTCTGCGCTAGGTGGCTTTTTCTCTGCCCAACCTTTGGTAGCTTTTCAAGTGTTTCAACTCAACTCGAGCTGTCCTTCAGTCATTTCACACTGTCAGAATCTGTGTCTTGGCCCCTGCCTTCTATCTCAGGCCTCACTTTAGAAACTATTTTTCTGGAGCAAGAGGCATGGATACAGTGTATGCGTAGCATGCGCAGAAGCCTGGTTTCAGTTTTCAGCACCGGCACTAATAGAGCAGAAGACATAGTTGGTGTTTTCTCAGAGTTCTTTCTTAGCCAGTCTTCCGTGATAAGGCCCCTGCTTGCCTTTCCAGCCTTCTCGCCACTATTTATGATTCTTGGAGGTGTTCTTATTTACCCCCCTCACCCTGTGCCAGGCGAAGGTACACAGTGTTTCTTCATTGCTGTGTTGTTAAAGGTAAATGGAGCTGGCTCTAGGGAACACTGACATAACGAAAACGTCTGACATTTCTAGCCCGTACTCTTCATGGCTTTATGACCCATTAGGGCTTTTTTTCTTCCTAGTTATTATCTTGTTCCATAATTCATACTCCAATAAAAATATAAAAAAAAGTCACGTTAGTTTATACTTGGGTGAATCTGATGACAATTTTTTCTTCCTCCTCATCCTCAGACGGGGTCTCACTTCATAGCCCAGGTTAACCCTTAATCTGTAGTCTTCTGGTTTCTGACTCTGGATTGCTTGGATCACTGGAATATGCTACAGCACTGATCACAAATTACTTCATGTGATTAGTTATTTTAATGAAACGGGGCTAATGAAAAATTACGGGGTTTTTAAAAAAGTTTCAGAAGGGGGCCTAATTTGGCCAATTAAATATATTGCAATACTGTGTACTTTTACCTCAAAAGTTAAAGAATGGAACTGTGGTGGAGTTTGTTTTGATGTATAAGGCCATGTAATTTTGAGAAAACTATAGCATCAAAAAGGAAAAAGGGGGAGAGAGAGAGCCATCAATTTAAGATAGTATTACCTAGATATGACTTTTAATGAAAATGCTCTTCTATGGGAATGTTGTTCTTTGATAAAAGTACATTATGTGTGTGAGTTTTTAAAAGCCATATTTTCTTTATGCTCTGTTCAGTCTCTTTATTTCTTGCCAGCCACATGTGACAGGTTGTTATATCTGCATTAGAATACAAACTCATAATATCTTCTAGTAGACTGTCACTTATATTCTTGGTCTCAACATCAAGTTTATATCAGCCATCGTGTGTGGACGATCAGTGTGTGCACATTGTGTGATGGTACTTTGGAATAATTTTCCTTGTGATTTTAGAGTTTGGGTTGGTTTTACTAATAGGACTGAAGAATTTTACTGTCCATCCTCACTATCAGAAATCCATGTTTCAATCACTCTGCACGCTTGACAACACTAGTTAGCTATAAAAAACAGTCATATAAAGCCTTGTTTTTTATTCCTTTTATAACTGTGTGCTGTTTCTTGGTCTGAGATTCATTTTTTTTTCCTTCTTTTGGCTTCTGTTAAACCCAATGCTAGCCTGAGGCCACATAGAAATGAGGCAAGCATGGCTCTGTGGTCAAGTCAGGATCCTAGCTTGGTAACAAGAAATGGTATGGATTGTTTTAAATTCCAAAGCTACAGTTATCTCTCTGTGCCCTTGTTAGATAGACGCCTTCATACTCACAGCTATCAATACTCATTCTTTGTTTGGCTGAATCTCACAGATGAGAAGATATGGGGAGAGTCTTTTGTTTAGAAACTATAATGGGGAATTTTTTTGATGTCTCTTATGGTGTACTGGACCATGAACAATTCTTCATTTTAAAAAGTTCTGATTCTATGGTTATAGTGTGGTGTGTCTTTTGTTTTTATGTGCATGTGGTATGTATATGTGTGTTAACATGCATGGACATGTGTGTGTGGGGTAGCATTCATGCATCAACAGAGGTTGATGTTGAATGCCGTCTTATATTGCTCTCTGCATTCTATATTGAAGCAGAGCCCTTCACTTGAAACCAGAGCTCTCTGATTCAGCTTGTCTAGCTAGCCAGCTCCCTCCCAGGATTCTCTGTCTCATCCTTCAAGCACTGGGATTACATACAGGTAGACTCCATCACTCGGCTGGCATTTATTAGTGAGACTACTAGGGATCGGAACTCTAGCCTTCCTCATATTTACATGGTAAGAGTGTCACCTTCTGGATCATTCTTCCATTCCCAACAATGTAAAATTGTAAAAGTTAACTCTGATAGGTTAAACTGAACTCTGAAAGAGAATGTAGGTTTTTACTAGAATGGAAGGACATGTGTGGTGAGAGCCACTTGGAAGGAGACAGTGAATTTTTCATGTAGCTGCCAAACACTTCTGCTTCCCAAGGTAGCTCTAAGGGAGAAAGAGAGGACAACATTTTGTTCTAACTCATGAGCTTCCTTTTCCTGCTTTTTGAGAATTGGGTAGATGCTGATGTTTGATGTCTTTAGATGCTTTCTCTACACCAGGCATACTTAAGGAGTGTCCAGTGGGTTTTGATTACTTATTTGGAATTTGCCTCTTCCTGTGTGTTTAAATCAACACAAAAGTGAAATAAATTATTTTGTCTGTTCATTTTGCTTTTAAAAGTAAAAGGGCATGAATGGTCCTGGCAAAATGGAAATGCTTTTACATTTCAGTCTCACTGTGTGAAGTGACAGTTGTGTGTTTACTCAAGAGGCTAAGAATTGAAGTGCTAAATGAACAATAGGAAAATTCTGGAATGGGAAGGGGAAAAGTATTCATATATACTAGCAATGGTGGAATTTCCTTTTCTTATTCGATTTCCTACATCAGGGTATTTCCCATTGTGGAGAATACTTTTAAGTATTAACACTATTAAACACACCTCAGAAACCTTACGGCCCATAGTCCACATGCAGCACAATGTGCGCTTAATATTTGAAGATGAAGTAGGAACCACCTGTATAAGAGTGTCAACAAAGAGTAACACTGATTTTAGAATGGCAGCAATCCCCTATCCAGGCTGCTGGAGTAGGAGGAGAATCAGGCTAATGTTGGTTGTACTGAAATTATTTGGCTGAGCCTCCGCTATTATAATTTCTGAACTGTAAGTAGCATTTGGGTATCTCAGTGTTTTGTTTTTAAATAACGTCAGGTCTTTATATTAAATCCAGGTCTCAGACTTACTGTGTAGCCATTGATAGCCACCTGAAGCTGATGATGACCCTCTGTCTCCACCTCCCAATGTGCTATTATTATAGGCTAATTGGCATGCTCCATGACTTGCACCTTTCAGGTTTTGACTGAATCCTCAAAGTTTCTCTCTTCTACTTGTACTATACATACGATTATGGTATTGGACTTTGTAGCCAAGATTAACTTTTGTGGTCATTGGGAAATGACTGTGTAGAGTGCCCCCTGAATGAATGCCATGCTGTTCTTCTAGTTCTGGAGGCTGGAAGGGACCCAGCTCCAGGGTTCCACCAAGCCAGGTTTTGTCTCTGCCCAGGTTCGGTCCTTCTGTATGAAGGATACCTGAGAACTGACACTTCATTGCATTTCCTGGCCATGGTTGTTGGGTTTTTTCTCTTAGTGTTTGTCAATTCAAGCTGTAGGCTAGAGTCAGGAAATGGGTGAAAGTCTTAGTTAAGTTGCTGTGAAGAGACACCATTACCACAGTAACTCTTACAAATGAAAACATTTAATTGAGGGGGATGGCTTCAATTTCAGAGATTTAGTCCCTTAACATCCTTGCAGAGAACATGGCAGTGTGCAGGCAGACATGGTGCTGGAGCTGAGAGCCCTACATCTTGACTCAGAGACAACAGGAAGTCACACTGAGGGAAGCTTGAGAAAAAGACCTCAAGGCCCGCCCCCCACAGTGACACACTTCCTCCAAGAAGGCCACATCTCCTAATAGTTACACTATCTTTGGGGCTGGTTTCTTTCTAAACCAGCACAATGAGTAAAAAGTCCTGGGCTGTGGCTGAGAAGATGGAAGAGGAAAACAAATCAGCGTCAGTTTTAATAGTGTGATGCTTCCCAGGTCTCATCTAATTAAATTCTCCACATATCCTATGTATGGAGAAAGGAGTAAACATTTGGCTTTTTCAAAGGTAGACAAACTTTTCAAATTTGTTTAACAAATATTTTCCTAAATGCCCCGGTTAGTCAACTTGGATATTCTACTTATTATCCTTTCTATGCCTAGATTTGTTTTCTTTGAGGGTATGATGGTAAGTCAGAAAATGGCAGTTAAATAAAAGTCTCAATACCAGAATCTATGAGTAACGGGTCCTTTGGAAAAGTGGAGTCTTTGTGGATGTGATTAAGGATCTTTTAAGGGGGGGATTATCTATTTGTGCTCTAAGTAGGATTACACACTTCCTCCTATGAGGCACAGGGAGATTTGACTCCCATGGAGGAGACGCTCAGAGGCTGGAGGCGGAGGTGGAGTAGGGCACATGGACATAAAGGGATCACAGCCACATCAGATACTGTGAGAGACAAAGAAGCTCTTGGGGTGGTGGAGGGAGCCCAGCACTGCTCACATTTTTATCTGAGCCCAAGGATCTTGTTTGAAATTTCACATTTCCAAGCAGATGACAATTTCCTGTTGACTTCAGCCTCCACGCTCGTGGTCACCAAGTGCAACTGTAGTGGGAAAGAAAGGAAATTTGAAATGGGAAGGAATTTGATCAGGATGACAGGCAAGAGCTTTGATGCAAGAAGCCTCTTTAACCTGCTCGTGTCATTGTATATTCTGGAGGAAAGTTCAATGCCATTCTTACTATCAGACTAATTTTCCCAAAACAGCTCTCTAACTAGGTCATGAGTAATTGTCAAGTCCCAACTTGACTATAAATTTGAAATTCTGTTTGGCCTGCTTATAATTACACCCATATTTTCTGGCACACAGTAGGTTCTCAGAAAATATTTTCCGAATGAGTACATTTCTAAGTACGAGTACTTTCCTAATTGGGGCTCCAATCTGCTATTCCAGCTTTTTTTCCTCCCAATTTTTTTTTCCATATTCTTGCCAGAGGGAGATCAAGTGGGTAAAATAATAAATAATGAATAGCAGCTACAATTTCTCTTTTGAATAATAACTGTCCAGATGACAGATGGCACTAGAATAGACTGACTGGGTAATAAATATTAATTGAAACATTTTTGTTACATCTCTTAGGAAAGAGAGGCAAATTAGAACAAATTAAATGTGTATTAAAGATTTAGTAAAAAAAAATGTACTTTCGAGTGTATTTTTAGAGTCCGTACAGATAAAACTCAAATTCACCCTATACCTGCAGCGTTCTCCATGATTGTGCTATTCACCCCGTCGGCTAGGCTCCAAGCCACAGGTTTTTAAAACATACTAGAAAATATTGACATGAAGATTGTTTTAGTAGAGGAAATTTTGAGCTATTTGGTGAATTCAGTGTTTACAACCCGACAGTAGTAAGATACTGACCTTTGGACTAGGGTCATTATCTTGACTAGGCCAGAGTGCTCGGTGGAGAAGCATGTGTCTTCAACTTGTGAAAAATTCAAACCCTTGGAAATGTTTTCACGGCAGCTTAATGCATACAGATACATTTTTACATCCGATTCAAGGTTTTAATTTGAGGAAAGTTAAAAATTCAGAAACTCAAGCCACATTGGAGACAAATGAATCTCATTCCATGGGTGTCAGCTTTTGCTCCTTTGTTTTGGGGACACCCAGAGTAGTATGATGGGAATGCAGACCCATTTGACAACCATGACTTTGTTCTTCTATTTAATCTATACGAAGATGCCCAGACCCTTTTCTTTTGAGACAGGGTCTCATGTGCATTATCAGGGTTTGAAATCAAACTTGATATGTAACAGAGAATGACCTCAAACTCTTGGTCTTCTTACCTTTTACCTCCTGACTCCTAGAATAATAGGCATGCAGCCGAGGATCAAACCCTAAACTTCTTGAACGCCGAGCAAGTCTTCTACCAACTGACTTATGTCCCCGACCTGGCCTCCCGGTTGCCTTTACAGCTAATTTTTGTTGGAAACTATAATAATTTGTTGCTGCATTTCCAGATTTTTCTATTCTGTATTCACTGTTGTATCCTAGTATGTAATCAGGAGACTAGTACAGAGTGATGGATAACTGTGATTTTGTGAATTTATTCAGTGTTGTTGGCATCTTGCCAAACATCTGTTGAATCATATTCCACTGACCAACTGTGTGAGACATAAAGAACAGCCATACAGCTTTTCTTGAGCCAGGAGTTGTATTACTTGTGGATTTAAAAAAAGAGAGAGAGAGAGAGAGATCAGTGGAGAAATGAAACTCTGTAATCAATTATGCATTTAGGTTCAAATATATATGCAGAGATGTACGATGGGATTTTATTTCATGTTTCCTGTAAACATTGCTTGATGACTCAAAGAAGCCCTTATACATGGATCCCTAGGGTTCACTGGGATCCAGTTTGAAAGAAACCCAGCTAGAAGATTGTTCCTCCTGAGAGGGCCAGTCATCCTGCTAAGTAGTCATTTTTCATCTTGCAACATCACGTTGTATCATACCTTGGCAGAAGCAGAACACATAATTTTGTTTTGTTTTCTTAAGCATGAATGATATTTATCCATCTTTTATTTCTTATTTTTAATATATTTTTTGAGATAGGTATTTGTATCCCAGGCTATCCTGGAACTCATTAGTATAATTCCTAGTGATTGTGCCTCAGCCTCCCAAGTGCTAGAAATATACGAGTGAGCTGCAATGCTAGGTATTTGTTACTTTTTAGTTGTTGATATTTTGCATATTCTTTCCACTTTCTACACTAAACTCGTAGATTCAAGAGCAGTAATATGTATGTTCTGTATAGAAATTCAAATGCAACTGGTGATGGGATTATTGAATTTTGGGAGCAAAGGTATCTGCGAAACTATGGATGTATGATGACAGAAAGAGGTGACTTTGGAAATGGTGCCAAACAACTTCCTAGAGAGGTGTGGCCAGGAAAAGAGCTGGGGAACCTTTCTAAGTACTCTCACTGATAGCAAAATTCAGAGAAAGAATTCACTTATAGTTGGTGTATCTGTGGCTGAGTATTCTGTAAGCACCAAATTTCATTTTAGAATGGCCTTGGGGATTTTCCAATAGCATACCCAAATCTAAGCAAGAGATGAAATCTTTTAGAAGTGGAATTAATTGTTAAGTTGATGTTCCTAGCAAAAGCAAGTGCTTACCACATTAGTTAACCAGGCAGCCATCACCAAAAATATGTGTGATTTTCACGGAGATGATATGAGTCAGGAAAGGCGACTTATTCTTTAATCTTGATCTTTGGCACAGGACTCTGACCAGCTCTTAATTTAATTCTGGCTTTGTGGTTTATTTTAATCTAGGTTTAGTGATGTGAAAATTTAATATTGTTGCTAAATGCTAAATGCTATTCTATTTGTCTCCCTTTGAAAATGTGCAAATGTGTCTTTAGCTGTTTTTATACAAGCTACCAATTCTTAGTTCTCAAGAATATTTCCTTTGCCCTCATATTATTTTGCATTTAAAAGACTTTGAGTGTCATTAGCTTTACTATTTCCACCCATTTATTGACTGTTTCTGTGCATGGGCATATATATGATGTATATGTATAAGCATATATGGGGTACCTGAGCTTGTGTATAGATATGGAGGCCGGAGGAGAATGTTAGGTGTCCTACTCTGTCTTTGAGACAGAATCTCCTACTGAACCTGGAGATGACTGTTTTTCTACTGTGCTGTTATCTAGAGAGCTGAGGATCTACCTATCTCCACTCCCATCAACTCTGGGGTTGCAAATGTACATGACTTTCTCACATGGTTATTGGGCATTCAAACTTAGATGCTCATGCTTGCACATTCTTTGTATGTGACAAAACAGCCGTGCATGTTAAGATAACTAGAAAAAGTAACTCACACCAAGATGGCAGTAGAAGGAACAGAAGTCCAAATGCCCCCCGTAAATGTAACTCCAAAAAGCGCTGGCTAAATGCTGTTTGCCTTCTAAGAGTTTTAAAGAGTGTGGTCCTATTTAACTTCTCATTTAAGGGTAGCTTGCTTTTAGAGCAAGTGTTGGGGACATGTTGAAAGTCCTGCAGCTTAGAAACCAGCCATAGCATCATGGCATATAGGACACAGGGTGAGCATAGCCATCTTGTTTGGATAGTTTGTTGCTTTATCTAAGATGTATATGAACATTCAATGGCTAAGTACCTGAAGTGCTATTAGTCGATCACTTCATGAAGTAGCTCTGAGTGGAGTCTACCCTTTGCCTCAGTTCATGGGTTCATTCATCTTTATGACAGCCAAGAAATGGAAGGTACAGTTCTTACTTTTGTTGCTAGCAGGCACTGACTCCAGACCACAGGAACCTTGACCACATGTGTAAGAAAAGTTCCTACTTTGCTTCCCTTCCAGAAAACTTTTCTAGACTATAGGGGCTAAGAATCAAGAATTATGATAAATCAAGTGCTTGATCAGTGATGATTGCCATGGAGGGGAAGGGGATTTAGTGGAAATCCAAGGACCACCGTGGTCTGCACAGTGAGTTCTAGGCCAGCCAAGGCTGTAGAGGAAGACATTGTTTTAACATACTCTCCTCTTCCAGGCCTGCTATAGTAGTCCCCTGGCTACTCATTAGTCACCCTACATATGGTTCAGTTATTCCCTCAGTTATGGAGTAGAGTTTGGAGGAGAGATGGAGTGAGATCTCTATTTGCTAAATTTGGAGGGGGAGGTGGTCTGGAGTTATCTGATGGACAGCATAGATAGGCACAAGGGAGGGACTGTTTTTTTTTTTTTTTTTTTTTTTTTAAACCATAGGTCCCAAGGAATAAATGATGAAGGAAATCCAGTCTGCTGTTTCTTCATTTACTTAAATTTAATTTTTTTTCACGACTTGAGGGAACAGTTTATTTCTATGTCCTTCTATCAAAATATTAGTACTAGGTCTTCCCCTAGGGCTATGGTTCTCAACCTTCCAAATACTGTGATCCTTTAATACAGTTCCTCGAGTTATAGTGACTGCCCCCCAACCATAAAATTATTTTTGTTGCTACTTCACTTTTGAATCATATTGTAAATATCTGATATGAAGACTATCTGATATGGGACCCCTGAAAAAGAGCCAGTTGACCTCATGGTGGGGGGTGTCATGACCCACAGGTTGAGAAAACTGCCTTAGGGTCTCTGATCTAGCCAGCTTAGACAATGCTGGTTCAGTTAACAGCCCAAAGAATACATTTTTCTTGTGAAGTGGGTTAAAATCATCTTGAAATTAAAATTTCAAGCAAAGAATGATTGGTCACTTCTGCTAACATCCACGGCACTATTGTGCCCATAGGTGTGTCATTTAAAGCCAGCTCCCAGGTGAATGTTGATGACTTTTCTCCCCCGGTAGTGGACAGAACCTTCCAGCACTCTGAGAACAAAACAAAAGTGATAAGTTTTCCCGGACAGTAACAGTCTGATTTCTCCATGTCCTCTGGTTCCACTCTGTTGTATCTTCAGTGATTGAGTGATTCTTCATTATTCCGTAGAATAATGAAGAACAATGGAAATCCCTTATACTGCCAATTTCTATTTCAAATAAGGGCAAGGAGATAGTTTGCTACCAAACTTGATGACCCTCGGGATAGGAGCCCTCTAACTTCCACACACACCCCATGGCGCGAGTTCCCGCCCTAGGACAAAATAAAGAAATGAACAAAGCTTCATGAGTGATTATGAAAATAAAAGTTGTGAGTTACCGATAGATTCAGCTACACTTGACATGGGTAATGAGTTGATGTTACAAATATCAGGGACTTAGGGTTAATTCAAGACATTTGCCAAGAGACTTTAGTCATTTTGTGGAAAAATGGTTCAGTGTATTTATTATAATTTCCTCAAACCACAAAATGCTGACGTTGAAGCAGGTAACCATGTTCACACTGTCTGTACTTGACTCGTAAGGAAGGAAGTAGGCCAGGGAAGTTGTGACATTTCCAAAATAAAGCAGTTAATGATCGAGTCAGGCAAGCAGCCCGGGGCCTCTCCCTTAACTTTGTACACAGATGCTATAAATCTTCCTGTGAATCTCCTGTCTGGCCAACATCATATAGTAGTTTGCTTCAATTCTAGGTGGTAGTAATAATGAGAATTTCAGCAAATAGTTTTTATGTGGATAAAATATTGAAGGTTTAGACAGGTTATAAAGCACTGCTATGAAATGTATTTGCTTAATGATAGAATAAAAGCTGCCACAATTAGGGAGAAGCTCAGAATATGGTGGTAACTGCCATGTTTGCAAAGAGAAGGGTGTGAGGATGGAGAGGGGACAGGGAGGGAAGGGGGGAGGGAGGGGGAGAGGGAGGGAGGGAGAGGGCGACAGAGGGAGGAAGAGAAGGAGGGAGGGAGAGAAGGAGGGAGGGGGAGAGCGAAGGAAAGAATAAGAAGGGAAGAAAAACAAAAATTTTTTTGGTTGGGGAGCTGGCTGGGTTTGGTGCCATGCACCTGAAGACTCAGTGCTTAGCAGGCTAATGCAGGGATATTACCTGAGTTCACGCATTCAAGATGGACTTTGTCAATATAGTAAGACTTCATCTAAGAAATTATAAAATATTAAGGATTTCTTTTCAGAAGACATAATTATTTTGACCAGAGGCAACCTGGAAATGTTTTTGAGTTGTATGGAAAAAAAAAATCAGATTTAGCAAGAAAAAGAAGAACCACATATTTCCAGGTAGTATGAAAATAATGTAACAAAACCATTTCCATTTTAAAGTACTCATGAATGATAATTTTTAAGCACAGTAATGAGCTTTCTAAAATTTATGCAAAAGCATAGCTTTTAAAGAAAAGTGTTCTGATATTTTTCAAAGCATGTAAGTATTACAAAAAATGACTCACTCGTGTGTGTGTGTGTGTGTGTGTGTGTGTGTGTGTGTGTGTGTGTGTGTGTGTGTGTGTGTGTGTGTGTTGAAAGGGAACTAGCCAGGGAGTAAAGAGATCCAGCTCGCAGCCTATATGAAGATAGCCAGGCTCATCGCCAGATTCTGCTCACTTCTCAGAGTTCTAGGACTGTTTTTGATCTGTAAAATCAAATGACCAGATTCAGTGATCTAAAGGACTGGGTGATCTAAAGGTCCTTTTCACCTGGCAATTCTATTGTTAACAATTGGGGGAAGCAGAGATCAGTTTCAGTCAAGAGCCTGAAAGTTTTATTGAGGTTGTTAACAGGAGCCAGATTCTGAATGAAATATAAAACTTGATATTGTAGGGAATAACATCTTCTATATTGCATGATGAACAAATCAGGACATAGGGCACGAACAAGACAGAACTAAAGGGGGGGGCATTTATAGTCCTGCTGTCTTATTAGGAAAGCAAAATTATTTATTATTGGAGATTGAATAGGGGATTGGCTCACATTGGATAGATACATTTTTTAGCTAACTTTATGAAGCAGTCCAGATGAAGCGAAGACTAAGGAAAAGCTAGCAGTGGGATGCTAGCCAAGCCTCAGGATGCACAGCATCCTCATTAGTGACCCTGGATGCCATTTGCATTGATGTGAGGGGGACCTGTCAGAATGGGCCTAGACAGGGGGAACGTCAGTCACTGCTCAGGAAGGGGAAGACTCAGCTAGACATCTCCATGTGTGTGAGTGCCACAGTGTGCGTGTGGAGGTCAGCAGTCAACTTTTGGGAGTTGGGTTTTTTTTCTCCCACCATGTGCATGGGTTCCTGTGACCAAACTGAGCCATCTCACTAGCCCCTGAATCAGACATCATCATGATTTGAGATTTAAAAGGTTGCCTGTGATTGTGTTAGCAAAATGTGCAGTTGGAGGACCCAGTAGGCAGATTCACTCAGGGAAAGAGGTACATTTTCTGATTTTATTTTTCTGTAAATCTAAGCTTATTATCATCACATATTAAAAGTTTATCAGCCTGCTATATGTCTTTTGACATTCAGGCACTTACTGCAATGTATGGTTTGTTTTATATTATTTCTTTTTACTTCTCCATAATATAGGAAAGAGAATGTTTATATGCCCACACAAGTATATGTAGATAAATTGTCTGAATGGAAAAGGTGAAAAAAAAAGGTGAGCATTTTGCTATGGGTATGTAAGTATGTTAAGGCTGGGAGTCCTGCCCTCAACAGTTCCAAGCTTCCACTCAGTGCCAGGCATATCAATACAGTACAGTTATATGAATGTTATGATGCCAAAAGGCTGGTTTTATATCCTGAGGGTTTTAAGAACCTGACTATATCTGCTTTGGAAATGTGTGGGAACCAGAAATTACTAGGTCCTGGACCCAAAGAGGGTCCTGTTTGTTGGAGGTGGGGGTGATAGATGGTGACAAGAGAGAAGGGTGTTCTAGTTCCTAGCTTATTAACCTGTGGGAGGTTTAGGAAAGATTTGGCAATAGTAAAAGTTTTTGACTGCACAATGCTCAAAATTCAAAATCATGCATGTCATGGGCTTCGGTTGTTTTTTTTGACAATGCTTTGCTGTGTGACATCTTGTCATTTCATGTGCAGCTTTGATTCCATGTACACAACACACAAACACTGCTGTGTGTATGTCATTGTGTTATGTAACACCAACCAACACTGCCTGAACATTTCAGCTTGGATTTGAGATGCTTGTACCATGAAGCACAGCGTTTATACCGTATGCACATTTTTCTGCACTTCTAGAAATATAATGGTTTGAATGTAGGGAAGAATACTTTTATATTTTCTTGAAGTCATTTTTCAGTATGTAAGTAACAGATTAATATATTGTTATGTCTTGTTTTGTTAAAATATTTACTTTAAAGAAGAAGGAAGACACCAGTGGGCATGCCAGTCAGGACCAGGAAAAGATTACAAGGATTCTTCAGTCCTACACATAGGACTGTAGACAACTGAGTAAAGCTGGGGTCAGGAGAGGTTGGCTTCCCCAGGGAAGAGCATACTCATTATTTGTCCAAACTGTCAATCCCGAAATCATGCATACATGTAACATGGAACATTATACAGACTGGAGATGTTATATCAGAAATATGCATGCATGTACACACACACACACACACACATACACAATTAGTGAAAAAAGAGGCCTTGAATCGAGTGGGAAGAGGGGTATGAGAGCGTTTGGAAGGAAGAAAGGACAGAGAGAAGTGTTGCTATTAAATTATAATTTCAAAAATTCAAGATTTTTTTTTAAAATGACTGTTTGATTAAGTTAAGTTGAGTTTTATCAAACTATTGGATAAGTTTTATCCTAGGATTAGGATATAATTTGTAACCATTTCTGAAATAGTCCTAAGCATATTTGTGTTATTTACTATGTATATGAAGTGACTATTTCAATAATGATTATAATGCCAAATCATCCATGAGATCTCATGCTCTGCATCAACTAGTATCAAATATTCAGCCATTACTTAATTCGGTCTCTAAAAATGAGCAAAGCATATCATCTCACTGGTGTGCAAATCCTGTTTCTTTAATAAGATTGCTTGAGAATCAATTTCCATTTTTTATTAAATGTTGATTTTCATATCTACTTTATGTACCTAGGGTGGCATAACATATCTTAGGTGAAAAGGGGTCGCCAGGGGAAAGAGTTTAGAAGCCTTGTTCAGTTTCACAACCTACAGAACAGAGGAGAGTGGGCAGAGGGCTCGGTGGGAAGAGGGGAGTGTCGGATTTATGACTTCACACAGTTCTCTAGCAGAATTTGGATGATTTTATTTTTTTTTTAATGTAAACTAGGTAGTTTAAAAGATTTTTCAAGTAAGTGAGGGATTCATAAATATGTCTCTTCTACAGTTGATTTAGATCTTAGCCAGAAAGCCGAGAAGCAGCATCCGTCTCTATGTAGTTTACCTCACTTTTACCTAGGAGATGTTACAAAAATGAGGGATAACAGTTGCCCCACATTATTATCAATAATAATTTTACTTATAATTATTATACATTATTATTTTATAATAATTATTAATAACAACAATTTTATAGGTATACTGTCATCATTTCAACCTGTATGTTATTTTAGAGGATTTGTTTCCCATCTGTACAAACTTACATGGTATTTTAAAAATTATTTCCTATATATTAAGAATGTGTATGACTGTCAACACCTGCCTGGAGAAAATAGAAATGTCAAAATAATGAGACATTATTTTTGTAGATGTAGAATTTGGGGCATGCTTATAACTCAGATTTAAGGCAAATTTCAATTCAAATTGTCTTTTACTTCAGTCTCAAGAAAGTTAAGGTGAAAAAAAAAATCTGAGAAGAAAATTGAGACAAATTACCAAAGAAATAAGTAGACACAGAGAAAGAGAAACAAATCAAAGCCAACCAACGAAAGAAAGAACCATTTAGTTTCATTTGCAGTATATAGCAGGGACCCAACATTATTGAATATATTTAGCCTAACTTTGATAATATCTGTTCTGTGGAGTACTGAGATAGGTACAATTACTCACAGTATTAATTGGTTTCTTAAAGATCTTGGTGAAAAGATTTTAGTGATTTTTTTTTTTAATGTTTGCTCTGTAAAGCACCTGCTCAATGTTAAATATACAGGTTAAAATAACAAATTTCAGAGGAGAATCTTAGGAAGTGTTTGCTCTTGAGCCCACAGTATGTGGCTCATTCCTCTTACTCCAGGCTTGAATCAATCACTGTTAGTTTTTGTTTTTGTTTTGAATCAGAATCTTTAGGGTTTTTTTTCTAATTTTTTTTTTTTTTCAAGACAGAGTCTCACTATGTAGTTCTTATTATCCAGGCAGGACTTGAACTCACAGAGATTCACCTGCATCTGTCTCCCAAGTGCTGGAATTAAAGGCATGTACCACTATGCCTGCCTTAGTTTATTCGGTATTACAAGATAATCCAGGTTGCTGTTCTTAATCTGAGATTCTTTAGACTAAATGTATTCCAGCTTTGAGTAGGAGTAGGGAGATTTTCTATTTGGGAAGAATTGCATAGGTCTTTCAGGTTGATTATCACTAAACTATAGAATACTCCAAATGTGAAATATGTGTTTCCGATTATTGATATTTGATTTAGATGTTTTAAACCTGTAATTTTAACCTATTAATGTATTTCTAATTCTCTTAATAATATGCAAGATAGGTACTGTTGTATTGTTTTACAAATGAGAGAATGTGGTTATTCAGAGTTCAGATGGTTTGCTCTTATTGTGCCCAGAGGCCGGATGCCTAAAAAGACCACCAAGAAACCAGTCTGATGCAATAGCAAAGAGTATCTTTATTGACAAGCTAGCTTGGGTCACTCTGTCTGACCCGACACAGTGGTGACCATGAGCAGCAGGAGGCGAGGGTTTTTATTGGGGGGAGGGCTCCAGGGGCTTCAGTGCTTTGTTGTTACAGTTCTGGGATTGATCCAAGCTCAGACTGGAGGTACCTGTTATGAATTCATTGGCTGCTTTGAATTCTAGAGAGGTTTCAATATTTAGCAGTGGTCCTTAAGGTTTACCTGCACCTGGAGACTATTTGTTCTATTGTTAATGTCCCTTTCCCAGGAAATGAATGTTTGGAATCTCAGGTATACTCCCTTAGGTGCTGGCTCATCCCTGGATGGTGTCTGCTCTTGGGCCCTTCTGTGCCCCTTCCTAGTACCACCAGGTGCTGCCAGCTAGAGCCTGTTGCTCTCTGGCTTTCATTAAGCTGTCATGGCAGTTGTGTGGTCAAGCTGCTCTGGGCCCCACACTGAATTCTGCATCTAGTAAACTGTAGAGTTATTGGGCTCCAATAATTCACTGTGCAATTTTCTGTTCATTCACTAAAGGGAGCTCATTTCCATCTTGGGATTGTTCTGTGAGTGAACTTGGATAAAGACAGTGTGCGGTGGCAGAAGTTTGGATGTTGGATGAAGGGGCATTCTTGTGGTGTGGGGTTAAGGAAGGAGAGAAGTTGCTAATGCAGATGAGAGTTGTCCATACAGAGTTCTCGAGGTAGATGTCCATGGGTCACACAGTTCTCTTGTACTAGAATGGGGTGCTTATGCAAAAGATTGAGATAAACCTGAGCCAGTGAGCGAGAGAAGTTTGGCCAGAGCGCATGGGTTCTGAAATGTCAGATTGAAGAGCCTAGGAACTTGAGGAACCAGGCTGATCCCTATATTCACTGCTTTCATGGTGTAGAGACTCAAAAAAGGTTGCAAAGACAATGAAACGTGCTGAGTCCGCATCATGTTTTATAGATTTTGGGCTGAAAATGTGGATAAGCTGAAGGTTTTGAACTGGTGGTTAAAGATACTGCATTTATGCTGCTTGTGCTGTTCATGAAGTGACAACCTTCTTCAGCAACAAGGTCACTCCAAAGTGGACTACAGCCAAAGGATACAGTGGCCTTGCAACATGGCTCGCATTGAGAAATAGGCCTTTCTGTGTCTTTAGGATGGGGACAGTAACTATAAATACAAACAGATTAGCCTGTTGCATGATAATTCCAGGGAGTGAAGGCAGTGGCAGGAAACCTTAGGTGTCTGTGGTGCCTCTCATTTGTACACTGACTTGTATTACCAAGGTTGTTAATGATACAGAGGAAGAAGAGAATTGAGTATGAATGTCAGCCTCTCTTTAATCTCCATTTTTAATTTTTACTATGCATGCACGTTTGTATCATCTATCTACTATCTATCTGTCTGTCTGCCTGTCTGTCTATCTATCTATCTATGTATCTATGTATCTATGTATCTATCTATCTATCTACCTATCTATCTATCTATCTATCTATCTATCTATCTATCTATCTATCTATCTATCTATCAGTCACAGGATATCTTTATATAGTACAAGCTGGCTTCAGTCAACTGTCTAGACCAGTCTCAATCACTATGTTCTTTTTTTAGCCTCCCAAATGCTGGGATTGCAGCCAATTTTATTCCTTTTGGTAGGCGATGGACAAGGTACCACTCTTGCTGCCTCTTCATTGTCCCACTGTTCCATCATCATCATCTTCCTTCCTTTTTTTTTGGCCCAGGAATATATTTGAATGCCCAGTACCCTTCCATTTCTTGGCTAAGAGCCCAGCAAACATTTCTAGACTCTTACCCTGCCAGGAGCCTGCTGGGAACCCCTGAGCTTCTTGTCAGTTTCTTTTGCCCTTCATCTACCTACTGCCATTGCTTGGCAGATCTTCATCTGACAATAGCCAGGATCCCACAAGACACCTGGGGTTTTGGTAAATGTTTCCTGAAGGCGCTCATTATACATGGGGGAGAGAACCCTTTTATATAAGACTTCCCCGTTGAGTGCCTGGAAGTCAAATATATTATTTTTTCTTTTCTGTAAACTGATTAATACCTGCCTTAATATTGCATGTCTTAATTATTTCTTTAAAAAAAAAACTAAGTGTTTTGTGCAAAAAGTATTTGATAAAGACTAAGAAGTTGGTTGTCATGCACACCAATCAATAATCTTAGTACTTGGAAGAGTAAATCAGAGGGATGGCTATAAGTTTGGGGCTGGACTGTACTGTATAATGAGGACCAGGCCAATCAGGGATACACAGCAAAACCACATCTCAAGAAAGCAGCTAACAACCCCAGGGAACTTCTGACTTCTGAATTCTGTCAGTTCATGAGAAATGTAAAGACATGTCACTGCTTTGAATCTTCACTTAGTTTTGGAAACATTGAGTAGTTGTTATTCTATGGAATGGGTACTGCTTTCTGTCACAAGAAAGGTAGAATTACCAGCTCTTCAAAATAGAAAGATGACCTTTTTTTAATGAGAAAATTAGAATAACTTAGACTTATGGCTAGTGAGATAGCTCAGTGGGTAAGTGCTTGCTGCCAATTCTGAGTTCAATCTCTAGAACCATAGAGTAGAAGAGAGAAAAATCTGTAGCAAGTAGTCTTCTTACTTCTACATGTGTATCATGCCATGTGTGTCCTCTCTCGAAAAATAAATAAATACATTTTGAAAATAATTTTTAGATATCTCCATATTGGAAAGTTCAGATGCTATTGGTTTCTTCATTCTATACAAGAGTTTCAAATTATTTTGTTAATAAAGAAGTTTTTATTGAACAACTATTTGATGCCCAATATACCTTCATTCTTGATTTAAAAGGAGGAGGGTTAAGCATCTGCAAAGAACAGGAAACAGGCTTCTGAGAGGCACAGGGACAAAGAATTGTGTTCCCTGTCAGCAAAGCTTATGATCTCATTTGGAGGATGAGGTCCACACACATGAAATTAGTGAGCATGGCAGTGTCATTTAGAACTGGATCATCTGTTTTCCATTCCTAGTCTGTATTCTCAAATGAGTTGGTGTCTGTCATGAAAGGGCGTATATAGACAGGGTGTAAATCAGGTATTATAGGGTGCTCTGTAAGATAATTAGCTAAGAAAATTGGGAAGGAGGTCCTGGAGTTGGTGAGCATGGTTGAATAGGGTAGAACTGAACAATAATGGGAGGACCAGGGACATTCTTGGGAAGGGAACTGGTTGATGGTCCAGAGTAGGGTCTAGAAAGGACTCTTCTTAATTGTCATAGTGGTGTGCTCTGATACTTCACATTCTTTTGTCATGTCCATCTGAGTACCCATTCTGGTTAGGAAAATTCTACCTTCCAAGCTGTGCTGAGCAGGATCACATGCTTCCTTTGACAGAGAAGTTGATGACTAGCTTAGCAGACATGAGAGTTATGAGCAGTACAGTCTACTCAACTTTCCTTTCCCTGTGGTCCAGAAGCAGCCTTGAGCGTGACTTGGAGTGGAATAATCTGGGAGCTCCTAGTAAGTTTGCAGAAAAATAGTCTTCTGTTTGGACAGAATTAAGTTTCAGTAACTTCTTCAAAACCTGATAGAAATAGGTAGATAGCATTGTGCGTGCACTGTCCTCTGTGGACAGGAGCAGAATGGCTTTTGTCTATATGTCTATTTTTGTCTATATGTCTATATACTCAAGCTCCATCTCATCACTGAAATGGGGTGCCATAGTTGGTTCCAGTTCACAGAGAGGATGTACCACTTGGTCAAGGTCCCAGAGACAGCAGACAGCTAGGAAGTGGCCCAGGGATTCCTGCCACAGAGACTGACTTACATCTCATAGCAGCCTTTCCTGCTAAGGAAAGTGGGTCAGAATGTTAACACCCTGCATGCATGTTGATGTGCGCAGTTATTCAAGGGTTCTTCTGGAAAATATGGGGCTGAGGTAAGGTTTGGATCTGACAAGTGTAGCTCGTCATTATATAGAATATGAAATTCAAGGGCAGGTTTTCTGACCCTTCATTGATTTTGCTTTGCTTCCTTGGTGCTGACTGGAAAACAAAGAACATAGACTGGTCCCTAAGCCAAATGAGGAAATGAGGAACTATTGAAGTGCAATGTGATGAACGTAGACTCCAAACATACACCAATTGCTCTGTCAGGAGTTCTGTGTGTCATACCATTAGTTCATGATGCTGGGCATTTGCTCCAAGTGTCTGCACAGCTGACCATGCCCCTCCCTCCTCCATTCAAGCTTGTTCATGCATCATCTTGCCTGCTCAAGAGGCCTTCAGCTCTGTGGTAATTCCACCCCATTTTCTTAGGCCACATCATTCATTTTCAGGCACTTCTCTCCACTTGGCAAGTCATAAATCCTTTTGTTTTCTAACTACTTGCCACTCTGTTTCACCAGGCCAGAGACTTTGATTCACTGCTGAATCTCTGCATTATGGATATATTTGTTCTTCAGCAAATTCCCAGGTAACCTTTTTGAATAGATGGAGAAATGTGAGAAAGCTGAGGCCTAGAGTTTTAGATAATTTTCCTGTGACCTCATGACAAAGTGATGCAATTAGATTTTAGATTCTATTTTGTGTTATAGATCTTATGATCATATCCTTCCTCCTCCATTCTCTCCTTCACCAATATCCCTCTGAGAAAAGTGTATTTTCCATAATTTTTGTAAGATATGTATCTTGAGATTTAGGGGTCAAGGTAAAAATCTAAAGTAACCATTCCATCTTTTACCTTTTACAGTGAGAATTTCACCATTCAATGTAGATAACTTAATCAAGGCCATTCTACCATGCATGAGATGGGTCATACTTGAGTCTCAGGCCATCTACTCTGCTGCATTAACTATATTTTTGCTATTGCAAACCTTGTTTTGCTGCAGGACTTAGCTTGTTGGTGTTTGAAACAGAGAATCTGTACTTTGAAATCATAGTATGAATATACTTGAACATAGGTGGTTATTCAACTCCCTAGAGGGCCTGGTGGATTGCATAAAATAAAATGGGAAGAAGACTAGACCACCGACATCTTCTATCACTCCAAGAAGCAAATTACAAGAGAAAAGGATGGTACCCCCCCCCCCCCAAAAAAAAGACCTAATGCTCTTGCCAAATAAAAACCTCTGCCTGCCAGGTCTCCTTTGCAAATTCCTCAGAATGAGGGTTTTTTTCCTTTTTTTGCATTCTTAGCCTTTTTAAATTTTATTTTATTTTATTTTCAAAGGAAGGAAGATGGGACTAAGCACGCGGGAGAGAGAATAAGGTAGCATCATTGGTTAATTGCCCCACCCCCGAGCATCAGTGGGCTGGGTTGCCAAAGTTCACAAAAGGAAAATAATGATCAATAAAAGAGTATTTATTGCCCATTTTTATGACCCTGGCAATAAGAGTGAAGAGTAATGTGTTTTCTCTGCCCTAATGCCACCTCTTCTAATGGATGGTACTTGGTCATGCCATTTCCTCCCTGGGAGTCAGCATCAAAAGAAGAGGTTTGGCATAGATACAACCCACCTGGGTGTTTCTTGGGAGCCTTTCCCACGTTTTTTGCTCTGCCAGCTACACAGTGGATTATGGTTGAGGGCTGGAGCTGGACTCTGAGGCCCAGGCGAGGAAGGATTCAGGGAATTTGAATTTTAAATTTTAAACTGATTTGTTACATTCATCTCTTAAAAAAAAAAAAAAAAATCTGTTGTCAGAGGGGAGACCAAGTGTATTTACCATTTATATACCTTGGACACATGGGTAATCAAAGTATGCTTGTTGTACATTTCCTAAAGCCAGCTCTAAAGTTGTGCATATGAGCAAACTAGTGATCTCTTAGGGTCATTTGGGCTCAAATTTTCATCATAACTTGATGTGCTTTCTGGGGCCAGAGTGCATTATCTTACAGAGATGAGGAGTGTAGGTCTGGGGCCCCTTGGCCTGGGTCCTAGACTGCCTATCCTAGTCAAGGGGATTTATTTCTCCAAATTTTAACTCCTCATCTTTAAAATACAGTCCCAAATGAGAACCAGCTCTTGGTGTTATTGTAGCCACTGACCTTGGCAAATCACCACATGCTCCTTTTCTGATGACAGAGCAACTGGAGGGAGGAAGTAACAAAAACTGAATTAATTAACATTTCCATTTCAGATGCAGAATGAGAGAAGGTTCCCCCTTCCTCAGAAGATTTTTGGTCATTAAATTTCTCATTAATAACAGTTATGTTGGAATTAAAAGCTGACAGACTTAAGCATGTGGTTGCTTACACATTCCATTCAGCCTGGTGTGTCTCTGTGTGTTATGCATTTATGTGTCCTTTGAGGTAGGGTCTGCCTCTGTAACGCAGATTGGTTTCAAACTCACTATCTGAAGATGTTCTGGGATGACAGGACTCATACCTGGCTCCATAATTGAATGGTTTCAGTTCACGGAGGTGCAAAGCCTCCTGAATCTTATATCCTGATGTTAATGAATAGGTTAATGATATATGGCCATGAAGTCTCATACAGTGATGTGGAAAGCAGGCATGCGTGTGGAGATTTGATGTCACTTAAAGGAGATCATCTGATAGCAACTTGCTAGATGGGAAAGTGTTTACTACATAAAAGAGACTTCTGGTTTTAATGGGCTAGTGGAAAGGACCTCTGAATGGGAAGAGCAGAAACATTTTTCTCCAGTTGCGCACTGGGCATTATTTAAAGCAAGAAGCTGAATGGACAAATTGCTTCCACTTCAGGAGAGTGTGGGAGCACACTGGGTATTTGTTTCAACAGAAGTAGGCATCGTGCCCTGATGGACCTTTCACACTGAGCTGCTATCATTGCTGAAAAAGCAGCTTGTTCTTGCCTGCTCATTTTCATCTTCTGTCATATGTGTATTCATGTATGTCAGTCCCCACATAAAACAGCACAGCTTGCTATTCCTGTCTTTGCTTCTGTGACCTGCAGTAAAACCATTAAAAATATATCTTAAGGCTTTTACATGGAATAGTAATTTATGCATGGTGTTTTTTAATCATTTGGCCTCCAGCAAGAAGCATTCAGAGAGCCTCTTAAGCCTCAGGGAGCAGAAGCTGGGAGGGGCTGGGTTTCAAGGGCATTCATTGGAGAGAGAGAGAGAGAGAGAGAGAGAGAGAGAGAGAGAGAGAGAGAGAGAGAGAGAGAGAGAGAGAGAGAGAGAGAGAGAGAGAGAGTGTTAGAGAGTGTGTTGGCAACACCAAGTAACTATAACAGGGTCACCTGGGAAACAGAGGACATGGACAACTGCTTGGTGGACTGGAAACTTGCTCCAAACAGCCACTGCATTCTGAAGAGGGCTGCTTCAGGAACATTCTTTATGCCGGTGAGCTGGTAGGCTGAGGAGGTGGGGTGGTCTGAGAGTGGAGAACCGGGCAGTTGCTGCATACATTTTCCCTGTTATTCTCAAAGGAGTGTTTAGAGTAGAATTAAATCTCACCTTGCAGCCAACTTGAAGCACAGATAGTCACAGATAGGAAAAGAGAATATTTTGCTCCCTAAGTTCTCATTATCCAACCGAGGGAACCCTGATATACAGAGTAGCAAGGGCCTGCCTGAGGCCAGGCAGCCCCTGGGGAGGCTATCCTGAAATCCAGACCTCTATCAGTTGACATTTGGCAATGGTCTTTTCAAAATTGTCTCATTTAAAGGAAAATGGCACTATCCATGACAAAATCAGAAGTATGATGGGGTAGACCAGTAGACAGAATAAATAATGTTATATGTAAATATATAATCTTACAAAGAACCAATCTTATTAACTTTATATTGATTATCTTGAATTTGTTTTTGTTGCCTAGCACCCTCAAATATTAAATAAGTATAACTTAATTAGAAGTAAAGGTGTTTGCTCATTGTTTTTGTGGTTTTAGACACATTGAACCCATTGTTTTCTACATGCTAATGGAGCACTCCAGAGCTGATGAGCTCATGGCTTCTTACATGATAAGGGAGCACTCCAGCGCTGATGAATCCATGGCTTCCTACGTGCTAAGGGAGCACTCAAGAACTGGGCTATACTTCCTGATACCCAGTCGTCCTGCCCCCACTTCTTAACTCAAAAGTTGCCCAGATTGTCCTTGAAAGTTACTCTGTAGTGCAAGCCAAACTGAAACAGGCAATCCTCCTGCCTCAGCCTGAGGAGCAGTCACCACAGGCCTTTTGTTCCATGATTGGCTAGTAGAAGCTCTTTACAGCTTTAATGTCGATTCAGTCCTCTTTCTCTTGAATTTCTCCTTGTTTGTATTTATTTAATGTACTTAGCAAGTGAGCTGCTGTTTAACTCGATGATGTTTTATTTCCATCCCACACACGCAGCCTCTTCCACACCTCGCAGATTCTTTTATCCTGTATAAATCTGTTTTCTGTGGCTAAGCTTTCTTTTCAGTCCCATAGTTAACTCTCATGTATATGCTAATGATTCTAAAATGATTCTCTAGCCAGTAACTCTTTCCCGAGCAGCCCGAGCCCCCTTTCCAAATGCCTAGAGCAATTGTTCTTGGTTGCTTGGACTCTGGAGTTTGAGGATGTTAAGTTGCAGAAGGCTGAGGTCCTGCTTTTCTGTCAACCGTATGCCTTGTGCAGCTGGACTGTAGTAATAAAGGGGACTTCCGTCTCTGAAGGTTCATTAATTCAGTTGAAATGATCAACAATGGCCTGATTAACTGAAGAAAAGGCCTGATGAACTATTTATGTCTACTGGGCACCATAGCCAAGTGAGCACCAAGAGCTCATCAGCACCCACTGTAGTAGCATGCCCATAATCTCAGGACTCATCAGGCTGAAATGAGAAGTTTGTTTTGAACTGGAGACCGTTCAGTTATATGGCAAGAATGTATCGTAAAATAAAACAAACAAAAAAATATTTGAAACAAAACAAAACCTCACCAAACCACCACCACCACCACCACAACAACAACAAAAACACAACCTTATGTGGACCGTTGCTAGGTTAGAGGGAGATGAAGATGTTCGTAGGCATTTTATAGTGGGTAAGGATGATTTAGCAGCAGGTAAATGACTTTAATAAGAACAAGAAAAAATCACTTGATGTGTTAGGTGCTGTTGCTTATTGCTGTGATCAAAACCCTGGCAAGAAGCAACTTCCTGGAGAAAGGGCTTCTTTAGGTTCACCGTTTTTTACGGCATAGAGTGCACCACGACAACGGAGGCCTGGTGGTGAGAGTCTAGGATGATTGCTCACAATACCTTTGCAGTCAGGGAGCAGAGTGGGAGAGGATAGGAAATGGGGCCAACCTAGGAAGCTTCAATGCACGCCCCTGGTGACTAATTTAAGCCTGCCCCCAGTTGGGGGCCAAGTATTCAAACACAAGTGCCATCTCTCATTAACCACACCACCTGTGCTCTGGACAAGGCTTTAGTTCCAGTGATTCCTGTCAGTTGCTAATCTTTGGAATCTTCTTAGTGGAGCTTCAGAGAAACTGCCCATTGTGCTTCCAGAAGGAAAGAGGTGAGGGATAGAAGGAGGGGCGGGAGATCAAAGTGAATGTGATTCTGCTTTGCTTTAAAACATCCATGTACCCCAAACACTTGACCTTTAATGTGGTTTACTGAGCTTCAACAGAAAACATGATGTGGATATACATTCTGAGCAAGTCTCAAATCTAGATGGATGTCATGAATTCTCTATCAAAACTTACCTGACAGTAGACGATATGATTCTGATTGTGCAGCCTGAAGGGTTTTCTTACTTATTCTCAGAGAATGCCAGGATCGTGACTGATAGCACAGACAAGAATTTTAGGATGAGCCAGTATGAAGCAACAAGTTGGGGCTTATTAAATAATGATGCTTGTTCAGAAAACCATGGTGTATGCTTAGATTTAAATGTAGTAAGGCACTGTGTCATGTTGTCAGATGCATGGTGGATACTAGTAATTTTGCAAGGCTTAGGTTACACTTCTCTAGAATGTCTCCAAAGCTCCTGTGTGTGTGTGTGTGTGTGTGTGTGTGTGTGTGTGTGTGTGTAGACACCTTTGTGCTACATCACAAAGGCATATAGAGGTAGGGGACAACTTAAGACTTGCCATGGTCAAGTACAATTTTATTAGAGTTTAAAAAACAAAAACAAAAAAACTAACTCAGGACAGGCAAGCTAGAAACCTCAGTGTCTCCTCAGAGGAAAATGGAAGAGGGAAGGAAAAAAGCTGTACCAGCTTGGCAGAAAGCAGCCACATGGCAAGGAAGGTACTTTAGATAAAATGTCAGGGAAACCCAAAGTATTAAGAACATCATGCTTAGAAAAGAGAAGAGAGTATTTCTAAAAAGCAGGCATATATATATATATATATATATATATATATATATATATATATATATATATATATATGCCTACATACTGTACTGCATGCTATGCTATCATCTAGTCACTACTGTATTACCAACAGGGATGCTAGGAAGAAAAAGCCCACTACCATCTCATTAAAGGACTAAGTATTATACTTATCTTTTTAGCATGGCTTAAAGAGAACTTGTTTCTAGAGATAGTTCTTTGGCCAAGTGATTGAGCATACCCAACTGGAGTGTTAGGTTTCCACACCAGCAAGAAAGTTTATTCTCTTGACCAAAAGGAGTTATTTTTCTGTTCTAACTTTATCACCCTCTGCTTTATTCTCTTGAGACAAAAATCTGTCACTGAATCTGCAGCTCACTTTTTGGCTAGGCTGTTCTTGGTGGCCATCAGGTTCCCAGCACCCACTGATGTATTTCCATGAATGCTTGTTTTAGTTATAGACATGAATAGCTATGCTTGCCTATTTTTTACATAGCATCTGGAGACTCCAACCCCATGGTCACGACACTCTGAGGGGCGGGGGTGTCAAATGACCCCTTCACAAGGGTCACCTAAGACCATTAAAAAACACAGGTATTTACATTAGGATTCATAGCAGCAGCAAAACTGCATGAAGCAGTTCCAGAATAGTGTTATGGTTAGAGGTCACTGCAACATGAGGAGCTATATTAAAGGGTCCCAGTGTTTGAGGACCACTGCTCCAACTCATGTCCTTGTGCCTACATAGGAAGTGCTTTTTACCCACATTGAGCCATCTCCCTGGCTCTCAGTGAAGTCCTTAACAAGTGTCCTTACTAGAACGAGTGACTCCTGTGGTCTGTTTCCATAGCAGCCACTGCTTAGCATATTGTGTTGGAGTTGTACATGTCTTGCTTACTGAATATTTGGCCTATTTTTAGCTAAAGTGTATCTTCATTTCATTGTTTAAGGGAATAGAGAGTAAAGTAGGCTTTTAGTCAGTCTTAATTCAATAGATAAACAACCATTCTGTGGACAAACAGCAATGGGTTTCCTATATTGGAAGTAGGAGAAAATCTGGCAGTTGCATGCATTGGATGGCCTGAGAAGAACCAGTTTACTGTCTCTTTTGATCTGTAGCTGCTCTTGTCGGCATGGAAGTTAGTAGCCATCTATGGTGACTGAACATGTGAAATGTGTTGTTCCTGAATTGTGTGGAAAGTAAAAATTACAGAAGAAATTTTAAGGTCTTGGAAGTACAAGATTTTATTAATTTGCATATTAATTATATGTTGCAATGATAGCACTTGGGTTACACTAAATTGACAGTTAACATGATTTTTACCCATTCTTACTTTTTTTAATACGACAACTAGAAAATTTTAAATTACTTTTGTGCTCCCATTTATTTTGCTAGCTGGTCCTGGTTTCTAACATAATTTATTCATTTACTCAAAGGAGATTCAGAAGTTTTCCCACCGCTCTTGTTGTGCTTTCTAAGATTTGGTCGAGCATGGACTTCTTAGATAGTCGCAGTCTCAGGAGTTATTGATTTAAATAAATGTAAAGATACCGCCTATGAGCCAGTTCTTCAAATTAGGTCTTTGAGATGATTTTTCTTATTATTGCATGCTAGAAGTTGCTGTTACTTATAAATGCAAAGCTCAATGCCTGTCTTTATACCATAATCTAGAGAATACCAAGAATGAGAAAATGATGCTAGAATGAAATATGTAGGACACATGTAGGACAATGAGCTTAAGGGCAGTCTAGGCTGCATAGTAAAACCCTGTCTTAAAAAAGACTAAGTAGAAAATGAGAAATGTTATTTAAATTTAAAACTTCATTTTAGTGTGTGTGTGTGTTGTATGTTTCTGTGTACATATCATATGATGGGCAGGTATATGTGTGCCTACACTTGGTTTGTGGAGGCCGGAGGAGGACTTTCATGGTCTTCTACTACTTTTAGCTTTATTGTCTTGAGATAGAATCTCCCATGTGTCTTGGACCTGAATACTTTGGCTAGCTTTCCTGGCCAAAAAGATCCTAGATTCCATCATATCTCTAACATATGAGGTCATGCCTGTTTTATTTACATAAATGCTGGGGATTTTAACTCAGGTCCTCATGATTGGAGACCAAGTGTTCTAACCCACTAAGACATTTCTTCAGCCTGAGAAATTTTAGTGTAAGTTTGCCAATCCATACTCCAAATCAAATGTCTACAGTGTCTTGCTTGTTCAAAATTGCAAAGCCTAGTATATTGTCATGCATACTTTTGGCTTCAGTTTATCAGCAATTAAAACTTAAAGGATTTACAACTTTAGGTGTCTCCCCTCAAATTTACAGTGTCTAAGGTAGTTTTAATTTCCATAGTCATATCCCTTTTCTAGTAGATCCTAAAATATATCTCTAAATAGCAATATAGTTGAGGGTTGGGATTGGTGGAGACCTAGAGATACCTTTCTCTGCCACCTGGTCTTAAAAGGGTATGTGTGCGACTTGATGGACTGTCTTAAGGTGTGACAGAAAAAAGGCACTGTTGGCAGATTAGAGGGATACCACTTTTAGAATCAAACGTGGCTTGAGGTACTACTGCCCTTGCATTTGAAGGATGAATGTATTTGTCATGCTCACACTCAGGCCCCCACCAAAAAAAAAAAAAAAAAAAAAAAAAGTACAGCTGGAAACAGGCCAAGTTTTTTGTTTCCCAATAGAATCTTCTTTCACAAACTATCCTGTGATAATAACACACACAAAAAATAGACTGTCTTGGGCCATTAGCATGGGCTAAGAAATATGAGGACACTTCAGGTGTGAGAATGCACTAGAGATAAGATGTGGGTGTAACCACCATGATTCATGGAGCAGTAGCCCAAGTGAGAATTAGGTGGATGTTCAGGAGGTAGCTAATAAATTTCTCTTCTCTCCAATGCAATGCACTGATTAGGGTTTAAAATGGCCCGATGAATTATGCAAAAACTGCATCTGCAGAAGGGGCTGTCTTGTAGCCTAATGCAGCACAGATGGAAAGACCCTCTTTTAATCATTGTTCCCACAGTACTTGGAAGCATTTTGAGGAATAAGCACTCAGAAGTAGAAGTGAATGGCCTTCACCAGTAAATGAGTTCCTTCTGCAGAGAGGAACTGAGAGGTATTTGTGATGCAGATGGCTGCTCGGGGTTTGAATGTGCATCCTTATCATTTGAGATTTATAGAAGCAAAATGGAAATACTCTACTCGCTTTTAAGACGGTTCCACTAGAGAAATTACTTCTGCCCGCCTGGGCCAACATGCATTATTATTATTTTCAAAAATGGTGACAATGAACGTTTAAATGCCAATTCACTCCAATCAAGAAAACATGCAAATTACCCCTCTCCCTGATCCTTAGTTACTACTGAAGAGATGGAATTAGTTAGCATGCCCTTACTTTTATTAGCATAATATTAATGCAAATGATCAGTAAGGGTTTTTTTTTTAAAAAGAGAAAGCTGTGGAAAGCAATTAATAACAGTACTTATTTCCTCAGGAAGGAAGAAAAAAAAATTATGATTACAACTTTAACTCTGTTGTCTGTGCCAAAGACCTCCTAGTTGGACCTAAACAGGTACCCAGTTCTAAAATCAATATCAGTTTAAGCTCTTTCTCACACAGAGCAGCAGACGGTGTAAAGGAAGCATGCCAGGACATAGATGGTCTGCTGTCACCTGGCAGCAGTTCCTTAGGGGACCATAGCCCTTGTGCCTGTCCTGCATCCAGGAGGCTGCTTCAGGGGGGTGGACCATTCACACCTTCACCACAAGACCCTGCCTCAGAGCAACAGCAACAAGAGCAAGAAATGCAAAACTACCTTATAGGTTATAGTCTAAGACGCTGCCTCTTAGGGAAGGAAAAAGCTAACGTGAAACTTAGCACCAACTCCAGATGCCATGAAGGACTAAGTCCTAGCAAAGAGGCTATAGGAAGAGGACACTGACTAGCTCCTTATTTGCTCTGAGGAAATGAGCTTCAACTAAGGGAAGTGAAGTTGAATTAAACAACAGGAAGACACTGTTGGCTGCAGGAGTTTTATAAAATTAGAACAAGGTATAGGAAGAGGCTGGGATTTCCTCTTACCTCCCCACAGTGCTGCCGTGTTTTGTTCCTTTTGTGTTTTCCTCCACTTTTTGGAAAGGCATCTCATCCTTACCCAACTTTTACACCTAGTGTCTCCACAGGCAGCCAGAACACACACCACAGCCCTTCCCCACCCTGCCCTGCATTGTTCTCTTCCTGACCTCTTTAAACAATGCTGACTCTACCTCTTTGGACTTTGGACGTCAACATGTGTAGTACTTTGCAACTAACATGGAGCCAGTATTTGTTGAATGAATGTCTGAATCACTGACTACAAGTCAATTTATTGCTAGCAAGCAAGGGCCCCAGTCTGTAGTATCACTCCACAAAAACACTGACGTGTTGCATTGCCACCATTAAATTCAATTTCAGAGGAAATACCAGGGATGGACAGTCAGCTCAGTAATAGAGCATGTACTTAGCACACACAAGATCAGTGGTTCTCAATCTTCCTAATGCTGCCACCCTTTAATACAGTTCCTGGTGTATGTTGTGGTGACTCCTAACTATGAAATTGTAGCTAGAAGTTTTCTGACCTGTCCAGGTCCACGGTCCTATGGCTACTTATAAAATAATTTCTCAGAGGCTTATATTAATTACACACTATTTGGCCTATGGCTCAGGCTCATTACCAACTAGCTCTTACAACTTAGCTTATTTTTATTAATCTGTGTATTGCCACATGGCTTCGTGACTTTACCTGAATAAAGTGCTTTTCACACAAGCATGAGGACCTGAGTTCAAGGCCCCAGACTCAAGGACATAAACTGGGTTTGGTGGTACGTGCATGTAATCCCAATATGGAGAAGGCATAGCTAGGCAGATCTCTGGGGCTGGCTGACAAGCTGGTCCAGGCTTACCTATTTGAGTACCAGGCCAAGAAATGATAACATCTCAAAAACCAAGTACCGAGTCCTTTCTGGATCTCGGTGAGAACTCCATTTACCGAGTGGGTCTCGGTTATGACCTTCACTTACCGCGTCCGGTTTCTTTGTGGTCCGAGTTTTGTCCCAGGCGAGGAACGTCAAGATTAAATAAGTCTACACTCAGGAGTCGTTTAGGTTCCATCATTCAGGCTCTCTCTGACACTGAGAGACCTGAGCTTTATTTAGTATATCTTACATCTTAGACCTGTCTGTCCCTTAGCCATGCTTCTCTCCTGCCACTGCATCTCGCCTAGCTTTTTCCCCTCTAGCTTCCCGCCATGCTGGATTCCCTCTGCCCCTTCCACTCACACTGACTCTAATCCATGCTTGTCCCCAGCTTCTGCCTCTTCTCCAGCTTCTGCTGAGTCCCTCCTCGTGTCTCTTTTGTCTCAGCTCTCAGTCACCTAAACTCTCTTACACACCCTGCCTCCTCATCCGGGCACGCCCAAGGTCATAGAGGATCCCAAGAGACTAGCACTCAGCAGGTGGCAGCGATAAGGAGATTTGTAGTTCCTTTTTCCCCCTGTAAACAAGGTTTTAGTCCTTAGGGGAAGAGGATGGGCCATAAGGCCCAGAATGGCACTTACTCGGGAGACAACATCTCACTCCCCTTTATTAAATAAAAAAATAGAGAAGGAAACCCCTGTCTTAGGATCGACCCCTAGCCCCTGCTATAGAACCCATCATTGGATGTGCCAACTCCTGTCTTAGGTAGATATAGCAGGTGGGGAAGTTGCCCGTCTTTGGGTGAGTCCTTCTAACATTGATATGCATATCTGAGCATCAGTCAGGAGTTACAAGGCCAGAAGCCTGTTTTGTTATTTTCTGCTGATGACTTTGCTGCTTTTGCAGCGTATTAGAATGAAAAGACAGCATGCCAACCTTTGAGGCAAAATATTAAGAAGGGATATAAATCCAGACCATTGGGAAGCCACTAGTCAGGGTATTCTATAAGCCACTAGTCTCAAGGGGTGTAAAGGTATATACTAACTGCAAGGTGTAATCTAAAGATTGCATTCTAGGAACCCCAAAACCACTGGTTTAACAATATGCAACTGCTGACTTAACATTGTCTATCTTACTTGAGGTAACACAAATATCAGAATATCCAAAGTTACACAATAGCAATTATTACATATGCAAAATGTCAATAGGGCAGTTTGTTGGTTGAGGGATAAATCTTAAAATGTATTTGTCCATTTAAGTCTCTGGAATTTCAAAGGCAGTCACCACTCTGGCTGATAGCTGGTTCAGCAAGGATGCAGCTCTGGCTGTCTGGCTCAATGCATTTTCCGAGGCTGTAGCTCCAAAAGCAGCAGGGTGACTGTGTAGTTATTCTGAAGTTTCTCTTTTGCACCTGGGAGATGGATCTTGGTCTGACGAAACACCACTGGCATCACTGCAGCTGGAACTCGTACCAACAGGGCACTGGGATGTTCTTTACTCCAATCAGTTGCTTAAGCTGAAATTTAGAGCTGAACAGTTTAAGAGAAACCCTTCCCACCCTCCAGGGTTCGAATCTGGGTGAAGTGACCAAGAGGTATGGGGTAGCTTAAAAATGAGTGCTGGCATTCTACTTAGCAGTGCTATTAAAAGCAACTGCCTCAATCATATGTTATGAAAGCTTTTTGTATGGGCACCGTATTGGCAGCCGTGTCAGTGGCCTAAATTGAAGGCAAAAACAGTAGAAAACAAAGGGCTTTTCTTTTTTATTTATTTATTTTTTTATTTTATTTTAAACTTACTTACTTATTTACTGGCCTCACCAGAAGCTTCAGGAACCACAATCTTTTCATGTTGAACAGGACGCACACACCTCTCAGGTATCCAGATTGGCTTTTCAGCACCTGGTGGATAAACACAGACAGCCCACCCCCAACTCTGGCCAGCGGGTGCTGGCGGTTGCCATTTAGGATAAGCTTGAACTATCTGTCCTTTAAAGGTGCACAAAAACAAACACCAGGAATCATCATTTTGAATCAAATTAGCAACCATTTCTTGGGTATAGGGCAAAACTATTATATCTGCATCTTTGGCAAATAAAGCCCGCCCCAAGCATCTACCCTTCCATAACAATTGAACTATTAATTCAGGATAAGGAATAACTGTGCGCCCAGGTGATGCAGAAAGATGTACCCAATAAATGGGACCCTTTTGCCAAAAAACACCAGTAGGTGCAAAGTTAGAGGCCAAGACTAAAAATTGCAAAGGCTGTTCATAATCTATCTGCTGTACTGACATATCTTGTAATGCCTGTTCTATTTTAGTAAGGGCCTTCTTGGCCTCAGGAGTTAAAATCCGGGTAGATGTGGGTTCAGCATCTCCCTTTAGGAGTTTAAAAAGAGGCTTAAGTTCTCTTAAAGGGACCCGGCAACCATTGACTTGCTCAGTCACAAGTTCTCTTAAAGGGACCGCTTGCTCAATTCGCGGCTAAGTTTTCTTAAAGGGACCGCGTTTTTATTCGCGGCTAGCAAACAGAGCAGACCAAAGAAAATAACTGCTACTAAGAACTGTAAAGCCATCTGCTACAAAGAGGTTTTTCGGTCCCGGCAGCCAGACTGCCGCTTGAGACTGCTTAGGCGCTTGAGACTGCTTAGGCGCTCACCGCTCAGAAAATGACTCAGACGCTTACATTAACTTTATGCTGTTTGGCCTGTGTCTTAGGCACATTGCTTGCTAGGTCTTACATCTTAAATCAACCCATCTCTATTAATCTGCCACGTGGCACGTGGCTTATCTGTTCTTTTTTATAAGTTTTTTTTTTCTCTTTTTTTTTTTTTTTTTTTTAAACTTACTTCAGCTGGATCTCTCAATGTCTTTTATAAACTTTAAGGCTCCCCCTGTCAAGAACCATGTACTAAACTCCCTTATCCGAGTGCGGTCCGTCCTTTATTTTAAATTCCCTGTTACCTTAGTAACTCTGGAAGTTCGGAACCAGCCGAACTTGCGCCTACTCCTGGGTTTATCCCAGACACTCCCCGGTCTCTGTACCGGTGACCTCGTCCGCTTGTCCCTCTTTATCCAAGTGCGGTTCGAGCTTTTATTTAAATTCCCTGTTTCCTTAGTAACTCTCCAAGTTCGGAACCAGCCGGAACTTGCTAGGTTGAGTTTCTCATATTTCTATATTTCTATTTATATTTCTTTTCTATTAGGCGCCTAATCCTGGGTACTTCCCAGATTCCCTCCCCCGGTCTCTGTACCGGTGAGTCTTGTACGCTTAATCCTACTTTCCTGGACCTCAGTGGGACCTCCATTTACCGAGGGGGTTTCGGTTATGACCTTCACTTACCGCGTCCGGTTTCTTTGTGGTCCGAGTTTTGTCCCAGGCGAGGAACGTCAAGATTAAATAAGTCTACACTCAGGAGTCGTTTAGGTTCCATCATTCAGGCTCTCTCTGACACTGAGAGACCTGAGCTTTATTTAGTATATCTTACATCTTAGACCTGTCTGTCCCTTAGCCATGCTTCTCTCCTGCCACTGCATCTCGCCTAGCTTTTTCCCCTCTAGCTTCCCGCCATGCTGGATTCCCTCTGCCCCTTCCACTCACACTGACTCTAATCCATGCTTGTCCCCAGCTTCTGCCTCTTCTCCAGCTTCTGCTGAGTCCCTCCTCGTGTCTCTTTTGTCTCAGCTCTCAGTCACCTAAACTCTCTTACACACCCTGCCTCCTCATCCGGGCACGCCCAAGGTCATAGAGGATCCCAAGAGACTAGCACTCAGCAGGTGGCAGCGATAAGGAGATTTGTAGTTCCTTTTTCCCCCTGTAAACAAGGTTTTAGTCCTTAGGGGAAGAGGATGGGCCATAAGGCCCAGAATGGCACTTACTCGGGAGACAACAACCAAGGTGGGTGGCTCCTGAGAAATGGCACCAAATGTTAACCTCTGGCTTCTACACCTGTGTCCTCTTACACATCTGTGTACCCATGTCAACACTCCCCACCCCCACACACACAGTCACACATACAAACACATACATTGATGTTCCTGTGTTAGATGAGTTTGCATATGCAAGTATGCCTGCTCCCAGGTACGGTGGAGGAGATGGTTTATTGGAGATATAAGGGAGAGCATAGTCAGAGGCATCCAGAAGGTTTACATTGAACATGACCCTGATCTGGGCCATGTAGGTGGGTTTCTGGCTTGAACTTTTGGGCCTAGCCTCAAGGTTTAGACCCACAGACCCGCAGAGACACACAGCTGCTTACATTAATTTTAGGCTAATCGGCCTAAGGCCCAGGCATATAATTTGCTAACTCTTTACCCTTATACTAACTCATGACTCTTATCCTGTTCAGCCATGGGGCTCTGTACCTTTTCTCAGAGCAATATAGCTGTTCTCTGCCTCTTTTGGCTTGTCTGGCAACTCTGGAGTCTCTGTGGCATTTCTGCTCTGTTCTTCCTGTTCCCAGAATTTTCTTAATCTGGTAGCTCCGCCCACACTTCCTGTCTGCCTTTCGCCAGTCAGCCCTTTTTATTAAACCAATGGGTGGGACAATTATTTTCAATGGAACAACATAATCCCCCTACAGGGCCATATGATAAGACGGAAGGAGGCAAGAATGGAGAACAGGGGCTAGGTGGCCAAAATGCAAAAGAGAGAGAGAGGAGGAGAGAGGGAGGGAAGGAAGGGGAGGGGAGAGAGAGAGAGAGAGAGAGAGAGAGAGAGAGAGAGAGAGAGAGAGAGAGAGAGAGAGAGAACGAGAGAGAGAGAACGAACACACAGGTGCAGCCCAAATGTCTAGATTATATAGGAAAGAACAGCTGGGGGAAGGGCAGCTCGGCCCCTGGGCTGGAGAGTTGGGGGTGGGGAGGAGCTGGTTATGCTAGCTGGAAGAACCTGATGGCCAGGGTCTACCTTGATGTGTTAAATAGGCACCTCAACCTTTTGTGACAAGTTTGAGAGCTAACAGGGATACATTTTTCATATGAATGCCCTGTCTTTCACTTTATAGACCTGCTTCAGTAAACAACTAGATTCCTTGATGAGGTAGAAACCCTTAACAGTCTGCACTCAAAAATGTGATTGAAAAACAAGCAAAAGACCTGAAAAACATTTAAGTTTTGGATGGTACCTTAGCTCAGTAGTTCTAGACCTGTGGGTCACAATCCTTTGGGGTCGAGTGGCCCTTTCACGGGAGTCCCATATCAGATATTCTGTACATCAGATATTTATATTATGCTTCATAACAGCAGAAAATTATAATTATGAAGTAATAATAATAATTTTATGGTTGGGGGTCACCACAACACGAGAAACTGTATTGAAGTGTTGGAGCATTAGGAAGGTTGAGATCTGTGGTTGGAATTTTCTTTGGGCCACCAACTAGTTTCCAAATAAAGACAGGGAGACTTATTGTTAATTATGAATGCTTGGGCTCAGTTTAGGCTTGTCCCACTAGCTCTTTTAATTTAATTTAACCTTTTTCTGTTCATCTACATTTTGCTTTGGGCTTTTGCTTTTTTTTAAATTCTGAATTTCCTACTTTCCTGCTTCTTCCATGTCTGTCTGTCTGGCCCTTGGCATCTCTTTTTCTTTCTTCTCTGAGCCTAATTTCCTCCTCTTCCTCTTTAGTCTCCCTACCTGGAAGACCGACCTACGCTCCTGTTGTGATCATAGGAGATGGCTACAGAGTAGAAAGCCATCATGCCCCATGTCCCACATGGTGGTAGACAGCAGCAGGAGGTGAGAGGCAGCAGCAGGAGGTGACATGGCAGGACACTTAGACTGCCTCTATGTAGAAAAACTTTATTATTACAAAGAGAGAGAGAAGGGGAAGAGAAGAGAGAAGGAAAGAGAAGGGGAAAGGAGAAGGGATTAATTAAGAGCTCGCCCATGAGGGAGGGAATGAGAGAGACAGAGACAGAGCGAGTGTGTGTCAGTCAGTCTCAAACTGTGGGATTTTTTTTTTTTTTAAATGGAACTTGACATCAGAATCAGAGTAGGGTGTTGCTTCAGAGGCTAGAACAAAATCCTAACACCTCTTCCCTCACTATTGGCCTTTCAGCTTTTTATTAGACCAATTGAGTGCTTTAGGCAGGCAAAGTAAAACAACATATCTTTAACAATTAAACAAATGCAGCATATCTTTACATACTTAAACAAATATTCCAGGACAGAGAACCACTACTTTGGCATATCAGACCACTTGGACCTTTCTGTAAACATCCCTTGGCAGCATAGCCAAGGAAGTTCTTTCTTTGATGCCATCATCTCCATTGACATTTGTGTTTCCTGGACATGGTGCTCCTTGTGCTCTAGTGGGCATTCCACATTCTTCTGAAACCTATACAGTCTATTCTGGTCCTTAGGTGCTCTGTTCTCTATTTAATAGTATAGTGGTTAATGTCCTCTAGAGTGATGATTTTCTAAGACAACAGATTTCTATGTTGTTTTTTAGTGAACTTGGGACATAGATGAAACATGAATCCTAGGAATTCAGTGCCAAATTGGGGCCTTAGGAAGTTTGGCCTGGGAGTCAACTTGTATTTTCCTTATAGAGATTTAGCAAGAAGGGAATGCCTGGAACAAATAATAGAGAACAGGGATGAACACAGAAGACCAGAGATGGAAATCTTTGAATGGGGAAATTCTGTCCTAATCCCAAGCCACAGTTCATTTAATGGATTTTTTTTTTTTTTTTTAAATAAAGCTCAAAGCAGTAAATCAAATAGCAACTTTAAAAATCAAAACATTCCAAAATAATCCATTACGGAGATACACTAATTGGGTAATTGAGCCAGTGGTAGAAAAATATTGTAAATCCTTATTTCCCATAGTTAAGCCATCATGTTTAATCAGAACAGAAGACGTTTTTGTGCCGTGAACACACTGCAAATCTTTAGTAGGTAGCCCTTTATTGTGCCAAATGCATTCTATCTCTCTCCCTCCTCCTCTCCCATTTAGTTACAGGAGTGTTGCAATGGGGTTTCTTGGTCTCGGGCGGCCAGAGGCCCAGACCCACAGGCCTGCCACACCAGACCACTTAGCCGCTGCTGCTCAGGCCCCCAGAAATGACTCAGACACATATTAAGTTTATGCTGTTTGGCCTATGGCTCAGGCACATTGCTAGCTTGCTCTTACATCTTAACCCATTTCCATTAATCTGTCCTGCCACGTGGCCCGTGGTTCACCTGTGTTCCTAACACCTTGCTCCTTTGGGCTTCTGGCTCAGTCTGTCTGACTCTGCCCTGCTTCTCCTACTTATGCTCTGATTTCTCCTCCTACTTTTTCTATGGTGCCTGTCATGGGCTAAAACAGCTCCTTTATTTAAAGACTGAGATTCACAGCATACAGAAAGACATTCCCACATCACAGGAGTTCAGACCTCACATGACCCATGTGTGCTAGATGGCATGGTATGCTACTGTTCAGGAGTAACATCAATTATGCTAGAGATTTATGTTTCATTTACCTTAACATTTCCTCCTCTTCCACCTGGTCCATTTAGGTCCCCCTGCTAGACCTCTGTCTCACTGCTAGACCTAGATGTCCCTGGCTACCTTCTAAATGAAGCTTACTGTCTTTTCCTGAAAAATGCTTGGTTTTCCTAGTTATTTTGTTATATTATTGTTATTAAATGGTAAAGTAAGTCTTCACTCCCCCATATCTTCACTGTATTTTTCAATTGGAAATTGACCTTTATCCCCTATGCTCCATAGACCTTTTGGGCTGCCTGTTCTCACAGGCAGGATCATCTCAGGATCCATAACATTCTGAGAAAAATAGACTTCTGTAGTATTATTAAACCAAGCTTTCTAGATGGAGGTATCCTTAAAATAAAAGGCTCTATTGAACAGTTATAGAATTTAGCCTGAGAAAAGGCCAGGTCCTGAGGTAAGATAACTTACCTTCGAGCAAAAAACTATGTAGCAGGCAAGAGAAAAAAACAAAAACAAAAACAAAAAAGATGTTCACTGGACCTAAAGCTAGGATTATTTGTAGAAGGAAAATTTAGAGACAAAAAGTCTCTTGGCTAGAGGTATAAAGGACTGGGAAAGCCTTGGCATAAGAAGACAGTTCATAAGCAGATGCACCCACTGTACTGGGTTGATTGAAGTTGATAGCAGGATGTGGTGGTACATGGGTGCCTGGTACCCAATGTGCCTGTATAGGCTTTTAACATGGCTTCACAAATGTGGAAGGCTCTTTGCTCTCAGCTGTATCTACTCTAATATCTTCCCCAATCATTCTTTCCATTTTATAGTTTTGTGATTAAACTTAGGGCATCTGAATTTTTTTCTGAATCTCAATTTGAAAGGAAAAATTGTCTTAAGTAGTCACAACATATACTTTGTGACTGACTGCTGAACATACTTTGAAAGAAATGCAGGTGAATTGCTTTTAAGGTTGTCTACATTTTTTTTTTTTAAGTTGTAAGTTATTTTTCCACCCTCTCTACTTCGAAGTAGAGCTGACTTTAACATTGACCCATAAACAAGCTTCCTGCTCTTCTGTTGTCTTATGATATTTGAAGGTCATTTGGAACTACCAACAAAATTACAGCGTGCTGCCTACTGGATGTGACCTGTGTTCTTCCTCATGTGGCATTTGCCACAGTGTTGCTGATGTGCTGGACTGCCCAGTTATACCACTGGACAACATTACTCTATATACACTCTTTCCCCTTTTACAGTCAAATACCTGTGGTTCTCATCCTTCCTAATGCTGTGATCCTTTAATACAGTTCCTCATGTGCGGTGACCTCAACTATGATATTGTTTTTGCTGTTACTTCACAACTGTAATTTTGCTACTGTTATGAATTACAATGTAAATGTTGACTGTGCTGGATATTTAATATGCTACTCTGATGGAAAGGTAGTTCAATCCCTCCTCCCTGCAAAGAGGATTGGGATCCACAGGTTGAGAACCACTGGTCTAACACAAGTAGAGATATCCTTCACTTGTAATGTTTTCTTCCAGTGTTTTTCTGGCTATTGAAAGCTTGGCTTTATATCCCTCTAGTTTTCCTGAGGAACAAAATGACTTTCCTACTTTATCGGAATAGTTAGCAAGAGGGTGGCTATTGCTTTTGTCTTGTCCAGAACATGCCTATATTTTTAATTATTATAAGAAGATTATGGTTTTTTTAATTGAATTAATTTATATACTCAGGTTTTAGAAGAACATATGACAGTTGACATTAGTGTGCACATGGAAGCCCTACTGAAGGACAAGACATTGTTACTATATTACTATCTTAATATTAAATTTAAAAATAATATTTGAAATTTTGTATTCTGTCAACCAATATTGCTAGGATTTGTTGAAGACGTAAGTCAATGGCAAATCTAAAAATAAATGTGTGAGATATCAAATTATAATTTAAGATCTGGAGTATAAATGATAAGGGCTGGCTTAGGCTAATAGGCAAGAAGCTAGAGTTTGATACCTGGTATAAAGAGAGGAGAAAGGGGCAAAAGAGGGAGGGAGAGAGGGAGGGGGGAAGGGAAGAGGGAGGGAAGGAGAGAAAGAGAAAGAATATGAATGACAGTGAGTATGAGCATCTGAAAGTATGTACAGAGCTGCTGTCACTCAGTGCACAGAAATTCCTGGCCAATATCCAATGTGTATTTTGCATATTTCGTATCTTGAAGTTAATTATTAAGGTTTTTGTTTGTTTGTTTTGTGTTTTAGGAAAGATTTCATATGCCTCAGACTGGCCTCAAACTCAATAGATAGCAGAGGGTGATTTTGAACTTGATTGAGTGTTGGGATTACAGTCCTGCCCCATCCATCAGGCCTGGTTTTATGCAGTGTTTGTTTGAGGACCAAACCCAAGGCTTTGTGCCACCTGAACTTGCAGCCTCCACCCCTGTTGCTAAGCCTTTTGGGAATTTTCACCTTGATGATCAATTGCCTGTTTGTGTTCATTCCTTTTTAAGGGGTGTTGGCAAATTGAACTTTGAGATATTGAGAACAGATAAAAGTTGTGATAGGGAACCTTAGATGTGGAGTTTGGGACTGCCAGGGGGTGTGATGGTCTTTGTTAGTGAATGTCCTCGTTGAGTCACCTCTGAAAAAGTGTTCTTGATAATGTGATAGTCTCACAAGGAAAGCAGGAGCAGAACTTTGAAAAATAAAGAGAAAAAAAATTTCCAAGTGCAGTGAAAATAAATTGATGAAAGGCTGGTTAAAGCTTCAGACAATGATTGCTGTCTTTAAAGCCATTGGACAGGTAAGGAAAAGAGCAAGCATCACGTACTAGAGAACTGAGAGGAAGCCAGGTTCCATCTTAGAAAATGAAAGCTTTAATAATGGGTTATAGGTTCCAGGCTGGAGGGATGGCTCAGAGGTCAAGAGTGCTGCTTGCTCTTCCAGAGGTTCCTGAGTTCAATCGCCAGCAACCACGTGGTGGCTCACTAACATCTGTAATGAGATCTAGTGTCTTCTTCTGGCCTGAAGGGATACCTGCAGGCAGAACATTGTATTCATAATAAACAAATAATAAATAAGCAAACAAATGAATATTGTATTTAAGGCAAATCATGGAAAGCTGAAAGAAAGAGACCGGGGGAGGGAAAGGTTCCAGAAAGGGTATCTTCATACATTGATATCATTAAAAACTCTAAACTGATCAGCTTATAAAAGACAAAATTTTCATACAGTTCTAAATTTTGGAAAATCTAAGATCAGAATACTCTCAGGGTCAGGCATGGAGGCCTACACCTATGATTCAGCACTCTGAGGCTGAATCAGGAAGTTTCTGAGTTCCAGGCCAGTGGAGACCATACAATACAGCAAGGCCATGCTACAAAAGGGGAAGTTGGTTGTATTATTATGTTTCTGACCCAGACATTCCAGCCTAGCCTCCTGGCCTGGACTTTCTGGCCTAGCCTGGTGGCCCGGACTTTCAGACCCACAGTCCCACAGTGACATACAGACACTTATATGAATTGTATGCTGATTGACCTGGGGCCCAGGCATATAACTTGCTAACTCTTTACCCTTAAACTAACCCATGATTCTTATCCTGTTTAGCCATGTGCCTAGGCACCTTTCCTTAGAGCAGCATAGTTGTCCTCTGTATCTTCTGCCTTCTCTGTGGCATTCTGTGGCGTTTCTGCTCTGTTCTTCCAGTTCCTAGAGTTTTCCCAGTCTGGTAGCTCTGTCCACACTTCCTGTCTGCCTTCAGCCAATCAGTGTTTTTGTAGACAGAATAATTATTTATAATGTAACAACACATAATCCCACTACAGGGGGTGACCTTCTCTTTGTGTCTTCACATGATGGAAGTTTCTTTGAGGTCCTTTATAATGACAACCTTTGTTACATCACCTTGAATACCAGGAGGCTGATAGAAGTATTTGGTGGTAAAACATTTACTTAGACTACAGCAAGAAACCATGTAGGCAACCTCAAATAATCGATCTGAATCTGGGGAAATGTCTGAGGTATGGCATTGGTTGAGGATGAGTGTTTAACAGTGACAGTAACATGAGAGAGGAAGTGAAATTCTTACTGTGGAAGGTGTGGTAGCTACCACAAGGCTCAAGTTTATGTTAGGAAGTAAATACCACAGGGGTCATGACTTGAGTGCTCCCACTGAATATTTGTCAGACCATTATTGTTCAGAAAAAGCAGAATATTCTACTACATCTGGTGTGGGTGTCATTTATCATGTACCTTGTGCAAAAAAATTGGAGAGCTTGACTAAATGGTCATTTCTGATAAAGATGCTCAGCTCAAAAGCATGCATTCAATGAATAGTTTCTTATTATAGTGATTGAGGTACCAGAATAGAACATTGGCATGCATGTTTTACAAACTACAGGCCAAGTCTTTCTTGCAACTTACTGTTAGTGTTCTGCCCAGTCTTGTGACCCCCAGAAATATCCCCAGAATCACACTGACTCTCCAAATGCAAATACAAAGCAAGGAATTACAGCTATACAGCTGAGCTCAGCTCCTGACTGTCATACAGGAGTGCCAGTGGAGAAGAGCACCCCCCACCCCCACCCCATACACACACCACCAAACAAAGACCATAGAAATGCTGTTCTCAGGCTGGGAGGTAAGGAAGCAAGAGGAAGTTTCTTTACTATCGCTGTCAGGTGGACAGCTGGTGGCTGATTGGTTGTCTTAGGAGGTGGAGAAGATGCTTCATGGCTGGGCCAGAATGTCCTCTGATTACCCTTGGCCTTGGGTGCTTGGCCTTGGGGGTTTAGAAACTTCTCAGGATGGGCGACTAGAAACTTCTCAACTCCCAAAATAGCTCCAGGTCTCAAGGTGAAGGGACTTCAGATTCCATATTACAGTCTGGCGTCATACCAGTTCCTCCTGTGTATGCTTCTGTTCCCTGTAGGAAGCCTGTTTTCAATTGACTATTAGAAGAGTCACAGAGACATAGGACAATGCTTTTGTCGTCTTAGAATTTCTCACTCCTCTGACTGCTTTCCATTGTCTCTAATTTTTATGTAGTTTTAGCAAACTAAATAAAAAAAAAAACTTTGAAAATTAAGTGGGAGCTGCTGTTTCAGAAAGAGGCTAAATTCTATAATTAATAATTTAAAAGCTAACAAGTATCTGTGATGGTAAATAATGCTTGACTCTAGGAAGACTAAGATGCAGAGAAACATAGTTTTGTCCCAAGACAAATAGACTCAATAGAGTGCAGGATGATAAGGGTGAGATGATACCAGATCCCATCGGGGATGAGAAGTACCAAGAAATAAATGTGAATCCTGACAGCTGGAGAGTTTTGCACCGAATGCAAAGCAGCTGCTGGTGTTTATTTTCCAGGTGGTTGTTCAGCTGCCAAAACCAAAAGAGGAATGAATCCTGGAGAGGGGACTTGTGGGTCCTGGTGTCACTGCACTGGAGTCATGGAGACATAATGAGTGGAGGAGATATGCCCACTCCACTTAGTACTCTTTGAACCAATGTCTCACAATCTTGGGATTTTATTTCCAACTCTTCTATACATAGCTTCACTCTTGGAAGACAGTCTTGAACATTAAGAACTCCTTGGTCTCCTTGTTCTAATCTGTAGTTCCTATGTCTGTAAGTTAGGAAATACTACTTCTAAAAAGAAGCTGGGGGAGCTGAGGAATAAATAAGAGCCAAGTCTACCAGGAACCAATGCTCTAAATCAGAGCCATGCCTGTGACCACCGCATCATCCGTACTGCGTCTGTGTGTAAGAGGGGAGTTGATGACCACTCATGTCTCCCAGTTGTTGCAATGGGGTTTCTTGGTCCTGGGCAGCCAGAGGCCCAGACCCACAGATCTGCCGCACAAAACCCCTTAGTAGCCCGCCGCTGCCGCTCAGGCCCCCAGAAATGACACAAATGCTTATATTAACTTCATGTTGTTTGCCCTACGGCTCAGGCACATTGCTAGCTTGCTCTTACATCTTAAATCAACCCATTTCTATTAATCTGTCTGCCATGTGGCCCATGGCTCACCTGTGTTCCTTATATGTTGCTCCTTGGGAGGCTTGCTCAATCTGCCTGACTCTGCCCTGCTTCTCCTACCTATACTCTGATTTCTCCTCCTACTTCTTCTATGGTGCCTGTCATGGGCCAAAACAGCTCCTTTATTTAAAGATTGAGATTCACAGCATACAGAAAGGCATTCCCACATCACCCAGTCACAGCTTCCAAGTCCTCTTTGTGCCTTTCCTAACTTCCTAATAGACCTCATGGCAGATTTTGCTTGTCTCTTTATATTTGTCTGTTCTTGCCATAGCATAAAAAGCTTTTATGGCATAATAAAAAAACCAGTAATTACAAAAGCTTAGCCATGATTTTTTGGTTGAAATGATACAGCCAAATATTCAAAGCTACATGGGAACTTTGCCAAACCGTTTCTTCTTAGTTTTGTTGAGGTAAAGACGGTGTAAGTAGGCAATAGTGGTTCATTTGTTCATTGTTTTTCTGGGTAGATCCAGTGTAGTTGAACACAGCAGTAGCTCTAGTCAGTGCTCAAAAGGCTGAGGCAGAATGATTCCAAGTTCTAGGATAGCCTGGGATATATGTAAAGACTCTTTTCCTCCTGTTCCATGCCCCAAAACCTTCATTTTCTGTTGCTTTGCTGTAAGCTACAATCAGATAGATACTCTGAGTAGGTAAGATGTTCAGTGGCTTATCTTTAAAAGGAAAATCTGTAATTAGTCAATTCTATTTTTCTCCTCTGTAAATCATAAAGGCTGTGGTTTACATGAAAAGTGGAAATTAACTTAGTAGCCCTTGAAAGCATGGCAATTAGGCTGGACAGAGAGGGGTGGGGGTGGTGTCTTCTTTCCCTGGAGTGTTAGGTCCCCTGAGTGTGGGCACAGGCACTGTGATAGAGTTTGCTAACCAGTTTCTCTGCCTTTAGGCATTGTCAAGGTTCTTTGTTCCTGGATGTTGGAGGCACTTCTAATAATTACTACTTTCAGCTAAACCATAGCCAGCATTTCTTTCCAAAGGAAAGCAAATGATTCCGGTCATTCATAGGCTGCAACGCTTCACAGTCCTTGCAAGCAAACAGCTGCTGATGGACAGGGCCATTACACAGTATTAATAGCTTAGCCATTCACTTTGATATCTTTGCTGCAGTGAAAGGAACCCGCTGCTTAGAAGCACACACCTTGTATTTAACACAGAGATAACATTGGTGATGAAGAGTGAAATTTTGAAAATTTTTAAAAATGTTTGCAAAACGAAGTTTTATTTTTTAAAATGGGTTATATTTGAAGTCATACTCAAGGATGGCACAAATTATGTTTTAGAACATAGACTAGAAAATGTTTTGGCCATATCAAATGTTATCTGGAAGGTTGGGGGGCAAAAGTGGGTAAAAAAATTTTTCTAAGTGTGTGATAAGACAAAGGAGAGAATTTATTGAGACTGTAAGAGGGGCAGAGGGGTGAGTTCCCAGAGAGGTAATCACATCACTGAAAGAGAATATGGGTTTTGTTTTCACTAAGAGTTAAGGGAGTAGTTGTTCTCATCTATGGGCAATAATATGTACAAGGGCCATATCTAGATATCTATAGGTAGCCATCTCACTATTTGGTTCAAGTACTGCAAATTATTTTTCTTGAGACTGGTCACCTAGGTGATGTGCCACAGAATCTTTAGAATACAGGTTTCAGACATTTATATGTGGCACTTTAAGTCATTGACCCCAAGTAGTTATGGCCTGGCTGTGAGTGTACGGGAATTTAACTTTTTGTTTAGACCTTTTGCTTCTATATTTCATTCCCTGACAGCTCAACAGTGTGAAATCATTAACAAAGTGTGACTATGTGTCTTCAGGAGTCACTTTGAAGCAGAGTAGGTATGTCAGGGTCCTGGCTGGTGCTACAGATCAGCTTAGAAGCATAAGGCAGAAAAGGCTTGAACAGCATATTAGAGAAGCCAGGGGGTGTAGAGTCGTAAAAGTTGAAGAGGAGGTGGTGACTGCACAAACGGAATGGCTGGGTAGGTGTTGCCGTCCATTGGGAGCTAAAGGCAGTCCTCTTTGAAGATTGAGTTGTATTGTTTGATGAGACTGTGGAAGGGCTAATAAGGAATTGGCTATAAGGTGTGTGAATAGGTGTAGGGAGGATGGCAAGAGTCACAATGGTTAAAGGGGTACCATGAGGGGATCTAGGGAAGACAGATGGGAGGGGTGACCATAGTGATTGTGAAGATGAGAAGCACCCCTAGGCCCAGCCTAGGTGCCCGGTGATGTTGCAGAAAGGGAGTAAAAAGAAGTCATGACTGAGGGTTGTGATAATGCTGTCTGAGCAGTGGCTTCAAAATTCTCTCAAAGGGTTTGAGATGATGACCTCTGAGTTGACTGTTTTAGGCTTGATAAGTATTGGGTCCCCAGTTATTGGATCTCATCCGCCTCCGATGTAATAAACCAATCAAACTGAATTATTAAGTCCAAGCATAATCTAAGCAGTGCATTCCTGGGTAGTCCCAGGAGTATAGGACAAACCACGAGGAGGAACCCCAGGGGAAAGTCTTGGGCTGGACCTTAAATACCCTCCGGGGATGGAGCTGCCGTTTGGTGGGCTTTCTCGGGGTAGGGATTGGAGAGGGCACCTGAGGTTGGGGTTTGGAGAAGACAGCTCCCCGAGAAATCCCCAACAAGGAAATGGAAATGAGCTAAGCTTATCAAAGCATATAGTTAAATTTAGAAAGGTGAGAAAAAGATGCTCGGCTCTCCTTTGGGGTTTAAAAGTGTTTAAGCAGGGGTTTTATTTCGCCCTTACCAGAGAAGGAAAATTCCAAGGGACCAGAGGGGTGGGCCTTGTGGCTTGACTGACAGCAAGTGGATACATAAGTAGTACTTGATAAGAGCCAGGCCAATCAGATTTGAGTGTTTTTATCCCATGGGAGGGCTTTCCCAAAGTCCTGGTGTTATCTCTTGTAGTTTGTTATAAGCTAACAGCTCAGATAACAGCCTTTTCTAATCCTCCTACAAGACAGATGATGATACAGTTCTGGCAGACCCTTCCACCTTCATCTTCTCTGCCAGTGGCCTGTTATGACTGGCACAGTTCTGTATCAGCTACTGACTACAATGGAGTGAATCCTGGCTGTTCCTGCATTAACTGCTTTTAAACCTTCTAAAGGCCAAATTCAGATTCTTCTTTAAGAGGACAGCAGGTGGGTCCGGATGGTAGAAATGGCTGCAAGGTTAGGTCGAAGGTCACAGGCCTTTGCATTTTTTAATAAAGGTAAATGCTTTGTCTAGTTAACATGAGTTTGAACTAGATTTGGGACATACCAGACACAGAGAACAGGACATAAATCCAGATGGTGCCAAGAGTTCCCCCACCAACCATATCACAAAGGGGAGAATGTTTTCTTATAAAATGAGTATGGCTTCTAGTTGTTCCCTGAGTTCCTAAATAAAGTCCCAAAGTGAGTATGGGAGGGGTAGAGTACATCTGGGTAAGGGGAAGAGGTGGTGGGAAGATTTCATCATAAAACAGGGAGGAACCAAAGGCATGAGAGGCACAGAAAGGGAAAAGGTGGGGGCTTATCAGATGAATGGACAGGAAGCTGGAGACATACAGAGAGAAGTTGAACTTAAGTTGAGCAAAAACTTGAATATATCCAAAGGTGAATTATCAAGGTTGTTATCATTTGGGGCTGTGTTTAAGGAAGTCAAGCTATTGACAAAAGGTCTAGTAAAGAATTTACTAGGGCTTTTCTACAATGGAAGTCTGTGGCAAGCTCACGAAAACCTGAATATAGGAATCTTGGGGTATTTTTCACTAACAATAACAGATATAGAATAATATTGTGATAGTCAACGTGACATTTAAGGGGCCAGTATTACTTGTCTTATGAGAGTGTGCCAAGGCCACGTGTTGCTGAAAAAGAAAAGAAACCAGTTCTTTATGAGATTCTAAGACAAAATCTACACACATTTTGAAGAGTGCATCGCAGGGATGAGTCAGAGTGTATGAAGAATGTATAACACATGGAGGGTCAGTATCCATCCAGAATGTTTCTCCTGTGGCTGATATGGACCACCCAGTTGTCTTCAAGGGACCTGAGGCAAATAAATATTCTTAGACATTTCCCAAGAAAAAAGGTAAAATGGCTCATGAAATTGAAACCTAATATGCTTTAGAGTCACCGACATTGCTGGGACCAATATGTCAGCTGGCCAGGTTGAACCTGTTCTTAAAAGGGAACTTGACTATAGGTTGCCATGAGGGAAAGAGAGTGACTCACCTACCAGAAAGAAGTGAAAGTCTGGTCACTCAGTTTCAGATCACGATCAGGAAGTCTGTCTGGGAGAGGGACAGTAGGCATGCAAACAGTGGCCATGCACACTGAGTTGTGCCGGGAAAGAAGGTTTAACTCAGTAGGCACCAGCCATACACTCTTTAGTCTCTTTAACTTTCTAGAGAAGAAAGAGACATGAGAGAAACTGGAGAAGTGAGGGATTCCTTGAGAAGGAACTAGCCTTCTCAACATGCTCCCAAGACAGTTGTGCCAGGGGGTAAGAGGGAGGGAATCCATAAAATAAGAAAAGCAGCTCCTGATGCTATGGATGAGAGCTGCCGATCCTCTTATCCACAGCCTTCAGGTTCTGTCAAAGAGTCGCCTTGTCCAGGTACCTTCAGTTGTAAGCAAGATGTAAGGCTATTGCAAGGACAGAAGGGAACTCTTTGGTTTGTACCTGACGGGACAAGAGTGGCCCAGAGTTCCCAGTCCAGGGGACCTTTGAGTCACATTGGAGAGAATCCCTGGCCAGAGCCCCTCAGTTGTTCCCAGGTCATTTGGTTGGTCACTACAAGTACCAGAGAGGAGAGGGAGGAAGAGAGGGAGGGAGGGAGGGAGGGAGGGAGGGAGGGAGGGAGGGAGCTCATAGATACCACAAACATATTGTGTAGCATGGGGTTTGGAAGGCCAGTGACATAATGGCTGTAAAAAGAATTTACTAAAGACATGAAAAGACATTGAAATTACTGAAAAGCACCACAAAAGGAGCAGCATAAAGGAGACCCTGCCATAAGAGGGGGCTTATTTTTCTACAATAGTTATGTGTTCTTATTTTGTGGATTATTTGTACAAGATCCATATCTGGGTAGGGTAGATAGGTAGGCACCCTCCTCTCAAGAAGTACATATCACAGAACGCGTTTTGTTTCTTGAGACCGGACATTTAGGGAGAATGATGTGGGTCATAGGAGTTATGTTCCAGAGGTCTGTTAAAAGCATCCTAAGTCTCTGGGCTCAGGTTTTAAGTAGTCATGGCCCAGTTGTACAAGTATGGATACTTAGTTTTTGGCTTTGCTTTTTTCACCTCTATGGTTTTCTGTGCCTCTTAAAGAAATGTAGGTTAACTTACATGTATTTTTCTCTTGATTGCTATATTAACCAGGTTTCTGTAGAGGAAGAGAAGCAGCAGAATGACTATGTATTAAAGGAGGTTTTGTTAGACTGGCTTACATGATAACATCTAGGTAGTCTAACAGTGGACATTCTCATACTGGAGAGGCAGAGAGCCTGGTCTGTGAGGATGGATGTCTGTCTCAGCAACAGAGGCAGTAGTGGTGCCTGGATAAATGAACTTGGTCAGGACAAAAATAGGAAAATAGGGCACATGTGCTAGTTTGAATGAGAAAGACCCCCATAGGGTTATATATTTGAATTGATAATGAGGAAGATTAGGAGATATGTCCTTGTTGGAGAAGACGTTGTCACTGGGGAGTCAGATTTGATGTTTTAATGGCACACACTATTCCCAGTTAATTCTCTCTCCGCCTTGTGCTTGTGGATAAGGTGTGAAGTCTCTGCTACTGCTCCTGAACCAGACCTACTTGCCTGCTGCCGTGAGCTTCATCATGATGGTCATAGACTCATCCTCTGGAATTATAAGCCCCCATTAAAGGCTTATTTCTATAAGTTGCCTAGATCATGGTATCCCTTCACAGTAATAGAAAAATAACTAAGACCTTGCTAGACATATGGGAAGGCAGCACAGAGGCAAACAGATGATAAACACAGTGCAAAGCTTTCCCCTTATGGCCTCCTTTGATTTGGCTGCCACTGGAATGGACTGACCACATTTAGGGTATGACTTTTCACTGAAAATAACTGCTCAAGAAGATCCCTCTGAGTTGTACCTAGTGCCTTATCTCTTAGTTGATTACAGTTGACTTAGGTAGGACACCACAATCAATATGATAGCCATTTAAGGATGTTAACTCTAGACTGTTCCATCAAGATAAATCTGGTCTAGCCAAATGTACCATAAGCTCAGAAAACTGCAACTGTTGAGACAGAGCCAAGGTCTACCCTTGTGAGTCTGTTTGGTATAATAAACTGACCCCTAAAAAAGGAAGGATTCTGTCAATCCAGGTTTGCCCATCATCCTTTTGCTGAGTTAACTTGGAGAAAGATGTAATGCCCAAACCTTATTATGCCATCTAGAAAAGGATGAGGAAGGTTTATACTTAAGTTATAATAGTGTCTTTAAGTTTATATTTCAATAAATGGGAAATTGTTTTATGTAAAATATACAACTATTATGGTCAATAACAATATTGTAGACTGAGTTGAAGCTTTTTACCCTATAATTAGGGAAACACAAAATAATTAGGCCTAAAACCCCAAAATAAATGTGACTCTTCCGCTTTAGGATTTTCCCACTCTGGTCACTTCTGATATAGAAATAAAAATGAGGTGGAGGGAAGGTTTCAAAGTGGCTCAGAGAGTGAAAGTACTCGCTGCTTAAGCCCGAAGGCCTGAGTTCAACTTCCACTCTCAAACTCAGGAATAGAAGTAACTCCCAAAATTTGTCTTCTGACCTTTGCATGGCCATGGTACATATGCTCTGGGGGTGGCAGCCAGAAGTTAAGGAAGCAGTATGTCAATGTAAATCTGACCTTACAAACACTTTCTCCAGAAATCCTGACAATTATATCACCATGAATTGATGGAGAGTTCATCTGGGTATGATGAGGGTTGTTGGTACGTTTTCCTGTCCATTGGTTAATGTGTCCTGGTTACTTGTTGAGGTTACTAGGATGCTTAAGGAAGTTGTATTTCCTTGAGAGTACATTTATTCTGTCAGAGAGGAGAATATGAAAGAGTCTTTACATGCTTTAGGGCAGAAGAAAAAAAGGGAAAATTAGACAGTCCTTGCTTCAGAGGAAGATCCTAAGGCTTCCACTTTCTTTGAACTCAAAAGCATGCCCAAACCATACTTTGAAGTATTGTTTTCTAAGCCTTAAGGAAGGAGAGTACCAAAAAGTAAAAAAAAAAAAAAAAAAGACCAGATTACTAAATATTTCAGTTCACATCCTATAAATAAATCTGCCTTGTGGTGACTTTAGAAAGAGACCATAGGTGACCAAGGGGCACAGAGGCAAATACTACATATCATCACTCCCCCCACCAAGGAAAGTTGTTCATCCATATTAAGGATGTATATGAGTGAATAATTTAGGACATTTGCAGCATGAATTCTGGTTGTAATAAAGGAAACTCAGAGGCAGATATTGGGGAAAGGCTGAAATATCAAAGAGAGGAAATACCACAATCAGATCTCACTCAGCTGTCTTCCAGCTTCCTCAGCCTTGCTCTTCGTGACTGCTACTACCTCATCTGTCTTCCTACACCTGCCTTAAATAACTTCTTCACCCAGGTGTTTCACATCCAGGTCAAGATTAAAGGAATAGGTTACTATTTGGTAGTTAGCCTTGAACTCACAGAAACACAGAAAGATCTTTCTCTGGAGTTATGGGATTAAAGGCCTGGCACCACCACTGCCTGCCTGGGAGCCTGGAACTCCCTTGTAAACCAGGGGAACTTCAAACTCTGATCTGCTGGAATTAAAGCCTAGGACACCACTCCCAGTCTTTCCCCGTGCTGGGATTAAAGGTGTGAGTTACCACTCTCTGATCCTCCTGGATGGACTGTGGGTAGATCTCTTCCAGACTGGTCTTATTAACTAAACAACATATCACCACAGACATTGGCAAAGTGGAGCTTTTGAAATGATATTTTTATTCTTTGTCATTATAATGTCAATATGGAGATACTATTGGAATATATCCCAGTTTTTTATGAAAGCCTTCAAAACTAAAGAAAACAAACAAAGAAGTAGGTCAAGAGGCACTAGGAAAGCTTCCCTTCTTCTCTCAGTAGGGATTTCTGGAATCCTGCCCACAGAACTAACACGCCCTCCTTCACATCTATTAGGGGTGTATGTGAGAAGTGAAAGAGCATTCGTTTTTTAGGGTGTGATTGGGGACATGGGGGAACCTAAGGATCCTTTCAGGGGACTCTTCTTTGTTCCCCATTTTTGTCCTGATGACCGAGTGGAGAAGTCTGCGAACATGTGGGATATAGCCAGACATTGTCCGCAGCAGCAGATGTGAGCATCCAGATGCCTCTGGGAAGCTGGACATTACAGGCCATTCCACACCACAACAGTGCTGCTCATCTCCATCTTTTTAACTCTTTTTATTTATTATTTGTGTATTTCGTATCACCTTTCTCAATCCCATTCATTTTCTCATCCCTTTGAATCCACGCTCTACCTTTGCACCCCCCTCACAAAATAAAATGAAGAGGGAAAAAAAATGGAAAAAAATCTTGTTATGGAATCTGTAGTGCGACATAGGAGTCATAGTAAGCCCTTTACTTGGAGTGTTCCTTGCAAAGAGTCACTGGTCTGTTTTGAAGCCTTTTATTTTGGCTACACTATCAGTGCTGGGCCCTCTCTGGGACTCTTCTTGGATATCCTGTTGTTGCCCTGTGCTGTGGAGATCCTGCAGCTTTGGGTCTGTAGGACTGGCCCCTTTATGTGCTCCTGCAGATCATGAGTAGGGTCAATGTTGGGGTGGGCCAACTCATAACCCTGCTTCTAGGCCTGCAACTGCTTCTGGGTAGTGGCAGGGTTGGTCAGCCTGCCAGCTCTCTCCTGTCATCACCACCAGGGTGAGCTCTCCAGCTTTCCTCACCTCTTGCATCAATGATCAAGGGGATTGTGTCATTTCTCAGGCTTTCATGTCCCAAGGGTCTGCTCTCCCACATTTGGACCACCAGAGTCAGCTCTACTGTGTAGCCCAGACAAAGTGCAAGGCTCACTTTCCGGAGTGCTGCAGCTGGTAAGGTCAAGGACCTGCTTGTTCACCATAGGTGGCAGGGATGAGAGGGATGTGTAGGGGATTGTGTTGTTTCATCGTAAATAATTGTCCCACCCACTAGTTTAATAAAAAGCACTGATTGGCCAAAGGCAGGCAGGAAGTGTGGGCGGGGTACCAGACTAAGAAAACTCTTGAACAGGAAGCACAGAGCAGAATGCCAGAGAGAAGAGAAGCCAGAAGAAGCAGAGGACAACCATGCTGCTCTAAAGAAAGGTACCAAGCCACATGGCTGAACAGGATAATAGTCATGGGTTAGATGAAGGGTACAGAATTAGCAAGTTATATGCCTGGGCCTGAGGCCAATCAGCCTAACTATAGTAAGCCTCTGCGTGTCTCTGCAGGTCTGTGGGTCTAAACCTTGAGGTTAGGCCCAAAAGTCCGGGCCAAAAACCTCCTACTACAGGGATGGGTATCTTTCTTTCCCCCCTCTACCACATGATAGACAAGGGGTATGTGACTGGCTATTTCACTTTCACAGCTTCAGGACAAGCTCACTTGTAGGGGATTGTGTTGTTTCATTGTAAATAATTGTCCCACCCACTGGTTTAATAAAAAGCGCTGGTTGGCCAAAGGCAGACAGGAAATGTGGGTGGGGCTAACAGACTAGAAGCCTCTAGGAACAGGCAGAACAGAGCAGAATGCCAGAGAGAATGCAGAATAAACAGAGGACAACTATGCTGCTCTGGGAAAAGGTACCGAGCCGCATGGCTGAACAGGATAAGAGTCGTGGGTTAGTTTAAGGGGTAAAGAGTTAGCAAGTTATATGCCTGGGCCTTAGGCCGATCAGCCTAAAACTATAGTAAGCATCTGTGTGTCTCTGCGTGTCTGTGGGTCTGCGGGCCTAAACCTTGAGGCTAGGCCTGAAAGTCCGGGACAGAAACCTCATACTACACTCACCTGCATCTCTGCCAACAGAGTCAGCTCTACTGTGTTGCCCAGCCAGAAACAGGGCTCTCTTTCCTGAGTGCTACAGCTAGTTATAGGGAGGGTTGCCTCTTTCATCTGTTGCAGGTAGCAAGGGACCTCTTCAGATATGCCTCTGTTCACAGGACATGAACCATTCTATCTCTGTCTCTCATTCCGTACCATATACTTGCTCACCACAGTAGTGCCCATCTGCCTGGCACCTCAAGGTGCCATATGGGCCAGTGCTTTCTTCTCTGAAACCCAGTGGCAGACTGCCCCAGACCCATGTGTGAATCTCCTTGTCCTACTTAGACCCTTATGGCACTGGGCAGAATCATATTTCCTCATTGCAAGGAGATCATAATAGGGCCCAGAGGCACCAAGTGGGTGCCAGTTCAGTACAGAGATGCTGCTGGTTCCTCTCCTGGATATGCTGCATGGCACGGGGAAGAGACTTAGCATCTCAATTTTTGGTCATTTGTTTTTGATTTGTTACATTATGAAGAATGTAGCTAACTTTCTCCTCTTCTTCATCCTCCTCCACTTATTCCAAAAACTATATTCTTAGTAAATGAATATGTACTATTTTATTTAATATTTAATATTTCACTTTTAATATCTAATGCTGTAATAAGAATAGATAAAACATACACAAGGAAAGGCTTTCTGGGTATTCTTTAGCCTTTTTACCTATGTAAAGTGTTCTGACATCCTTGTTTGGGAATTGTACTAGAGTAGAAGGGATTCCTCTGAGCCTTGGAAGAGAGCACAGTAGATTTTTATGAAAAAAATATAAGGGAAGGGGATGTGTATAGTGATTGGTACAAGGGTTGGGAAGAACACTCATGGCTGTGACCTTCTCAGGACTAGACATGACTTCAGAGTGTAAGAGTTATTTTATTTTTTTGTTGCGTTTTGTTTCTGTTGGTGAGGGTTTTATATATAGGGCCTCTTAGTTAACATATTGACCATGGACATATTAACCTGTTAACATATTGATCATAGTTAACATATTGACCTGTGTCCCCAGTGCTATTTGGTAGCTTTCCATTTCATAGGTAGGAAAATTGAGAAGTAGAGGTGACTTACCAGAGGTCATGGAGTGAGGCAGAGGTGGATTCATTCGGTGCTTGTGCATCATCTATATCTTTGCTGTCCATATTGACATCAGGAGGAGTCATTGATCAGCCCACCATAACATCACAAATGACAGCCTTACCTCCCTGTAGAAGACAAATTATCCAATCATTTTTATATCCTCTTTGACAAAAGAGATGACTGCAGTGGCATATGGTCTGGAATATCAGCATCTGGATGGCCCGTATAGGGTTGATGGCAAGTTCAAGGACACTGTGGTCTTCAGAGTGAGTATAAGGCAAGACTATGCCTCAAAAAGAACTAAAACACAAGCACCCCCAATACCTTGAAGAGTATGGATACCTTTTAATTTTTCTGATCAACTGGAAAAATTATTATAACAAGATGAGGTAGGTTATACCTGGGGAAAAATACAAACAAAGATCCAGTTATCTTTATAAGCATGGTATAATGTGGAAAAAGAACATTGCAGGATGACCCCTTAAAAGTCTATGAAGTGAGTGTTTCTTGGTGGTTTTGGTGCCCAATGCAAAAAGGCAAAGGGACAATGTGTGTATTGGAGCATGATGTACGTATAGCCAGACTAGGAGCAGCTCTTGGACAACTTCTCTGAGATAACTACTTTCAGTGTTTATTATAGTTACAGAAGAGGTGAGAGATGCAAGAGTGCTTGAATTGTGCCTCTGGGATGACCCGGCACGAGGCTGCTGGAGGGAGAGAGAAAGAACTTGGGTACTTGTTTGACAGGAGATCCTAGGGGGCAACTGGTAGCTGCCCATGGTATAGCCTCTTGTTTTCTTGACTTCAGCGCCATACGCTAGTTGAGCTCATGTGGAAATGAATTCTCTTCCAGCTTCTACTTCATTACACCTAGCAGATGGTGCTTTATGATTTTGAACTCAATAGTCCTCAAAAATAAAAACGAGGAAATTGGATAACTGGCCGCTTAGCCAGGGCAGTTTTAGGAAGGATGTGGATTTTTAGCTCTTGCCTGTATGAAAGTGAAGTATGGTCTGATAAGAAAAGAAGGGATACAGCATATTAATTGACACCTCACCTGGAATGTTTGCATTCAAGGGGAAAAAAAAAATAGGTTGACAGAATCCAGCAAAGAATGTTTGCCGCCTCTCATTCCTGACCCTAATATTTTAAATGGAAAATACGGTCTCACAATACTTCCCAGTGATACAAGAGGAAAAGAAAAAGAAAAAAAAAAAATGGAAAAGGCCCATGATTTAGTGATTTTTCAAGTCATCACAAATTGACTCGACACCCAAATCTTAGCAAAGTCACAACACTGAGAGGTTTCATCAGCACTGAGGTATAAGATTGGTGCTGTGCGCATGTTTTGAAGGCAGGGCTTGGCAGAGAAGATACATTTATGTAACAACGCTGTAATTCAGTGCTCTCGAATTTTTCTGTACATGCTATCTTAATGGAAATTTACTGGAAATTTCTTGCCAGAGTAAACACATTCCTGCAAGAGTGAAAAGGCTTAATGTTCTTCTATTCAGCTGTACCACTTTCCTGTGTGCAGATAAACCAAATTATTTGGTATTAGGTATTATACTCCTCACAGTTCACAGGACTTATTGTGGTCTCCAATGGGGGCCATAGAGCTGGAGGCAGAAAACAAGAAAATGGCAGCCAATTTTATACTCTAATGAGAGAGAGAAAACAAAAGCAAAGATGTGGTGCCTGCAGAGTTATTATACGAATGGCGACTACGGTGAATTCACTTCAGCTATCTGAGTAGGCCAAGTAAGGAGGCAGACCACACACAGGTGACAGAAGCTTCTGAGTCTGGAAATGTAAACTTTTATGGGAGGGCTGACTTTTTATGAATGATTTGCCAACCAAGACTGATAAGTCCTCGGTGAGATATGGGGCCAATCACCTGGTTTGGGAGTTACATACACAGTGACATAAACAGGATGAGTGGAGGAAGTAGCCCTCGAGTTAAGGATGGAAGAGATTCCCAAGCATTCCATCCATTTCCTCTTGTTAACCCTGCTCCTGAAGTCCATCCATCACCACTCCAAGAATCCAGACAGGAAAAGGGGTATTATTTATGGGGTAGGAAATCTCGCCCCACAACTCAAGGTGGCATTGAAATTGCAATCCTGCTGGCTTAGCCTATTGAGTGTTGAGATTAGTAGGGGCAGGGTGCCATCTCCTATTCCTAGGAGAATGAGCCTTCTTTTGATGATCACTAGCATTAAAAAAGTATTTAAGATCTAAAGAACTGGCCTTAACGAATAAAACTTGCCGAGTAGCACATTATATCTAACTGCTCCATTTCTTCACACGTTCTTGACTTTTTGTATTCTAACAAACTATTTGGAATTCAGCTGGATAGATTTGCCAGAGTTTATGGACCTGCTTTCTCACTCAGTGTTAAGATCCTACTCTTTTAAATACCAAAAAGACTTGCTTCAATATGAGAATATCACTCATGGAATACTAAAGAATTTTATTTTGTTATGTTTCTCTTTATTTGCAATATGTACAGGGAATAAAACCAGTCTAATAAGTATTGCTTCTTAGTAGTTTTCGGAAGATAAAAAAGCATTTTGAAATTAGAATAATAAAATTCTTCTACCAATTATTATTCCTACTCAAATTGTTCTCTTTAAAAAGAAAATTATTTTATAATCAGCAAAGATACCAGAGATGAAAATGCACCTCTTTGAGATACTTAAGTGATGTTTTCTTTCTATCTGTAAATAATAAAAAATAAAAATTTCTGTTTTATGTAGGTTTTTATTGTAACTCAATTTCAGAAGTAGGTGGGATGTGAATATCATTAAAAAAACTAGTTTACTTGAAGCCATAAAAATGTCATTCAAGGACTGATAAGGCTGTAAGTGGGTAAAGGCACTTGCTGACAGGCATGGTGGCCAGAGTTCAATTTCTAGGCCCTACACCATGGAAAGACAGAGCTGATTCTCCTGAGATGTCCTCTGACTTCCTCCCTCCCGTTCTCCATGACTTGTTATGATCCTTCTTCTGCCCCAAATAAATAAATGTCATGAATATAAGTCTCATTCAATTTATTTTTTTCTTCATAAATATCAAGGAATATTTCAAACAATTACAGTGTATTCAGAATTTCCAGTAAATGAGTATTTAGCCATATAAGAGATTTATATATGTGTCATGAGTCCATTATACGCTTTAACAGTGGTTTCTACAGTAGACTAGAACAGAAAATTTCATAAATTAACTTCTGTGTTTCAGCATCAAAAATAAGATAGAAATTGAAATGAACACATTATTATATAATGAACACTGGTGGGAGTGATTGGCTATAAGTTAATCAAGTTTGGTATGTACACGTAGTTGATAGAAATTGTACATTATGTAAAATTTGTCCCCAATTTATTTGTGAATAGCCAGTAATCTAGGCTCACTCTATTGGTTTCTATATACAAAATTTCGGATTTAAATAAATCTAAGTGAATGGGTAAGTTAGTAGCTGGTCCTTGTTCTTTATCATTCTTTTCTGTAGAGCCTGAAGCTCAGATGAATCATCAAACGGTGTACCCTTTGTTGTTACTGACCACACCATACCCAAGTTAACAAAATAAGCATAAACTTGAGTATTTCCCAACCCAGTGCTGAGGTGTTTTGGAAATGGTACTACTTTCTCATGCTAAAATGAACCATGGGTTTTCCCTTATATTTATAGTCGCAGATATGGCCAGTATACCATGAACCAAGAAAGCTCCACCAAAGTTACAGAGAAGCCTCCATTTGATCGATCCAATTCCCAGGATTCTTTGGATGAAGTATCAATGACGGACTATTGGACGGAACTAGAAAATATCAAGAAGTCTAATGAAAATCGCCAAGCAGGACAAGAGGCCATTGTTGTCAAAGAGCCTGATGGTAATGACTTAAGTGAATAAAATGTGTGTGTATTAATAAAAAAAAAAAAAAAAGGGTGTCCAGAAAGGAAGGGAACAGACCCCAAGTGGTCCCGCTGGTTGCCTTTGAGCTTGAAGGTTACTAGACTGTAGCAGACTTAAGAGTTTAGTTACCAGGTATAAGCATAGTGAGCAAACTCACTTTATAACAATGGCTAAGCCTATTCCACTAGAGATTCAGTGAGTTAAACTTGCTATTTACAGTCATATACACCAACTTCAAATTATTAACATCATGGCTATTTAGTTTCCAAGAAATGTGAATGGTGACAGTAAGCTCCCTATTTTACAGTGATCCTGTGTTTTCATTCATTAAGTAGTTGAATTTGTTAGAACGATGTTGGTCTACATATAGTCTGTTTTCTTCTAACTCAGACTTAGTATAGCTCTTTCTGCTTCGAGGAAGAACAAATAAGTTCATCCTGCTTTCCCATATCTGGTAGTCTTTTGAACATTTGAGGGCGTTTATCATGTTTCTAGCTAATGCAGTTCTACATTGCAGATGTATATAAGCCACTCATGCAGGTGACTTTTAGACTTCTGTAGACCTGGTCCTGTATTATTCAGCACAGTATCCATATTGGAAGCAACACATGTTTTGTTGACGGAAGGCTGCAGACTTGCATGCTAGGAGACAGCATTAGCATTTCCAGCTCTCTTAGTTGCTTCTTTCCTGAATTTAACGCATTGTTTTCCTTACATCTCTTCCTGATGGTATCTAACTACTATATTTGATATTTTGGAGAAAACATACAATAGTTTTAAAGTATTTTTCTTATTTTTTTTCTAATTCCTTTTATCTTTCCATTAAAGAAGTCACCATATTTGTGATGCCAGACTTTGTCATCAAAACTGTGGCTTTCTTTCTATACTATCCATTGACTTGTATATATATTTTGGCATATTAGTACATATATACATGACAAAAAGTTAGTCATAATCAGTTCTGTGATCCACTAGCACAGACGTCCTTAACTTAGTGTCTACCGAACTACTAAGTTAAGTAACTCTATAAATATGTTACGTTAAAAATAATCTACAAATAGTAATCTGGGGCCTGACTTCAGGGTTCTTATTAAATAGAGTCCCTCTATGTAGATCAGGGTTATCTTGAACTTGAAATTCTCCTGTGTCAGCTTTCTAAGAGCTGGGATCCCAGCTTGGATACTTTCCTCAATTTAATATTTTGCAGATTGATAAAAAGAATTTTGTAGTCAGCTAATCTGATTTCTCATTTATTTTTCCCATTCTTTTCTAAATACATTATGAGAGAGACCTATTTGGAATAATTAAAAAAAAATACCATCTTTCAGTCTGTGTTTCAAGACAGAAGCAACTTGCCAGTTGCTCAGTAGGAAACAATATGCTAAGGAAAACCACATTTAAGTCTTACAATGTGCCTTTGGCTGTTTGACAAATCTCCAAAGTTAAATTGAATTCATAGATGATGAAGAACAACAGGTATGATTCTACATACTCACATTTTTCTTAGGTATTATTATTGTTATTATTTGAGACATGGTCTCACTATGTAGCCCTGTCTGTCCTGAAACTCACTGTATAGACCACGCTGGCCTCTCACAGAGATTCAACTGTCTCTGCTTCTTGTGCTGAAAATTAAAGGTGTGAGCCATCATTTCTGGCTTTTCTTAGATTTTTAAATAATTTGAGTTTTTCTTATATTTTTAATGTACTAAGTGGCTATAATCATCTTTTTTCCCTTGTCATAATAATGTAGAGCCCTCTCCCCACCCCAGAACTTTGGGTTTAATATGCCTGTAGTGTGTGTTATCTATCAGCAGTATGATAGTGGCTGGGTTTTTTTTTTTTCTTTTTTTTTTTTTCTTTTTTTTTTTAGGCCAGGGCTATTGACATGTGATTTCTACACTCAGTGAGTTGCTCTGGTGTAGAAGGACAGAAATCAGTCACTAGTGATACAGATGATAATATTTGTAAAATGTCCTGACCTTTGGCCTCGAAGTAGCTCTGATGGCCCTCATTTAGTTTATAGAGGAAAAACAGAATTAGCTTGAGGCCAACTTGTTCAAAATGACCTGGCTGCCAAGCTTCTGAAACAAGTCTTTGTGTCTTTTTTGACCTGTTGTTACTTTTTTATTTCTCGCTATAAAATGGTGCTTCAAGTAACTCTATTCTGGCTTTCCATCTGTTTTTCTACAAGCTACTTTAGATCTTATAAGATAGAGCATCCCTTGATATCTAGGAATGATTGGTTGCAGGATCTCCAGAACACCAAAAATCTACAAACAAATACTAAAATATCTTTTATAAAGGCATAGAATTTGTGTAAACCTATTTATATACTTCTGTATACTTGAAATCAGTTCCGTGTTTTTTATTATACATTATAGAACATAAGTTGCTATATAGATACAACATTGTGCTTAGGAAACAACAAAAAAATAAAATGTCTATAGCCAGACCTGGCAGGGCATGAAGTAAGAGTCTGCTGTAGAAGATTTAAAAAAAAAAAAAAGTAAGAGCCTGCCTGAGCTATGAAACCCCGTCTAAAGAAAAAAGGAAGAAATAGTTCATACCCATGTTCAGTTCAAACACATTTGCTTTTTAGCAATATGCCAATCCGGGTTAGTTGAATATTGAGATGCAGGGATCACAGATGTGGAAGGAACTATCTCTAAATTACAGCTGATTTCCTACTTTCTGTGTTCTCAATTGATCCAGTTACTTAATTAGCTTTCATACAAGCCCTTTGTTGTTGCTGAAAGTAAATATGCTTTTAAAAATTCTTTAATATATATATTATCTCATTCAACAAAAAAAATAGAAAACAATTTGAAATTGAATAATTCCTCAATGCCCCGATTTTTTTTTTTTTCTGCTGCCTTGCCATATGCCTCATCAGCTACGCAGAACTGAAAAAAACAAAACAAACCCATTTGCAGGTTAGTGTTGGGCTCCAAGACAGCCTTGAATTTAAGCCACGAAATTAGGGCTGCTTGTGGGTTCTCAGCACCAACTTCCTGCTCCCCACCCCCACCCTCTGCTCCCTACTGGAGAAAGTTATCTCTTTATGGCTAGCTGGCTTCTAGAAGGATCGCAGTACCTCCCCCCTTAGTTGATATGTAGTAAGTTGTGGAGGTTAATTACATGTGAAGCAATTTAACAATTTTTAATTATCTATGAAATTGACCCAAAATTTGCTATCATCAAGGCGAGAGTAGACGGCCGTTGTCCAAGTTCAGATAATGGTTCTCAGCACCCGCTTGGTTATACTAAAAAACGTTTCAGTCCGGGCTTTTACTACTTTGTGATTTCAAAACGATTTCTTTTTTTCTTTCACAAAACTCCTTTAGAGGGGGAACTGGAAGAAGAATGGCTTAAGGAGGCCGGGTTGTCCAATCTCTTTGGAGAGTCTGCCGACGACCCCCAGGAAAGCATCGTGTTCCTATCCACACTGACTCGGACTCAGGCAGCGGCTGTTCAGAAACGGGTAGAAACGGTCTCCCAGACCCTGAGGAAGAAAAACAAGCAGCATCACATCCCTGACGTCAGAGACATATTTGCTCTACACAGAGAAGCACGAGAAAAAGTAAGATTCTTTAGTGTGATTAAATGTTTAGACTCATCTGGACCAATCCAGTTTAATTCAACTCATTAACGGATGAGCATCACTTATGGACCCAGTGTCTAAGCACTATGTTGACAGTGAACCAATGCTCTTGAGTTTTGCTGTTTTATAAGATACCCTGGTGAGGTAAATACCTAAGCAAGTTCAAATTCAGTGTAATAGTTCTGTGGCAGGTAGGATGGAGTCCTTGGGGCACTTAGATTTCCTGTCACACCCAGTGGTGTGACAGAGTGGTGGAGAAGGCCTTCCACAGCCTGCCTGCCAGTTTTTACAGAAAACCAGGAGGGGGAGGGGTCCTTCCTTTTTTGTATATTTGTTTTGTTTTTCAAGGCAGGGTTACTCTGTGCAGATGGAACTTACTCCTAGGCCAGGCTGGCCTCTAATTCAGATCCCCCTGCCTCTGTCTCCTGGGTGTGGGAAGAAAGGTGTGTGCCACCACTGCCTGGCCCCTATCAATTATTGCTTGAGAGAATCTTTGAATTTTCAGCCCACTCAACGATGGGTAGAAGTGGAGTCCAAGGAAAACGATGGCATCTGAACTATGAAGTTGGACCCTTGAGGTGTGGAAGAATGTCTTCTTTGTGTCTAACTCTAGGCACCTAACATGGCATATAGGTTTGAGTTAAGACAAACCCAGATGGTTAGTGCTCTTTTGGAAGATGCTGGAGTCTTTTCTCTTGGAAGATGAACACAGGAACTGGTAAATGAAGAGATTTCAGAGAGTTGGTGTGGCCTTGAATCTTGCTGTGCAGAATAGCTAGCTGATAGATTTATTCACTGCTTATCTGTGAGGAAATGAGCTTGCATTGGATTGAAATGGTCATACTTGAGAAAATCTTGCTACCAACATGGATAAGTCAGTTTAACTAACTGCTGTTTTTTGAAGAGTACAGAAAATTTGCCTTCTGGCTCCATCAGCTCTGGTTTGGGAAGTTCCAGGAAGTCATTGGGAGGGTAACAAAAGGATTCTTGAATAATGGTTATAATAACAGTGATAGCAATTGCTGCCCCAGCAACTGGGCTAAGTGCTACACCTGCTGCATCTCATTGAATCCACAGGCTGTCTTATGAGTGAGGTGCTATCACTTCCATCCCACGGCCGAGGTTCATAGACTTTTAAGTCTCTTGCTCAATGTCCCGTAGATGCTAAACCCAATTTTGTCTGACTTCAAAGCCTTCTTCCTCCCACTGTGGCTGTATTTTCACTTCCAAACATGACTCTGATGCTAAGCAGTCTGAAGTTGAGGATCCATTTATACTATAAGCAAAGAGCAATAAAATTTTCATGATTCTTCATAAAAAGTAGAATGGAAGGACTTATATTTAAGGCACTTTTTTGGGTTGTTATGTAGAGAGCCTTGCCTTTTTGCAATCATTTCTCTCTTATGCGAAAATCCTTTCAGTTACAGACTATTATTCTGCTTGAATGGCCTGCTGTGGATGAAACTCAGCCTATTTACAGGAATTCAGGGTCATTCGATTGCTCCAGGCACTTGTATAAGTTACTTGCTTGCTTACTAGCTAGTGGTTATTTGGGACATCTACCAGTGCTGAAGAATGGAAATAGGTTTCCAATTATAGAAGAATGAATGCTAAGGTTATACAATATGACATTCCTTTCCTAATTAAAAAGCATTGCTTCCTCCCTGGTCCTGCCCATCTAAAATACTCAGAGAAAGTAAAAATCGAGACTGGGCAGAGAGCCTAACTTTAGTAAAATATATGGTGTGTGATTCCTGCCTATCTTGGGGACAATGTTCTTGTTTGGTGCTAGAAGAAACATTTTTTTTTTCCAGCAAATTCCTGGAGAAGTCTAACCAATGTGAGTTTAGAATCTAAAATAGTTGGTTTTTTATTATCTGCTGGTCTCATCAAGAGAGAAATAACACAAGCAAATTAAGATAATGTTTTCTTTTGCTGGATACCTTTAATTGAAATAACACCATCGCTTAGAAGATTTTTTTTTTTTCCCCTATCCCTTAAATGTCCATCTTTGTTTGTGACTCTTCTGTTCTGGGATTAAATGTGTATTCAGCTTTTCCAGTGTCCATACTTAAAGTATGAAGCTCATGCTGACATCGGGAAATTTTAATGCCTAAAAGTATCTGTCTGCATGTCTATGTTCAATTACTAATGAAAACAGTCTGACCACATACTCCAAATATACATCTATATATAAAATTAGAATCCCTGGCTGTGTTCACTGTGCCATGGAAGGCCAATTCTCCACAGACTTATAGGCAGAGGGAAAGAGAATGTTGTAATGCAGTCACCTAAGGTACACCTTTGACCATGCCATGGTCACTTATGTGACTTGCCATTCATCATTCATTGTCTTGAGCACTATAGGTCTCTAACTCATATGTTAATAACTCATTGACGCCAGCCCAAGTGATTTTTGTAAAAGTGTGGTGAGGGAGAAGTTTCCTTTATGGAGAGCAGCTTGAGATTAGTTGTGTTTAGAGGAAACAAGAAGGGCTATTTTTATAAATGTAGAGAGGGAATCCAGTAGAGTAATTATCAAAAAGAAAGCATTTAAATAGGCCTCTTTGTATGATTGAGTAGGACTCCATTTCCAGACCCCCCCCCTTCCCATCTTGTAGGTGCCATAGCTCCAATCCCTTTATAGAAAGAAAATAATTCTTGTTGATATGTCAGTGCTTATTGACAGTTTGGCAATTAGTTTTAATTTATCTCATATTTCTTCTTTAAAGAACTTACTTTGTGAGTACATGCTAGTATGTATGGGTGTGCACACATGTGTACAGAGGTCAGAAATCAACATCCTCAATCACTCTCCACCTTATTTTTTGAGATAAAATCTTTCACTGAACCCAAAACTAACCAACTTGGCTAGAATGGCTAGTCAGAAAGCTTTAGGAGTCCGCCTGTGGCTACCAGATGCCTATTGCTCTGCCCGAGTATGAACTCAGGTCTTCATGATGGTATAACAAGAATTTTACTCTTTGAGCCATCTTATATTTAAGATGACCATTTGTCTGTCTGTCTGTCTGTCTGTCTGTCTATCTATCTATCTATCTATCTATCTATCTATCTATCTATCTATCTATCTATCTATCTATCTATCTACGAGGTCTCACCCTACAGCCCATCCTAAAACTGATCATAAACCCATGAGAATCCTACTGCCGAGGTCTGGGATTACAGACATGCCATCACCAGGCTGGAGGCTTCTTTATTTTTAAGGATTTTACTTCCCATGAGTTAGCTAATACTTTCGTTAGATGATATAATTGTTGGGACAAAATTCAATTATATGATCACCGGATTAAAGCATCTAGGAATGATGTGATGTGATGTGATATAGGCCTGGCAACAGAGAAAACAAACAAGCAAACAAATAAAAACTATATCAACAAAAACCTGAGGAGGCATTTACTTTACTGGTATAATCACTAGTTAGTTGCTCTTGTTCCAGTAAATAAGTGTCCACCCATGCTTATGTAAGAAACCCTAGTTTAACTTTGTAGGTCACCTCCCCCCACAAAAAGTACACAAAGGAAGAGGGGGCACTTGTTTGGTATAAGACAGGGTTCCATGAGACTGAGGTGAAATAAGATAAGGTTGTCCTGGTATTGAATATTTGCACATGTAAACTTATAAAAATATTTTAAAACCAGTAACAAAAAAGGTCTATCATGTGGCAGTAAATCTTATTTAAAATATAGCAATATAAGATAAATATTTATTGGAAAACAAATTAACACTCATGATAACAGGCTATAGCTTAGGAATATACTTGAGCGATGGGATGGACTGAGCGATGGACATTGATCCGGTCTCTCAAGAAGGTAGGAACAAACGTGGTCTCAAGATCTCAGCAGCTCCTCTGGAATGGGGCTGGCCACACCCCCTTTAGGAGCCTGGGACCCTGGATAAGTGTCGTTTGACCTTATCAGCTGACACCTGAATCCCACCACACTATCATCTAGTGATTTCCCTGTCATCACGATCAACTATGACACATCTTTATTTTGTGCCTCATAGAAAGCTCATATCCATCAGCAATTAGCTCTTGTATTTTCCTGAATACTTAGACCAACATGGATCTTTTTAACATGGATCTTTTAGGTCTGTGTGATTTGCCTCTTCTAGACTTTTTCAGACACATGGAATGATACCATGCATGGCTCTTTGTGACTATCCTTCGCATAACATCTTTTCAGAGGTTTTTCCTGTTGAAGCCTGATTTTGGACTTATTTTTGTTACTATGTCATGGTATGAGTAGCCACATATATCCCCTGGATATTGCTAACATTTATTCTTCATCTAGATAGTGATGTTTCAGATAACAGGGACACTCTTAACATCTTTGAGGTTCCCAATTTGTGATTGGTATATGTCTCACTGTGGTGAGTACTCACACACGTTGGATGATTGTCTGTTGATCATAACTGTGGCACTTTGTTCCCTGCTGTGACTTGTGTAAGTCTGGGCACATTTCTTCTCTGAAGCTCATGATGGGATTATGTACAACACTGTGTTCTCAGGTTGTAAGTTGGCAATGACTAAGTGGCTTCTTTTCTGTGTTTAGTCTCCAGATGGCTCAGAACCACAGTCAGCCAGAGCAAATGAGAATAAATGCCAAGGAAAAGATGGTATGTGGACCTGCGCTCTTGATTGTCCCCTTTAATTACTATAACAAACAGTTGTGACTCTGACATGACCTTCATTCTACTAAGCAACTTCTACTAACATACTAATGTAAGGTCGGCATAGCTAAATGCATGATTCTGAATGTAAGGTTGGCCCTATATCATTTTTATATGTATTCTCATTTGATCCAAATTTATATACCCATCTTCCTTACTGCTTTTCATATCCAAAATGAATATGCTCTCAACCCATTCTATAGATAAGAGAACTGAGGTTTAGATTTGGGAAGCCATGTTCCCAAGACCATGCAGTTGGGATGTGGAGTTAGTGCCTTGTTCATGAATTGTAAACTCCAAATCAATAACGGTTTTATTTTCAGGAATTTTAGAGAAAGCTTTAAGAAAAGATTTTTTTTTCAAATTGATTATATTTCTCTTTCTCATTAAACATTTATTTCAGATGAATTAGAAATTCAGTGTCTAGAAGAGAATGAATATAAGATTCTATTAAATACCATCAAGAAAACAGTGACAACTATTGTGTTTACAAGTAGGGAAAATGTCCTAGTTTGAAGCTTAAAAAAAATGAATCATAGTTACTTAAGAAACACTGACATAGATGAACTGTGTGTTTATTATGTTCTCATGTTTTAACATCTGAGGCATCTGTATGATAGTGTTGCCATGGGCTTTGAAGTAGCAGGGTCAGGGTGTACCTGTCAAATAAACTAGAGGAATGGGCAGCATTCCCAACCTTCCTCTAGAAATCATCCATTAGGAATAGGTTGAATAGGATATTTTATAAATCTGAGAGTGTATATTGTCTTTGTTTTGCCAGAATTTTCTCAGTACTTCTCTCTGTAACTCCTACTTAAAAAAATATGAAGGCATGCAATACACACATGAACATAGGGTTATCTAAGCACGCGTGACACATACACACACCCCTATAAAAACGCCTCTGTAGCTACATGTGCTGTATCAGAATGAACTGCTGGGTATTTCCCCCTGTCTGTGTGCCAGCAGACACTCAAGTGGCAAGCAGGCTGGCTGTGCCAGCTCTAGTCTGCTTGGAGAGCTGGATCCTCAGAGAGACAGACGATTCTTTTGTGCCAGTGTCAATATGCTTTGGGCTTTGGGGAAGAATGAGTGTCAGTTATTTAACAGATATTGTCCTTTCTTCGTATTTTCCTCTCTTGCCCGAGATCATAATGTTGGCTGTACCAACAAAGGTTCTGTGAGGCAAGTCCATTATATGAGCACTTTCAGGCTGAGATTGCAGGAGGCAAGGGAGATGTGGCAAACATGTGGCCTGGTTTACATCTGTTTCTGTTGGAAGGTCGAAGAGTAGGAATCAAGCAGCCAGGCCCACTACTGGGAAATTGCATACAGAGCTGGTCAAGTCCCTAGGTAGCTGCTGCTGTACCTGTTCTGGGGATGTCCCACTCTTTTGCTTTTCAGTGAACTACTGGTGGGTTAAACACATTGAAAAATTCTGAAAGAAGCTATACTAGTTTTTTGTTTGCTTTGTTGTGCAGTCTCTGTGGTAAAACACTAAGCAAAAGCAGCTTAAGGGAGGAAAGAGCTGGGTTGGCTTACAGGTTACAGCCCATCATCCAGGGAAGCCAAGGCAGGAACTCAAGCAGAGACCACAGGTGGATGGTGCTTATTTGGCTTGCTCCCAGGTTAATGTGAAGCTATGGTTCTCATACAATTTGAGGATACCTGCCAAGCAAATGCATTGCCAACAGTAGGCTGAATCCCCTCCATCAATTAGCAATCAAGGAAATGCCCCACAGACACGCCCATAGACCAATCTGATGGAGGCAATTTCTCAATTCAGATTTCTGCTTCCCAAGTGTCTTAAGTTGACAATCAAGCTTAAGCCGTGATGTATAAGCATGAAAACATTATCTGGAGTTTGTAAAGGGAAGCTTGCTCTGATTAAAATCTCAAAACATGAGTGTCAGTCTAATCTAAATGTTTTCCCCACACTTGAGTTTTTATTTCATTCAAGGCTACCTATTTTGGAGCAGGAGAGATGCCTCAGCAGTGAAGAGCACCCTGGTCCTGTTCCCAACACCCACGAAGCAGTTTATAATCATCTGTAATGCTAGCTCCAGGGAATTTTACATCTTCTGAGCACTGCATGCATGTGATACAGAGACATATGTATATTAAACAGTAATACAAATAAAAAAATTCAAAAATAATTTCAAGCTAAAAGATAATAGACTTTGAATATTGAAAGTATTGACACATTTTTCATTACCCCACTCTCTTCATTTCTTCCTAAAATTATATGACTATGAAGACCCAGCATTTGTATTTACTTAGAAATATTAATATTTGAACAATTTAAAATTTTCATAGTGATCTGTATATTTTTAGTTTTGATTTTCCTGAGAGAAGAAAAATAAAGATGTTTCTGTGAAGGTGGAGGTTAAGCTGAACAGTTTTTAAAAAGTAGTAATAACTAAAATGTCTTTTTCAAAATCAGAAGATAGGGCTAGAGAGATTCAATCAGTGAAGTGCTTGCAAATTAAATGCTTGCCTTGTAAGCATAGGAGGACATGGGTGTGATTCCCAGAACCATGTAAAAAAAGCCACATACAAAAAATGTTTGTTATTTCAGCACTGGGGAAGTTTAAACAGATGGATCCCTAGGTTTGCTGTCCAGCCAAATCAGTATACTTGGTAAGCCCTAGGCCACTGGCTCGAGGCCATTTGTCTCAAGAGTAAAGTGGACAGTGTTGCATGATTGACATTTGAGGTTTTCCGTAACTTCCACATATATGTGTACACATCTCCTAAATCTATCTGCACAAATGAACAGAGAGGGGTGGGGAGTGTGAAGGAGAGAGAGAGGAAACAGAAACAGAAAGAGAAAAGAAAGGGTATAGCACCTGTGGATTTAATAAGCAAAGAATTTGCCTTACTGGTTTCCTTTAACTTACCTGTATAAGTGTAAATGGAGGTGGAGTTTTCTTGCCCCCACCGCCAGGTCCCAAATAGACACAGGTCCCCAATATTGCAAAGATGCTCGGCTGGTAGCTAGCTCAGGCTTATGCTAACTAGCTCTTACATTTAAATCAGCCCATTTCTAGTAATCTGTGAATTGTCACATGGCTGGTGTCTTTACCTGTCCGCTAGTGTCTTCGTTTCATGGGAGGCTCACTGGCAGCTCTCCTGACTCCACCCTTCTCACTTGTCTCACCTAACTTTATCCTGCCTTGCTATAGGTCAGTCAGCTTGACTGTTAACCAATGAGAGTAATACATATTCACAGTGTATGGAAGGATTATTCCACAGCATGAGAATGATGGGTCCACCATTTTTGTTAACCAAGTTACTGTCTGGCATCTAGCAGTGCCCTCCCCCTTACCCCCCACCATTTCTTTTCTCTCCTTCCTGTCTGGACTTGATATCACATTTGAACCGAGGTTTGTGTGTTTTCTATTTTTTTTTTTTTTTGTTCTTGTTGCCGTGTTTTCTGAAGGAAATCAATTTGTTTTAAATGTATTCTGAATGGCTTAGTTTTGAATTCCGCACAGCATATTTACTTGGGTATGCATGAGAAGGATGTGATTATTGTAACTGACATAGAAGCACTGAAGAGAATCGTTTTTAAATTCTTGTCCACCAACATTCAGCAGCTGAACGTAGCTTCTAATTTACAAAAATGGCTAATCATTTTTTCATTGAATTGTTTCCTAGGTAACCAACAGTGTATTCACAGAAAAACATATAACCATATAAACTAATAAAAAAAATAAATTTTTTGTTTTGACATGTATGGTAGTAATTTAAGAATTAATCATAAACCTTATTAAGTATTCTTCTTAAAATTGTCATAGACTGTTGAAGAACACAAATATAGCATAGATATGGGAGCAGATAATACCACATCAACCTTTCAGTTTAACACAGGTACATGTTTGCTTGCTTGCCTCACTGAAAGATTGTCTGAGAGCCCACTGGGCTGGCACACACTGAAAATCTAGGCTTCAGTGAGGCCATAGAGACCCGATTGAGCTAAGACTCACATATTCCTGCACGGCCACAAGGTCAGGAAGATCATTTTGTTTGTTTAGTGGGAATGAATAAGACTAGATTCATCCTTAATCCTTAACTTTATGTTGATTGAGATGAAACTTTTTGTTTTATATTAAGTGATGAAGATCCTTCTGAGCAGTACGCTCAGGAATAATACACCTGGATTTGTGATGTACACTCATTAGATTTTTGAAACTAACTTCATCTTCCATCATTTTGCTCCACAATGTGCAATATTAATGGGTAAACATATAAAGCATCATTTTTGGCTTTTTAAAAAAAAATTTTTGAGACAAGGTTTCATTTTTCTCAGTAAGGAAGTTAACTCACTGTTTGGATTAGAGGCATGCATCATGACCATGCCCAGGTATTGGTTTATTTGTTCATTGTGGGTTTATTCACTTATTTAAATTTATTTACTATTATGTGTATATATATATGGGGTGTGTGTGTGCACGTGCTCATTCTAATGTGCACATGAGGAGGCCAGAGAACAATTTTCATGAGTTACTTCTTTTCTTCATTGTGGGATCCAGGGATGGAACTCAAATTGTCAGGCTTGTATGGCAATGCCTTTACCCTCCCAGCCACCTCACCAACCCTATTTTTGTCTCTGGAGACAGATTCTCATAGCTCCTGTGGCCTTAAACTCACTATGCAATTGGTCATGACCTTGAACTCGTGATCTCTTATCTCCTAAATGCTGGAGTAACAATCATGAGCCAGCATGTCACTCTGTTCAAAGGAACAAAAAGTTCAGTTCGCTGCATCTTTCTGTGAATGTCAGTAGTGGAAAGAACCCCAGTGTTCACGCCAGGGCTTTTCTGAAGTGAGATGTACACAAGCCAAAAAATCACTAAGGAAATTTGGAAGTATTTTCTTCCACCTGGTAGCTGTTGTTTTTATCAAAGAAAAAGAATTCAGCGTAAATTATTTCCTAGAGGACCAGCAGCAGATAAAATGAGGAAGCCAAAACAGAGTTTGAAATGTTGATGCAAATATCCACAGCTCTTTTGGCTCAGGATAGAAGGGACCTTTATGCTCTTTGATAGACTCGGCTGTGAAGCCTGTTGGTTCTTGTACCAGGTGCCTCTAGATCCGACTCTCATAGCGATGAGTTGCTGGCATCAACTTTTGTTTTGGAATTTTTACCATGGTACATAGGTAACATTCCAGGGCGTGGAGGAGGTCGGCCCCTGGAAGAGTTCCACTCTGAAGAAGTTATAGCAAAGGCACTAGGCAGAGGTTACAACGAAGCTTGCCTCTCGTGCTTCTGCTTTTAGTTCATCAGTGCAGAAGAAAACACTGGTTGCATCCTCTGAGCTTTATGAGACTTTCTGTTGAGTTTCATGCTTTCTAGTAGGCTTTTGAATTTGTTCTCAAAAAGCTGTGATCACAAGGAATCCATGGTTGCACCCTGGTTTTCTAGTCACCTCCATCTCCCAGCTTTTGTACCATGAACCATTGGTACAATTTCTTGAGTAGACATTTTATTATTAAAATGATAGTAAATTATTTCCCAGAGTAAAGAAAATTCTTCCCATGGGTCTTGTTAATATATTTGAAATTTTTTTTTAAATAAAATGCATGCAATTGGATTATCTTTTTTGTTTCCTCTTAGACCAGGCATTTAGTGGGGCTGTTGATAACAGGGAGCTGATCCCACGAGTTCCTGAGGACACATCTTCCTCTGAAATCAACCTGGAGGTGTCATTTGCAGAGCAAGCTGTTAATCAGAAAGAATTCGGCAAGGAGAGGACGCCAAAGATCAGAGACAACGATGCCTCATTGCCTGTATGTAATACATGTTGAGTTGCCTCTAAAAGAATGTCTTTTGAATGAGCTTTGTATTTTTAAAATTTAGAAGCCTCAGAAGAGTTGAAAGCATAACAGAGCAAGTATTATATTGCCAGCCATCGGCTTTGATTCAATTTATTAATATTTTCCTAACCTTTCTTTCCATATCTGCTTATCTGAATATACGCTGTTCTAACAGGCACATATTCACATTGTATTTTGAGACTTTTCAAGACCACTCATACAGAATTGGAGCTGGAGAGATGGCTCAGTGATTAGGAGCACTGACTTCTCTGTGAGGGCCTGGGTTCAGTACCCAGCACCTATATGGCTGTTCACAGTCATGTGTAACTCCATTTCCAGTGAATCTGAATCCTTTTTCTGGGCACTAGGCATGCGTTGTGGTGCACAGACATACATGAAGGAAAAACGTCACCATATACACACAAAAGTAAATATTTTCAAAAAAATAAAAGTAAGCAAACTTTTAAGAGTTAAAATGCTAGGTTCTAAAGTCATAGTTAACATTTAATAGAAAATCATGAAAACCTGGGCAATTGTCACAAACTGTCCTATAGCATCTCCCATCTTCACGCCCTGTTGAGATTTGGACAGGAGTATCCAGTGCATTAGTTTTCCTGTCTGTCTGGGTTGGCTTAAATAGAAATTTCTCCTCTTTCTGTTTGTTTTTGTAAAAAAAATAAAATAAAATTAGAAAAAAAAGAGTTCATAATATTAAAAAATGCCTGATCATTTCATCATGATTAGATGCAAGTTAAACACTGAACCAGGCAGATACACCACTGAAAAGATGCAAGCCACTCTCTGTGATGCAAATTTGGTGACTGAGTTGGCTAAGGGAGATGCTCCCTAGTTCTCATGCTGTGAAGATGCCTTTCTTACCTACAGTTTATGCTATATTAGTCCTTGAATTGGGGGCTTTCCTATTTGATAACTTTCTGGGCAGTAGTTTGCTCTCCATTTTATCCTTTTCTGGAACAGTAATTAAGCAGGGCTTAGAAAAACATTGATTTTCTAATCCTGTTGTCCGTTCTCCATGAACTGGCAGCACAGTTCCTTAAATAGGCAGTAGCATTCCTTGGTAATTGGTAGCACTTCTTTCTCTTTTCGCTTTGCAAGCCACTATAGACCTGCTGACTTTTTCATTAAGCGTTTTGTGGTTATCATCATTTGTCCTTACGGTCAGAGTTACATAGCCTTGGGCATCTTGCCCCGTGGGGCCTGCAGCTGGCTCCCATGATGTTACATCATGCCCTCCTAATCTTTGTCTTCTTCATTCTCTAGTACAGGATGTTCCAAGCTCACCTTATAATTTACTCCCTCTTAGACCCGAAAGTAGCTGTTTCTTAAAGAAACTGATTCTTTTTAGCAACCAATAGTATTTAGGACCGGAGTCTGTATCTGTACAGAGTGTTCTCTTTGCTGTGAGTGCTTTGCATTTTTTTTTTCATACATTTTAAAGCAAAAGCTAAAAAGAATAATAAAACAAACTTCTCAGTACTTAGCTCTCAGCCTCAACCTCACTAACACGGCCTGTCTGGATCTCTCCGCAACGCCATCCAATTTTCTTATCTGTGTTATTTTGAAACACATGTCTGAATTCTGGTTGTTATCTGGAAAGGTTTATATTGTTAAAACAAAAACAGAGGTTTTAAAAACTGGGCACCACAACATGATTATTATTATACCTTTAAAATGCCTTTGGGATTAAAGTTGTATTCTCAAATACGCAATTTTCAAACTTCAAATTTGATCTCAATTATCATGACTGTTTCTGCAGTTTGAGAGTCAAGTTACAAATAACATCTGTGCGTTGAGTTTGGTTGATATGACACTTAAACTTTCCATCTTTCCCATTCTCCCTCTGGTCCTCTGGCTTTCTTCTGCTGTTACAATGAGGTTTCTGACCCAGACTAGTCCCACAGTTTGGACCCGCAATCCCAAAGTCTCAAAGAAACACACAGATGCTTATATTATCTTCATGCTGTTTGGTCTATGGCTCAGGCACATTGCTAGCTAGCTCCTTCATCTTAATTCAACTCATTTCCATTAATCTGTCTGCCATGTGGCCCGTGGCCCACCTGTGTTCACTACATGGTACTTCTTTGGGCATCTGGTTCAATCTGTGTTTGACTCCGCCCTCCTCCCACCTATGGCTACGGTGTTGGCCAAGGGTCAAAACAGCTCCTTTATTTAAAGATTGATATTCACAGCCTATAGAAAGATATTCCCACACTCTCCTTCCCCATTTACCTTGATTCTCATTTTATTACTTTCCCATTTTCTTCCCAACCGTCTTTTGTCATTCTCCATTATATCTTTAGAATTTATTTCTGTGTCTTGTCACGTGTATATTTGTGTTGCACATGTATGTGCATGCTCCTGTATGTGTGTACAGGTAGGTATGTGCATGTGCGTGAGAAGGCCCGAAGGTGGATGTTAGGAACCTTCTTCAATCACTCTTTCACTGTACTTATTGCTGCTACAGGGTTGTTAAAGCGAGTCCATGGCTTGCCTAAGCAGCTAACCAGGCTAGCCATCTTGTCAGGATTCCCTGTCTTCTGGGACTTCTATTATGGGCTGACCTCATACACACCCAGCAAAACTGAGTTGAAAGTGAGGTGCTCCTCTCTCGTGTTCAGTAAGTGCATTATCTGCTGTACTGTCTTCCAGCCCTGTCTTCAAAGTTTATTGAAAAAGCCTTGTAATTGAAGTCAGCTGAATCTCATTCTCTGACTCATTCTGTCTCCATTTATAAACTAGTTGACATTGGTTCCATCGGCTTTGAGTTCCTTGTTTGTTTTGATTTGATCTAGATACTTTACATATGTCATCTTGTGTTCTCTACTGAGGATTATCTGGCTGTCTTTGTTTGTTTAATTAAAGCTGTGGGTTAGAGCCATACCTGACTCCATTAATTTATTAATGAACCAAAAGGATGAGGTTCTAGCAGTATTTTTTCCTATATCATTTACTATTCTGGACATTTCCTTTATGAAAAGAATTATTAAGATGGCAACTTTTTCCACTTATATAAGTTTTCAAATTTAACTTTTGCTTTCTTGGAATCTGTTATTAGTAATCAACTCATGTCTGTATATGTATAAAGATGGCATCTTAACCCAAGGGTTCATACATGTTTAATGGTAATTGGAAAATCTCTCTGGGCTTATCTAGTGTATTTTCTGCTCAAGACTTACAAGTTTCTCTTTTTCAAGCATCACTAGTTCCATAGTAGAAGTAAAGATCTCTGCCTGTGGCCAGGATACTAGAGTGCTCAGTTCTCTGGGCTGGTTATCACTTGCGGGCTCCTTTTCAGTGGAGATGTAGATTTTTATCATCTTTCTTCCATGCTGAGAAGTGTAGTTTTTAGGAAATGGCAGGTGACAGTGCTTCAGCTGCTAGAAACACACTTGTGTATTTTACATTAATGCGTAACTTTCCCAGAATGCCGTTGGTGACCATACTCAGTGTGAGTGCTTCAGAATGATTGAACATTGCTTTTCTTCAGCCATTTGTGTCCTTAGGATATTTTGGAACTTGATACAGTAAAGTTACTGAGCTGTAGCTTTTTTACAGTGGTTATTCTATGTGTGGTTAAGCTGCCAACTGCATATCTGGTTGGCTTAATTTGCTTTGGTTCATTCTCAATTTTTAAGTTTTTTTTAAAAATATTTTATTCTGTAAGACTATGAAATAGTTATATGACCTAAAAGGCAAATATAAATCAAAGTAAAGCAAGCTTAGCTTTTATCTTTGACAGACTACCCTGTTCAGGCCCTCCTTTTTAGAGAATTCTTTATTTTTTATTTTATTATAAAATATTTATTTTCATTTTTATGTGACTAGTGTTTTTAATACATGAATATGTGTGCACCTTGTGTGTGCCTGGTGCCCACACAGGTCAGAAGAGGGTGTTGGATCCCACGAAGCTGGCGATATAGATGGCTATGGGTCATCATGTGGGTGTTGGGAACCACAACTGCACGTTTTACAAGAACAGCAAATGCTCTTTACCAGAACCATTTTTCTAGCCCCAGAGAACCCTTTTTATTTTGAAACTCTGTTTTAGCTATTCATTTTTTCTACAGATATTAGCTCATATATTTCTCCATCTTGGTTTTAATTTAACTGCTTTTCAAAGGCTCTAACATAATAATGCAAAGACATACTTCCCATTTTTTTTTCTGATACACACTTCTCTACCATGAGGCCACATTATGATTTATTGAAGTAGTCCCTTAGTGATATACATCTGGTGGTTTCCAGGCTTTCTCAGAAGTTTTGAGGGCTCTATTTCAGTGCCTAGTAGGGAAAGTAAAGGAGTTTTCAAGATTTGGCATAAGGCAATGATTCACAATCCCAGAGTCTCCTTAGGAGGAATAAAATTCTCAGTGGGTAACAGTCCTCATCACAGAAGATGAAAATCCTTGAAGCTGCAGGGAGGGGGCACTAATTAAACAAAATAGGGGTGTTATTGATTTTTAGGAGGCTTCACCGAACAATGAAATAAAATGTAATCTCCATTTGAAGGTTTTAGAAATAAAACTTGGCTCGCCATTCATTTTTCTCCTACCAAGTTAATTTATGTTTGACTACCTTTTTGATTTTGTTCAATTTATGCCCAAGTTATGCAGTAACCCCTCCCTCCCCCACTTCCTGCAGTTTCATGCTTACCTGAGAAACCTTCCACTGTTTTAAGCTTAACACCTCACTTTCAACTCAGTTTTCCTTTTTATGGGTGGGCATGTTGTATAGTTCCCATAAATCCATCACGTAGTTGATGAAATGACTGTTTGCTGGTGCCACGTTGAAGCAGGTGTCGCAGAGCTGCAGGTTTGCCCTGCAAATAAACAGTGGGCTTTATATAATGAGCTGCTCTCTGGTGACCTCATTTTTCATTTCACTTCCTTATTCCTGCAACATTGACCAGTCTTTGTAAATTCTTTATAGCCTCACATTGGATTCACAGTTCTTCTATTATATTTGGAGATTACATTTAATACCTCTTAAGGTGCAGCTGTCTGCAAACTTAGCTACATTGTGTACATTGTGTACATGTCGTCGTCCAGAAATGGTGCTCTGTAACTGCCACTCATTTATGAAGTGATCTTTGTGAGAGAGCTACTATCATCCCTAGTTTTTAAATGTTCAGGAAAGCTAGGGAGATGATGTAGCATGCTAGGGCCTGACTCTCTGAGCATTTTCTGCTCTTGATTTCCAACTTGAATTGAGTGTGGGAGTTGGTGAGTAAAAGATTCAACTTCAACATTATTAATAAAGTCCCTAAGGCACCCCCACCACCTGCTGTACTTCACAGCATATCAAAAAAAAAAAAAAAAGATACAGTTAGAGAGAACTATCTTACTAGTTCATGTTGTATAGAAGCCCTAACAACTTTATGCATTTTGGAAACATTTTATTTCTTTAAAACATTATTCCAAAGGTAAGGTACTTTACTCTTGTTGAAATTTCACTGTTTTTTCTTAGCTGAGGAACTGAAGCTTTCAGTCTATTCACACACACACACACACACACACACACACACACACACACACACACACACACAATGACAGGAAACTTCATAAATATTTAAAACAGCCTCTATGAATTAAACATTGGGATAAAGAACTAACTCCTTTATTAAGCACAATGTTTAAATAAATAAATAAACAAGCTCATGACATACATTGCTAGGTAAATGAAATGTTTGTACTAATAACATTTCAGGTTTCTCTAAACATTTACCTTGGGTAATACTTTTCTGTAATTATATTACATGGCTTATTAGACCCAAAGCAATTGATTTTAATGAAACACTTGAACTGTTGTTTTTTAAACATGTAAGTGGGTAGATATGGTTGGGTCAGCCATTCTGGAAACAAAGCCATTAACAGAAGTAGAGAGCCATATGTGAAAAAAAATGGGACATGTTTTATAATGGTTTTAAGAAGTAAGGCTCAGGACAGATATCTGCCTAGCATGTGCAAGGTCTGCCATTGCCTTTACTAAATGAAAGCTCAGGAAATATAACAAGACATCCAAGAACATAGAAGAACTGAATAAGGGTAAATGAGCATGCAGGAACACACAGCTAAAGTTCTAGTATTTGGCAGTTGGATGCAGGAGAATCTTAAATATGAGTTGTTTGTTTGTTTGTTTGTTTGTTTGTTTCTGGGCTACTAAGAAAGACCCTGTGTGAATAAACAATAGAAAAAAATGAATGATGAAATAGCTTCACATGGTTGTCTGCTTAGTGTGGCATGTGTGTCTTCATCACTAGACTGTGACAGAGCACCTGAAGCATGCTAAGCTAAAGAGATACTGGAGCTGGAGAAGTTATCAAGATACAGACCTGCCTCTACCAACTGACACTGTTCCCTACCTCCCTAGAAGATGAGGAAGTTGAGCAGAACAAGAAAGTTGCCTGGACTTGTGGGAGATTAGGTTGTGTTCCATTGTAAATAATTGTCCCACCCACTGGTTTAATAAAAAGCGCTGATCGGCCTAAGGCCCAGGCATATAACTTGCTAGCTCTCTACCCTTTGTCTAACCCATGATTCTTCCTGTTCAGCCAAGTGGCTAGGTACCTTTTCTTAGAGTAGCATAGTTGTCCTCTGCTTCTTCCAGCTTCTCTCTGGCATTCTGCTTTGTGCTTCCTGTTCTCAGAGTTTTCTTAGTCTGGTAGCCCTGCCCACACTTCCTGCCTGCCTTGGCCAATCAGCACTTTTTATTAAATCAGTGGGTGGGACAATTATTTACAATGTAACAACATAATCTTCCATATGGACTTTCAGGCAACAAAAGCAGACAGGATCAGTTAGAGAATGATGTCCATTGTCTATGTGGCTACCCTTGAGTCTTTCTAAAAGTCTGTTCCCCCATACCTAGAATATGCCCTGATTCTTATCCTGGTGGTACTTTTTGCAGAATATAATGAGATACCATTTATCAAAAATGGGTATTATCCTTTTTTGTCTTCCCTGATCATACCATGCAGGAAAAACAAAACCCAAAGCATTTTCAGAAGATTTTTAAAGTTCACTGAAAAAAATAGAGTAATAGATTGTTCTTGTCTACATCTCAGCTCTTTGATGGAGTGGGCCAAGAGAGTCAGAAGTTCAAGGCCAGTCTTGGCAATATGGGAAATTTCAAGACAACTTTGGTTACGTGAGAGACCCTTTCTCACATACACCCAAATATCTGCTGCAAATATATGGTGTGTGTGTGTCTACTTAATACTTCCTGAGTGCTTACATGTGTAATTAGATTCTCATCCTTTGAGGTAAGGTGGTAGGAACTCATTTCTATTTTACAGATCTGTCTCTGTCTCTCTCTGCTCCCTCTCTCTCTCTCACACACACATACACACACACATTTTCTTTCTGTCCCTTCACCCCAGTCTATTTACCAACCTACCCCTGTCTGTCCCATCTCTCATTTCTTTCTTTCCTTTCTCCCTCCCCTGTTTTCTGGCCACTAGGAGGTGAGTTTGACCACAATGCACCCCCCTACCTACCTGTGTCATGGATTGAAACTATGAGCAGAAATAAATGCCCTCCCTTAAGTTGTGTTTAGTCAGGAGTTTCTCTGTCCTGCCCAGTCAGTCCTGCAGCCACTTATACAATAATTAACCCAGAGGCTTAATATTATAATATCTGCTGAGTCGGTAGCTCAAGCTTATTACTAACTAGCTCTTACACTTAAATTAGCCCGTAATTCCTACCTATACTTAGCCACATTGCTCGGTACCTTTTTCCATTAAGTCATTTTCATCTTGCTTCCTCTGTGTCTGGCTGGCATCTGTTTCTCTGTCTTTCCCCTTCCCAGAATTCTCCTCATCTGCTAGCCACACCTAAACTTCCTTCCTGGCTACTGACCAGTCAACATTTTATTAAACCAAGACAAGTGAAAAATCTTTACTGTGTACAAGACCATTTTCCCACAGTTGTATTTTCTCAAGAATTTGTCACAGTGATGAAAACCTAACCTAACTAGTAAGTTATGGAGACAAGATATGCCACCCCACATTTTCAACTCTGTATTGCACGCACCATGGATGTCAAATGAATAAATACTTAAAATGTGCTTAGATTCTATCTTCCATGGTGCCCCTTACTGTTTTGTTTAATATTCTCAGAGGAAAAATATACTACTAGAAGTTCCGTATGACACCTTTCATTTTTTCTTTTATAAATTTTCCTGGTAGACACCCAAGCTCTCTGGAATTGAGCATAGATGTTAAACTACCCAATCTCCAAATGTTGCTGATTGGTACTCACAAGTTTCCCTGAAACACTCTGAGAATGGATGCTTGAGGGAATCTGTTGACAGATGTAGCAATTTAATGAAGGTGTTAGGGCAAACTCCAAAGAAACAATCTTGATGATAGGATTTTTAATTATACTACTGGAGAATGATCAGTGTTTTATTCAGTAAATACAGTGGGACTTTAATTTGTACTAAATATACCAGAGAAATTTGTTCTTTTATTTTATACTTTTTTCTTATAATTATTTTTGCTTAATGATAAAGTCAGTTAAGTCGTTAGGAGGTGAAATTTGAGGAAGGCATGAAGCAGCAAAGACACCACTTACAAACCTGTGATGCTGGGTGATCTTGACCTGTGTATGTTCAACAGTGAGATAGCAATAATAGCAGACACAAAAGTAGTTTGGTTGTGTTGACCATTTAAGCCTCACAAGGATCCTCTGAATGCAGCACCTTCTCTTTCCCTCTTCCTCTTCCTTATCCTATTTGCTAGAAAGAAATGGTCAGCAGCTGCCCAGCTTCACAGGTAGCAAGTAGCTGTATAACCGATAACCCCACTTTCATGATAGATGGCTTTACTTTATAATAGCACTGATTCTTTATGACAATTTAGAGAGCATCATGCATGTGGAGGTATCTGGAACCTTCCACACATATTCCCGCGAACCCATCTCCTCTTTTTCTTCCTCCTGTTTGTATCCAGAGGGTCATCTAACCCCTTTTCCTTTCTGTCCTCCTCATGGCTCCTCCTGACATCCAACCTTCAGTTCTTGAAAGCCCAGGGAATAGGAATCATTTTTTTTTTTTTTCCTGTTCTTTCACCCACCAGCAGGAGGCCTTGCATTACTCGGTTTAACCTCACTTTATGTCAAGACATCAGCTGTGAATTATCTCACACTTCTACAGTTTGGGGAATCTCTACGACAAAACTGCTCTGCCCAACGGAGACATTCTACCATGGCTTTCATGTCACTCAATCCGAATATATATATATATATATGAATTATTAAAAATATGTACAGTATATGTCATAGTTAAAATGCTTTCTTCTTTCGTCTCAAAAGGGACAAAGGATCTGATTTTATTTATGTTTGTTTGTTTGTTCTTTTATTTATTTATTTTTATTACTTTAGAGTTTCAGACTGCCAAAAGATAAAACGGGTACTACAAGAATTGGGGACTTGGCCCCTCAAGACATGAGGAAAGTTTTCCATCTAGCCCTGATTGAACTCACTGCCCTATACGATGTATTGGGCGTGGAACTCAAGCAACAGAAAGCTGTGAAAGTCAAAACAAAAGGTAAAGTTAGATTTGGTTCCAAAGGGGCAAACGTCTTGGCGCTTGGGTGGTATTCTTGGTGATGGACAGATACCAACCACCAACCAAATAAACCGAGACCGAGCACCTCTAGAGTTCAAGTTCTCAACCTTGCCTTTAGACTTCGTATAAGTTGATAAACAGAGAACATATAGCAAATAATTTATTTCTCACTAAAGGGAATTGTTGTTCAAGGAAGTGTAAGGCTCCCATTTTTCTCTTTAGAAAACTGTACATTTGAGATAAGACTTTTGGCAAGCTATTTCCAAAGCCGCATCTTAAACAATTGCTTCTAAGGAATTGGTCTTGAGTGATTACTTTTGTTATTTCATAATTAAATATGGGATAGTTAACAACATGTCCCTATGTTGACTTTCATTCTATATTTAAATTTCAATTTAACTTCTCATGATTGTGTACATGTAATGCACGTATGAGTGTGGGTGCGTAAGTGCCACAATACATGCACTGGACACCAGAGGTCAACTCTCTGCAGTCAATTCTCTCCTTACACTTATGGATCCTAAGGATGAAGCTCTGACTTTCCAGCTTGCCCTTTGACCTGAGGGGACATCTTAGTAGTCCAACATTGTAGTTTTAACTATGTTCATTTGACATGAACATATTTTTTTCTGTAGAGAAAGTGACGCTGTTGTGAGACACAGTGCTTCTATATTGTACTCAGTTTCCATGTGTCATCTTAATTTTTCAAGCAGTTTGTTTACTTATTACATCAACAGACTGATCCTGATAACATGATAAAGAATAGACACCTGTAGTCCTTGATTATTTTATCTCTGGAAATCCATGTAATTCTCTACTGACAAAGCTTTCCCATTTAATGGTCTCTGTCCTCTTGTTTAACCTTAGAGGTATCTCCTAAAGAGGCCCTGGGAATGAGGATTATTGCGTTGCTATGGTAACATGAGCCAAGACAAGCATGTACCTGATTTAAGTTATGGAGACAGTTTCTCTATAGAACTAAAATGTACCTTTCCTGTCCTTCCTGTGTCTTTTGAGAATTATAATCCTGATCTATAAATGTGTCTTTCAGAAATGTAGTAGACATCTATTACTCTTGCATTTAAATTCTTCCTCTCTCCCTCCCCTTTCTCCTTTGTGTGATGTGGGGTGTGTATGTGTGTGTGTGTGTGTGTGTGTGTGTGTGTGTGTGTGTGCATAATGATGGACAATAGCTAATGTTCATACATTTTCTAAACTCATCTTTTATGCCTTCAATTTGAAATGAACATAATCTTTAGGGTCATGGTAGACCCTAAAGACCTCATTCAGTGCTCAGTTCTCTGGAGTGTTTGAGCTTAAGGCATGCAGTGGTGACTTTCTGAACTCAGTAGTGCTTTATGGTTTCCTCTCAGAACTTGTGAAGAAGCCTTCAAATGCTTCTGTCCAAACTCATCATGATGCTTTCTCTAATGATAAAGTAGAAATACGGTTTGAATAGCTGTGACTGCTTGCCCAAGATTGTAAAATGGCTTACAGAGGTATTTTGGTTATTGTTTTGTTGTTTATTATTCTTGTAATTTTTGAGAGAAAATATTAAAATGTTCTATTAAAGCTGTTACTGTTTAAATGGAAAAAGAGGAACTTCTTTGTAGTTTTTTAAAAAAATATCTATAATTCTTATCCAAGATTTTTATATCTTGGGTGTTTGGAGTCCTTAAAAATACTTCTTTTTGATGATAAGACCGAAAGGCAATTTATTATTTTTTAAATGGCTTCCCAGTGTCCAATGTCTGGCCTTAAACTACAGAACAGTCCCTGCTCCTTGTCCACAGATGAATGTTATTTACGTGATTGTATTATCCCTAAAGAATAGAACCCTCACTTCTGTGGTAACCATCAACCCAGAAGAGAGGCAGAAGGTGGCTGTGGGTAGGAGTTATGTTCATTTCAAATTGAAGGCATAAAAGATGAGTTTAGAAAATGTACGAACATTATCTATTGCCCATCATTACACACACACACACACACACACACACACACACACACACAAAGGGGAAAAGGGGAGGGAGAGAGGAAGAATTTAAATGTAAGAGTAATAGATATCTGCTATATTTTTGAAAGGCACATTTATAGATCAGGATTGTAATTCTCAATAACCGAATATTTATATTTAGCTGTATCAGGTAGTGTTCAGAGTGTTCAATGTCCATTCAGTAAGGGAGAAATCAGTGGTGTTTGAATTTTTGATTTGCTTGCACTTTGTCAACAGTCAAATGTCCTCATAGTAGGGTGTGTGTAGGCAGCAGCTTGCTCTTTCTAACTGCAGTCACTTGTTCAGATACCCATTCCCGCGGGGTTGTTCCAGAAGACAAAGCCATGCGTTGCCTGTGTTGGCTTGTTTCTACATAATGGCTTCATGATATCATTCTCTCAGGAGGTGCTCAATAAATAGTCCTATCAATAAGTGACAATATAGGAAACCTCGTATTTTCAGTTTTGATTACTAGTTTATAGGTTAATGGAAGTGAAAAGCTTTTGTTTTCTTGTTGCAGACTCTGGTCTTTTTGGTGTTCCATTATCCATGTTGTTAGACCAAGATCAAAGGAAAGTGCCAGGAACTCGAATACCCTTGATCTTTCAAAACGTAAGTAGGCCTGAACTGGCCACTGCAGCAAGAACATACTTAGGCTAATAGCAGAGTTTCACACTCAGACTGCTATACTACAGTTTTCCAATTGATATGCGGTTTTATTTTATACTTTGATTTTTTTATTCAGGAAGCAAATTTGTTTCAAGGGCTCATAATTTTTATCTCATGGTGATACTTTCTGTGATATTACTGTATCTGTGATTACCTGGCATCATTTTCCTGTCTTATATTAGCTGCTTTTGTGTAATTGAGATTTCAGTTCTATAATACATAGGAGTGGAAACTATAAATTTCTAGGGAATTGAATCCTCATGAATATTTCATGCATGTATGTATTTCTCAGGCTTTCCTATTTGCAGTGAGGATGTCCAACTTAATTTAGCAATGCCTACGTCCAGAGTAGGCAAAGAAACCAGAAAGGAAAATTAGAAAATGATTGCTAGCCTATCAAGTTGCTTGTGTAGTCAACACTCAATTATTCATAAGAGGATTCTCTGTAGCAATAGAAAAATTTCAGCTTAACTTCTGAGCCATCATTGTGTGGAAGAACTGATTACATTTGATAAAGCCTAAGAAAACACAGTAAGGAAGGCAGACCAAACAGCCGTGGACTACCCAGTAGATGATTTGCAACAGCTTCCGAGTATCAGTTTCCATCATTTCTCAGGAGGAGAGATTGTTTTTCAGTTGACTGACTGAGCCGGTCCTAAGACTCAGTCTATTTGGTACTCACTGTTCTGTTCCAAATCAGTTACTATCCCTGTTAGCCACTTGGCCATTGGTGTTTTCCTCCCCTCTCCTGCCATTGCATCCAGCTTGTATCTGACATGTCTCACGAATATTCTGTGGACTTGTTCTGCTTGTGCCTACTGAACCTGTCTATATTAACAGTTGATTATTCTGATTAATTTAAAGAAGCTAGAATATAGAGATCACACATTCCATTTTTTCCTTCTGTTGAAAAGATGGAGTTACTATACAAAGATTCACTGTAGAGCAATGTCTTATCAGGGTCTGCCTTAGATCAAGCTCCTCCAGAATCAACGGGATCTCTATGTCTCTATCTCTATCTACACCTATATCTATATTTATTTATGTGAAAGATTTCTTTTAATGATTTTGCTCATGCAGTTAATGGGATGCAGCAAGTCTGATACATGTGGAACGAGACACCAAGAGAGCATCTTGGGCAAGAGTTGATGCTACAGTCTTGAGGAAGAACAGTTTCTTTGTAAATCACAGGCTTTCCTTTTGCATCTTCATCTGATGGGATGGGGATCACCATATTGCAGATGGTGACCTGCATGGCTTAAACTCTGTAATTCGATACTTGGTCACTTATAAAATGATACCATCACTGCAGTATCTGGACTAGTGTTTGACTGACTCACTGGCACTCAGCAGTAACCAGGCTGGCTCACAGAGTTCATCACACATAGGGAAGCCTGTTGAATTTAGCTTCATATATGTTTAATAATGCTTCTTTGGTATTGACTGCTTGTGGTCTCTTAAGGAAAAAAAAAATTTTTTCAATTCCCCCCAAATTTTGATATTAATTAGCTATTTTACTGTTCTCTTGAATACACCAGAGACTCCTGCAGCCTAATATCTTAAATTTGTGTTTCAGTTTTGTTCATATTAAAAATAAAAGCTGATGGGTAGGCAGTAAGCAGCTCTCACCAGTTTGTACCTGCTTGTGTTGTTAAAACAAACACACAACAACAAAAACCACAGGTGTGTTGTGAGAAGCATCATTTGATTGCCCACAGCCCCATTGTATATACTTCAATTTTGCAAAAAGGGAGGGGGCACATACTTTGCTGAAACATTTGCTCCCAGACTCTAGAGGGTTCATCTTCAGTGTGAAGGGGAAGTGTTGGCAGGTGGTACTATCAAAGGCTGTCTCATATCAGGAAATTTCGTTTTTCACTCTACTTGCTCTCCCCTGACCCCCAAGGCATCTTGTTCAAACCATTCTCTTAGAAGGAGTTGGATAAAGAACAATGTTCATTTTTACTTATGGAAAAAGTACATTTTCTGATGAAATTTTGAAATCCAATGTCTTTTTGTTAAGATGACCAGTCAAATCAGTGTTGTGCCAAATAGTCTGACTTCATTTCCACCTTAGTTTTCACCACACACACACACCCAGACATGCATACACACACATGCATACACATACCACGCTCACACATATATACATATACACACACAGACACATGTACATGCATACACACATGTACAGACACACCACATGCACACATACACATATATGCACACATGCACGCACACTACACGCATACACACATCATACACACACATATATACACACCACACACACGCACACATGAGCATGCACACACACATGCACATACACACGTACATAGCGATACACACTCACATAGACACATGCACACACATATGCACACACATCACACACACATCACATACATACACACATACCACACATACATACATACACCACACATACACACACACACACTCATACACACACACACGAGTGCACATGCACACAACTTATATTACACTTACAATATTATGGATCATTGATTAAGTATGGAATACTCATTTCCCCAAATAGTGTAATTTAGTATAGTTATTTTTGTCTACTTGAGGTCTTGAAAATTAAAAGAAAGATAGAATGTTTTCTATTAATATAAAAGCCAATAATACATATAATTATAATGTAGCTAAAACATGTTTGTTTCAGATTACACACATAACTCTTGATGTAGGAATCCAACATTAGAGAACTAGGGAAAGATTCAAATGCAGAATTCAGAAATGCGTCACATTCAGCTGTTTAGAAGCCAGAGTTTTCTTCTGTACCTAATGAAAGTAAAGAGTTTAGACTGCTAAAGTCTAATTGACTTCAGCAGCCTTCATTCAAATGGATGCTTTAATAGGACATGCAAATATTTTATAAGGGGAAATGAAGTGAAAATTGGCTGTACATGCAACATTTTAAAATTTGGCATGAAACACTTTATTGAATAACATCCTTCTAATCTCAAATAATTCCCAATTCTTTTTGCTCTGAGTTTCTCTGTAGTGGTACTTGAAAGTGTGGTCTAAAAAAAAAAAATTGAATTTTAAAAATGAATGTACTTTGTTGAGTGGTCAGGGATGGGTGTATTCTTAGAATTTGATGTTATTATTGGCATTTTCTCAGAATCTCTTTAAATCACTGAATTTCCTGGTCAGAATCTGTTCACAGCATAGGATCAATAAGATCATTAAAAAAAAATTACCATCACTTCCAGAATCCACATGCCATCGTAAATCTGATTTTGGAACATGTAGACAGAAGTCCAGAAACCTCCCTGAGGATGCTAGTCTTTCCTACAGTAGATATTTTATATGCAATGGGAAAGCAATAAGCTCTATGTGGTGTATGGAGCCCACTTAATCATTAACAGAGAATTCCCTGAAGAAAACAACATTCTTTTGTGCCCTGGAGGATTTTTATGCCTCACGGTGTTCAGAGAACATTAAACATTGGAGACGCAAGAAGACCATATCTGGATCTCATAAAATAGAAGACTTTTGCCATTTGTAGTCAGAAGTTGTTTTGTCTTGTTTGACCATTCTTGAGGTTTGGACCTGTAGTCTGTAGCTGTTTAGTCCTAAATAATTACACAAAGTTTTATATTAACTGTCTGTTGATTGGTCTATGGCTCAGGCTTATTATTTGTTAGCTTTTATATTTTAAGTTAACTTATATTTCTATTTATATTTAGCCACATGGCTTGATATATATATTTTTTGTTTAGTGTAGCATTTTTATCTAGTTTTTTTAATCTAGTTTTTTTAGATGTGTGTCTTGTTATCATCTCTCTCTGCTCTTCTGCTTCCCAGCATTCTCCTAGGCTGTTTTCTCCCCCTCTGCTTCTTGTCTAGCTACTTGACCAATCAGCATTTTATTAAACCAAAATTTATAGTGACAAGTTTTACAGTGTACAAAAACATAGGTCCACAACAGGTTGGGTTACAGGAAAAGAGCACCTCATATTAACTAGTAAGTTCCTTGTATATATAAGGAGGAGGTGGGAAGTGATTTCCCTAATGCTCGGCCTTCTGTATGCTCCATGTACTCCCCAAGGGATGTGTGACCCAGGTTTTCCAACTGGAAGTTCCCTGTCAAGGAGCAGGCCACTCTTATGTTTTCACAGCTTTTAACAATGGGCCTCTGTAATATTCCCTTCTTACTTGATTTTTATGATTTTTAAAAAAATATTTATTTAATCTTTTTTTTAAAATTATGTGTATTTGTGTGTGGATATATACATATGAATACGGGTGATCACAAGACCAAAGGTATCAGATCCCCCTTCCACCTGGAGGGGGATCTGTTATATTTTAATTTTGCTGTTATATTTTAATTTTAGTTTATTTTAGTGGAGTCTTTGAAATAGATATGTGTCCATTCATTGAGTGTTGGTATTTATAAGCCCCATTTGAAAGCATTCTTTTTTAAGGTTACCACCAGTAATTAAATATGAATATTAGCCACTGTTTCTTATATATAAAAATATTATTTCTTGAAACAGACTAGATATAGTATATAAATGTGCAAATACTGGAATTGCATGACATTTATTTAATTACACAATGCATGTTGCTGGAAAAGCAGAATGATGTTCTGAGTTGCTTTTACACAGTGAAAATCTTTTTCCTGATCCTGTGGAGAGCCACAGCTGTTGTGTGAAATACACATTTCTTTTACAAAGGAGAATAAGACCAACTTTTTAAAAATTATAACTCAGGTTTTTGTATGTATAGTATTGAAGATACTGGTTCAATGGCACTCAAAACCTCATCAGATCCAGTGTGCATGCCGTCAGAATCAGCTTTCACTTACTAATGGGGTGAGGGGACAGATGTTAAACTGTACCTGTTACAAATGCTGAGATCAGAATGTTTGTTGGCTTACCCACAGCTAATTTCTCGAATTGAAGAAGGAGGTCTGGAAACTGAAGGCCTCCTACGAATACCAGGAGCTGCCATGAGAATCAAGGTAACCAAAACACTTCAGTTCTGTTACTGTAGAATTTTTTTTGTTTAATTATTATACTTGTGCCTTTTAAAGGCCAACTTAACCTCCCCACCTCTTCTTCTTGTGTGCAAAGCATATAAAGTAAAACAATAAAGCTTCTTAACATCCACTTTATAGTTTCTCTATAAATCCCTTCTTTTTTTTTTTTTTTCTATAAGTTTTTATTTTTCTGAATCCCCAAATCACCTATTATAATCCTATGATAATGGGAGCATCATGACTCAGAGTTGTAGGAGGGAGTGAGCTGGGTGAATAATTTAGTCAGGATGAGTAAGAGCAGTTGAGTTTTGATTTTAGAAGGAGCAGGAACATAGCACTCCAGGTGGGAAGTAGATTAAGGTCCTTGACAAGAGCCACAGTGTTGACAGAAGGAACAGCTAAGTATAATTTCAATGGTCAGTTAAGTGGATTCAACTGTGTCAACTGGTCCACCCAGCCTGTTGTCATAGGCAGGATCATGCTGCAGCTAGCCTCTCGTAAATGATGTAAAGATGATGAGCAAAAATTGTCTGTAATCCTCTCTCTTGCCTCCTTCCCTCCAATTACAAAAACAATTAGGGAAAATAAAATAAGAGGATTTTGTTGGGAGAAAATGTACTAAATTCACTGTATGAGCAGAAGAACAATAGAGTTGTAGCTCAGTACTGGACCACTTTCCTAGCATCCAGGGGGCATAGGGTTCCACCCCTAGCACCACAGCAAAAGAAATCAGACAAAGAAAACATATAAGCCAAAACCATTCTTTGAGAAATGATCACAGTAATAGAAACTTAGAAGGATTTTTGACATAATAGGGTTTATGCCACATTAAAAATGAATCCAGAAAAATAGTACTTATGAAACTAGATTTAGTAGTATGGTAGTTAGTGGTGGTTCAGTTGGCACATCTCATAGAGTGTTTGAAATGGATGACACCAGCATCCTGACTCCAGATGTTAACCCAGACTAGCAGAAGCAAGATGGTGGGCAGTGAAGGTAGGTATATTGACTCCTTATCTAGAGGATTTGGTTTTTGCATTTCCCAGAGGTAGCAAATTAGAGGTAACCTTCAGCTTGCCCAGGGATGGATTTATGTATTTTGTTATGTAGTATACCTCTAAATACCACAAAAAACATCATCTTGAATTTTAAATGGTCTGTTTTTAAAATAATGACAAATTGTAGGGTCTAGGTGACATGCCCAATGGAAAGTAATTTTAATTGATCTTTTAATTAAACCTTTGCTAATCATAGTGTGTGAAAATGTTTAAACTTTTTCCTTAGCTTTGGGTATAATTTCTCTATGTAAGGACAGTCAAGGTTGGGGATGGCATTTTTCCGAGTAACAGAGAAACCTTACCTTTTCTTACTCTGACACTTTATGGATTAGAATTCTCGTAAGGTAGAAAACTATCATACTCTCAATGGGCGAAAATGTGCTTACTGCTAATTTCTTTCTCCCCTTGTGCCATTCAGAATCTTTGCCAAGAACTAGAAGCGAAATTTTACGAAGGGACCTTCAACTGGGAAAGTGTCAAACAGCATGATGCAGCCAGCCTGCTGAAGCTCTTTCTCAGAGAGCTGCCCCAGCCGCTGCTGAGTGTGGAGTATCTCAAAGCTTTTCAGGCTGTCCAGAGTAAGTGACTCACATTTAGAAGTAGCCTGGGAATGAGCGCCACTCACATTGTCTTGGTGCCCATTGGTATCATAGGGTCACATAACCAGATGTCTTTGGTTAGACATGTTGACGGATGTCAAGGGTTGCTCAAATGCCACACACCACTTTCCATCCATAAATAAACATACCTGAATGTTCTCTTCAAGAGCAGATTAGGCACCTGGCCTTTAAGAACACAATACATCTCGTTTCTCCCTTAATTGTATGAGTCATATAGCTCTCTGATGTTGTTTTTTTGTTTTTGTTTTTGTTTTTTGGGGTTTTTTGCCAAATATTGAAAGAAGCACACACTGGAGAAGCTGTGAATTAACAATTATTATAAAGGCACAAGGAGATACCAGAGTATCTTTGTCCATTTCCTCCAAACTTAAGTCTCAGAATTTTGTAGGGGGATGGGTCCCTAGTGCTTTGCTTCCTCATTGGTTGAGGCATTCTGGTATGTGGCCATTTTGTGGTCCTGGAAAGCTCCAAATTTAGATAAGTAATCAATCTTGATTCTTTTCCAGGGAACACAGAGACCCTGAGACCTTACAAAGTTTATATACTGCTATTATAGTTCTATTTACTCCTAGGGATCGCCAGGAAAGGATACAGTACTGCAACAATAATCAAGTCATCCTATCTTTATGTCCCAAACCGGAACACTTTGTGGGTGGATGAGTGCATTATTTGTAATGATAGAGAAGCATAGTGTACATACACACTTTCACTATTGCACACTGCTTTTGAGGTGTGCCATTTGGGGGTGAATGCCTAACTTATCTTGTGTCATAACAGTTTTTTTCTTTCAACACTCATAACAAGAAGAAAACTACTATTTAAAGCATCTCCTTTAAACAACAAAAAATCTTTTGTTAAATATATTTGTAATGATTAAGTTGCATTATTTTGAATACGTTTCCTGGATATCAATCAAATTTGTTGCTGGCTGATGAAGCAGTGCTGATAATTCTCTAAATCTCTGGGAATATTACATGCCAATGACGATAGTAATGATAACGATGATGATATATACCTCCTGGAACCTTCCCTTAATGATTAGTTCCTCATTCATGCCATAAGCATTTATTGGACACCTATTATATTCCAGGCCCTGTTTTTTCTGTGCCTGTTAGGACTCTCCTCTTATATTTTTTTTCCTTGACATTAAAAGAAACAGACTTCAGTATTAAAGAAGCCCCCTGCCCTTTGGCAGCATTTTTGTGGGCAGTCCAATCTTCTCCATATTTTCCTTGGAGGAGAATTACCATGTGGAAGTTAGAATTATTTCCAAATCACTGTTGTATGTCTGCAAACATAAGGCTGCTCATCATGTGATCCCAGTTGGAACTAGCATCCTAGGACCAAGGGTACTCTGAGCAGCTGCTTCCACTGATCTCCAGCAAACACTCCTGGTGAGGCTGGCTGCTCAGTCACTGTGTCTTCCTTTTCACTATAAGGATTACACCAAATTACTTTTTTTTTTTCCTTTAAAAATGGAAAAAGAAAGGAAAGTGTTCTCTAAAGTTTTGAGAGTTCTTTCATCTATCTACAGATCTTCCAAGCAAAAAGGAACAATTGCAGGCTTTGAACCTCCTTGTCATCCTTCTGCCAGACGCAAACAGAGACACACTGAAGGTCAGCTGGTTAATTTACACTAAATATCTCTTAGGACAACGCAGAGTAATTTTTTTCATTGTTTGTGGAAAAACAGTATGATGTTTGTTTTGGAAACAGCACTATACATCTAAAATGGGAAAGACTGCTTTTAAGGACAGATATTGAGAGGCAGCCTTTTACCTTAAATTAATTTACTATGTTGCTGATTTTTATTAAATTTACTAAGGGGTTTTAAAGAAGGTTTATTTACTTTATATATGTATCTGTATGGCTGCTTCTATGTGTGTACACTATGTATTTGCAAGTGCGTATGGTATCCAGAAGAGGGCATCAGATCCCTTGGAGCTGTAGGTACATGAGCTTTCTGAGTCTCCCCATATAGATGACAGGAATTGAATATTGTTCCCCTGCAACAATAACAGATGTTCTTAACCCCTAAGCCACCTCTCTAGCTCCTAAATTATTAAATTATTTTGTTTTGTAGCATTGGAGTCAGAGAGAGAGAGAGAGAGAGAGAGAGAGAGAGAGAGAGAGAGAGAGAGAGAGAGAGAGAGAGAGAGAGAGAGAGAGAGAGAGAGAGAGAGAGAGAATATGCATAGAGTTTGGGGGCATACATGTTTATATGGTGGTGTGTGTACATAAATGAGTGTTTCTGTGGCAGCTGAAGGTGGACATTTGGTGTCTTCTTGATTGCATTCTGCCTCATATTTTGAGGCAAAGTCTCTCTTTAAAAAATACTTGTTTTAAGATTTGTGTATGTGTGTGCCTGTGTGCAGGTTTTTCTTGAGACTGCCTGCAGTGCTTACAGAGGCCAATGAGAGCACCAGATATCCTGGAGCTAGAAGCCATCTGACATTTGTGTTACTAAGGAGACCTCTGAAGCAGTGGCAAGAGCTCTAACTGTTCTTGGCCTGAGTATTTCAACTGAACATAGAACTTTCTGATGCAGCTATCTAGCTAATTCCCAGAATCTCCCTCCCATGTGTGTGATTACAAATGGGTTACAACACCCACCTAACATTTAAGTGGGTTCCAAGGATCCAAACTCTGGTTTTCAGGCTTGTATGGCAGTTGTTAGCCCTCCCTGGTAGTTTTGACTTTGAGCTGGGTCTTGGCAAGCAGTCCTGGCTGAGCTTAAATTTAAGACCTATCTCTCTTTGCCACCCCCACCCCTTTACTGTGTACCACCATGGCTGGCTCTAAGCTTTGCTTTTCCAATTTTTACAATAATATTCCTCCTGGAAGACCCCAATGACTTAACGTTCATTGGTTAATAGAAAACCTTGGCTCTTTCTGTGTTTCCTCATTCTCTCTTTCTATCTTCCCAATGTTATTTAGTGAGTGTATACCAGAAAGCAAACAACAAGCATTCATCAGGTATATGCATTGTTTCCTAAAGATGTGACAGGTGTTTACAGTTAGGAGTAGTAGAGCTTGAAATAGGTCGCAATAGCCAGCTAAAATATTTGTTAACATTAAGTTACTTCTCTAACAGCTGGAAGTTCTGATTTGTACAGTTATCCTGAAGTAATTTGGTAAAGTACTCACCCATCTGATTTAATGATCTTAGCAGTAGTATCATTAGAGGTTCTTAGGATTGGTGTGGTCTGTTTTTTACACTACTTAATTTTCCTTAGCCACAAACATTTAAGCTCTGTATTGCTAGTAATAGTGGTTTGAATGAGAAGTCCCTCATAGATAGGCTCATTTGTTTGAATACTTGGTTCCCAGTTGGTGGAAAAGTTTGGGAAGGATTAGGCGGTGTGGCCTTGGAGGAGTTGTGTCCCTAGGGGCAGATTTTGAGGGTTATTTGCTTCCCTCTTGTGGATCAAGATATAAGCTCTTAGCTACTGCCTCAAGTACTCTGCCTGCTATATGCTTTCCACTGCCATGCCCCCCGCCATGATGGTCATGGACTCACCCTCTGAACTGTAAGCCCCAAATAAACTCTTCTATAAAGCACTTGGTCATGGTTTCTATCATGGACATAGAAAATTAACTAAGATGGTGGGGAAAAGTGCATAGTCCCAACACACAGAGGCCTGAGAAGTGAAGGTGGCAAGTTTGAGGCCAGCCTTGACACATATGCACTGGAAGGCCCTGAACTTGAAAGTAAACAAAAGTTTATCATATGACGAGAAGGAGTTAATTATAAACTTTTGAAAAAGACAGTAAAAACAATTCAACATATGATTCAGAAACAATATTAATCTGGTTGTACTGCCCCTCCCCTGTGTATGTGTGTGCTTATGTAGTACTCTCAAGGTTCAGAAGACTGTCCGATCTCTACGAAGCTAGAGTTATAGGCAGTTGTGAGCTGTCTTACATGGGTACTAGAAACTGAATTTTGGTTTCTTGGCAAGTACAGTAACTGCTTTTAACCACTGAGCTACCTGCCCAGCTCTCCAGCTCTCCACCAAAAGAGAAAAAAAGAAAAAGGTTTATTTTTATTTATGTCAGGGGGGCGTAGTATGAGTGCCTGCAAAGGCCAGAAGAGGGCTTGAGTTACAGGTGATTGTGAGGCACCCTACATGGGTGCTGGAAATCAAACTCTGTCCCTCTGCAAGAACAAATCTCCTTAAGGACTGAGCCATCTCTCTGGCTTCCTATTTTGCAATTGCTTTAACTTAATTTTAAAAGTGTTATATGTATTATCACAGTCCTTGAAGACTAGGAGAGGTGTATTACCATATTACATTACATAGGGACAAATTTTTGTAGAGGTATTGAAAACAGATACTCATTGAGCACTCACAGCTAATGAGTAACTACTGTCCTGACCTCAAGGTTTGCAAGGACTCAATCTTCTAACACTGGGCCTTCGTATGGTTCATAACTGCTTAGAATGTCCATACATTCTCCAGAGTAGCTTTATCAAGGGCTTAGCCAGCATCTTACTAACATATCTTCTCTTTCTGCTTCTCCATCTCTTCCTCTCCCTCTTCCTTTCCCTCCTTTTTCTCTCTGGCATTCCTCTAGTAATATTTTGAACAATCTTACTGCATATGTGCACCACAAATAAAATGATTATCTAATCTTTGTAATTTATGCCCATAAAGAAAGAGATACACTGGTCCCCAGGAAACCATTCTGGTCTCTGTGGAATAAAATTAAATATTTTTTCCTAAACTTCAATTAGTCTTTCGTCCTCATTTGTGAACATGCTGCTTCAATACAGCACAATGCTTTCCAAGCACTGTACCAGATATTAGATACATAAATTTTGCTGTTTGATATTAAGCCTTTAGATTGCTTCAGATGTCTGAGGTCTATATTGCAACTAAACCTGATCAACCTGTTAGCACTAGAGACTGGTGTTCTGCTTTTTTGTTTCTGTCCTGAAATATTATTATTATTTAAAAAAAAAAAGGGTGAGTTTTATTTGGCTTTGTACCTTCCATTTGGATCTAGCCTATTTTGACTTCTTCAGTTAGGGATTTTAGTCTGACTATGAAAATATAATCCCTTGCATAGTTAAGAGTTCAGATACAAAAGCCATAGAGACCTGGGATTAAATTCCTTCCACACCATGTGCTGGTTGTATGCCCTCTAGTGATGTTCTCTAAGGCATCGCTTTCTTACCCAGAAACTGGGTTAGGTATAGTGTCCGTTTCTAATGAGGATTAAAGGGATGATCTCTAAAATGTGCCTACTACGCTGCCGCATTCCTGGAAGACCTCAAACACACATGTCCTTAGTGTTATTTTTGAGAAAGTCAACTGGAAAAAAAAGACAGAAGAAGCGCAGGCCTCGTTAGGGAAGGGTGACTCCTGGTGACATTGGGCCTTGATAGCTCCGAATGTGGTAGAAGTTGCAATGTGGATGCTGGCAGACCTAACCTACTCTTCAAAGTTCAAGTTCTTTTATTCTCTCATTTATTAAAAAAAAAAAAAAAAATTTTTTTTTTTTGGTAGCCACTCCCTACCCCAGCTCATTTTTTTAGGTTTTGTGCCAGCAGGCTGTGGAGTCTCCTAGTGAGACTGAAACTGAGGTAGAATGTAGTTTCTCAGAGGCTTCCCTTTCATTTTATATCCTTCCCTTCACCTTCTTTGTCCCCTCTGAACCTCCCTTCCTTCTTTTCTTCCTTGAGGCGGAAGGGTTAGCATCTTCTAAACATGTGACCCTTTATATGTTATTTTAAACTACTTTTCAGTGTTCCGCAGTCCCTATAGATATAGAGGCCTGGATTTCTACATGTCTCCCTGGCACATCAGACGCGCTCTCTGAGTTTCTGCCCAGCACCCTGTTCTTGGAGGAAGCAAAGCTGACAAGTCCTGTTGGCTATAGATAGGTGGCTATGCTTAACTCACATGATGCATGTGTGCATGCATGCTTGTGTGTATTGCATGTAGATAACTGACTGTGGTTATGCGTAACTCAGGAGCATGTGCATAAATGTGTGTGTAGGCAGGAAGTCAGTCTTGAGTATAATTCCAAGGAGCTGAGCATCTTGTTCTTTGAGAGAGGGTCTCTTGCTAACACCTAGGGATGATTGAATTAGTGTAGGCTGATTGGTGGATAACCCCATTTTTGCCTCTCCAAACACACACTATCTAATCCAACTTTTTTACATGGGTTCTGAGAATCAAACTTGGGTTTCAGGCTTGTACAGCAGGCACTATACTATAGTAAGGATTTCTAGCCTACATTAGCCCCAAGATCCAGAGCAGCTGTCCCAAATAGACCCCGCATAGCTGCCTGGTCACAAATATTCACACAAAATCTTCTAATAATTTCATGCTGTTTGAACTATGGTTTAGGCATATGACTTGCTAACTCTTAACTCGTAAATTAATTCATGATTAGCCAAGTGGTTTAGTACCTTTTCTCAGAACAGCATTTTATTTTCTTTCCTTTGCATGTTTCTGGCATCTCTGCTCTGTTTTTCCTCTTTCCAGAATTTTCTTAGTGTGGTAGTCCCACCCATACTTCCTGTCTGCTTTCTGGCCAATCAGCATTTTGTTCAACCAAGAGGAAGGACAAATGTCTGCAATGTACAAGAGTAATCCCACAGCACAATTCTATCTACACTATCCTCAGCATTGACAACTTTTTTTAAAAAATGTTTTTTACATTTATTTAGTTGTGTGTTTATGTGTATAGGTACATGTGTGTCAAAAAGACACATATGTGAAATTCCGAGAGTAAATCCTTATGAGTTGGTGGTCTCTTTCCATGATAGGTTCTGATGGTGGACCTCATGTTAACAGGCCTGAAGGCAAGCTGTCTTACCTGCTGAGTTGTATTACAGCAAAAATATTTCCTTCCTTACTATTTTTATTTTAAATTACACTTTCACCAATTCTTTGATAAGTAATAATTTTATTTATTTTGGTTATTTCATACAGTGTATTTTGATTATTTTTAACCCCTTCACCAGCTCTTCCCAATTCCACCCTAAACTCCCTACCAGCCCAACTTCAAGTTCTTCTTTTTTTCTTCTCTTTTCTTTAAAACCAATTAATCCTGTTTGTGTAGCCCAAGTACTTCCTGGGAATGGGACCAATTCCTAGGTCTCCTTCCAGACGCTATCAAATGCTTGTAGCTCTTTTGTCATCCATGTGACTTTGTGCTCATTATCCTTCCATGCTGGGGTTTTGACTGGCTTATGCTTGTGTAGGTCTTACTCATTCTGTGCCAACCACTGTCAATGAATATGTGCAAATGTACCACTGTGTCTAGTAAACATTGTTTTTTTTATAGTTATCTGTCACCTCCAGCTCTTACAATTCTTCTGTTTCCTAGTTCTTAATGATACTTCATTCTTGAGGGAAGACATGTGATATAGATGTATAATTTAGGACTAAGTATTCTACAGTCGCTTATTTTCTGCACCTTGGCCAATTGTGGGTCTCTGTACCAATTGCCATCTCTACATTTTGGTTAGGTGTGGGTCTCTGTATTAATTGCCATCTCAAGAATAAGTCTTTCTTATAAGAGTGGCCCTAGTTTATAGGTATTGCAGTAAGTCATTAGGACTTGGCTTAATATAATACATTTAGCACAATTATAGTAATAAGTTCTTCCTTAGGGTCTTTTATCTGTGTAGCCATAGGTTCTTGGACCAAATTATGGTGGCATGTATAGTTTCCGTGTGGAGTAAGGTGTAAAACTAATCAGAAAGTGGTTGGTTATTCCCATGACATTTGTGCCACTGCTGTACTCATGGACATGTCTTGTCAGGTCAATCATTATTGAGGTTCACAAAGTTTACAACTGGATAAGATTGATGTTTACTTTTGTCTTCTGGTAGCACAGATAGCACCTTCGAGCACAGTAAAAACTAGCAAGATGTGATGAATTGCTGAGCTCACTCCCATCTTGATTTTCTTGTGTTCTATGATTCAAGGATGTGGTGTCTTCTGTCATAGGGTTATATTAATAAATTCTGAAGGATAAGCAAAAACAATAGAAATAGCTATTGACCAACAGCTCCAAAAGAGGTAGCCCATCCCTTTCCCTGGGTTTTTTATTTGCTAGCCCGTGGCATTAAGTAGGGGCATTGTCCCCTTTAAAGTAACTTCATTTAAACTCTTTTTATGTTATGAATCTGTTTTAGCAAGATTACATAATATGTGCTTTCCATGTGACTTTTTCAAAAGGCATTTAGAGTTAAATAATGTCATCTTAAAAATAACTTAAAGCCTATATGCTACAGTGCCTTCATCTTTTATCCCTATGTATGACAGGAATCTCTGTCATTTTTGTTTTAGGCCTTGCTTGAATTTCTCCAAAGAGTCATTGACAATAAAGAGAAGAATAAAATGACAATTGTGAATGTAGCAATGGTCATGGCCCCGAATCTTTTCATGTGCCATACACTGGGGTTGAAGTCCAGTGAACAGCGAGAATTTGAAATGGCAGCCGGGACAGCAAATGTCATGCACTTATTGATTAAGTACCAGAAACTTCTATGGACAGTACGTATATGATATTTTTAACTTGTTTTTCTTTTAGGTTAGTGGACAACGTCTTGAATGCCATAGTGACGTCTTGATATGTATTTGTCATTTTCATTTCTTTTCGATACGCATGAACATGGATACACACACTTATACTTAGATGAAATTTTAGATCTAGTTTCTTTGCATTAGTAAAACGTGGTATGTGTTTAAAAACTACAATAATGGTCATGGAATTTTCTAGCATGACTAGTCATAGTAATTATGAAACTAACTTTGTAAAGTTGGTATTTAAAAGTAATGTGCTTTTATTTCTCAATGGCCTAAAAATACACTGCATGTTGGCTGCCATCCTTATAAAATTACCATTACCATGTGTGAGTGCAGAGATTGTAAAAGCATTTTATTCACAGAGGTGAGGAGGGCCTTGTGAATTTCTGTTTGAAAATCATAAAATTAGGTCAGGAAAACATGCCTCGTAAAAGGTACTTCTTAGATAGCTGTGTCATTTCTCCATCACTGGGTGTTCAGGCCATCACATTCTGAAGAGCATGCTCTCTTTGCTGCTGTGATTCCTGTATTTTCCACAGAACTGATATTTAAAAGGACATACACATTCTGCACTCCAGTCGCTCAGGTCTTGACCACAGACTCCTGCTTTACTCTAACGTCGATCTTAAGTTTTGACAGATAATCAATATGGATGTTGATGAGAGGTTTAGTTGACTATAGTCTCATTTTTCAATGGAATTTATATTTTTGCCAAGAGTCCTTTTTTACAAGCATTTAGAAAAATGAACTAAAGAAATTCCAAGACAAATTATACTATTAAATATTTTAAATCTTAGTGTGAGCTTCTTCTAAATCAATATTTTTTATAAACACTACAAAATGAGGTTTCCTAGACTCCTCAAAGCTTTTTATATTCTATACAAAGGCAAGTGATGTTATTTCAAACATATTCAAAGTAATACTCAGTTATCATGTCTTCCTCTTTTAATTGCATAAAAGATTTTGTTTTTAATATAATTTCTAAGGATAAGCTTTCCCTTATCTTTAGAAGTATAGTATATCTTTAGGCATGCCACTAGCAAATTTTGGCTCTTGTTTATGGGTGAGCTTTTTTCTTATCTGACAGTAGAGGGCATCTGGATTATTGGAAGGGACCTGCAAGTTAGCTTATAGGAGCTTGAGAGAGGTGGTTGCCAAGGGGGACAACTGTAGAGGTGATCGTCTCCAGAAGGGTCTTCTGGGGGGAATCTTCTCTGTTGACATCCATGGCATGGAAGTGACCAGTATGAACTTCACAAAGTCCCTTTTGCAGCCTTGCACAGTGGGTGGTAAATTATACCAAGTGGATGCCCTGTTCTCCATCTAAGTAAGTGCATGGTTCATTTCTTTTCATAGAGTTAATGAATGGCACATTTAAATGGCTTAGTCTGGAGAAACAGAACCTTTATTCCTCTTAAAATTAAAAACAAGACAAAGAAAAAAGTATTTAGTTTAAAATGGTTTCATGTCTTTTATTTCTTTTTCTTCCTCAAACTGAACTTCTTTTCTCCATAGATTCCGAAGTTTATTGTAAACCAAGTGAGGAAGCAAAACACTGAAAATCAGAAAAAGGAAAGGAGAGCCATGAAGAAATTGCTGAAGAAAATGGCTTATGACCGAGAAAAACCCGAAAAGCAAGATAAAGCTACAAATGATGTAAGAAAATCTTGAAAGTCTACTGTTACTGTAATTTTATCAGATTACTTTCTCCTATTGGTAGTATTCACCAGTGAAAGGTACCCGTTTCTTTTCTGCTAATAATCAGTACTGAGAGTTGGTCAGGTGTTGGGACTCAGCATGTGGTTTAGGAATGGTGAGCAAAGACATATGTCAAGAGAAGATTGTTTGCCGTATGTGTGTGTGTGTGCTCAGACAGACACAGTCACACACACACACACACACACACACACACACACACACACACACACACACACACCTTTTTCATAATCTAGATGCCCAGTGATTTTATGATGTATTTCACTCACTATACATCACTCTGCATGGCACTAACCTTCATTCATAAGAATTCACCCAGATACTTGACTAGGTTGGATATCTTGGGGCTGAAGTTCAACCTTAGATCCCTGTAAGTATTTAAGCTTTTTAGTTTCATCAGAGGAATTTTAAATTATGTTGTAGAGAAGAAAATTAAGATAAAAATCCATTTTTTTTTGCAAACTGCAGTAAGACTATATTAAGAGCCATGTTTACAATAATGAAATATGCATGAAAATATATTTATGAATTGAGTTAACAAAGCCCTGGTGGCATATCACAGAAGACGAAAAGGCCTTCTATTGTTCTACTGAAGGGAAAACACCCCTCACCCCACTGAAGTTGTTCAGTTACATGCTGACATCTTGTGGAATGCTGTGAAAATGCAATTCTCAGCCTTTGTCCTTTTTTTCTTAGGCTTGCTTAGAGGGTTCTAAAATAATATTAATTTTTTTCTCCTAAACCTATTTGTAGCTCTCTTAAAAATAATACTCAAAGTTTTTTTTTTATTAGTTTTAAGTATCTCTAAAAGATACAAAATATAGCAAAAAGAAACTATCCATGTTGTTTATTTTTTTTAGAGCTTCATTTTTGTCAGAGGGCTAGAAAGGACTTGTGACATACCAATTTTCTCTCCCTTTGGAATGTTTTGTTACCTCGAATACAATTGTAAAGAGGTGACTGGACTTGTAGTCTTGGCTGTTCAAATTAAGTGAGTGCACATTACCTCTTTCTTTTCTGAAAATACAGGTATTTAGCAAAATGCTACCGAGCCAAGATACCAAACCTCAGTCCTCTGTTAGGTATTTAAGGAGTCCCAAAGCTAGATGCTTTCCTTCCCAACCCATACAGAAGCATGTAGCTTAGATTAGCTTTGAATGTGTGAGAGACAGAAGCCTGCCCAAGACACTGTAAACCAGGAAGTAGGAAGACAGAGGGGATCAGAGAGGCTTCAGTGAGACTCAGACTTAGTTGTTAAAAAAAAAAAAAAAAAAGGACTGTCTTCTAGAGGTAAGAAGTGTAGCCTGCAGAGAACGCCCTCTAAGCTCCCACAGCTGGGGTCCAGTTTAACTTGTCCTTTAGGTTGAAAAATTTTAATTCCAAAAAATTATTTTTCAAGTTAGTATTATTTCCTTAGAATCATAGGCACAGGAAAAAGTTACAAAGATCAGACAAGTGTCTAAAATGAAATTCAATTGTGTATCCATGCATCCATCCATTGCTAGAACAGAAAGACTAAAAGGTTGAAAACAGAAGTTTGACCTAGATTTGAGGACAAATATGAGGTAGGGGTATGCTGTCCCTTAGGCCACAGGCGCTATTTATCAATTGCCTGGCTTTGCAGCTAATCCCTTTGGGGACAGTGAGTTGCCTCAACAACCCCCTCCTGCCTTCCCTGTAATTTGTCATTTTACTTGGTTGATTCCTCCCCCAAATAATCTGACTATGCAGCCCAGCACCTAAAGAGTAGGGCTTGAGGCTGTCTGAAATGTGCTCTTACCGCTTACACTGTTTTTAGGTATTTGGTATTTGAAAGACATTATTGGGCAAAATAGACAAGCATCCCAACTCTCTATGAAAGTTAACATCCTTTAAATAAAATAAATATAAATGGGTTACATAGTGTTTTGCTATGTGGTGTGGGAAATGCTTTAAGTATATGTGTGAGTATTTATATAGCAAGGCAGGGGAGGAAAAGAGAGGAGAGGAAGGGGGAGGGAAGGAGGGAGAGTGAGAGAATGACAATATGAATATAATTATATGATCATTCATGAGACCCAGCTGTGATTCAGCATGGCCTGAAACTCACACTAGCCGAAGATGACCTTAAACTTCTGATCATGTTGCTTCCTCAGAGCTGGATTGCAGACAAACACTACCATGCCTAGTTTTCATGCAGTCCTGGGGGATGGGGGTAGTTCATGTTAAACACAGGTACCAACTGAACTAAATCACCAGCACCCCCCTCTTTAGTGATAATATAAAATGTTGGGAACATAGCAAACAAAATGTTTATCTCATTGAAATTACCATCTTATCTGCAGCATTTTTTTTGATGAATACATGTATCACATTTTCATCTTACCTCTAAATTCTCTTCTATGCCCAGTACCCGGGAAAACCACCTACACTGATTATCATTTAGAAAAAAAAAAATCAGTTTTCTTCAGAAACAAAAGTAAATAGGAATAGCTGTGAAGCCCCAGCTGAACTAAAAGCTCCATGTGCAAACTAGGTTGACTTGGAACACATAGACGTCCACCCACCTCTGCCTTCCTAGAGATGGGATTAAAGATGTCAGCACACCTGGCTTTAAAATATCCTTTAAAAAAATAAGAGAATAGAAAAAGAACTTGAGAAGAGCCTCTTGCCACATTAACTTGGCTATCTTGGGCGTTATTTGTTGTAACTGGTATAAAGGAAGATAGAAGGTTGAGCTCCACGCCTGTCTCAGGAAGCTCGTTCAGGGCAGAGGGCATAGCCTGCCAAGCCATAAGGCAAGAGGTTTGTTGGGGTATTTGAGCCAGCTTGCCAGCAAGATTGATAAAATGAGATCAGAAGGGCAGTCACAGTAGATCACACAGAGCCTTGGAATTTGAATTTAGCCCAAACAAAATGAGATTATTGTGTGAAATCTGTAAGATGCTTTAGAAGGAGTGGTACTTAAAAGTAGTGGGAGGTTCTTATAATCAAGGTGAGAAACAGTGGTAGGTAAGATTTGTCAACAGAGGAGTAGTTGATATATTTTAAAGTTATTTTTAATAACTTTTAAAAATCAAAATATATTTTAAATTAGAGCCATTTGGAGTTTTTACTGTAAATGATGTAAGCTATGAAAGGATGAAAGAAAATGAGTTGAGTCTCTGGGTTACTCATTTGTGTTTGCACTTTAAGACATTCCCTGTGAGGGGACCTTTGGGTGACAATGAGGTTTGTTAAGAGACACTGGGTGGCACTGTCCCTGATGAGACTACATAAACTGAGATGCACTGTTTAAAGAACATCTGTTGGCATGTGGCAACCACCTGACAATTATGTTCATCATTGGACTTACTTTAAAAAAATATTTTTTTAATTGTGCATGTGTGTGTGTGTATGTGTGTAAGTGCCTGTGTAGGCCAGAAGAGGGGACTGGATCTCCTGGAGCTGGAGTTGCAGGTGATTATAAGCCCTCCTATGTGGGTGCTGGGAACTGGACTTCGGTTCTCAAAGAAAGATCAAATGCCTTGGCTGTCCTAGAACTCACTCTGTAGACAGGCTGGTCTCAAACTCACAGAGATTCCCCTGCCTCTGCCCTCCAAATGCTGGGATTGAAGGTGTATGCTACCACTACACGGTGAAGTAAATGCTTTTAACTTCTCTCCAGCCCCTTGTTGCGTGTTCGTTCACATTATTTGTAGCCACATTCAAAGATAGCCTAATCATAAAGAGGTATCTAGTTTATATATATCGTGGTATATTTTTGTCAAGAAGAACAGGAAATATGCATGACATAAAAGTTTTATATCATGAACTATAAAAAAGTAAAATAACTAGTAAAAACCTGGTGATTAGTAGAAAACAAAATGTGTAAGGAATGCGAATTAGGATTTTTTTCTAATGCTGGGAACTGAACCCAGAGTTTCTAACACTCTAACCTTGAGCTAAATTCCCCAACCTCTGAATTTTGTAAAAGTTTACCTGAGGCAAAGCATATTGCTAAAGATTTTTACAAATAGTATCTCATTTGAAAACCCTGTTTGCCCAGTTAGAATATATTGTCTTATTTTTCTTGAATAACAAAAAAAGAGAAGAGAAAATTTGAGCTTTTCTGTAAAGAAAATGGAGTTGGGATTCAAGACCAACTATGACTTCAAAGTCCCTTGTTTTTCAGTGTTTTTCTCAGTATTTCCACAGATTATAACCTCTAAGAAGAATATGCCAAAGCTCTGAGTTCATTGTCTTGGTTCTGAGTCTTTGTTGCTCATGGAGTAAAATGACTTCCAGACAGCTTTTTAAGTAATCCTGGGTGGAAGGCAAGGTCTAATTGGGAAAGGAAAGAAATTTAGAAGAAGAGCCAGCAGGAATCAAAAAAATATGGATATTAGTTGAACGTTAGGAATATGGAAAAATGAATATAAAATGACATTGAACTTTGTGGGTTGGACTTAGAGGGTCACTCAGGGCTTCAGATGCGTCTTTGGAATTAGCCGAGAACTTGAACTTGAGGCAGTGGGAGGCTTGTGTAACCCAAGAAAGACTTGACAGAAAACAAAAAGGCAAATGCAAGGCACTCCAGTATTGTCACAGTGAGCCACTGAAGATGGTAAAGGAGCTGGCAGGAGTAAGAGAAACATGCACAATATATACTGTCTTGGAATCTCAGACAAGAAGGCCCAAGTTAGCGCTGAGTTAGAATCGCAAACACTCCAGAGCAGGGAAGGCTGGCTCAATAAAAACGCTTGCCTTTGTAGGCCAGTGGTGACAGTCTCTAGAGTATTGTCATTGACCTGATGATACAGCCAGATAGTTGGGGGTTAGGAAAGGAAAGGGCAATTTTGAGGTACTATGCATGCTATTAAAGCTAAGTATACAAAGGCAGGCAGGCGTTCACGCTGTGAAGATACACTTGACTAGATAAATGAGTACTTTGATCCAAGTTGTAAGATATATACTCAATTTACCTAATGTTTCAATGGTAGAGCATACTAATTATTTGGTTTGAATGTGAATGTCCTTAAATACTATTAAGTTTTGTCGATTAACCATAATAGGAGGAAACAATAATAAAACTGTAGGCCATTAAAATAATTATTTTCTGATAGCACTTAACTTGTGATCTTGCTCTCCACTTTTCCAATTTTGATGTATGTACACCAATATTGTATTTGTAATTGTATTGTATTGTGGATTTGGGGGAGAAGGAACTAAGGGTGGTTTCTACTTAGGCAACTGGTATATCACTGCACTGTAACCCGAAATACTTATCTTTTCCAATATCAAAAAAGTAGAAACAATTTCATATGTACCTCAACATCAAATTCTTTTGCTTTTCTCCCAACCTGTTCCACACGCTTCCTCCCCTTTTAGTCTCTTTGTGCTAATTACAGACATCCCTTCATTTCACCCATAATTACCTTGGATGGCCTCTGTCTAATGAGGATGTTGGGGCAGCTTTGATGATCACTTAGTGACAAATTGCTGAAGCTCCCAGGTTTCACTCTGAGTGGAGGCTTTGATTTACATGATCTGCCATCCCTGCTTGCCTCCTTGAGGGAAGCTGGGCTTTTATGAGCTTGTGTGAGCTGTGAGAATCCTTGATTCTGAATGCCACTCCCTACTCCTGGTCTCATTGGTTTAGGAAACAGAGACTCTCATGGTGTCCCGAGCTTAAACGTTCACTCTGGATGACGTAGCTTCAGGCATTGAAGTAGAACTTAGGTTTTGAAATGGTTTTGTGATTTCTCTAAAATCCCACAATGATCTTATAAGGGTTTCAGGTTGATAGACTCGAGCCGGAGGATGCTGGGCTGACTTAGCAGCATGCGGGCTCCAGTGGTTTGTGCAGACTTGTGCCTGAGCCATAGCTTTCTTCCCCACTTACTTGGAGTTTCATTCCGAGGCTTTTACCCATAACATCATCACAGGTATTGGTTCCAGTGCCTACTTTTTAAGTCTAGACAACAGGCTCTGACTTACTTCAGAGAGATGCACGTGGGATGTGAAATCAAACCACGTCACATAATCTTCTTTCATGGTATGACTCACTCTAATCTTGAAAAGAGCATAAAAATATCATGTAGGAAAAGAAAAATATTAAGACTTACTTCAGTGGGAATTAAGTGCTTGTCAACTTCTGTAAATTATTAGGGCCCTTAATAATTTCTGAATCTATGAGTCAGATTAAAGTTTAAGGCATTGAGATAACAAAGACAACATTCGGAGAATTGTTTATGACACTCGAAAATCGTTTTTATATGGCCACCTCCTGATATTGGTAGTTCACACGAGGATGATTAACATGCATTTTAGTTGAGATTCTTTGCCCAAATGGCATTTAGTTTTCTAAAATGTATATTACATCTTGGCTTCTTTTAAAGAAATTTTTATTCCTAATTTACTCTTTTGATGATTAAAAGGGTTTTCTGTAGCATTAACAGCATTAGCTTTCCATTCAAATGAGTTTTAATGGAAAATAAGAATGTTTTCTTGTGATCTTACATTAAATTTCTAGAGTGCAAAACTATAAGGAATGTAATGTTTACACCTGACAGAAAACACACACACACACAAAACATGGCTCATTTAGCCAAACCAGAGCTAAAATGAAATTTCTCTAAATACATCTTAGTTCAGTATGTGACATGTATGAGGACTGAGATTGACTTTTCTCTTACACAGTAGTCTTGGTATGCATAGAAAATTAACATTCTTCACAGTGTAAACTCACTGGGACCTGATCTTCAAAGGCACATCGTTCTTATCCACTTCAGGCCCGATGTACTACAGATAACTTCAGTTCATAGGCATACTGCCTCCCGATGTACTGGATTGTATCAAAGCTGCTAGCTAGTATATTAGTCAGGGTCCTCTAGGGGAACAGAATTTATAGAATGAATATATGAAAAGGATTTATGAGAGTGGCTTACATGTTGTGGTTCAGCTAATCCAACAATGGCTGTCTACCAACAGAAGGCCCAAGAATCTGGGAGTTGTTCAGTCCACAAGGTTAGATTTTTCAGCTGTGGGTCAGTGTATCCCAGAATCCTGAAGAGGTGCATCCTAATGCCAGTGAAGGAAGAGACTTGTTCATGAGAGTGAGAAGAAGGAAGCAAACAGAACAGGCTTCCCTTTTCCACATCCTTTACTTAGGCTTCCAGCAGAGGGTGTGGCCCAGATTAAAGGTGGGTCTTCCCACTGCCAAAGATCTGTGTTAGAAGTAGGTCTTGCCACCTTAAATGATGTAATAAGAATGATAAATACTTCATAGATACATCCAGTCATTTGGGTTTTAGTTAGTTCAAATGTAATCAAGTTTAAAACCAAGAAAAGCCATTACAAGCCCATCTCTTGTTAACTTGACACACAACCATATCTACTTATGTCATGTTTAGTTTCTAAATGAAATTAATAAATAGGTCACAATTATGCCCAATATAATATAGCTGTTCTACATATAATCACCAACACATTAAATATTTTTACCGGGTCATAATTACACCTAATATAACTATCCCTTGTACAACTGTAAATGCATTGTAAATTTACAATAGTTGTAATGTCCCTTGAGAGAACGTCTTTTAGTATCTCAGACTTAAATATGACAGCCAGCGATATTCTCTTAATTGATGTTACACTACATGATAAAGAAACTGAGGAACAAAACCACAAGTATCTATATAGACACTCTTAACAAAATACAACAGAAACAGCTAAGTGTCTCTGTTAAGTCAAATTAAGTCCCTGACCTTGCAGCCGATCTATTTAGCTACAACCTATGAAACAGTGAACAACCATACTGCCATGTATCCTTTCAAACTGTGAGACCATGTGTACTGCCTACAGTTCTCTCCACTGTGAAGATTTCCCCCTTGCCAGTGTCTTTCAGGGTTGTCCCAGAAAAAGGGTTCTGCAGTCGTCCACTTTTGAGTGGTGCCTGCATAAAGTGCAGAGCCACTGGTAAGGCAGGCCCCAGTCTTCTCTTCCTCTGTCAACCAGTCATAAAGCACACCCCAAGAGGGTCTAGAGCATGCTTGTCTGCAGACAGCATCATAGTAGGATGATGGACACTTGCGCAACTTCTTCATGTTACTTGCTTGTACCTTCAGGACCTGCTCATCCCGATAACACACACACACACACCACTTCCACTTGGTAGATTGCTGCTTTTCATGTTCTACCTTATGATTTGGTAGGTAAGATAACACTCAGGTCATGATGGATCACATAGTAACCCAGCTCAGGTTACACAGTAAGTTAATGGCCCATTGTCAAATGTTAAGTTTCCACTAAGGCCCACCCAAGAGCAAGCCAAGAGTTGTTTTTCAGAGGGAGAATAGTTGTCTGCAGATGATGGTAGAGCCTTGCCGCAAAATCCCAAAGGTCTGTTCTGTGATTCTCCTATAGTAACAAAGTCCTGACAAAGGCTTCAAACAGATCCTTGACATCTCAAGTACCACTGGGACTGGTGGATCATGCAATGCAAGTGGTAGAGGAGTCTGGATCTGTTGAAGCACCTTCCCTGTTTTATGACACACACAAAGCTATCAGCTTTTCAGTTCACTTGGTATATGAGCTGAGGTAATAAACTCAAGTGTTGAATGTACTGTCTCCAGAATCCAAATAGGCCCTCTCAATCTTTTGCTTTTTTTCTTAGTGGTGGGAGCAGCTGGGTTCAGTATCTTATTCTTCACCTTAGAATGAATATCTCTGCCTACTCCACACCACTAGACTCCTAAAAATTTCACTGAGGCAGGCCATTGAATTTTGGTTGGATTTATTTCCTGTACTCTGATGTTCATATGTGTTGCTAATGAATTCAAAGTGGTCTTTGCCTCCTGCTCACTGGGTTCAATTAGTATAATATTGTCAATATGGTACACCAATGTTATATTTTGTGGAAGAGACGGATGACCAAGATCACTTTAAATTAACACAACACAGGGCAGGAGAGTTCATATATCCTTGAAGTAAAACTGTAAAAGTATACTATTGGCCTTGCTAACTGAAAGCAAATTACTTCTGGTGGTCCTTATGAACAGGTAGCAAGGCAAAGGCATTTGCTATATCAATAGCTACATATCACATACCAAGAGATATATTAATCTGCTCAAGTACAGATACCATATCTGGTACAGCTGCTAAAGTCACTAACTCTGAGATTGTGATAGTCCACTGTCATTCTCCATCTGTCTTCTGTGCTGGCCACATTAGAGAATTAAAGGGAGATATGGTGGGAATTACCACCCTTGCATCTTTCAAGTTTTCGGTGGTATTCATTTCTGCAATTTCTCCAGGGGTGTGATACTGTTTTCATTCACTATTTTTCCTGGCAGAGACAACTCTAAAGCCTTTCCAACCATAATAGCCTTCACTCCACTCCTTAGGGAACCAATGTGAGAATTCTGCCAACTTTTATCCCAATTGCAAATAGTAGAGCTGGGGAAATAATCACAGGATTAGTTTAGGGACCCACTGGACCTACTGTTAGTCAGGCTTTAGCCAAATCTCCATTAATCACCTGACCTCCATAAGCCCACAGTACCAGTGTTTCTCAGGATCTCCAGGAGTCATCATCAACTCAGAACCAGTATCCAATAGACCCAGAACCAGTATCCAAGAAGTTTGATCGCTTCTTTTTCCCAGTGTACAATCACCCTTGCAAAAGGCTATAGGTCCTTCTAGGGGAGAAATGGAAAAGGGCTAATAATAAATCTTTTAGTATTTTTTTTCGAAGTCCTTCCTGGGAGAAACTAGCCATCTCTTCATTCAAGGGCTTCTGAATCTACAAACTGCCTCATCCTAAAATTGCCTTATAGGTCAAGATTCATTTTTGTCATAATTCAATGAAGACTTACTTTATTTGTTTGAGAAATTTCTGTTTGTACAGATTAAATAGAGATGCAGTAAGTTTCTTATCTATGTCATGCATAGATAAGAACACCATAATTGATTAGCCAATACAAAGGTTCATATTAGTCATACCACCAAAGTCATACCACCTTTGCCTATGCTGACTGTTGTGAGTTAGACCACTATGGATATTGCTCTGTCTATGCTACCCATTACAATAACCATGATCATCTTGCCTTTTGGTGATTGGGTGCTGCCATCTGGTTCCTGTTTCCAGGCCCAATTAAACCTATTGCATTTAATTCATCCAATGGAACAGCAGACTCTTCAACCTAAGGAAAGGGAAGACAACAAAGCTCTTCAAATGTGTTGGCGCCCCTTTCACTATTTGAGGCCTTCTAAGATTAGTGAAGGGCATACCTTAAGGGTCTTCCCATTGTGGAGGATTAGGTTTTACACAGCATGTCAACTCTAGTATTGTAATTTTGTTGAACATTAAAATCCCTTCTTCAACACTAAGCCAAGGGATACCAGGCATCTTCAACTGCTTTTCAATAGGCCATCTTTTGTCAAATGCTTCAGTCAACCATTCAGACTTCCGACACATTTTTATTTTTAACTGTGGATGCTTCCATATTAAACCTGAAATTTCCACTCAGTGGGCCCAAATCAATAAACTCAGCCTCATCCAGTTTTATGTTCCTTCTACCATTATCCCACACCCATAAAATCCATTCCCACATATATTGCACAGATATTCAGATGAATTAGCAAAGTCATTAAGCTCTTCTGCAGTGTAGGATACTTCCTCATGGACTGTACTTTCTAGCTCCCCTCTTGGAGTCTGCCCAGTCTTAAGTCTCAAGGTGCTGGTGGTCCCTGAGGGAAGCATCCCTCCCCCCAAGTCAACAAACAAACAAAAGCCAAACAACATTCTTCCATATTATTTATATAGGTTTCCAATAGAAGGCGTGACCCAGATTAAAGGTGGATCATCTTCTCACCTCAAAATATCTGGTTCAAAAGTGGGTCTCCCACTTCGAATGATCTAGTTAAAAAGAAACAAACAAAAAACCCCATTCCTTACAGCTGTACCCAGCCACATGAATTTTAGTTAATTCCAGATGTTGCCAAGTTGTCAGCCAAGAATATCTATCAAGGCCATGAAATGTGAAGGTCACAAAGATTATTCTGTATGTAGCTTCAGCTACTATTAAGGCATAAATAAGAACATATTGTTTGGCTTGCTGATCAGGCATGGTGTCTTTTCAAAGCTTGGCAGCTCAATGTAATTAGTATACTAATAGCATTGGATACAGTGTGCATTTGGAGCTTAATCAGAACTGTCATACACCATTTAAAGGAGATCTTTGGTATCGTTTATTGTTTATCATCTTTGCATAAATATCCCTTGCCCTCCCTTGCTAATATACTCAGCAAAAACTTTCAAAAATGTCTTATGAGATTTTCATCTTTACCATCTACTGGATACACTTCTGCAAAAGTGTAAGGAGCTTGGCAGAATCCTATTGGGTCACATTTTGGAGTGCATTTGGATAGGATGCATTAAATAAATAGAGTATTGCTTCTGTCTTCGATATAAACAGCTCACACCCTGTTTTATGGCAAGTTGTCTAGTTGCCAGGAAAGTCAATGGTCACATCTGAGAAAGTGCTATGTAGCTGCTAGTGGCTGATTGAAAGCTTTTTAGAGGCAGTAGTGTATGCTCTTGCTCTAATGAGTCAACATTTTTACAACATCTGGTTTGGGAAGGGTTAACACTTAACTCAAATTGCCCAGACTTCACCTTTTGTGGAGGGCTAGAAATGTAGGGGGTGGTTTTATTTATAGCCATAAGGAGCCTGTGATAAAATGACCATGTGACTCCCTAATTTGGCAAAAGTAACTCTGGTGCCATATATACATGCATTATATATAATTTTCTAACATTACATGTGTACTTGAGAATTCTGGGATCCTCAAAAGCAAGTTCTTAAAACTATTTCTTCCAAAATCCTATGAATTGATGAGAGGTGATATTCTCTTGGAAGTTCTGATACCATACTATCTGTTGTGCTCTCCAAGGGTACACTCCCTGAACTTATTTATAGTGTATAGGGCATGGTTCATGTTAGTTAGGTCTTTAGCCCTTCTATAGATGTCTTAGTAGGAGAGAGGCTACTCTTGAAGCAAGCACCTGCTAATGTTGAGAATCTTGGATTTTTCATTGTCTTCCTGCAGGAGCAAACAACTGAATTTACCTTTTATAGTAATGTTACTACAACTCTGTCTCTTATTTTTGCAGAACACAGGGAGCAATACAAAGTGACAGAGGCAATTTAAATGTATTAATCTTAGATAAAGTGCATAAGAATATTTTTTTAACCTGCAAGGCAACACACATTGGCATATGAATTTTATTGTCTTATTCTATTGTTCTTAATGAAAATATTGTTAAGTGATTTTATTTCCCTTGATTCTGTTAGCCATGGTAGAGTAGGTTCCATGGAGTCTTAAGTGTTTGAAATAAGCCTTGGTACAGGGTTGGTTGAGAGATACCCCTTCTAGAGAAGATGCGTTTGTTTATTTTTACAAACAGGAGAATAAACCACAGGGATAATGGAATTACAGGCAAGTAGCTGCTGAGGTTGCTACACTGTTGAGATCTCCAGGAGGCAGTATCACTTTTCTGGTCCATTTTTGTTTTTTTGTAAAGTGTTCATTGTAAATTGTCTGCATATACAATTTTATTTTATTTACCTCAAGTGTTGGACCTTAATTTAGCCAAGCACATACATATTTATTCCCAAGGGATGGGTAGAAGTTGGCTATGGAAACAATTTTTATTGTTATTACTTTCATTAAGCAAATTTAAATATAGTTGGTGCTGCGAATTAACCAGGATCTCCAGTGTTTACACCGCCGTAAGTATGTGGTTATATGCAAACCCTGCCCTTCCACTGAGGGCCTTGGACAAACCCTGAGTGAGGATAGAGTATGTTACTTCACTGTGCTATCGTTGCTGCTTTCGCTGTGAACAAGGTCACAGGGTGTTATAAAGTCACCCTTCAATATCACAAGTCCAGTTTTCACTCCGACATTCAGGTTGCCAGTATCAGCTCATTGCTTTCCACTGCCATGCAGGAAACAGATTGCTGAGACCAAGCCATCATGTGGAATAGCCACAGTAGGAAATAACCTAGAGAGCAATCCCAAGGGAGAAGGTCCTGCAGTCTCTGTGATGTGCTTCTACTGATAGCTGCTCAAAAAGGAACGCACACAGTCACACATCACACTCACACAACACGCACACAACACACACAGTCACACAAAATCACACCCACACCACACACGGAATCACACAATATCATACAACACACACACACAGTCACAGGAAATGTTCCTTTCATTGTTTAAAGTAGCACATTTTCCAGTATATTATAAATGAAAGTCGTCTATCTCCTAGTTAAAAGAAAAAGGTAAATTGGGCTTGACACATAGGGGTTAAGGGTCATGCCGAGGTCAGAGTGTACTGAGGTAATCAGGCTAGAGTATAACTCTGGGAAGGAAGAGTCAAAAGCCAACAATTCCCAAGATGGAGTGGAGTGATGATCTGCCTGTGGCTTGGACTGGTGTAGGTACCCATGCTTGCTCAGCAACACTGTTTCTGTTCTCTGTCATTCCAATATGAAATTTCTTTTGTTACTAAGAACCAATTGTAAATTCTTTGGGGGCATTTGTTTTTTTTTTTATCCTGCCTGACTCCAAAGACATCAATGACATCTGTAGTATATTCATTCTTCATGGCCCAAACCCAAGGGAATTAAAGACCATATCCGTTTAATAAGCACAGAAATAATAGACGATAAAGGATGAGTATCTTTTTAATCTATTAGGTGAGTAGATCTAACATAGAGTTCAGTAGATACTTACAAATTTTGCTTGAATTAAGTAGAGGTATTTGTAGTATTTAAGGAATTATATTTAAACATAATTTGAGCATGCTGTTCTAAAGTCTGTTTAAGACATATGGTTATAAATAATAAATTAGTATTTATTTTAACAAAAACCATTTAGGAATTAATTAAGCCTATTATTTTGAATGCTGTAGCTGATGTTTTGATATTACAAACCTCTGAACATTTCACTATTACCTCTAAATTCATAAAATGTCCTGCAAATCCATGGGTGGGGGGGGGGCTTAGAATCAGTCTTCTTAAGTTCAGTGTGTACAGTCAAAAGTCTAAGAAGCTTGCTAACTAAGTGGGAAGCAGATGTAGTACGAATACACCAGGAGCAGCCTATTTCTTTTTCACAGCCAGGGACATTAAAGGTGAAGAAAATCTTGATCCTTGGTGGGGAGGTTTTGAAAAGTACACATAGCCACAGGACCCATTGGCTTCTTTCTGATCCAATTTCATAAATTGCTACATGAGGAAGAACTCTCTGGTAGATAACACTCAGAAATCAGCACTTAATATGGCAGTAATGGTTATTACTGTCATTCTTTACATCTTTAAAAATAATTAAGCATTACTGCACAGGCATTATAAAGTTCCCCTATCACCATTAAGAGGATATTTGAGGTTTGATGTAATTTAGCAAATTACATTATACAGTAGTTAAGGTTTTATGCAGTGGAGTGAAATGCGTAGTAGTTAAGCACACTTCCCATACAATGCGTTGCACAGAGTTACATGTTCCAGCTGCTGTCAGCTTTGTTCCAGTGTCATTATTGCTTTGCAGGCTGACGTTCCTCAGGGAGTGATTCGAGTGCAAGCTCCCCATCTTTCAAAAGTTTCCATGGCAATACAGCTAACTGAAGAACTAAAAGCCAGCGATGTACTTGCCAGGTTTCTCAGCCAAGAAAGGTAAAGGCCTGTTTTAATTGTTCTGTGGGATAACTCACTTTTATATTTATACTTCTCCCCCCTCTCTCGTGTGTGTGTGTGTGTGTGTGTGTGTGTGTATGTGTACGTATGTATGTGTGTGTTTGTGTTCTCTCGTATGTCTTCCCATCAGAAGAACAAAGCCAAAAGCCAACTTGACGCTTGGACCCCTGGAGTAAATGGTGAGGATCTTTCAGAAGTAACTTGTGTTCACATTGAGTCCCTCTCAGGCAGCATGTGTGAGCAGCCCTCTACCATTTGCCAGCGATGAGCTTGGCAAGTGAAACCACCCAACGGTCTTTCCAGAACACGTTGGTTGGAGGTTAATTACTGTTTGTAGGCTGTTACGAAGCTTGCTAATTAGGATGCAGCAAGATTAAAATGAAGATGTAACTTTCTCTGTGAAATTTAATGAATAAGAAAGAATTGTTCCAATTTAAAAACTGAAAGCGTGGATGATTGAGAAAGGACACCCAGTCCCTGAGGTCTGAAGTCACAAGGAGAGAACAAGCTGTCCTCATTAGGGACAACCACGTCCTTCTTTGTCCTGGGGTAGATGCTACAGAGTCCTTAGAAAGCTCTGCTCTCCCTCACTGTACTTGATATAGGGTGTGTAGCTTCTCATTCATCCTGTCTCAAATTTGAGAGGTCCTGCTAAGCTTATAGGGACTTTAGCCTTCCTTCTTTAGCTATATTATTATTGTTGTTATTATTATTATTTTGGCTAAAGCTAGTTTTAATAACATTCCCTCTATTTATGCTATGAAATTAAAATTATTTTAAAAATATGGTGTGTGTGTGTGTGTGTAAAAATTTGTGGAGTCCATTCTCTTTCCATCCTAATATGCATTCTAAGCACTGAACTCAGCTCACCAGGCGTGCACAAGCACCTTTACTCACTAAGCCATCTCATCTGCCTCAATCTTAAAATTCTTGAAAGGAACCTAGCATCACAGTTTTTAAGTACCCCATTTTGGGCTCCCCCTGAAGTTTGTCTCGTTCTAACAGTGGGGGGCTTCAGTCAAACTGTCTGCCTCCCTCTCTGCAGTGGCAAAACAGGACCTTATGTTAATGTTTGTACTCTGATTAAGACTCTGAGCTAGGTGTTAGAGACCTTCAATAACTATCTCCCCCCCATCTCTTAAGTTGGGAGAAAGGATGGCTCTTCAGAGCTCACAGATGGCGGGAAAGTGGGACTGGGGACTTCTGGGTAATAACTCAGCCCCCCTGCAAACCAGTATAAGCTATTTTGCCTTAAGCAATCTGCCACAAATACAGTTATTCCTTCTGTTTCACTGAGAGGAACTTAACCAGGGAACATATTTGCCCCAGGTCACGCAGCTGGAAATAAGAACCTATACTTGTGTCCACAGAGGCAGCCCCTAAAGTCCACTCCACACCAGCTCCTGGGAGGCATGCCTGGCATTAAGCCCTGAGTTGAATCTCTCAAAATCGAGGACTGGGAGCACTGGGAATTTCTCAGATTGATTTTCTCCCCCAGAGTGTCTCAGCTACAATGAAGCCAACTTCCTTTCTTGTCCCTCCTCAACTTTGACCTGTAGATGCCACCTTTGACCCATCTTTCCTCCAACAGCATGTTCCATTTCCCCCCAGAATGTGTCTGGAGATTTGGATGACTTGAGTCAGGAGCATCCTACAAGCTCCATGAACTCAGTTCCCATCTTCTCTACTTAGGCTTTTTTGAGCATAAATCCTTATGACATTGTATATACAGTCTGTTCCGCTGAGTTTTTAATATGTCGGGGTACAACATGAAACATTAGTCAGTATATTCAAATGCATGCTATTCTGTCTTACACTTAGGCTGGTGTTTTAAATGATAACATTTTAATTTATTTTGTGCACGTTTCTATGTGCAGGGTGCATATGCCACAGAGCTTGAATCAGTTTTCCTCTTTCCACCATGTGGATTCTGGACCATCAGGTTTGGCAATTTCCTGCTGACAGTGTCCCATGTCTTAGGTTAAAGTCTCCATTCTCCATTAGAAAGAGCAAGACAGAACAGGACTTCCTTACAGTCTTGTCAGCAGACTGGGAGAGTGGCCATTACATCCTATCGATGTTTTCCTGGGCCACAGAGTGAGAAAAGTGCTCAATAAATGTTTATACTATACTTTCCCTCCACCACATTCTTGCCTTCTCCCCGTTTGTATTCTACCTGTCTGCGACAGTTAGGAAGCTCCCTTTTCATCGTTTCCTTTCCAACTCTCTCTGTCTAAGCCAATGAGCACTTACGCGAGCAAACAGTTCAATAAATTGGCCATTCATTTTTCAGTTTTTGGCAAGTATTGCTGTCTTTCCATCAATACTTAGGAATGTATTGACTTTATGTAAAAGTCATCCTATCTCAGAAAATTAACTTATATAGACACTTGAGGATCACTCCGAAGAGCAATGCTGGTCTAGATTCTTAAAGATCAAGTCTTGTACAACATTCTTTGGGGGCTTTTTAGCCACAGCAACTCTTGATTAGAATTATAGTGTGATCACTGAATGGTATACAAGGCAGTGTGATCACTGAATGGTATACAAGGCAGTGAGGTACAAGTGTGTATACAGCCCTGAGCAGACAGTGATGCTGTGGACATAGCAGTGGGCAGAGAAGATTGGATAACCACAGAACCATTAGCTGGCTGCTTAGAAAAGCTGCTGTTATGCAGTTAGAGTAAAGTCAGACTCACTAATTTTTTTTCTCTGCTTATATAATATATCTCTTTTGGGCTTCGTGTGTGTGTGTGTGTGTGTGTGTGTGTGTGTGTGTGTGTGTGTGTGTGTGTGTGTGTGTGTGTGTACACTTAACATTTTAGAAAAGTTTACTTTTGTAACCAACATGTAAAACCTAAAAGTACACAGAGTTATGGACTACCGAGAGGCTCCCATTTCTGGATATACTATATAATGTCAAAATGTGGCTATTGTATGTGTGGGCTTAATTTTCAAAGCCTCTTTATGGTAGGTGGAAAATGCTATTTTTTTTTAAAGAATGTAAATGTTTAAATGTAACATAGTGAGTGGACAAATACTCATTGCAATGAGGAAACTGAGTCACTATCTTGGCCTTACGAGCAGCAGATAATTCTCTCACAAGTCATACAACATTACTGCTATATTAACTTGACTTTTCTGTTTTTACAAGTTTAGATGATGATTTATTCTTTTGCCTTCAGATATCTGATTTTATTTATTTTGTTCCAAGTGTAACATTTTTTTATTACCTGTAGGGCACATTTAACAGATGGGAACATACAAAAGTGTATAGCTGCAGTATGTCTAAGTTAGGCATTTTCTATGCTAGCTAGAATTTTCCGGGCTGCTAAATTGATTTCCTTGCAAGATGTTTGATAATGCAACTAATCTCTTTTGTTTTGTCCTTGACAGTGGGGTTGTCCAGACACTTAAGAAGGGGGAAGTTTTTCTGTATGAAGTTGGAGGAAATATTGGTAAGCACATTTTCATTCTAGATTTTGATTTAATGTTGCCAGTGTTTGTTAGGTATGCCTTTGGAACAAAAATATTCCTATATTTGAAAGTAAACAAACTATGCCTTAGACAGTTGCTGAATACTATAGGTTTGTTCAGTGGTCTCACCTTTCTCCCTGCGACCTCATTTCGAGTTTCTTCTGTTCAAATAATCACTCCCATCCAGCCTTCCCACATAACTTGTCATTTCACAATAAGATATGGAAAATTAGTATGGTTTCTTAGCTGAATTCAAAACTACCGTTACATTTAATACAGGTGAGGATCATTTAATGAAACATTTCAAGTCCACCCCACAAAGTATTTGTGCTTCTTAACTTGGTTACCAGCATTAGAGAATAACTACGCAATTGATGTTTTATTAAAAACATTTTATTAGGCACATTTTTGGAATGCTGTCTTGAGAGATAAGGAAGAAGGACAAAGATTTTGAAATCTAAGACTTTGAACCGTTGGGATCAATTTTATGAATGTACCTCCACGCTCCCACTGTCTTAACTGATACATCTCCTTCACAGGGGAACGCTGCCTTGATGACGACACATACATGAAGGACTTGTACCAGCTGAACCCAAATGCTGAGTGGGTCATAAAATCCAAGCCACGGTAGAAGACGAATCAGCGGATTAGTGACGTCATTCTTGCTGGGTCAAGAGTGTCAATAAAAGTAGCAGGTTTCTTAATTATTCACCTGTACTCAATTATTATCAAGTGACATTCCCAAGCCTTAAAACTATAGATATTTTGTGGCTGCCGCAATTATTAATTATTACAATTATTAAATATTAAGAATATTTTTGGAGTAAAAGGAAAGAGGCTTAATTATACACACTTTGAAATGTGTTCAGATGTGGCAGCTATTTGGTTTTTCTTTTTTTGTTTTGTTTTGTATGAAATAAATTCTCTTACTTTTTTTTTTTTTTTTTTCTGGGTATTGAACCAGAACTTTGCTCATGATGATCATGTACTTTATGACACCTAGTGAAATCCCCAGAAGATTAATAATCTTCACTAATAGATTTACTAATGAAGTTTTGGTTTATTTACATTTTAAAAATGTTGTCTCCCTTGCTTTACCTCCTCCCATCTACCTTTCCTCAATAAAATTTGCTTTTTTTTTTTTAAACAAGAAAGATAATTAATAGCAGATATGGAAAGCTATGGAGGCAAACCTAAATCAGCAGTGTTATTACCAAAATGTTAGTATTCATGGCTTCGAATCCTCTGTCTAAACAATTCTTTCTACAGCAGCCCAGGCAGTTATTTTTTTCAGTTTATCTGATGTATGTGCACAAATCTGTATCCATCATCAAAACCAAAGCTGTCAGGAACATCCAATCATCACCAAAGCATGAAATACTTAAATACCTAGGAGAAATAATATGAATCCACACAGATTAACCCAGTCCCTTCTGACCACATGTGAATAGCCAGATCACTTTGTGTGCACCACACTCTCCCTGATGGAATCTGAAAAGGAACATCTAAAGTTGCCTGGCAATATTAGAAATGTCATAGAACGAGTTTCTGGGTGTGATAATCATTGATGTGAACAATTTTACCTGTTTTCATATTTTAAGTAATCGGAGACAATTTGTTAAGATGTTCTGGAAAGTATTATTCCCTGGGCTTTAAATGCACAGACCACACTGTGACAAAAACATGGACCTCTGTTATAAATCAGAGAAATGGAAGGAGAGCACGGTTCGCTATTTTGTCAGGATAGAGTGTCATGATAAAAGGTGGCGTGCATGATATGGCACCAATGTGTTGATGGCACTCTTCATCGTTCTTCAGGGGAAGCTACACATCCTCAGAAACTCTTGATGTCATTCTAATTAGGAAGGAGAGTGCCGTTAATGAGAACAGCAGAATGTTCAGTGTATCATTACAAGAGCAGTCTGTGGATGGGTGCTTCAGCAATGCCATGGTGATGTGTGCCATTGCTTTTTATTTAAAAAAAAAATTTATAATTAAATGCCTTTTTTCTTAAAAGATCTTCTCTTGGAATTATTACCTTTATTCCAGTGTGTTCATAAGTCTCCTTTTGTCTTTTTAAATTCTTTTAATTAAGAGCCTATTTTCATTGTAATTAAGTCTCCTCGGCTGTTGGATTGATTCTGCTTCCTGTGTAGCTTTTAAATTTGGAGAGATGTATGAGACAAGCTTACTTCATTCCTTAGGTTTCTTCTTTATTTATTTTTATTTACATAAATGTCTGTCCTTTAGGGCTTTCAAAACACATTTTGTGCTGTTTCTTGTTACAAGAAAATATTCATTTCCCGGGTAGTAAAATGCATTGGTGGTTCAGTATAAACAATGAACAATTCTAAAGAAAAATTATGTGCTGAAAACATTTAGGGACCCCCAACAACACAAGGACAGGAGTCATGATAGTGATTTAAAGAAATCTTTCTAGAATACATGTCAATTGATTCTGTGAACACTGACTGCCTACCCAGGAGGCTGGCAGAAGAATTCTCAGGTTTTGTTGTTTGTTTGCTTGATTTTTTTTTTTTTTTTTTTTTTTTGCCGTTTGTTTCTTGAGACAGGGTCTCTCTGTGTATCCCTGGCTGTCCTAATATTCACTCTGTAAACCAGGCTGGCCTTGAACTCACAAAGATCCCTCTGAGTGATGAGACTAAAGGGATAACCCTCTTCTACAGCCCAGCTGAGTTCCCAGGTTTTGATGGAGAAAATAAAAAAGCCTTTTTATTCTGAGTTATTTCAAGAACTCATAGTATAAATGTATTGGCACCGAACAGTGCATTTAAATAATACATATACAGACAGACAGACACACATAATATATGCATAATGTAATATATACATATGCATCATATATATATTTATATTTGTGTGTATGTAATTTTACAGAAGAGAATTTTATATTATAGAGCTTCAGAGTTAATAGAATTAATGTCCTGGCATTAATTCAAATGCTTTTACTGCGACTTTTTTTTCTTCCCAGTAAATTTCAATTTTCGGTGTACATCTGTTTGGTTGAGAAAAGGACAGTGATGTGAGAACAAACACATTTGCTTTGAGTCTCAAACATTTTAACACTTATGGGAGTTGCTGGTGGAAAATCTGAGCACCAGTGTTTACAGAAAAATGCACGCCCTGCTTACCCCTCAGTGGGGCTTTCTGCTCGTCTTCTCCTTTGCCCCCTCATCCATTAGCATATTCCTTCTAGATATTTATGGTACTTGTTATTCCTTACGTTTATAGCACGTTGGCTTAGTTCAGTTATGAAAACTGATACAAATTCCTTGTTGACCATCTTTAGGAAAAGTAGATTATTTTCTCCAGTTTGTAGAAACGGTTTACATTTTGTGATTGTCCTGATTTCCCACCTGCTTGTCAGTAGGTGGCAGTATTGGGCAGAGATTCCTTTGAATCTAAAGTTTTAGACAATGAGCAGTTTATAACATGTTGCTGTGGCTTGGTGGGTGCCAGCCACCTCCAGCAGTTAGATGATAACATTGTGGGACTGTGTCTTAGTTACTCATTCTGAAATTGTAAGTAATAATTAACCTCAGGTGCGTGCGTGCGTGCGTGCGTGTGTGTGGTGTTTAATGAATTAATCTGCTTTAGTATATAACCCATTGAGTGAATATGTGACAGGTCTATCAGGCCCAGAATTAAACTTTCAGTAATGTCTAAACAGAAGTGCTGTGAGTTTGGTCAAGGTGGGAAGCCAGGAGGACAGGAACAAAGAACTCAGAATAAGAGCACTTCAGTGATGTTTGCTTCAGCGTGTCCTTGTTTCTGCATGTCAACAAATACTTACTGGACACTTACATATATGTCAAGCAGGTTGTACCCTTGATATTCCTTAGTGGACAAATAGCCAAAAGCATCGATCCTGTTGGATTCACACTTTAATGAAGGAGACAAGTAATACATTAATGAAAAGTAGTGAATGCAGTGTGGGTATAAAAGATAAACCGAACAAGGAGGTCAAAGGGCTGGAAGGGTGAGCATGAAATGAGGGGTCTCGAGTAGTCGGCAACTAAATAAAGACTTGGAGAAAGAGAGGGCTTTCTAGACAAAGGGAACATTTAGGACCAAGGTCCGCTGCAGGAATGTGCCTTGTCAACAGTGTGGCTGGAGTGAAATCAAAAGTCAGAAAGGGAAGTGTAAAGACAGAGTCCAAAGTCATGAGAGCGTTGTATTAGAGAGGTGGTAATTTATGTTCATATCAGAACAGTCCATAAAAGAGCACTGTTGGCAAAAGCTGTAGTTGGGAGATAATGAGTCGCTGTGGTCACTCCACAAAGTGGAGGCAGAGCCTACGGGCTTTCTGGCAGAAGACGAGAATTCACAATCACAAGATTTTTATCTTGGCTGTTGGCAGGATGGAGTCTCTGGATAAACTGCACCCTTGGCTAAGATCAAAGGAGGGAATGTGAATTTTATAGAGAAAATAGGGAATGGAGCCCAAGAGCTTGCCAGTTTGGAGGCTAGAAATGAAGGAAGCAGGGAATGATTAGCAAGAAACCTGCCCTAACATAATAGGTGACCGTGTATGAAAAGTCATGTGAAGGAAGGTCACCAAAGCCATAGCACATCTTCCTTGTAGCTCAAACGAACTAGGACTGATCAGTCATGGAACCTACTATGTAAAGTCTTTGTGGATCTTGATCCCTAGTTGAAAATATTTGGGGTGATTTTAGCCGGGCTAAGTTCTCTTAAGGTGACTGTTGCTACACAAAAAAGATTGTAAGGGAGGCTAACCTTGGGAGAGGAGTTCTGGTCTAGTTGAGCTTTTGAGTTTATTTATTCAAGCAGTGTTTTGAGGAAAGCTGTCATGGATGCAGGAGAGGATATTAATGTAACTTTGGACACATTTCTTACCAGAGCTTCATTTTCTTTTGGTTTGAAGAAAATATCGAGAGAATTCACTTTTTAGTGGCTCATTAGGATCCATCTTCATCCAGGAGACTTGTCTCTGTACCATGGCCTGCATGAGAGACATGACCTAGTCTACTTTTATTAATCTATGTAGTGCCACATGACCTGTGGCTTTACGGTCCTGTGGCATCTTGCTTCTCGGGACGTTCGCTTGATCTCTCCTGACTCTGCCCTTCCTCATCCCAGTCCTCCATCTTGCCTAACTTCATCCTGCCTCGCTGTAGGCCAGACAGCTTTATTATTAACCAGAGAGAGTCATACATATTCACAGTATACAGAAGATCATCCCACAGCTGGAGACAATATTAATGCGACTATCTTAATGTGATTTTGGACATATTTCTTATCTGAGCTTCATTTTCTGTTTTGTGTAAAGATAACGGGAGCATTCACTTTTTACGACCTTATTAGAATCTGTCTTTGTCAAGAGTTCAGCAGGATACTAACCCGATAACACATAGTCGATAAATGACAATAATTTTATTAGTGGTCATAATGATTAGTATCAAAACTGCATAATGAGAATTCTCACAGTATCATGCTGGTGTTCTACTCTATTTCCATTCAACATAGAGCAAAGGTGTAATAGATGTAATAATGTCAGCTTACAGTAAACAAGAGAATCAAGGAAGAGGGGTAGCAACTATATTGAGAATGGTAAGGGCCTCCCCTCAGGCAGTTCTCACAGCATCTCTTGGGAATATTCCTTTCTCCAATTAGCAATCACTTCCTACCTAGATACTTAAGGACTTCCCTTCCTCCTTCCCTTTTCTTGCTCAAAATAATCAGTCAAAAGCCAGACTATTTCACTGGATGTCTGAACTCCCACCTCTTCCTTGGAAGACTGTTGCCATCATCAAGTGAACAGAACACCTTTTTCTCTACTTCACATGAGCTCAGCCAAGTGGTTTGTTTCATTTACAATAAAGAATGCCAGAGGGCCAGAGTTCTTCTATCGTGTGAAACCTGGAATCATAGGAAAAAGTAAGCCAATACCCTTTTTCTGTACTTGATATGCCTTGGGGGACACTGGGCTTCTGGTGTCAGCTGGTCTCATTGGCTAAGATCCTACTTTACTGTCCTGGCTTTCTTGAGCCAATAGTCTCTCAAATTCCATATTTAATAATACTGAACATCATATTCTTTTCATTTCTGTGGGCCTCTCACTCTGGAATCTGGACTCTGCATCAATCACTTCCTCTTTATACTAGCGAGCATGAGTGCTGTGTGGAGCAGCCTGCTTCAGGTCAGAAGGGTGTAACAGAAAATGAGACCCTTTCCTCATTGTAACCATTTCTTTAACTCTCTAAAGTTTCTTGGAAGGGACTCCTGGTTATTTTCCCATATAGCTTCATGTAATATAACTGAAAGCAACTGGCTGTCAGGAATGATACTGGAACATTTGTACCTGAAGCTAAGAAACTGGCTATATCTAGCAAGCTCTTCATCTTGAGCTTTCAAGCCTCTGTGTCTCAACTAAAGCTGTTCAGAAATGCTTCAGAGCAAAAGACTCCACTCCCACTGTTTACCCTGTTTTTGATGGTTATACCTTGTCACATCTCAGCTGTTCATTCTGGGTTCTATTGTATCTCCTATAACCTTTACACAATGACATCTTTCATGTACTCTCTGCCTTAGGTTGTCTTCCCTTCCAGCAAGGAGTCACCAAGAACAAGGCACATCCCTTAGATGGAGGTACATAAGGAGAATGACCCTGGCACGATTCTCTTAGAAGTTCATCAATTAACATTGTATTTCTTTCGTCTCCCTGTAGCTATGCAGTAAGGACAAAGAGAACCATTGAACCATGACTTGTGCCTTTACAACTCTTCGTGGGGGGGGGCACTCTTCGACATCTTCCTTGTGTCTGTTCACATGATCTAGTTGGGCAAAAACTCCATATGAATCAGCTACCAACAATACATTTCCTTTGGTAATATAGTCTTGAAATATGTCCAAGTCATGCTTCTTCCCATGCCCACCTAATATTGAGACGGAAGGACTCGTCATGTTTTATTTCACTTGCCTATTTATTTTGGCCCCTAGAGTTGAACTCTGGGCCTTGTACATGTTAGGGAAATGCTGTACTGTCAAGCAACATTCTAGTATGCTTTATGATTTCATTTATTTATTTGAGAGAAGGTTTTGCCATGAAGACCAAGATTTTTTTTTTAGCTCATGATTCTCCTGCTGCACCCTCCTGAGTGTATCATGTTGGATTTTCAAATATGAAAAATTAAGGAATTAGTAAGCATACTGGATAATGCATTAAGGTACTGAGTTCATTACACAGTATTACAATACATGCTAATAGTTAATGAAACATGGCTATCATGTTTTTCCTTCTCCCATTCTTCCCCCACACATTTTGATATTTACAATAGTGTAATTATATGGTGGTGTAATGTATAAAGTGATTGTGTGATATGTTTCCACAGAGAAATTGCCTTTACACTTGTGGATTGGAGCTGTAGTGAATGCATTCTTTACAAATCAACTCAGATTTGATGAAGGCACATAAGTGTACAACTAACTATAATAGAAAATACAGTAAGAACATAGAGGGTGGTAGTCGCTGGGTAAATGATAACAGAAACGTGAATATATAAGGTGCTGAACCATTAGAATACTAAAGACTATATCAGGTCCAAAAGAATGAGGTTCAGAGTTAGACCTGAGCAATGGGAAGTGGGAGTGGGTGAGGCTTATGGTGTGTGTTTATAATCAAGAGTATGAATGATTCTACAGGATCCAGGGGAGTGGTGGGTAGGTACAAAATTGCTAACTAATAAATAAAACAGTAACCCTGATTACAAAGGATGGTGCTTTTCAGTCAATTTCAAGTTGAAGTAAAATACTGATTTGAGATTAAAGAGAGCAAAGAAAAAATTAGGACTTAGAGAGAGGGAATGAGGGCATGAAGCTTGAGGTGAGGTGTACGCTGTGGTATGAATCCTGATGGTCTTAGTAAAACGCCCAGAGCCAGATATCAGGGTACATGCTGAAAGATCAGAGAGATGAAAGAGCAGCCACTAGAGAGACTTCTTACTTCTACTTCTTACCTCAGGCCCAAATGTGGGGAGATCGTGTCTCTAGATATCTACAGACAGAGTTGTAGCCAGAAGTTTCTGGCCTGGCATAGCCCAGAGGTCCAGATGTACAGTCCCTCATCCACTTAGTCCCAAATGATCACACAAATTAATATAAATTAATTAAAACTATTTGGCCTATGACTCAGACCCATTATCAACTAGCTCTTATAACCTAACCCATTTCTATTAATGTATTGCCATGTGTTCAGCAGCTTTACCTGTGTTCCATTACATCTTACTTTCTGGGTGGCAGCCTGCAGCTTCTCTCCCTGACACCATGCTCCTTTGTCTTTATCTCTGCTTGGATCTCCTACTTCTAAGCTGCCTTGCCATAGGCCAAAACATCTTTATTAACCAATACAATAAAGCATATTCACAGTCTCCAGAAAAAAACATGCCACATCAATGAATGGTTTGAGAACCTGTCTCCACTGGTCTTACATTCTTATCTTCATCTCCCTAGTGCTGGGATTAAAGGTGTGTATACCTTCCAAGTACTGGGATCAAAGGTATGAGACCCCAAATGCTGGGATTAAAGGTGTGTGCCACCACTGCTTGACCACTATGGATAATGGATAACAGTGGCTGGCTCTGCCCTCTGATTTTCAGGCAAGCTTTATTTGTTAGGGCGCACACAACATACCATCACAATATGCATAGGCTGAAAAATTAAGAGGCATCTTTTAGGAAATACTTTTCAAAGATGTATATTTAGAATATGGGAGTAAAAGTGATAGAGGCCAAGAGAGGTATAAGAAATGCCTGAAACCATAATAGTAGTATATGAGTAAAATTCAGAGATGCTGAGGATAACAGTTTCAAGTGTCTAGTGTCAGTAACTAAGAGAAGAACAAGACAAGACTTGAGCTGGAAGGATTAGAGATGGAATTCAGGGCAAGTTTTTCAGAAGTAGATTGAGAATGCTTGGGACTGATAGGAACACATGCCTTTTGAGAGAGCAAAATGCGAATAGTAACTGGAAGATATGAACTTATGTGGGATTGTTGGGGGAGGACTGGAGGAATGAAGTTTATCAAGGCTCCTTTTGGGGGAGTCATTCTTTGATATTTTGCATAGGACAAAATCATCTGAGTTTTTTGCATAGTCTTTCTAACATTTGAATGGTTTGTACCTCTGCATTTAGCTAATTTAAGATTTTGATGAAGTCTTCTCTAAAATAGTGCCTAAAGTGATTTTTCTTTTGAGATTGTATCAATTGCAGCTCTCTATAGAGCAGGATGAGCCTGAATCTTGAATCCTTGACCCCCACAAGTGATGTGAGTATAGGTATGTTCCATCATGCTAGGTTCATGTGGTGCTGGTGAACCAGGGCTTTGCTCATGCTAGATAAACACCATCCCAACTAAGCTATATCCACACATCCAAATAATTAACTTTTGAAGGAAATTGACTGTGCCAAATATGAAAACCTCCAAGATTTTGTCAAGCCTTAAGAGGGAGCACTTATGTACATTTTACTTCTTTGATACTTTAAGTGTCTTTACAAGTTTAAATTAAATGGTTCTTAAAATATGCTTATTTGGAAGTTGGACTTTAGTAAAGGTTGATCATAGAGATGCAGTAAAGCATATTCAATGTTAGTAACTCTATACCAGGGGCAAAGAGCACAGTGGAGAAAGGGCCAGAGTGCTGGGGAGGCAAAGGAGGAAGACCAACTAAAATGAAAACCCATAAGGAAACAGTATTTTGGAAGCAAATTTTAAAAATTAATAAAAATTTAAATTAAAAAATTTTTTATTGGAGAGCTGTGCCAACTCTCACTGCTACTATTATCCCTATATCATATTAAGGGTTATTGCTTCTTCCACTTCAATTTACTTAGTAAAGCCTGGGGAATATACACTAGATAAATTCCAATGATGCCACTCAGAACAAAGATGAGAACAAATGTTATGCAAAGTATAATTGTTTAATTGTTGAAAAGTAAATAATTTACTAGTTTCTCCAGTATTCTATTCTTCAATTTCTCCACTTAACCTCCTCCCATGATATGTGATTGTATTAGTAAGGGTTCTCTAGACTAACAACTTACAGAATATCTCTCCTCTCTCTCTCTCTCTCTCTCTGTGTGTGTGTGTGTGTATATATGTGTGTATATATGTGTGTATATATGTATATATGTATATATATATGTATATATGTGTATATATGTATATATATGTATATATATGTATATATGTGTATATATGTATATATGTGTATATATGTATATATGTGTATATATGTATATATGTGTATATATATGTATATATGTATATATATATGTATATATGTGTATATATATGTATATATATATATATAAGAATGACTTACAGGATCCAGCTATTCTAGCAATGTGGCTCCCTCTGAATGAAAAGTTGAAGAATCTAGTAGTTGTTCTGTCCTCAGGCTCCATGTCTCAGCCTCATCTCCAGTATACACCAGAATCCTGAAAAAGTAGGCTCTAACGCCAGTAAAGGAATGCATAGCTATTGAGGGGGGCAAGAGCAAGCAAGCAAAGAGAGCATCTTTCTTCTGTGTTTTTTATGTAAGCTTCAAACACATTAAGCAGAGGTCTCACACCTCAAGAGATCTGGATTAAAGGTGTGTCTTCCCACCTCAAAGATCCAGATTAGAAGAGGATCTTCCCACTTCAAATGATTAAGCAAAAAAAAAAAAAAAAAAAAAAAAAAAATCCTTTATAGGTGTGCCCAGCCATTTGGGATTTTAGGTAATCCCAGATGTAGTCAAATTGACAACAAAGAACAGCCATCACAGTCACCTTACAAACTTTTCAAAGACAGCCAAACTTTTCATTCTTAGTTTTAAAAAATTCTAAGAATATCCAAAGACTTTAATATAGTTCAAAGACAATAAATACGTGCCAATGCTTTGATACCATGTTTTAAAATGTATAAAACCTAATTAATGAGCAAGAATGCTTACACAATTCTTTTACTCGAGGTTTCATTGTACTCTCTCCCTAGAGTTTCATCCAAAAGTAATGTATCCTATGATATGAAACAAATATATTTTGATGTATTCAAGATTAGTGCTTATATAAATGAAATATTTCACAAATTCTTGTTGGTATATAGTGAAAATCCAGAGCCAGATATTGGGAGAAAGCTGGAATATCAGAGATAGGACATAGACTACAGTCAATTCTCACCTAACCACTTTCTTGGGCCAAACAGGGTAAAAGCTGTCTTCAAGAGTCCTCAGCCTGGCTGGTTGCTCCTACAGAACCCAAGATGTTTGTCAACAGCTTCCTTAAATCTCTTCATGCCCAGTTGTTTCACTTCCTGGTTCAACTCTGCATCATAATCCAAGAGTTAGCAATTAAAACGTGAGCTGCTACTACTGTTTGGTTGTTAGGCCTTGAACTCTTAGAAATCCAGAATGATCTCTGTCTCTCAGTGATGAGATTAAAGGTGTGAGTCACCACTTTGTCATCTCTGTGCTGGGATTAAAGGTGTGGGTCATCACTCTCTGTCTCTCATGGTTTGACTGTAGATTCTGTTCTCTGATACTCCGGGCTGATTTTATTAAATATAAAATATATCACCACAATGAAACAAAAATATCAAATTTTGGTAGTTCTTCAAAACTTAACATTTATTGAAAACATGTTCTTTTTGAAGATTTTGGGTTTATTTTCCCTTTTATTGCCACTGGGTAGATATCATTTAGTTTTAATAAGTACATCATTCTCATACATATGTGTACATGTCTATGTTTGTGTAGACACAGAAGCCTTTTCCCATGAATATAAATTGGAGTACTTTGGTTACAGTCACAGTACACAACTTTTCAGTCCCTTGAACATTCACTATGTGACTGTTATAGAAATCATAGCTACCTGGTTATAGTTATTTGTAATAATCTACTAGCTTTTGAAATGATATAGTTTAAAACAAACTGACTTTTATAACAACTTGCCATCTGGTTGTTATAATTATACATTTTTTTCTGTTTCTAGAAAGTATACCAGATAACTGAGAGAATAAAATATTTGATATATATAGTGCATATATTATCAAAATACTAATTTATGCTTCCATTAATGATGGCTGCATGATATTCAGTGTCTTCCCTTTCTTCTCTTTTATAATCATTAATTACATGGGTGAACATGGCATTTATCTGTTTTAACATACATTTTATGGATACTCAATGAGGCTACTCATGTCTCATATGGTTACTATAGAATGTTCATAAAAATGTTATCTTTTTATATTTATGTGTTAGTAATGAAGAACAAATATTTAGGAAGTTTACATTTATCATGACTGTAAATCAAACGAGTATAGATGTGGAAGAAAGTATAAGCATAGCAGAACATGTGACTCAATCAATTTCCAATATCAGTAGTATCAGAATTACCAGTGGAAAGTCCTCTGGTTTTACTTTACATGGTTAGTTTTCTTTATCTCTAAAACTTGATTTTTAACCTTGGTATTCTAGAGGCACTTTGAAATGAAAAGTACATATTTAATGAGAATGTTAAGGAATGAATGTTCCTTCCGCAAGTTTATTTGTTAAAAAACAAAATGCCCAGCATTGTGGTTTTTGGAAATGGGACCTTTGAATGGTAAGCATAGTTAGATACACAATGGGCAGAGGTCCATTGTGGGGTTATTGGGCTTGTCACGTGATAAAAGACCAGTCTCTTTATGGGAATGTTTCAAATAAAAGCTATTTAAAAACTAGGAGAAAGTGGTGCCGTTAACCAGGAAGAGAGTCAGGTATAGGACTGAATCATAAAACCTTTTGATCATGAATTTCCTATTTCCCAGAACTAAAAAACAGCAGAATATTATTTAAGCCACTCAGTCCATAGTATTTTCTTATGGTGGTGCTTGCTGGGTAAGTCCTTAGAAAATGTGATGTCTGATCTTGAGAATTCCTCAGTTCTGTCAGTTTTTCCTAAAAAACAGTTTTTTATTAATTGTATATTTGTGTGTGCCTACAAGAGTTTATGTGCGCCATGTGCATGCAGGAGACTGAGAAGACCAGAGGCCGCGAAATCTGCTGGAACTGTTCCTGAGTTATCAGGTAGGAATTGAACCAGAGTCCTCTGTAAGAGCAGTAAGGGCTTTTAAAGACTGATAGATGCTGAGCCATCTCTCTAGCTCTATAATTTTTTACTTAGTAGTAGTAATTATTAGTTATGGAATTTCCTTTGAACCTGAGATTTCCTTACATTGCCCCTCCACAAGTAAGTCATATGGTATTTAAACTAGATTATTGTACATAAAAAAATACAAATACGCTTGTGGACAAAAAGTGATACTGACATTTTTATCACAGATATGCATGGGCACAGACCTTCTAGCATTATCCTTGTATTCACTGCAGAACTGGAATTATATGATCTCAAGTATAAATACACACGGACATTTAGGTAGAGTATAGTGATATATTTAGTAAGACCAGTCTGGAATATCAGAGAAGAGATCTGCCCACAGTCCATCCAGGATGATCAGAGAGTGGTAACTCACACCTTTAACCCTAGCACAGAGAAAGACTGGGAGTAGTGACCTACACCTTTAATCCCAGCAGATCTGAATTTGAGACCCATTTGGTTTACAACGGGAGTTCAAGGCTCCCACACAGGCAGTGGTGGTGCCATGCTTTAAATCCCGTTAACTCCACAGACAGAAATCTTTGGTGTTTCTGTGAGTTCAAGGCCAACTACCAAATAGTAATAGCCCAGGCCTTTAATCTTAACCTGGATGTGAAACAACTGGGTGAAGAAGGTATTTAAGGCAGGCATAGAAAGACAGAGGAGGCAGTAGAAGCCAGGAGGAGCAAGGCTGAGGAAGCTGGAAGACAGCTGGGTGAGATCTGACTGTGGTGTTTCCTCTGTCTTTGATATTTCAGCCTTTCTCTGATATCTGGCTCTGAGTTTCCTTTATTACAACCAGAATTTATGCAACAGTAAAGTAAAAGTAGCATGTGCTTTTGAGATTTAAAAATAACTTCTAAAATGCCTACAACAAAATATAAGTAGAAATATAGTTTTATGGAACCAGAAATTATATAGAGTTAGGGATCTACCTATGTAATTAATAAAGAAAAACAATTTTCTATGTGAAGAAACATAATAAATGTAAGTTCAAATGTATTTATTTAATAGATTAATAGAAAAACAATAAACTAAACATCTAGCTCTGGAGGTACAGCTCATCTATTAGCCTTCCCTGGTGAGTTCTCCAAGCCTAACTCACCATCTTCACACACCCAGGCCTGCCTTTTGAAAAGGAGCTTCCCATGGCATTTCCTGAGAAGTCTGTCAACTCCATTCTCATACTTTCTGACTTAGCTCTAGAGGCACAGCTTACCCACACTTCTGCATCATGAATCTCCCAAGTCCACTGTCACTATCTCCACATTCTCAGATCTTGATATATCAAAAGCTATATTAGGAAAATTATAGGAATAAATGCATAGATAGAAATGTTATAAATAATTTAGAATGTGTTTTATAGGCTTAGAAAACCAAATCCAAAATGAATAAAAATAACAAGAATAAAATAGAAGATAAAAATTAGAAACTTTTAGCTAGACTAACCAAATAAAAAAAAAAAAAGGAGAGAAAGCCCCAAATATTAAAGATGAAGATGGGAGACATTATCAGTGATACTGGAGAAACATATGGACTATAAACTAGTATGAATAACCCTATAATATCAGATTGAAAAATCTTTCAGCAAATGGACAAAATCGTGGCCATATACAACCTAGCCTATTAATAGTGAGTCAGCAGGGCATACAAAATATAAGGAGATAAATAGTGACAAGATTGAAATAGCGAATATTCCACTATTTTATAATTGAGAACTGTATAGCAGAGTTTTATAAGACAGTTTTTTTTTTAAAATAGTCATTTTATTATCAAACTATACCAAAAACTAAAAAAGAACCACTGTTAAATTTAAGAGATAGCATTATGCCAAAACCAACCCAAACACATAAAACTATCCTGATAATTGATGTGAAAGTTCTCAACAGAATACAAGTAAACCAAATTCAAGATTTGGTTTTACAAACTCAACAAATGAGATTTTCCCCAGGGATTTAAACATTTGCAAATCAATAATTGTAATAGTTACCATCAACAAAAACCACATGATCACCCAAGTAGGTGCAAAATAGCGTTTAATAACACTTAATATCCCATTTGATAGAACTGAATACATCATATATAGATGGAACATAACTCCAAATAGTAAAGGCTGTATATGACTAGCCTACAGCCCAGAGCCAACAGCACACTGGCAGTTCCTCAGCATCCAGAATAAGGCAAGTATGCCCATTTTCACCACTTTTGTTAAATATTGTTTTAGAAGTTTTAACAAGAGTGGTAAGACACACACAAAAAAATACATCCAATTTGGAAAAGATGTTATGTGTTTGCAGATGGTATGGTTTTATACATAATTCAACTTCATCAAAGAACTGTTAAAATCAAGAAAATTAGTAAAGTTTACTGCACATAGTCAGCATATTAAAAAGTAGTTGCAGTTTTACATATCAATAACAAGCCTTCCCAAAAAGAAATCAAGAAATAATTCCATTTTCAATGGTTTCTAAAAATTAGAAATCAGCTGGAAAAATGGCTCAGTGATTAGGAACACTGACTGCTCTTTCAGAGGACCTGGGTTCAATTCCCGGTATCAATGTGGCAGCTAACAACTGTTTCTAATGCTGAGATCTGACACCCTCACATAGATATACAAGAGGGCAAAACCTTAATGTACATAAAACAAAAATTTTAAAAATTAAAAATTAGGAATCAGTGAAGAAAAGGAAAATTACAAAATTGATATGAGATGTCTTTATGTACACTGTGAATTACCATTGGATAATAAAGGAACTATCTGGCCTATGACAAAGAAGCTTTTTACAAACAGGCTGGAATTCCAAGCACAGATAAAAGAGGAGGGGGGAGTCAGGAGAGATGCTGTGAGCTGCTGCCAAGAAAACATGTTATAAAAGTACAAGTAAGCCATGAGACAAGTGGCAAGACATAGATTGATAGAAATGGTTTGAGTTAAGATGCAAGAGCTAGCTAGCAAGAGTCCTGAGCCATAGGCCAAAGAGTTTGTAATTAATATAAGCTTCTGTGTGATTATTTGGAACTCTTCAGCTGTGGGCAGTCTGGACCCCAGGGCTAAGCCAGGCCAGAAACTTCTGACTACATAAAATAATGGTGAAAAACCTTGTAAAGGACACAGGAGACATGGAAAGCATGAAGAGGGAAGGGAGGGAAGAGGAGAGAAAAAGAAGATGATAATGATAAGGAAAGCTTATGTTCAAAGATTAGAGGAAACAATAATGTTAAAATGACCATGCTACCCAACGTAGTTTGTTAATTCAATACAGTACTCATTGAATACAAATAACATTCTTTACTGAAATAGCATCTTGAAATAAATATAGAATCACAAAAGACTCAGATAATTAAGAGACTCCAATGGAGAAAAAAAGCTGAAGGCATTAAAATACCTTTTTAATTCAAGACATACTCCCAATATGTAGCAACCAAAAATATCATATTAGAAGAAAAACTGATAAAGTATACAAGGATAGAGTGAGGTATCCGAGAGTTAACTCACATGCATACAGCCAAATGATTTTGACCAAAGTGCTGAGAATATACCTAGCAGATATGACAGTATCATCAAATGGTGCTGGAAAACTAGATGTACATATGCAAAAGAGTAAAACAGATCAGTAAATTAAAATGGATCAGAGAACTATATGCAAGACCAAAAACTAAGCTGATGCTGAAAAATATAGAAGAAATACTTCCAGGCATTGATTTAATCAAAATGTTTTATTGTTGTTAATAGGATACCCAAACTAAATACAAATGCAGATAAATGGTATTATATGGAACATAAGTGAATATATAGGAACTAAGTGAATATATGACAAAGCAAATAATCAGTAGAGCCTAGAGGTAGCCCTCTCAAAAAATAGGAGAAAATATTCTTATTATTAAAGACAGACTAGAGATCTAAATAGACCTTTTAAAAGAAAACATACACATGACAAATATGTATAGGGTATTTGATGCTTAATATTTTCAACCTGACAGGACCTAGAATCACCTGGAGATGAGTATATGGGCATATCTGTGGGGATTATGTTGATCAGGTAATTAACATAGATATGATGATCCACCTCCACTGTGGGCGGCATCATTCCATAGGATAGTCTTGTCCTGAATAGGGTAAAAGTGAGATGAGCAAAAGCGTTAATCCCTGTCTCTTGACTGGATATGATATGGGCAGCCACCTCAAGCTCTAGTTGCAATGGTGGAATGTGACCTCAAACTGTGAGCCAAGATAAATCCTTTATTTTCTTAAGTTGTCTTTGCCATGTATTTTGTAACAGTGATGAGAAAAAATAACTTCAAAGGGAAAAACCATTCTAAATAATAAGAGCATCATTAGGGAAAATCAAATAAAAACAATGAGACATCACCCTAACCTCTCCACTTGAAATGGCTATTATCTGTTACTAAAGAATAAAAAAGTGCTAAGAATCTACAGTGCTAAGAAAGAATTCTTCATGTTCCTATGGAAAATTGATGAGAAGTTTCTAAAAGAAATAAAGAAATGAACCTGCTTTATGATCTAATAAACTCATAATTGGGTAAAAGAAAAAAGTAATTACTGTAGAAATATAGTCATTCTAGAAAATCAACCAAATTTTCTAGTGAGGGATGAGTGTATAGATTCAGAGCAGAATATTACTCAACCTGAGAGAAGAATAAATTCTGTCTATTTGGCAACATGGAAAGAAAATGGGGGGGGGGGTGTCACTGTGTTAAATGTAGTAAGGCACAGAGAGAAATTGTCACATGCTCTCATTTTGGAAACTCAGAAGTGAGTCTCATAGAATGAATGGAAATGAGACCACTAGAAACTACAATAACCTATTCATAGAGTGAGAAGAGTTATAAAAGTCCACCCGAGGAGATAGGAAGAGTTGGCTACCATAGAACAATGAGTAATTATTAACAAAAACCTATGGCCTACTATAAAATAACTACCAACTGTGAAAGCATATGACACACCATTAAAGATGAGCTGAAATTAGGTATAAAACTTTAGACTCACAAAGATAAATATTAGAGCATTTTCTCTAATTTTGCTAAATACAAATGGGCTAAGTATTATAACAGTAATTCTTAATTGATAGCTGCTTTGTTCTGTATAATTTTACTATGTTAAAATTAAACCCTTCCTTTTTAATTACACAAGGGAGGGAAATGTAGAATATTCTTTTACACTGATTTAATAAAGAAGCTGACTGGACAGTAGCTTCACAGGATAAAGTTAGGAGAATCAAACTAGGGAAAGTGGGAAGAAGAAGGGTGGTGTCAGAGGAGTCTCCAGTCAGACATAGCAAGGAAGTAGGAGGTGAAAATGAAAGATAGGCAACACCACATGGCAGAATGTAGACTAGTGCAAATGGGTTAAGTTGTAAGAGTTAGCTTATAATAAGCCTGAGCTATTGCCCAGCATTTATAATTAATAATAAGTTTCTGAGTGGTTATTTGGGAAGCAGCTTCCAGACAGAAAAACTCCACCTACACAAATCCCTAAATTTTTTTCTTTGTTTTCCACCTGTGTGCTATAGCATGTGTGCTCTCTCTCACCCACAAATTGTTTTAAAAGAAATATTGGTGAGATCCTAGAGAATGCAAGTTGACAGTTAAATAAAATTTCAAAGACTATGTAGGATAGGAATAAAATATTCAACAAAGTTATAGAGACTTTTAAAAAAAGAAGGTTAAAAAAAATCCCAGAATACAAATCTTGGAATTGAAGAGTATGTGAGACAAAGTCTTTGAACACTATGGCAGATGGAGTAAGTAAGGAGCTTGAGAAGTATTTTTCTTTTCCTTTCTTTTATTTTTTTTTCCTTTTCTTTTTAAGAGAACATTTCTAAGTTTTTGAGACAGTCTAATATTTATGTTTCTGAAACAGAAAACAAAAATGGTAAAACATAGAAAACAGTGAGTGAAATCATAAGAGAAAATGAGTCTAATGTTGGAAATGATATTAACATCTCTGACTATGTATATGACCCCAGTTGGTCATAACCCAAAGATAATTGCAACAGCATATTATATTTAACTGTCTAAGACTAAATCTACAAAAGGAGGGCAAAGAGTCATGTGTGAAGATATCCATTGATGATTACTTCAGCAGATTTGTCATAAGAAAACTTTCTGGTTAGTAGGGAAGGTAATTATATATTGCAATTTTTGAAAAAATGATAACCAAGAATATTATACTTAAAGTCATCATTCAGAAATGAAGCTAGAATATAGACCTCAAAGACAAGCAAAATAGGAGAGAAATCATGTTGCAGACCTGCCCATAAACTATACTTATTCAGGGAGTCTACCATCCAATAGAAAATCAGACAACCAGTAAGATGGGAGCATGGGGAAATGTCAGTCTCACTAGAAGAGCAGATATACAAAAGAGAAAGAGAAGAGAATCAAAGAATCCAATATATCAAACAATCAGACACAAGGCAAAAATATTAAGAATGATTAGAAAGAAATAAGTCCTTAAAACCAATAAGAATCTTGAATATCACCTTAGCAAAGTGGGGACATAACTGGTTGCAGCAAGAAGAGTTGGGACCAAATCTTGAAAGAAGAAGAGCAAAGAGGGAGGAAAAAAAAAAGGAGAGAGATGGATATCTTGATAGAGGAAGCCAATATGGGGTTGGAAAGAGACTGGGTTCTAGGAAAACCTCCAAGAACTCACAGATGTCCCTGGTTGGGTTTCCAAACAATAGTGGAGGGGGTGCCTAACCAGGACTTCCCCTAGAATCAAACAAGTAACCACCCTAAGTGTCATCACAGAACCTACATCCAACAATGAGTAGAGGTCAAGGCAGGGATCCATGGCTGAGCACTGGGTCGAGCTCCTGTTCCAGCTGAGAACCGGGGAGGAGAGTCTGTATGAGCAAGAGGATAGGGATTATGAGGAAAACTCCCACAGTGATGGCTGACTGTAGCGTTGGGGACCTCACTGAATCAAGAACAGCCAGTGGAGACCCATCAGGAAAAGGAGCTAGGTCCTCCAAGGGTAGGCAACTGTAGCATGAGCAGTATGAGGAGCCTTGAGGGGTGGGATCAGACTGTGTTCCTGTGTGTGGGCTGGCACCTTGGTGCCCATTCCGTGCAGAGAGACACCTAACCCAGTCTTGACTTTGGGATGAGGAAATCAGAATTGCCTGGAGTGGATGCACCACTCTGAGCTGACCCACTTTGGGACTTCTTGCCCTTTGGGGGGAGGGGATGGGCAAATGGAGAGAGAGAAGGCTGAAGGCTGACTGGGAGGGATTGGGAGGAGGGAAGGGAGGGGAACCAGGGGAATATATGGGTAAAAAAGACATTTTTAAATAAAAAATAATAAAATGAAGAAAAAAAAGAATCTTGAATATAAAAGGATATTCTACAACCACACACATACACACACACACACACATGGGCACATCTGCATACATATACATGCATACATATAAAGAAATATAGACTGACTTAATGGATTAAAAGTGAAACCCTAATGGAGGCATCTTTATGTTAGGTGAGGAGATTGAGGGCAATCCTGAGAAGAGAGAGCACAAAAGGAATGTGGTAGTTTGAATAAAAAATGCCCCACATAGGATCAAAGGGAGTGGCATCATTAGGAAGTGTGGCCTCATAGGTGTGGTCTTGTTGGAGGAAGTGTCACTGGGGGTGGGCTTTGAGGTTTGCAAATGCTCAAGCCAGACGCAGTGTCCCTCTCTCTTCTACCTTCTGATCCAGATGTATAACTTTTGGCTCCTTCCCCAGCATCATGTCTGCCTTCATGCCTCCATGCTTCCCATCATGACAATAGTAGACTATACCTCTGAACCTGTAAGCCAGCCCCAATTAAATGCTTGCTTTCTGTTATAAGAGTAACTGATGCAATTAATTTGTAAAGTACCAAATTTCTCACAAACAGATGAAAACGGAAACAGAATATTCACAGATTTATGAGACAACAAATACAGTGGTACTAAGAATGATGTTTATAACAATAAGTACTATATAAAAATACAAAATTTCAAATAAACCATTTTTTGTCAAGGATGTAACAGACAAAGCTGTTACCGGCTGAATTAAAGAAGACCTCAGACCCAGATTTCTTACAAGATGAAAAGTAAAAGTTTAATGGGTACACTCATGAGTGGGCTCAAGGCACAGTGAAAAAGCCAGGAGCCTCGAATATTTTGGGGGCAGAATTCTTATACCACACTCTGGGTAGGGGAGGGGGTATGGGTGGGCTCCGAGTGCTAACAGGGTGGGAGGAAAGGTCAGCTTAGGACAGAGTTTAGGAATGCAGGCAGGCAAGCTATTTCCTGTGAAAGTCTTATGCAAACAGGAGACCTGAGAGCAGAGGACCACCTGGGAACATTCATTTCCTGGAGCAGGACACATTGTGCAAGCTTCAAACAGTTAACAATTCTCATGGTAGGGCTTTCCAGGGTGACCCCACCTAGGTTGCTCAGGAATGTGGTCCCAGAGCCTTATCTTGGGTGGTTCCGTTGAATGAAGTCCAGAAGGTCAAACCGGGTGGGTCTCAGGAATTCAGGAAGTATCTCAGTGGTCGGGCTCAAGCTGCTGGGTGTGTCCCAGGCAATCCTGTTGAACAAAGCTTTTCCAAGAAGCAGCCATCTAATTTAGTGATACAATGAAGCCGAAACTCTGTCAGCTTTGGCTAGTTTGGGGGACCTTAGAAGGGGTCGACTGGGAGAGAGTTACAGAATTTTTCTATTTTCACAAAAGCAAACCCAAATTAGCAGAAGGAAAAAAAAAAAGGAGTAGAGCGGGAATGCATGAAGCAAAGTGTAAAAATTACTGAAGATAATTTAAACAACAAGCTGATTCTTTTGAGATTATGAGCAAAATTTACAGACTATTAGCTAGATTCACCAAGAAAGAGCAAAGTCAAGTCAATAAGATTAGAGATTAACAAAAAAAGGAAAGACACAATATTCTAATTAATTAGTCAAAAGAAAGTAAAGAGGATACAAATAAGCAGAAATAAACCTAATTATTCATAGCTGTCCATGATATGGATCTGTTGTAAAAGACCCTAATGACTTTATCAGAAGATTCTTAGAGCTACTTGCTAATTTTAGCAAAAAAAAAAAAAAAAGTGGGATAAAAATATCAACATAGAAAAACTACTGGCTTTTCTATATAACAAAATGAATTTGAATTCGCCAGAAAGTCATCCTATTCACGTTAGCCACAAATAAAAAACTGAGGAATAAACTTAAAACAGTGAAAGATCTGTACAATAAAAATGATGATATCCTGTGTTAGTTATTTCTATTGATGCTATAGACACATAATGGACAGGAGGCAATTTGGGGACAGAGTGTTTATTTTGGTTCACAGTTTCAGTTGCTACAGGTTATAACAGGGAAAATATGGCGGCAGGATCCAGCAGGAAGCACCTACCACTAGAAGCACGTATTCATGAGTATCTGTGCTCAGCTTACTTTCTCCTTTATATTCATGTCAGGATCCCCTCCTATTGACTAGTATTGCCTACTTTAATGTTTGTTTAAATGTGGGATGTTCTACCTGTGTGTAGGTCCATGAACTATATAAGTTCTTAGTGCCTGCAGAAAAAGAAGAGGTATCAGATCCCCTGGAACTGGAGTTTTAAATGTTGTGAGTCACCATATAGATGATTAGTAGCAGGTCCCCTGGAAGAATAGCCCATGCTCTTAACTACTAAGTCATCATTCCATCTCTAATACTAGGGTGAGTATTCTTTTTTTAATTAACCTATACCAGTGGTTTTCAACCAGTGGGTCACATGCATTTGGCAAACTATTATCTCCAAAAATATTTGTATTATAATTCATAACTGTTATAGAATGTTATTTTTAAGATGTTTTTCTTTTGTTTATGTTGCATTTTTTAAACTCTGTGAAGCTGTGTTACTGTGCCTATCTAAGGCACCTGATGGGTCAATAATGAGCTGAACAGCCAATAGCAAGGCAGGAGAAAGGATAGGTGGGGCTGGCAAGCAGAGAGAATATATAGAAAGAAAAATCTGGGAGGAAAAAAAGAAATATCAAGAGAAGGAGAAGGATCCCAGGGGCCAGCCACCAGCTACACAGTAGGCCATGGAGTAAGAGTAAGATTTGCAGAAGAGAATGAAAAAAGCCCAAAGGCAAAACGTTGATGGAATAATTTAAGGAAAGGGGCAAGAAACAAGCCAAGCTAAGGCCGGGCATTTATAATTCAGAATAAGCTTACATGTGTGATTTATTTGGAATTTGGGCTTAAGGGCCCCCAAAAGAATAAAAAAAACAAGCAATAACACGTAATAGTCACAAAATACAGCTCTGAAGTGGCAATAAAAATAATTTTATGGTTGAGTAGTCACCAGAGCATGAGGAACTGTATTAAAGGGTCAAAACATTAGGAAAGTTGAAAACCGATGCTCTTGATGATCCCTCTAAAACATAAAACATGTTCAGAGATTTGTTTCCTTGTGGGTTCTAATCTCTTCAAGTCAACCATCAAGAACATCACAGCACTGAAAAACGAAACCGAAAACACTAAGAGGAAGAACATGGTAATGTTTATAACTTAGAATAATTAATATTTTAATAATTAATTAAAATATCCATATACTCATACTGACCTATAGCTTTCAAAAGAGCTCACATAAAATGTTAATGGAATTCTTCAGAGAACTAGAGAAATATTCCTTCAATTCGTATGGAAGCATAAGAGAGCAACTTGAGAGATGGTTCAGGAGATCTTATACTTCCTCCTTGCCTCCACAGGCACCTACACACATGGTACAAACTCCCATGTAGACAAGCGCACATGAGCATAAATAAAGAAAATGAATTTAAAAAATTTTAAAAAGAACAAGAATCCAGAATAGAGAGGAATAAAAGGAGGAAGTATAGGCAACAGCAAGCTGGCTTCATGGCACAGTCCAGAGCAACAGTGTGGTTTTGGTAAAACAACAGCAAACAAACACAAATACGAAATGGAAGATGGAAACCAATTAATGGAATGAACAGAGATCCAAAGAAATGAGGCCAGCTATCCAGAGCCAACTGATTCCCAACAAAGAAGTCAATAATACGCACTGGAGGGGGGAAGCATGTCTTCAACTAACAACAATGGAAAAGCGGTATATCTATAGGGAGAGAAGGCTGAGATATGGCCCTTACCCCTCACCTTGCACAAACATCAACTCAAAATAGACCACAGCGGTTTGTAAGACCAGAAACTCTAAAACCATAGAGGAAAACATGGGGCTACTATTTGAGATATTGCCACTGGCTGGGACTCTAAAAGCATAGAAAACAAAATAATTGACAAATTAGATGACATTAACTGAAATGGCCCTGGACAGCAACAAGACTGTCAGTGGAATAGACAGCTTACAAAATGTGAGGAAAGTTTTATCAAGCATTTATTTGACAGACCATCTCTACAATAAAAGAAAGAAGTTGAGGCCATCCTGGATTAACTTCACAGTGAGGTCTAGGCTATCAGGGCTAGATAGTGAGACTCTGTCTCAAAAGATCAGCAAATTCAAGGACATACGGGATATAAAAATGAAGCATCTATTTCTAAGCGAGATCTAGACTGTTCCTCAGTAGTATGTTCATGCAGACTCCAGAAAATATGTTGATAACATCTCAGGGACTTAATTTCAAACAGAAAACCAATAGCTCCGTACCTTTTAGAGCTTGCTTGAGAAACAGAACATTAACATGTGTTTCTGCCATTGAGAAAAAGTCACTGTTTACATTGTATCTTATGCTCAGATATTAAATTTTTAGGGAATCATGTATTCTTTTAAGTTCAGATTAAAAGTTTTGTATCTGGAGGGATAACTAGGCAAAATACATATTTCTGCCTGGACGAAGAAGACAAAAAACCTGTAGAAGAATCATATCGGAGGCAGGGCCTTACTGTACATTTAAAAATTGCAACTTTAACAGTAGGCTTCTATCCAAAACACTAGGAAGTGAATCTCCTTAAGCTTTTCTTTATAATCACCACAAAAGTCAGTTTGTCGCTCCTGTGATTATAGGGAGAAGATTACATGGTGAACACTGACTATGCGCCAAACAAGGGATTTTCACCATCGAAACCAGGCTGCCCTGCTTCCAGTACTGTCCAGTGCTATTGAGAAATTCCTGATTGACCTTCATATTGAAAACACATATATCCTGTTTCTCAGCATGATTTCATAGACTTTTGCTAACTTAGCAATTTAGAACTCTGATTGTTTCAGAGTCTGGCCAAGTCACTATTATGAAATAACAAATTGAGATTTTTTTTTTTAATAAAAGTTGAAGTATAGGTGCACCTTAGATTATTTTGTATAGAAATCTGAGAAACTCTTATGATTTGTCCCTTCCTGAAGGGGTGTCTAATGTGGGCTGAGGTTTAAGGACAACTTTGGCATGCCAGATAGGTGCCTTTATGGGCAGGTGTCCGGTGGGAGCAAGTTAATGATGTTCACATGCAGTTAGCATGCAATGATGTTTAGAAGATGAGTGAATGGGGCAGAAATTATCAAAGGCAAAGCAATGCATCTACATATGAAACCTTCTACATCCTCATCTTGTCTGAGAGATTATTATTTATGGTCTAGCATCAGGTGGAGAATAAATCATCAGATAAATAGTTCATTGATAGAGCACTTACTGTGCTGCACATTGGGGACCTAAACCCAAGCACCACAAAAGAAAGTTAAATCTAAAGAACTATCCAAGCTTGTTGGCATTTATCTGTAATCCTAGAACTTAGAAGGATGAGTCAGAATTGCTTCAATTGAAGAGGCTAGCCTGGGCTGCAGAATGTGATCCAAGTTTTAAAAACAACAGTGCTACTAGCATATTAGGCTACTAGGCCTCGATTATCTATCATAAGCCTACAAAATGCTGACACACACTGACATAGCAGCATTGTGGAGCAGACATCACCTCACCACTGAGCTGGAGATGAAACATCCAGAATAAAGCTGTCAAGTGCACTGGTATGCTAGATTCATTGTGATGCTGTCCTGGGGAGATTGATGGGCTATTCCTGAGAAGTCTGTCTTCTGGCATTCTGGGAGAAGGTTGGCTTTAATTGCTATGTCTCAGAACCCGGGATGGCTGTGAGAAGCTGGGTAAGCATGGCAAAAACCACTTTCATGCTCGCTCAGGAAAATTCTTGGGGCTCCGGATGCCAGAAAATTGTTCAGAGTGACCTTCCTCTGAAACTGGATGGGGACAGTTTTCTGGGAGGCTGATCACAAGGGGACACTCCACCACCATGAAAACTGTGCAGTCTCTGAATAGCATGGTTCTGGGGAAGCTTCCCCAAAGATGGGCCATTTGCATCTGTCTTTCAAACATTGCTGAAAAGATTGTCCATCCAAACTGAAAAAAGCCAATGAGGTGATCACCATGGACAGAGGATGGGAACGTTCTGATCACTCTCTCGACAAGTAAACAGTGGGTCAACTAGGAGATTTAGAGAGCTCAACTACACTCTGAATATGGAGAGCTGGACAAGGTAAGCTGCCTCTGTGCTCTCGATGTGCGCTGCCTGCCTCTCCTTCCCCGAAAGCTGCCCACCCTTGGTTTCTAACTTCCTGAAGAAATTTGATTTACTTGGAAGCTTTTGCTGTCAGGATCCTGTTCTGTGCTTATAGCCCATTATGAGATTCAGTCTCTTGACGAAGAAAGGGACTTGGTGCAGAGTGGAACTTGCCCTATGCAGAAAACGATTACAGCTCCGTGCCAGATGTCACCACACTGGACAAGCCCTCTAAACAAAATCTACACATTGATTTGAGACTCCAGGAGAGAAAAACAAGAAAGCAACTCAGAGAAGCAATAAGGAAATGGATAGTGATGCCCAAAGTCTAGTCACCGGGAATTGCCTTAAAGCTTTATTTACCACTACAGTTTTCTGGAGTGCTTCCTTTGTAACTACCCTGAAGCCTCTATGGAACTCCTACTTTTTTTTTTTTTTTTTTTTTAAATCAGCTCTTTTGAGTTACTTCTAGAGAGACAAGGGCAAAAAAGTTATTTAGGGTAATGGAGTTTTCACGTGTATTTATTTTTGCATGTATTCCTTAACCAGCATCGTAAAAGAAAAGGTACATGATCTTAACATACAAAAACTCAAAGCTTGCTTTTCAGAAATTACAGCAGAATCTGCATTTTCCTACTTACTCTGGGAAAAGACGATGTCTTTAGTAGATAAGCCAGTGGATCATTTTCTAAAGAAATGTTTTCTCTTGCCTGAGCTTTGGTTCAACGTACCCACGTATGGAGAGCATCCATTTTGACTTTGGCTGCTTGGTGGGTGGAGGTGGCTCAGCTAACCCCAAGGAAATACCTGGAGAAGCCTCCTGAGCCTGAAGTGGGAAGCTATGCCTGTGTTGACTTTGGCACTGCAGAGACTGATGTCTCCTGCCTCCTTTCTTTATTCCCAAAGCAGATGGAGATGATAAAGACAGAAGCAGCTTTTCCTCTTTCTGCATGAAGGATTTGGGCTAGCATCTTCAAAAACAAACCCAAGAGAAAGTTTTACAAAATAATCGGCACATGGTAAACTGTAAGGAGCAGTCTCTGGCACCCAGAACAAGGTAAAATTTTCCTTGTGTATATTTTGCTATATAAAGATCTTAATAGTGTATTTTTGTTTTAAAATGTTGTGCTGGAGTTGGTATTTTAAATTTGGTAATGATTTCTGTTTTTATTTTAAGTATTTACTCATTGAAACAATAGATTAAGTATTACCAGAAAGCAAAAAAAAAATTTCCTTCTATGAATAAGAACATAAAGAGAGAATGAATGGGAGTTTGAAATAAGGGAGACAGGCTTTGGAGTTGCAGCAGAGACATCAACAAGGGTAGAGATGTGAACAAAGAACCTTTGCTGAGTTTCTGGGTGTACCTTTCCTTAGGGCAACTACAGAAAAGGAAATACAACCAATTCCAGGTTTTCAATAAATACACAAGGGATCTTAAAATTCTGGATCAAGAATCATTGAATGAATCACCTCTTTTGTGCCATTAAATTTGTCCCTGGGGAGATAATTCACTTAGCAAAACCTCTAGTTACAGAAAGATGCCCGATAGTACTGTGTCCTTAAAGCTTCCAAGGGTTCAGTAATCTGAGGTCACATGCCATATCACATCATCATCTGCTCAGAATCATAGCAAGCTGAGCTTTCAAGACTCATTGTCTGTAAGACTTTTGGAACTATTCTTACTACACAGACTGTTTAATGTGCAATGGCAGCATAGCATTGAGGACTCATAATTGCACCCATTACTTTGAGGACTGCCTGCCTGAACATTCACAGGCTGGTAGTGACCCAGCCCCATTACTGTTGGATAATTGTGCAATCCACCATTGGATTTATGTTTCTCTAGACTCAAGGCTGAGTGAGGAGGGATTTTCTGCCTCAGGAGCCACCTCTCCCCAATCCTTAACTTTTCTCTCCCGTAATTGTTTGCTTTGTCTCGCTACCTCTATCTAATTTCTGTTGTTTACTCAAGTCCTGCTGTGCTATGATTACATGTTCCATGAAACTTGATCATTTAGCAGATCTGGCTATAGCACAGCCAGGGCCAGGAAAGGACACAGATTCAGAAATGTGTTGAATCAGCCTCTCCTGTCACAAAAATTCTTCTCTCAAGGGGAGTTGAGCTCATTGGAAGACTTTAATAACGCAGGCCTCAGGGGCACTACTTCAAAAATTACTATTTCTTTATGATAAGATTTTCTCTTCCGTTGCAATTTCCTTGGTTGCTAGTAGTGGCTGCTTGTAGTGTTCAAAAGTGTAGGGACAGGGGGAAATGCTGTGGAGATAATAAAAGTCAGATGCAGAACTTGAAACAGTTTTGGGAAAGCACTGTTGACTGTGATCATGACCTACAAAAGTTAAGGTATTTTTCCATCCATCCATCCATCCATCCATCCATCCATCCATCCATCCATCCATGCACCCACTTCCCTCTCATCCATCTGTTCACCTAGATATTAAAGTACTACTCCAAATAAAATTTAGGCAATGAATAAGGTTGGATGTACATAGTATACTTCCTTACAAATCCAAAATTTACCTGTAAAAAGGAGCAATGCTATTATAGAATGCAGTATTCCTGTGCTGAGAATTTGCATGCATATGTAAAATATAACAGGTGATTAAAACATATATCTGAAAAAATGTTTTGACTTCATATAACAATCAAAAATTGATTTCAGCTGCTTAAGAGACACGTTTTCCTTGATGACATCTAACTCACATTAGGCAGTTTGCCTCAAAATAGCAGTGTTCATGATGGAAATGGAAATTATACAGTCCATCTCCACTCCGGGAAAGGGTTGCTGGAGTCTAATTCTGGAAGCTCTTGGTGACTGACCATCTTTTCAGTTGGGTGGAAACACAAAATGAAACAAAAAAATCTCCCACAATATGAAAGGCCAAATCTGACAGACAGGCAGTACTATTTAGCATGTGAAGTATACTTTTACAGACAGATGCTGTGTACCTCAAATTTCATGAAAATATACATCAGAGGGTTTCATTAATAGGTGTAATGATGGTGAAAAACAGAGGGTTGTTGCCAATAATATAATCATATTGAATGTAAGTGTTGGTTCAGAATACTATAAAATCCAAGGTGTAAACATCTAGGAACCTTAGAAGAGTTCCATAGCTGTAGTAGTTTTGGAGAGTTTGACAATGACGGTACTATTTTTATCCACATCACTTAGCCTACGACTGTAGAAGGAGACCATTTTTCCGTGAGGCTTTTAATACATGTAACTACCTTTTTATACATTATTGCTAATAATATTTGGTTTCTTTTGTTAAGAATTGAAAACGAAATGAGGTTCGGGGGTTTATTTCCTTGCAGTATACCATCTGCTATTGAGGTTAAATATGTGTGGCATATATGCGTTTGTGCTAGTGAGTGTTCTCATAATATTTACTCATCAATCTGCTGCTCGCTAAATGGCCAAATTACCTTACATCTGCTTGCAAAAGGTGTTGGAATTTTAATATCAGTCGTATCAGGACTAAACCCCATGTGTAGCTAAATATTAAATCTATAGCCTATTCATGAAAATAAGCAAGGAAGTATTATATAGGTTGAGCCAGGGTACATTTAAAACTCTCATGATAAACATATACCCTAAATTTAAAAATGTACAAGACACTCCTATCCTGAGACTGTTAGCAGATAAAATAACTGGAAACATTATCATTGAAAAATAATAGATAATAAAAACAACTTAAAATAGAGATATAAGGATTTAAAATGTTTAATGATATATTATGATCAATGATGATGACTCATAAGAAATTGAAGAAACCAAGAGGACATTTTAAATAAGACCTCTATGGAAATATGAAATAATAAAAATTTCACAAATTAAAGCTATAACAATGAAATAATCAGCAGATTGGCTAACCGGTAGACTACATTGAGGAGATAATAGAGAAATAGAAAATGGAAGTGAAGAAATCACAAAACAATGGAAACCAGTGTGACAAATACAGAGGCAGATTTAAAACATGCTTAGTGAAATGACCATCTTTAAGCTTTAGTTGCTCACAGGGGTCCCAATAGGTAATAAATTCCCCTCAGCAATGTGTTCAGAGCTTACGTTTCCTTCTTTTTTTTCTCTTTTCTTTCTTTCTTCTTCTTCTTCTTCTTTTTTTTTTTTTTTGTATTTTGGCTTTTTGGCTTTTTTGGGTTTTTTTGGTAACAGAGTTTCACTGTGTAACAATTCTGGCTGACCTGGAATTTACTTTGCAGACCGGACTGTCCTGGAACTCAGAGATCTTCCTGCCTCTTCCTCATATTTTATGCTTTTTACAATGTGCAAAAGTGAAGTTTTTAACTGCAATTGGTTACAGCTATTAAACATTTCTATTTTATTTGGCTTCATGCACACATTCTTCACGTGAAGAAGCACTTGTAGGGGGCTTGTACATTTTATGTAAAGTTGACTTGGGGTATGCAACCTGTGTTTGAAGGGGTGAATTTGCAATTGTAGTGAGCGACTTCTTTGTCTACTTATTATTGCTGGCATCCCCACCCTGGAACAGGTTCTTGGAATAGTTAATCTGCCACAACACCTGAAGGACAGGCATTTTGAAAGACATTAAAGTCTAAGATCACTTTACAATAGGAAAATGTCCCACAGTACCTGCCATTGATACAATAAGGAGAATCAGCAAAGGATGAGATGTTCAGAGTCAGAACATCATCTTATTTATAGTCTATGATGGCAAAATCCTAATTTGATCCTGACACAATCTAGAACCACCTGGGAGGTGGGCCTCCGAGCTTATCTGTGAGAGATTATTTTGATTAGGTTCACTGACGTAGGCAAGACCATTTCCTGGACGGGGTCTCTGTACTGTATGAAATGAGACACAGGCTGAGTGTTGTCTCCCGAATAAGTGCCATTCTGGGCCTTATGGCCCATCCTCTTCCCCTAAGGACTAAAACCTTGTTTACAGGGGGAAAAAGGAACTACAAATCTCCTTATCGCTGCCACCTGCTGAGTGCTAGTCTCTTGGGATCCTCTATGACCTTGGGCGTGCCCAGATGAGGAGGCAGGGTGTGTAAGAGAGTTAAGGTGACAGAGAGCTGAGACAAAAGAGACACGAGGAGGGACTCAGGCAGAAGCGGGAGAGCAGGCAGAAGCTGGGGACAAGCATGGAGTAGAGTCAGTGTGAGTGGAAGGAGCAGAAGGAATCCAGCATGGCGGGAAGCTAGAGGGGAAAAAGCTAGGCGAGATGCAGTGGCAAGACAGAAGCATGGCTAAGGGACAGACAGGTCTAAGAGATAACATGTACTGAATAAAGCTCAGGTCTCTCAGTGTCAGAGAGAGCCTGAATGATGGAACCTAAACGACTCCTGAGTGTAGACTTAATTAATCTTGACGCTCCTCGCCTGGGACAAAACTCGGACCACAAAGAAACCGGACGCGGTAAGTGGAAGTCATAACCGAAACCCACTCGGTAGCTGAGCATGCATCCAACTTTCCCTGTTTCCTGACTGTAGATGAGAGGTGACCAGCTACTCCAAGTCTACCTTGATATCCTTGGCATGATGGACTTCTCCCTTGTACTGAGTTAAAACAAACATTCTCCCCTTCCGATTGCTTTTGCCAAGATGTTTAGTCAAAGCATCAGGAAGAGAAACTAAGACAAAAGGACCTCCTAGAGGTTTCTCTCTACAAAAAACAAAAACCAGCACTTATATATATAAATGCTGAGCTCCGGCAGAGTTAAAGCAAGCTTCCATAGAGAATACGATAGCAACATGTTAGAGGAGGCACTCAAACATCTTTTTCCAACTAAAAAAGACTTCATTCCATTGTCACAGAAGAATGCATATCCAAATGTAAAGGAGGAAAAAAGGCATCATGGAGGCAGTGTAGTAGTTAATATACATATTATGGCATGTACTGGAATTATGGTTAGTATACTGATTTTTAAAAAGATTTTATTTTTGAATTACGTGTGTAGGTTTGTGTGTAGGCCTGTACCAGTGAGTATATTGTCTGCAGTGACAGAGAAGGCATCAGGGTCACCTCCCCCTCCCCCAACACACACACACAATCAGAGCTTGAGTTAAAGTCAGTTGTGAGCTTCCCCAACAGGTTCTTAGAACTGACATGAACTCAGGTCCTCTGCAAAAGAAGTAGATCTCTTAACCACTGAGCCATTTCTTCAAACTCCAATGTAGTTGTTTTGTTTCAATTTATATTTTCAGTGATTTTTGTCATATTTCAAAGACATACAGTTTTCATATCTAATTGTATATTCACCTTTTTATATCATCCCTAAAATAAATTCCAGATTGTGTAAATTGCAGATTCCTAAAATCTGTCCCTGGCAATATGAAAGGCAGATTGGTATAGGGAAGATAAAATGAAAGCTCCAATTTAATTATGATTCAAATGAAGAAAAGGGGAAATTTGGAAAAGACAATATGCAAAGAGACACGCTCAAGAAAACACTCAAAGTACAAGAAAGCTCCAGTCTTAAATTGAAAAATGTACATTGAAATCCGAATAGCATAAATCAAGACAAACCTTCATCCGATACGTCATAGTCAAAGAGCAGATTCCCATGAACTAAGAACAAAACCTTAACATTAAGGAAGAAATAAAATACAATTCGAATGCTAAGCAAGGTCTGTTAGAGATCTTTAGTAATAACGCAGAAGACAATGCCTCCTACCTTTAGAGTGCTGCTGGAAGAAGATGTTTGTCTGAAATCTTCTGCCTCAGCCTATTACTTAAGATTAAAAGCTACACGAGAATTTTTCCAGAAATTTAAAATCAAGTGCTTTATTCCCACAAAGCAGAACCCCCAGGAACAGAATAAAAGAATCCAGAAGAAAAATTAAAAATGTAGGAAATGTTAGTAAAACCGAATGTTGTTAAATAGCAATAAATGTTGTCTAAAAGCAAGCCAAAAAAAAAATCAGTAGTTAACAATTTCAGGGAGTTTAATTCAACCAAAATACTAGGACACACATACAGACGGACAGACAGACTGACAGACAGAGAGCTAGAAAAAGTGAAATTTCTTCCAGGTTTTTTTTTTTTAATCCTAAATCAAAATTATACTTTGAGGATTACCCTTAAATTAAGAAAATTCAACAAAACCAAAAGTGAAAATCAAACTGGAAAGCCAGGAGAGATTTTAATGTTTATCTTTATTTTTTAAAAAATTTTTGGTTCTATAGTGTATAATTTATATATGTGTAATAACATCAATTATATATTGATAACCATATGTATATATACATTATAGAGATATACATACTAAGCTTATAATTAGAGACTGAGGTATTTATTATTACCTCATAAATTTGTAATACAAATTTGAATATTTACATATAAAAAATGTTTTCCTAATCTTCCAGACACTAATCTGTGCAAAGAGTATGGAATATGATGAATGCAATTCCTTATCCTGCCACTTGGCGTTAGCTTTTCTTATTTGTTTTCCAAAAACCAGTATTTCTAATGTTATTTTCTTATAGATGAGATAGGAGTGCTGTTGACAGATTACCATATAAAGAATACATAACCATAGAATTTTTGAGGGGCTAAGCAGGGCAGGCAGGTCTGGCCATGGGGCTAGGTGGTCTGGGATTGCAGGACTGTGGGTCTGGACCCTTACCAGATGGGCCAGAAATCTCATTTCTACCCTCAAGTTCCCCCATCCCATCCCCTATCCATTCCTCAGGGAGGGCAAGTACTCCCAAAGTGAATCAGTTCAGTCTGGCATATCCAGTTGAGGTAGGATTGAGGCCCTTCCCCCAGTATCAGGGCTGAGAACATGTAGGGACTGGGCTCCAAGGAGCCAGTTCATGAACTTGGAATAAACTCTGGTCCTACTCGACAAGGCTCCACAAACCGCCCTCGCTGTTTGACTGCCCTCTACATTTGGAGGGTTTAGTTCCTTTCCACAAAGTTTCCTCAGCTGTCATTTCAGAGTCTGTGAGCTCCCAATAACTGGGATCAGCCATCTCTGTGGGTCTCCTCCACATGATCTCCCTTTGCTCATATAACCCCTCCTCCCTCTCTTCAGCTTGACTGGGAGCTCCACCCAGTGCTTAGCTATGGATCTCTGCATCTGCCTCCATCAGTTGCTGGATGAAGGTTCTCTTGCGATTGGGCTCTCTTGATATTTTTAATTTTTAAGGGAGGAAGAATTATTTTACTGAATATAGGAAAGAAAAGGCACAAAATTGAAGGCTGTCTTAGAATGTGTCCTCAGGGCAAAATGGCCACCATCTTTATGACCAGCTGTGTCTATTTGCAAGAATCCCTTACTAAAAGGACTGTGGACTCTTGACATTTCTTCATAGAAATGTGGGGTTGGGAGGCTTATTTAACCCTCATAATGTATCCATTACTTCCTCTTAGCCATTTTTTGCATGTCGTCTAGAGTCTCTGGAGTTAGTAAGTTTATAGACTATGGTTGTTTGAATAAGACAAAACCCTGATAGGCTCATATATTTGAATCCTTAGTCATCAGGTCATAGCATTACTTGAGAAGGAATAGGAGGTATGGTCTTAACGAAGTAGGTGCAGCCTTGCTGGAGGAAGTGTGTCAGTGGAGGTAGGCTTTGAGGTTTCAAAGTCCCAAGATAGGTCTAGTGGTTCTCTCTCTCTCTCTCTCTCTCTCTCTCTCTCTCTCTCTCTCTCTCTCTCTCTCTCTCTCTCTCTCTCTCTCTCTCTCTCTCTCTCTCTCTCTCATTGCTGCCTGAGAATTCAGAAGTAGAACTCCAGCACCATGTCTGAATGTCTGACTGTGAGCCACCATGATTCCTGCCATGATGATAATGGACTAAGCCACTGAAACTGTAAACCACATCTAGTTAAACACTTTCTTTTATAAGAGTTGCCATGTTCATGGTGTCTCTTACAGCAATAGAACACTAATCAAGACACAGGTTAAAGAGTTAATCAAGGCAGATTTCTATTTATGCAGGCATGAGGAAGCCATCATTCATGTTGAGCAAAATTTGTTCTGCTGCTTTGGGATCTCTCACACTCCCCCATCTACTGTAAGTAGGCCCAGTGAATTCATTGGTTCTCAAGGATAAACTTTGATGGAATTATCATCTGGTTTGTGTTGGTACCTTATTAGGATAGAGTAGATGTTTACAGCTCTCTGTGGAAGAATTCTCATAATAAATGTTCTAGGCCAAGAAGAGAAAAAAGATATTTTTATCTACAAAGTTTAAATTTTAATATTTAGCTATCTGATTATAAGCATTTTACTGATAGTCAGTTATCCAGTAATTTCTAGGCTTTAGTCTTAGAAGTAGATAATTTTCTCTTACTAAATCACAACGCCTTGTTCCCTCATAAGAGCAACTCCATCTCTATACATCTTACACATGATTTTATTTGAATGTTTCCACATTAGCATTGAGATTTCCTTCTAAATAGTTTGTCTACACAATCATCTAATCATAGCTTCGTTGGTCTCTCAAATTCTATACATTGACTAGCCCAAATAGACACACTATTCTCAGTGCCCAGCCTTAGTACAACCCCTTGACTTTGAAGTAAAACAGAAAAGATTTAAATTTTGCCAAGTTGCACTCAGATTTACTATGCTATTTCTTGGTCACATATCTTAAGAATGGAGCCTAGTCCTGGAACCAAATGTCTGGTATCTTTTGCAGTAGGAGCAGAACAGTGTCTATGATGTGCCTCATGCTTTACAGCCACCACCCAGAGTCTTCTTGGACTGTGTATATTTGGTCCCCTGGCTAGCAGGAGGAGGGCAGGGTTACTTGTATATAACAACTTCAAGGCTTGCTCTATATTTACTATCATCTTTTTTGATACTGAAATCTAGTATATCATATTTGTCTTTTAACATATTCTATTGTTTTAGTTTACTCTATCAAGCAAATAATGCTTTCCTAACTATGGATGGATGGAATGATTTATTTAAGTACATTATTAAGGCATAGACATCTAAGAAGATTTTAGAACATTCTTCAGTTCTAAAATCTATCTAGAAAGAATTTGGTGAGCAGGCAGATATGATCTGACTAGTTGATGGCCTCTTAATTACAGAAGTTGCATCTTGCTGAGAGACAGGGACCTTCATGAAACTGTATTAGCTAGCCCAATGGGCTGGCATCTTTTATCAGAGTCATGTGGATAGACATATGTTCAAATAATTTAATGTTGTCATTCTATTTTATTCACTGGTGAGAAAAAGAGAATGACAAATGAGGCACAAGCTAACACAAATAATCCTTTTACAAAAACATTTGCTCATCTTTAATAGGCCCTCTTTAATTCTCGACTACTATTCAGGGCTCAAGACTTTACAGAACAGCTCCTGTCAAGGTTACCATGTTGTCTACCCAGGAACAGCCTTCTGCTTTTATCATTGAAAACACACCCCCATATTCCCTGAATCCAATGATATTCTTACTTTTCTTACTATTTAATAAAATGCTTAAGGTAGAATACAAATATACAGTGAAATAGAAAAGAGGACCCAGAAATAAACCCACAAAGAAATGCCCACTTGATTTTTGACAAAAAAGACAGAAACATTTGGGGAAAAAAGATGGCTTACTGCAATAAGTGGTACTGACCAACCTGGATATCCACTTACAGAATGAAATTCAATTTATATCTTTTTTTTTTAAACCTTGTTTAAAATCAATTCAAAGTGACTAAAAGACCATAATTTAAAACCTGAAAATTCTGAAACTACTAGGAGACGATAATAGGAACACGCTTCTAAATACTGCGGCTGGCAAGAGCTTTCTGACTAGAGCACCAGAAGCACAGGAGCTAGCCCCAGGCACGAGAAGAAGAGCTATCTGAAAATGAAAGTTTTCTGCACAGCAAAGGAAATAATCAGGAGAACAGACAGCCTGCAGCATGGGAGAAGTCTAATTTTTTAGACAAGGAGCGAATGTTCAGAATTTACAAAGTATTACAGACATTAAATATCAAGAAAATAAAACTGCCAACCATCAAATGAGCTAATGGACTGAAATAGAAAGTTGTTATTGTTTGTTTGTTTTGTTTTTAAACAGAAAGAGCCAATAATGGCTTTAAAATGTGTTAAGTATCTCTAGTCATCATATCTATCCAGAATAAAACTATTTTGATGTACCACTTCACCCACTCTAGTCAGAATGGCCATCAAGAAGTATGACAACAATTTTTTGGAGGAGAGGAACCCTTATAAATTTCTAGTAAAGGTAAAAATAAATAACAGGCATTGAGGAAACCAGATTCTTCAAAAAACTGAAAAGAACTACCACATGACCCAGGAACTTAACTTCTGAGTGTATACCCAGAGAACTCCACACCTTACCACAGAGATAGATGTTGTGGGAATAAATTCATTCAGCCAATGGCATCAGGATGACAAGTCTAGATCATGGTCTTGTCTGCATATCTGACTGGATAAGAACTGAGGAAGAGGGGGGTGGTCAGACGGAGCAGGAGCAAGTGATGAAGAAGCATTTCTTGCAGCTGCTTCCCATTGTCTTTGGGCACAACAGCAGGACAATGACAGCTGGATTAGTGGTGGTGTCTTCTCTGTCCTATATTCATGAGTATATTATTCCTGTTTCATTTCTTAATAAGTTCTTAAAAATTGGACTACCATGGGTTCTCACTTCACCTGGCATCCAATATGCCATAATCTATAGGTAGGATGATAAGATAGATTAGTATATCTACTTGTAACTATAAAAAGCAACTATCAGTTTTAGACAATTTACATTGGTATGGATTCTGTATATTGATACAACTGTAATGTATTTTTTTCTGTTTAAGATAATTTGTATATTGATACAAATTCAAAATTATTTTGTCATATTGTTATATGTTTCTATTTGTTTAAAATATTTTTTATATTGACACAAATGCAAAATTATTTTTATCATAATATATACATATATGTTGGTGTGTGTTTCTACTTCTGTTTGAGATATTTGTATATTAATGCAAATTAAGAATATTTTTGTCATATTGTACTATAAATTTCTACCTCTAAGATATTTTGTATATTATCATATTTTCAAGGTCATTGTCTTTATACTGTACACCTGATTACAGATTGTTTATTTTTATAATATGAAGCTTTAGTCTTTAAGCTATATAGGTTAATAAAAATTACTGGCAATAGTCACCTGTTTGTCAGAAATTAAGTTTCTGATGTGCAAAGACATATTCCTTAAAGATAGGTAATCTTCAAATACTTAAAATCTAGAGAATATGTTACTTAAATGTTTTAATAACTTAGAGTTTTATTGACATGAGACACAACTACTTCTGGCAGCACCGATCTACTCCTGTGAAGATGATGATCACTGAAGACACTCTGTATGGAGTTTGTCTTCCTTTTAGCAAAACTGGCCTATTGAACAGAGAAATGCCCTTGCCTCAACCACTGACAGTAAGTACACTGTCTAATCTGGACAAACAAGATGCAAGGAAAAGTAACAGCTGAACCTTGCCAAGACAGGGTAGGGAAGTCTTTCAAATTTCCTGCTTCTGAAAATATTCTGTCAACCATTCTAGGCCAATATCCAAAGCCAAATGTCCTAACATTACAGAGAAGCATTGGGTGACTGTTCAGACAGCCAACCATTCCAACATTTCTTGCATTTTTTAGAAGTCACTTGCCTGAACTTCCTGATTACTAAAGTAATATTATTTTCCTTTTCAGGTCTTTGATGAGGTTGAAGACTATATAGTTACAGTTAAAATCCTCTCAAGTCTTAGATAAGTGCATATTAGATACAAAACTTAGACTCTTCAGGATAGGATAACTATTGGAATAATCTATGTAATCTGCCAGTTACCTATGATCTGGACATCTAGAATATGCTTGTTGATTGGTACTGCTCTTTTTTTTTAAGTTTTATTTATTTGTTATGTATACAGTATTCTGTCTGCATGTACACCTGAAGGACAGAAGGGGACACCAGATCTCATTATAGATAGTTCTGAGTCACCATGTGGTTGCTGGAAACTGAACTCAGACCCTCTGGAAGAGCACAATGCTCTTAATCACTGAGCCATCTCTCCAGCATGATACTGCTCTTATAGGTTATAGTTTCCCTTTTGTTTATGTTATTACCTTTTTTGCTTCTGAACAACACTTGATATTTATTCCTATTCTATGTATCTTTATATTAGGATTAAAACCTTCTTATTTAGAAGAAAAGGGAAATGTTGTAGGAATTTGGTCTGTTCACCCAGTGGCATGGGGTGACAAGCCCAAGAGCATGGTTTTATCTGCATAGGTGACTGGATAAGAACTGACAAAGAAGGGTTACACACTCTCTCTTGAATGGTCAGAGAAGGAGTAAGCAACAGAGGAGGGTTGCTTGCAGTTGGTTCCCATTGCCCTTGGCAGAACTGCAGGACAATGACAGCTGGATTAGCAGTGGTGTCTACTCTGTTACATATTTATGAGTATGTTATTCCCATTTTATCCCTTAATAAATTCTTAACCTGTCTTCGTGGGTTCTCACTTCAGATAAGTCCACTCCCATTTGATTACTGCTTTATTCACCATATCAAATAGTTGAAACAAATCTAGTTACCCAGCACCAGATGAATGAATAATGTAAACCATATAACATTTAAAATAGAATACTACTCTAAAGAAAGTTCAAATAAGGTTTATAGAAAAACAGTGAGATTAGAATACATAACATTAAGCAAGTTCACAATTTCAGAAAGAAAAAAATATATTCTCTCTCGTATATGAATTCTGCCATATTATATACATGTATGAAAACCCATTTACATGTTGTCATAGTGTGATATAAATAAGGGTGAACTAGAAGTAGTAAATATTAGATGATAACTGACTATTTAATTCTGGTAATGAATATATAAATTAAGCAAGGACATATAAACCTACTTTTTTTTTAGTTTTGATTCTCTCATGAATGATTCTTTAGTTTTGTTTTTCCCCATGGTTGATAAATATATAAAAGATCTAATTAATAGTGCATAAAACATATCTGATAATGAGAATGTAAGGCTCCATAACTTCAACATGGCTCTTCTGACTGTGCAGGAATCCACTGAGATTGTAGACTGTGGCTCTGACCAATCTTTCCATACAACCTTTTGCTTGCAAGTTCTTTCAATAAAGTTTTGATTATTTAATTTAAGAGACTGCTTAAATCCATTGTTTTTAGGTTTATATTTGTTTAATTGACAAACTAATTCAGTGTGGCCATTGGATATAGTGAAATATTTTATGCATTATAGGAAGACCCAGTTAGGTGAATGTACATGCCCATCACTTTACCACTGTATAATTTAGAGGATAAAGTCTTACTACTCACTTGCCTTAGGACATTATTGTGAAATAGTTATCCTTTGCATTTATCTTAACATTGAAGTATGGAGACTATTTCTCTCGATTTTCTTCAGAAAGCCTAATAATTTCCAGACTCCTGAATCTCTGCTTGTAAAATTTGTATCTCTTTCACCTATTCTAGTTTTTTTTTCAGTCAAACTCAGGTCCATCAGCCTATTTGATATAGTCATATGAATCTTCAGATCTAAAATAAAATTTGAGCAAAAATGCTACTTTATTTCCTCACCTATCATGAATACTATTAGCCAATAACATGTTTGTTGTTGCTTGTTTGCCCCATGTTTGTTATTGGAGGAAAATCCTTAATTTTAGTAAAGACAAATTACATATGAAGCTTTTGGAGTTATTGCCATCTTTCATTGGTATGGTGAAGTAGAATTATGTAACATTGTAAACAATTGTCCTGCCTACCGGTTTAATAAAAATGCTGATTGGCTGAAGGCAGACAGGAAGTGTGGGCAGGGCTACCAGACTAAGAAAACTCTGGGAACAGGAAGAAAGGAGCAGAAATGACATAGAGTTGCCAGACAAGCCAGTAGATACAGAGGATACCTATGCTGCTCTGAAAAAACGTACCGAGCCATATGGCTGAAGAAGATAAGAATCATGGGTTGGTTGAAGAGCAAGAGCTAGCAATTTATATGACTGGGTCCCAGATCAATCAGCATACAATTAATACACACATCTGTGTGTTTCACTGGGACTATGGGACTGTGGGTCTGAATGAAAGTCTGGGCCATCAGGCTAAGTCGGAAAGTCCGGGCCATGAGGCTAGGCCAGAAAGTCCAGGGCAGAAATAATACTACAATGGTTCATCTGTTAAAAAATGATGCATGAATGTTGGTAAATTATTATCTACAGTTTGTAGGACTCATTCTATCTTAGAGAGTAGAAGTTAACAAAAATGTGATGACAGGTGTCAACCAGGACAGTTTCACACAGAAAAGCTCCACTGGACCCCAAATCTTATGTTTTACTTATTCATCTCTTTCTTTTGAGCTCCTGAAAACCACAAAGTCCCTTTATAATCTCTATAGCTTTTTTTTCTAGAAGGGCATATAGCAAGAATTATTCAGTGTGTAATTTTCCCTTAGATACTCAGTTTACTTAGAAATATGTATTTCTGTTTTCTCCATGTCGTTTTATGGTTTTGTCATTTTTTACTTACCAAATAACATTCTATTGCATTGCATAAATACATTAAATTTGGCTACCAGTTTTCCTATTGAGTAATGCCTTTGTTGCTTGCAATTGAGGAACTTAGCATACAAAATTGTTCTAAACATCTGAGTAGGCATACTTTCTCTGTACCTCAAAGTTCACACAAAGACTTTCCAAGTTTCTGAAAAAATTTGACTAGAAAATTCTATGTTTGTGTTGCACAAATTCAGGTTGTTATTAAATGTAACTCAGAGCCAGATATCAGGTAAAGGCTGGGGTATCAAAGAGAGAGAAACAGACCACAGTCAAATCTCACACAGCTGTCTTCCAGCCTCCCCAGTCTCCCTCCTTGTGACTTCTATAGAATAATAATCTGTCTTCCTACGCCTGCCTTAAATACCTTCTTTGCCCAGTTGTTTCACATCCAGGTTAAGATTAAAGGTGGAAGCTACTACTATTTGGTAGCTAGGCCTTGAACTGGCAGAAATGCAGATATATCTCTGTCTCTGGAGTTATGAAATTAAAGACGTAGGTCACCACTTTGGTCTTTCCTCTTGCTGGGATTAAAGGCATGAGTTAGCACTCTCTGCCTCTTCTGGACTGATTATGGTGGATCTCTCCTCTGATATTCTAGACTGGTTTTATTAAATATATAACATATCACCACATATCTCCTTTTGTGGCAAAAATAGAAAAGGTTATAACTAACATAAGAAAAACCATATGTGATAGGTACAATAATTATATACAATATATACAAATAATAATTATGTGAGTAATACCCAACCCATTAATAATTAATAAATTCAAAAAAAATATTCCATTATTTATCCTATTTTGGTAAGTCCAAAAGATTATACCTAATTCACTTTCTATCTAACTTGTATTACTAACTAAAAACTATATTTTGGATGTCTCTTAAACATAGATACTTTAACTTCTAAGTGAGTTTCTTTTCTAAAACTATTGCTAGAAAACTATAACTATAACTATCTCATCTCCAACTCCCTCAGAGACCCAAGAAGGAAATAATAACTAACTAAACAGCATAGGCAAGCAAGCAACTTCCAAAAAATGTAAGAAGTGAAACAATTGGCTGCCTGGACAGTCACCCAAGGTTCTTCTGTATCGTTGAACGATCCATCTTTAGCCTACAGGCCTAGCATGTCTGACAGACTTCTCTGCAAAGCAGGATATTTTCTCAAAGACCTTGCTACCTTGTCTTGGCAATGTTGGCAATTATTTTTTGTGTGTGTCTCTTGCTTGTCCATTTTGAACATCATACTGTCAGCAGTCAAGGCAAGAGTACTTTCTTGCCCAGTTTTGTCACCAAGAAAGGTCAACTCTAAATGGAGTTTCTTTGATATCCATAACATTCTCTGAAGTAGATTGGTGATACCAGGAACAGATGTCCCATTGTCATAAAAATAAGCATCTATATTATTAAAATATCTTAAATGCCATATTCTATTAATCTCTGAAGTGTTTAAAGAAGACCTGCTCATCTTAAATATATCTGTTTGATCCTGAAAACATATCTAATATGACTAGAAGTTTGATTGTAATGTCTAATTACTAACTTGCATTTTTTATAGCCTAAATGGTTGGTAATAATAACTTTCATGTACTAGCAGTTTGTATTACATTGTTAGACAAAGTGTACAGGTACAATACCTTGAACAAGAATGAGATGTATGTACAGTAACAAAATTAATCTCAACTTTATATCAATATACACAATTTGTATACAACATACAAAAAATCCAATCCAATATAAAGTATTTAAAGTAGTAAATCCTTTTTAAAAGTAGATTCAATAATGTACCCTTATATACTATCATATCCACATCCCCATTTTTCCTTTCTTTTTTTTTTTTTTTTAAAAAAAGAACCCTGAATCAAACTCTTTTGTTTAGCTTTTTTCTAACCATAACCAATAACAATTTTTACCCAATTACCTTAAACAACGACAATCATCCATAACCCACTGAAAGAACAAAAACCATCTATTCCATCTCTTGGGAATGTGGGCACTGTGTTCCTGAATTTACTTCCTGCTGTCTAGGGGCTACAACATCTTTAGAGGATCCTTAAAAGAGGTGCTGACCTCAAAATGGAAACCAGGATTTGCACTATGTTAAGGAAGGGGCTTTTCTTTTGTTTCCACGGGTGAAAAAAAGCTATGGATATCATAAAAATTAGACTTTATATGAACCAGGGAAACTTCTTGTTAATTGTGACAGTTCTTTAAGTTGTAAAAAACAAACAAACAAAAAACCCTTAAGGGTTGGAGCTGTGTTTTACTTTTGTCTTTATAGAAAACAATAAATACCCATCTTCAAGAAGTCCAAACACCTTGGCAACTAGACATCTAAAGCAGAAAAGAGGCTATCCAGAAACAATTTATAAGCAAAGGAATATGAGACCTATTGGTACCAATACACTCTGCAGGGTAAAAATCTCACTGCTTAAAATCTGTATCTCTTTATTTATAAGAAAGGTTGAAGTCCCAGTTCAATTATAATTTAAAACTGGCTTTATAGTTGGAGTGTGGCTCTCTCCTTTTCTAAACCCAAGCATGCTTGTTAAAGAAAAATGCAAAATCCCTGTATCATATCAGAAGAGCCACCTGACATGGGAAGAGTTCTACAATTAGAAAACAGACTAAATTACCCTCTCTTAAAAAAGAACCCCACCATTCTGTCAAATTAAGTTGACCCCAGCCTTCCTCTGGTTTGCTAGTCTCTAACCACACTTGTGGCTTCCTCTTCATAGAAAACATCTGTCCTGCTCTGCCCCAATCTGCAAATTCTTACCCTTTTGATTAATGTTCTCTTAACAGCACCCCTCTGCCTTGTCCACACATGAACATATTTTTAACCTAATTAGATTTATTTCACATAGTTTCAGAAGCATCAGAGTTACCAAGTCAGAAAACCAGTGAGGACTCATTCCATAACTGGTTTCCTCTATTTTTGTGGGTATTTCCACAGTGCTGGGCAGAGTCTTGTATTTGCAAGCATCTACCACTGAGACACATGCCCAGCCTAGGGTCTTTCTGTTTTGTTTCATTTCTATGTAAGAGGAAAGATAGAGTGGATGGGTTTTCATTCAACTTTGTGTTTCTAGTCCCCATCTGAGTCATCTCTACAACTCGCAGGTGTCTGATGAAAGATGAGGGTTATTTTTTTCTTACTTTTTAAATTGAAAATAGATTTTTGTACAATATATTCTGGCTATGCTTTTCCCTTCTGCAGCTCCTCTCTGCCCCTCACCACTTCTCCTCCCACCAAATTCACAGCCTTTCTCTTTTTCATTAGTATCCAAACATCTAAAATATGATAAGACGAGCCAACACACAAATAAAATAAAAATAGAACAGGACAAAGAAACAAACACATAAGAAACCAAACAAACAGAAGCCAAAGAAGAAGGATAAGAAATGCCTACAGATCCAGAAACACACATGGGAAATCCATAAAAGCAACATTAGGAAATATAGTAAGTAAGCAAAGCATTTGTGAAGGAAAAATGCCCAGACAAAGCATTATGGGACAAACAGCAATGAAATCACAACAAAACCCAACCAACCAACCAAAAACCTCAAAAAATACCATCAAGTGTATTTTGTGTGACCATCTACTGTGAGTTTGTGTACCTAGGTTTTGCCGTTGGAGAAAACTGCTTTTTCCATAGTAGAGATAGCTTCTGTGTTAGGGATGGATGAGGCTTGTGTCCACTTCCCCTCTCAGAATAGGTATTTTAGAATTCTTCAAGATTCAAACATTAGCACCCCAGGTTAGCAGGAGTAGAAAAAGTCACTTCTGAGAGTCACATTGTTTACTCTAAAAAGTTATAAGGTCATGTTGGCTTAGCTTTACAAGTTTTGTTCCATCCAAGTGAGAAGCAATCTATTTAGTTCAGAAGAAGAGATCCAGCACCATGTTCCACCTGACTGTTCAGAAGGTATTTGCTGATGAGAGAAAGAAGGAGGTGTTGTGTTCACTATTTTCTTGAGGGATTTTATTTTGAATGTCTGTCTTATAACCACAAAGAAAAGTTGCCTTACTGATTTTGCAGAAGTCCATTAGACTGAGTCAATTATAGATCTCGTGTCAAGAAAATTAGGCTTTGTTTTCATATTTGTACTTACTACGTGGAATATAATAAACATACAAACCAAACATAGACAACTAGCTCTTTAAATTATGGAGCAAAATTTAGATTGATTTATCAGGCAGGTGGGTTGTTTAAAGAAATCAGGAGGAAGATGACAGACTTTAAAAACTCATTATCATTTAAGCGGTGACTGAATGTTTCTTACTTGCGCAGTTATGGTTTTCATCATAAGACAGCACTTAGCTGAGAAATTCATTCATCATTTTGTCTTTTTGAAAGGATTTGAAATGACCACATCATTCTTACAACCTTTTTTGGGCTATCAAAAACTCTGCTTTCGAAATGTCAGTTTATCCTTTTAAAATACCTGTTTCTGCTTTTGCATATTAAAAATAAAACAACATATTCATTTATCAGCTCTCTGTGGGAAATGCATCCAGGCTTCCGTCCTTATGTGACATCTTCCTCTCCTTCCCAAACTCCTAATTATCAAGTCTCATTAGGACCCAAAGTTTCCTTTGAGTCTTCATGCACCATGAATTCAACACTTACCTTGACTTTTGCCGGAGCCGATCTCCCACCTCTCTTGAGTGACCCTGTCCCTTAGGTCAAAGACTTCTTTTATGGACTTAGGTTTACTTCACCTGACCCTCCAGTGACCATGCAGATTGGCTCACTGGTAGCAACACTGATTCAAGACCACCCCAAACCTGCTATGACATTAGGGGCTTTAGAATTGAGATTTGACACGGTTAGAACTTCTCCAAGGGATATTGAAAAATAACTGCTATAAGTGGGTGTTGCCTCTTTACAGCAGTCAATGCGGAGATACCATCTGGAAAGAGAGAAGATTGGAGCCAGTACAGTGGGAAGCAGAAATGGGCGCACAGAGCTGCAGCAGGACACCAATAGCTTCAGACCCTAGCTGCAGCCCTTATGAGCTCAGGCTGCTGTTCCATCTTCAAGTTCCATGAAAATCCCTTATCTCTGCTAATAAATACTTCTGAATACTTTCATATTTTTACTTACAAACTAAAGAAATATGAATAAAATCATATGTGCATTATTTCAATAGTGACTGCATGCATTAGTACTGAAATGATTCATGGAAAAAAATGATCAGAATAGATTCCTTTCAATTTTCTTCCACTTTAATCTTGCAAGTTTCATTTTTAAAAAGCATTTGAAGTTTAAGGGGGGGCAGCTTTACTTTCAGAGAGCATTGAATCTGGTGAAGCGAGAGTGTTCTAAAGTTGGGACTCATGGCTTCAGAATTTCCTGGCTTGGAGGCTTTGGGATGGAACACATAAGCAGATAAAGCCTCTCTTGTTTCATATCTGAAAGGCAGGGGAGATGGAAGTGCCCTCCTCACCAAAGACATTTGTAAAGATTGGCTAAAAAATCATGCACACAGAGCCTTCCATGCAGTGTAGATGTCTGACAATTAGAGCTCATAGTTGAACTGTGTGGAAATCCCACTACCAGCCTTAATCACAAGAACCATGCTGATCAGGAAGCAAAAAAGACCAGAGTGACAGCAGGTTCTGGAATACAGTGTTTCCCTAGTGACCCTTCACAATACCATCTCTGTCCCCACTCACCCCTTGGTTCCTTGCATACTGTAGTCACTCACACAGGAGTCACCATCCCAGCTATCACAACCTTACCTCCACCTGCAATCACTCAGGAGGGTGCACTGGAAATACCATGATCTTAATTAGCATCCTTATCAGCCCAGGGATTTGTGGACGGGTGCATGGAATAAAGTTCAGTTGCTGAGTTATCACTATGTATGGAAAATAATTCACAGGCTGAGGTAAATGAGTGTGGGGGAGAGAGGTCTTTCATTCCCTAAGCACAACGTATGTACCATTCCTTTGCCTTGGACAAAGTTTTAAAAGCATCCCACACAAAATAGAGTTTATTGCTCTCTTCACAATATAATTACACATGAGCTATGCATAACCTTCATTAGTTTTTGTCTGGATGTGATTTTTAGAAACAGGGCCTGAGAAACACATTATTCTTCATTAAAATTTGATTAGGACAAATTGTTCTTTGTCTTTTATTTGCCTTCTCTTTCCCTTTTATGCTCCTTATAGTCTACAAAGCAAAGAGATGATTTTGCATTGTTTTAATTCAAAGGCAGAAATTTGTTCAGTATTGTGCTAACTCTGCCTTCAGCTCTGTGACTCCTTCAGAAGTCTGTTTTCAGAGCTCTTGATCCTTTTAGAAATGAGCTTCTGGACATGAGAGAAGCCTTGGTATCTATTAGAATCAAAACAGTTGCTATTAGTGAATCTCTTGATTATATATACATTTTTGAGTTGTTTTTGTCTTTAGATGGGTCTCATGCTATAGTTCAGGCTGGTCTTGAACTCATATCAAATCTTCAGTCTCATATTTTTTAGTCTGAGAAAACAGACCTGGGCCAACAAGCCTGCCTGAACCAATCTTTTAAATGCAATATTTCTAGGATATTAGTTTAATGGTACACAATGTCCAGAGAAACAAATATCATTTGGTTTAGTGGATAAATTGTGCACAATTTCTTAGTATAATAATAAATGTTATTCTGTTATTGTTATTTTTTAATTTTTTAGCCAAAATTACTAAAAAGCCACTTGTATTAGTGACTTTTTTCATATAATAAAATCACAAGGTCAGAATCAACTTAAGAAAGAAGGAGTATTTTGACATATTCCAGGATACAGTTCATCATGATGGGAGGCATGGCAGTAGTCCCATGAATGTGGAAGCAGGAGGCTGAGTGATCACAGTTTTATCCATACACAGAGGCAGAGAGATTGAACAGGACGTGGGGCAAGCCTATAAACCTCCAAGGCTGCCTCCAGTGATGCACTTCCTACAGGGAATCTCTACTCCTAAAGGTTGCAGAACCTTCCTAAACAGCACCGTCTACTGGGGACCATGTGCTAAGTACACTACTAGGGGACATTTCTTACTAAAACCATACATTGCTTTACTGATTCCTTTCTTTCCCGCACCCCTACATTTTCCTATAGCATTATTTTTGCTAATACCTACTTCAACCTTTTAAAACTATAATCCATCCACAGAAGTAAAGATATTAGCATATATTTTAAATATACTTTATATAATAACCCAGCATGTACAACAACTCTTGTTCATAAAGCAATCTCACTCTGCATGATGTGCTTTTATGTTACTATTCTGTGTTTCCTCTTTCATTCAATATTCTTATATAAATAACTCATTTATAATCCTGTAATCTGATGTTATGACCCACTGATGTGTCTCAGAAATGCCATTTGGATATTCTCACTAAAGCTATACTTTCTCATGAATAATTATGTGTGTTAAAAGGAGCACTTATCTTTTAATATAGAGATGGTAAATATTTTTGTTTCTCTTTTTAAAAGCATTCTATAATTTAAAGTAATATGAAATTGTTCTCCTAACTACACAGAATTGAGAAAACACTGGAGCATGGCTGCTATGGGATTAATTTTGTCAATCTGACTGAGCCTGGAATAACCAAGAAGATATATATCTTGGTGAGTATGAAAGGGAATTTCTGGAAAAATTAACTGAGATTGAAAGACATTCCTTCAGAATAAGAGGCAAATTCAGTATGGCCCAGGTATAAGAAAACCTGATGGAAACATTACTTTTTGCCTGTGTGCTTTTACTTCCTTCTAGTGAATGTACCTACTCTGTCTGCCACCATCCTTCACTGCTGTAAACCAAAATTCTGTCCCGCCAGCCACTCTCAAATACTCAGCAGCTGCTTCCCAAGTTATCACACAGAGGCTTATATTAATTATAAATGCTCAGATGGTAGCTCGGGCTTATTCCTAACTAGCTCTACACTTAAATTAACCCATAATTATTATCTATGTATAACCACATGACTTGAGACCTTTTCTAAGAATGCATTATCACCTTTGTGGGGATATTTTCAAATATAATAAAACAGTCAGAGATATCAGAGGGATCTACCCACAGTCAGTCTAGGAGGATCAAACAGTGGTAACTCCCACATTTAATCCCAGCACAGGGAATATCCCGGGAGTGGTGACCTACACCCTTAATCCAATCTGAGTCTGAGGTCATCTTAGTTTACAGAAGGAGTTCCAGGTTCCCAGGGAGGCAGTGGTGGTGCCACTCCTTAACTGAATGAAGAAAGTATTTAAGGCAGACATAGAAAGACAGAGAAGACAGAAGCCATGGCTCACACTGTTAGTTCCAGCACTTGGGAAGCAGAGGCAAGAGAATCTCAGTGAGTTCAGAGCCAGCCTGGTTTTCAAAGCAAGTTCCAGGGCAGCCAGGACTGTCACACAGAAAACTCTGTCTTGAAAAAAGAAGAAAAGGCTAGACGAGGTGGATCTGTCCTCTGATATCTCCGAGCTTTCTCTGCATCTGGCTGGTGACTCTTCTTTTTCCCATCATCTTTAGTTTGACCATCCCACCTATACATCTTGCCTGGCTACTGGCCAGTCAGTGTTTATTAAACCAATTCAAATTACATAACTTTACAATGTACAACAGAATTATTTCACAGCACACTGCCACCAGCCTTTTTAGCTTTCTAGCCAAAGCACTGGCTCAGCAGGAATCCTTTAGGTCTTCAATGCTGGATTAGGACTTCTGAGTCCTCTGTCCTCAGGGACTGAGCAGCTACAGGATTCCCAGCCCCTCTAGCTTTCTGGCAGTCATTGTTGGATTGCTCATTCCTTAGCACATTAGCCAATCTGGCACTCCCGCTTTGTAATATGTATTTATTTTATCAGTTTTTCTTCTCTAGAGAACCCTGACTAACACAAACCAACTAATAAAAACCAGATTAAAACACCATGACTCAGTCACACAGTTATTATTCACAAAAGAAGTCAGACACCTTGCTGTAAATATAAAAATTCTTTATGAGAGCTATAATTTATATTCTGAATCTGTCACCACAATTGCCCATAATACATTAAAAACCAGTGACAAAGGGAAAAAAGGAAGCATCCAGTTTCTATTTACTAGAACTAAACTATTCTCAACAAGTACTCTTTTTGAGATGTTCCTACATGTAGTGATGGAAAATTTTCCTTTTTGTCATAGAGAAGTCAAAAAATATATTAAAACGAATCAGTTGATACCTGAACGCATAAAAATTTAAGAATTACAAACATTAGATCATAAAGTTTATTTTGGACCATTTTTCTACACAATGTCTTTGAATTTTAAAATATTAATATTTATTTAATATATTAAGGAAAAACCGTAGACATTGTTTAATAAATTGGCTCTTATTTATGTTTTTGAATTAAAGCAGGTATTGCCTTTATAGTAAAGTCTATTTTTTTCCTCCTGGTTCCTCCCATTATTCCTTCCTTCCACCTTCCTCTTCTCCCCGTTCTATCCCTTCTCCTTCCTCTGTCCTTCCCTCCTTTTCATTCTTCTTCCCTTCCTCCTCCTCTCCCTGTTTCGCTGCCCTCACCTGCTACTGAAATACATAGGAGTTGCTGTTTATTTATTTAAGAGAGCCTGGGGGTTCTAAGCCTGGAATTGGAATTGATGCAGAGCATCACCAGTAAAATGCAGCTCACTGGCACAGCAGCACCTAACACTTGCTGCCTCATTTGGTGGCTGTGATGTGACAGTTGTCTTGGGTACTGTTCCCTTTGTCCTTTTCACCATGTCTTTGTATGTGTGGACTGTCAATCTCCACAATCAAGAGTCTCTAAAGCTAACACTTCCGTTTTTAGATGTGATTGCCCAGCTCCCTGAGGTTCCCATCAGGGTTTCTTGGATGAATTCCATGATGCCTACAAGGAGTGCTGCGTTGTAACTTGGTAAATTCAAAGCTGTCTCTGCAAATTTGGCAACAATCTGCTAAGAAAGTTCTTTTTGTGATTTTTAACAATCAATAATTTTATTTTAGTTGTATGTATGTTCATGGACTTTGTTAGAAAATGTTAAATAAATTAAGTAATTAAAGTTAGTGCAATTATATATCTTTTATAATTTAAAAATTGATTGTTCTCTGTAATGCAAAGCTACAAAATGACTGTTGAAAATTCTGTGTATGTTTTTGTGATTATGTGTTATCTAATATTTTGAATCCAGAGGTCTGACTTTTGTAAAGAAACATAAATGTTGGGAATGGAAGAGGAGTTGAGTTATTAGAATGCTTGCCTAGTATGCACAAAGCCCTGGATCCATTCCCTGCACTGCATAAATGGAATGGAGCACATGCCTCTGATACTAGTACTCATTATGTAGACATTAAAGGATAAGACAGTCAAGGTCATCCTTGGCTATATAACAAGTTTGAATGTTGCCTGGACTACAGAAGACCCTTTCTAGAAAACAGGGGGAAAATTAAACACATTTTACTACAAACAATTGGTTTTCTAGCTCCAAGAATATTATTCAAAGATAAGACTAGATCTGAACCATCTCTCTTCCTGTCTATAAAAGTGAAAGCCAAACAAATAAGAGCATAAAGAAATATAAAGAACTACAATTCTTTCTCTGTGCTTAAAAATACATTAGAGTGGCATCTAAAAAGAATATTTATGTCACAAGAAACGGAATAATGGAAACAAAAGGTTAGAAGAGTTGGGAAATTCAATCATAAATAAAGAAATTGTGTGAACCGTTGTTTAGTTTTGAATTAATCTGAGAAAATTCAGTCTGATGCTTCCTTTCATCCCTCCTCTGTTAAAGCATGATTTGCAAAGATGAAAATTTATGACTGTCAGAAAAATACTGTAAAAACGCCAATGATTTTAACTCATCAACTAATGAAGGAAATGGTAATTTTTAAAGGTCTCAGAGCTTGGTAAGATGTACATGTACAAGCATTTAATTTCTTGATGAAATATAAGAACAAGATTGTTCAGTAAAATGTAGGCGGTTGTAACTTTGGCCCTTATCTGGTTCACTTATTTGTGTCTGCTAAGCAAAAGCTGAAAGTTACTTGTCCTACAGCCCATGTAGATGTTGAGCCTAGTACCACACTAAAAAGCGCATTTAGAAATTTCCAGGCTCTGTACAGCCTTCTGATACCTCTGCTCTGAACACTTTTTTTCTATGTTCATTTTATTAATTTTTTAGTAAAAAATATCTTTTTTTATCCATATATTCCCTGCTCCCATTTCCTTCCCTCCTTCCAGTCACCTTCAGCCTCTCCCTTCCCCCAAAAGGGCAAGAAGTCCCAAGATAGGTTAGCTCAGCGTGGCACATCCACTCTTGGCAAATTCAATTTCCTCATCCCAAAATCAAGACTGGGTTAGGTGTTTCTCTGCAGGGAATGGGCTCCAAAGTGCCGGTCCACGCACAGGAACACAGTCTGATCCCACCCCTCAAGGCTCTTCATACTGCCCATGCCAATCGACAGTTGCCTGCTCTTGGAGGGCCTAGCTCCTTTTCCTGATGGTTCACCCGTGGCTATTCTTGATTCAGTGAGGCCCTCAGAGTTCCAGCCAACCATCTCTGTGGGAATTATTTCTCATAATCCCTATCCCCTTGCTCGTACAGACTCTCCTCCACTGCTCTCAGCTGGACCAAGAGCTCAGCCCAGTGCTCAGCCATGGATCTCTGCCTCCATCTCTATTCATTGTTGGATGTAGGTTCTGTGATGACACTGAGGGTGGTTATTCATTTGATTACAGGGGAAGTCCTGTTTAGGCACCCCCTCCACTATTATTTGGAAACCTAGCCAGGGACATCCTGTGAGGCCTTGGAGGTTTCCTTAGCACCTGGTCTCTTTCCATCACCATGTTGGCTTCCTCTATTGAGATATTCATCTCTTTTTTCTCCTTTGTTGCTCCTCTCACTCAACCATCTCTTTCATGATTTATTCCAACCTCTTCTTGGTTGCAGCCTGTTATGATCCCAATTTGCTAAGGTGATCTTCCCTGTTTTCTCTTCCTATGGCCGTCTCTGGATTCTCTCTTAAGTTCTTTCTGATCCCAGGCTGTCCAGGGGTTGTGGTTTGCAGCTTGGGTATACTTTGCTTTTTGTCTAAAATCTACTTACAAGTGAGTACATTGCACGCCTATCTTTCTGGGATTGTGATACGTTGCTCAGGAGGATATTCTTTAAATCCATCTATTTGCCTGCAAATTTTAGGATGTTGGGTTTTTTTGTTTGTTTTGTTTGTTTGTTTGTTTTGATTGTTGGTTTTGGATATATATATATATATATATATATATATATATATATATATATATATATATATATATATATATATATATATAGGTGCTGCTGACTAGTACTCCATTGGGTAGTTTACCACAGAACACTCTTAATGTTACTGTGCCCAGCGTCCTTCTACTCTGTCCTTACAGGTATATCTCTCAGTCCTGTATAAATGATATTAAAGTCCCGATGACTAGGTGGACAGTTCAAATCTCTTTCTTATTTCCAGACTCTCCATCTAGCTGTTCACAACACCATGCCCCACATGCCTGCTACACAGTTGAAATTCATGATGTCTAAATCTAAATTCTGAGATTTATTTTCCACTGAAAGCCACTTCTCCTACCCTTGGGCCTCTTACATGGTTACTATAAGAGCCTCATAAGTCTAGCCCTTATTTTCTTACAGTCCACAGGGATTTCTTCAAGAAATAGCAGTCCACCCTCTGAATGTACCAGTGATCACTTTTCACTATGGTCACTGTTCCTGTCTTTTATCTTACTTATCAGGTGTTCTCCAACAGAAGTATTGAACTTCATGAGGATGTGGGAAGCACAGCAGCACTTAGATGAATCAAAGGGTTAATGATTAGTTCTTGAGATCCAAGTATACATATTCCAATGGATACCACTATTGGGCAAGAATGCACATCTTTTTCCCAAGGGCATCATTAGCTCAACTATGTTCATAGCAGCATTATTCATAATAATAAGAACCCAGAAACAACATAGATGCCCCTCAACTGAAGAATGGATTAAAAACTGTGGTAAATTTAACACAATGGAGTACTACTCAGTAGAATAAAAAAATTCCTGAAATTTGCAGGCCAATGGTTGGATCTGGAGAGTATCATCCTGAATGAGGTAACAGACCCGGTATGCACTCACTCATAAATGTATTTTAGATGAAAAGCAAAGGGTAACCAGACTACAGCCCACAACCCCCAAGGTAACAGAAGGAACTTAAGAGAGACATCCATGGATCCCCTGGGAAGGGGAAATAGAGAAGATCTCTTGAGTAAATTAGGGTCATATGGGGGAGAGAGCAAGGGGAGGTGGGAAGAGACCATGAGGAAATGGGATGGTTGAGCGAAGAGAACAGCAGAGATAGAGAACAAAAAAATCTGGTATCTTAATAGAGGGAGCCATCATGGGGAAACCTCTAGAGAAAGCTGGTGCTAGAGAAACTCCCAAGAACTCACAAATTGACCCTGGATAGAATTCCAAGCAATAGTGGAGATGGTGCCTAAACAGGACTTCCCCTATAATCAAATGAATGACCACTCTAATTGCCGTTATAGAACCTTCCTCCAGCAACGATGGGGGCAGACAGAGATCCATAGCTAAGGACCAGGTCAAGCTCGTGGTCCAGCTAAGGAGGAGAGACTATACAAGCAAAAGGATCAGAGTCATCAGGAGGAGACCCATGGAGACAGCTGACCCAAGCTCTTGGGAGCTCAGTGACTCTGAAATGACAGCTGAGGAAACTTCATGGAAAGGAACTAAATCTTCCAAATGTAGAAGACAGTCAAACAGCAGTTTGTGGACCCTCCTGCAGTTGGACTGGAGTATATTCCTAGTAAGCCATTCCCTGCAGAGGAAAACCTTACTCAGCTTTGATAATGGGGGGAGGGCCTAAGTTCTACCTCAACGGGATATGCCAGGCAGAACTGCCTCCCCTTGGGTGTCCTTGCCATCCCTGGAAAATGGATTGGGGGATGGGGTAGGGAGAGGCTCAAGGAGGACTGGGAGGAGGGAAGAGATGGGGAGCAGTGGTGGGTTTGAAAATAAATTTAATATAAATAAATAAGAAATTTGCTGTTGCATTAGTTTCCTGATTTGTAATCCTGTGTAGCTATATCTAATATTCTCCCTGAACACCCCACAAGAAAGTTGTTTTAAACATGTTGTCACTTAGGAGTATGAGGCAGGAAGAGCACCAGGAATTCAAGGCAAACCTGGACTACAAAGTGAATAATTTCAAGTCAGGCAAATATATGGCTATAGATCTATCTATCTATCTATCTATCTATCATCTATCTCTCCCTTTCTCTCTCTCTCTATATATATATAAAATAGAGTGACACCTTCTTTCAAAAGCAAAAACAGTTTTAAAATGTGAATAAATATTTTGTAACTTTATTGTGTCGTTTTAAGTTCCCCTGTAAAATATTCTCATGCATACCTCATTTTGACTGGTTCTCTTCAAATCATTCTTATACTCTATTCCATCACTCCATCTCCCAGCCTTTTCAATTTCCATTGTGACTTTTTACCTCACGGTAATATCTTGCACACTGTTTATGCTACTCATTAGAAAATATACATATAAAGAATAATAATAAAATAAAAATTTAAAGTAAGACCACCATGATAAACCTTTCTCACTTCCCTTTCTTAAAGCTTCATACCTCTTGTAGGGCCCATTCTACACTCCTGGACTTTGCCCAGTTACTCTCATGTAGATACACATATTTAGCAATTTAAAGCTAGATTCATATATGAGAGAAAGTGGGGGTGGGGGTAACTACTTTTTATGAGCCTGGATTGCTTTGCTTAATACTTGCCAGTATGTACATCTTATTATTTTATTTTTCTTCACAGCTGAGTAAATATAATGTGTATATAATGTGTTTATATATAACATAAATTTTATTTTCCGATCATCTGTTAATAGCCACTTAGACTGGTTCTATTTTTCATGTATAGATTTCTCTACTGTGGAGTACAGAGTTTTTGGGGTACAAGCCTGCAAGATGGTCAAATGAAAAGGACCTCCTCGCCCATAAGGCTTATAAATTTGAATGCTTGGTCCCCAGTTAGTGGGACTGTTTGGGAGGGATTAGGAAGTATTTATTCCTTGTTGAAGGCAGTGTGTCACTGGGTGTGGGCTTTGAGGTTTGAAAGTCCTATCCCAGGCCCAGCCTCTCTTTCTCTGTCTATTTGTTATCCAGATGTAAATTCTCAGTCCCATGCCTTCCTGCCTGTTGCCATGCTTCTGGCTATGATGATGTTGGCTAAACTTCTGAAAGTATAAATCAGTCCTCAATTAAATACTTTTCAAATAAGAGTTGCATTGGTGATGGTGCCTTTTCACAGCTGTAGAACAGTAAATAAATAAGTCATAGTTGGTATCAGGAAGTCGTGTTTGATGTGACAGTCATGACCATGGATATTGTTTGGAGGAATTTAGAAGACTTTGAGACTTTGGACTAGTATAATGGTTGAGTGCGGGGAACCAGAAAAGCCTTAGCTGTAGCAATGTCATTTTGGGACTAGCACCTCAAGCTTCCTTTTCCCCAGATGAATCCCTTCCCAGAAGCCAGCTGGCCTCCCTGCTGTTAATCCTTAACTATATGAGTCCCCTCACAGAAATTAGGTAATATTCTTGCAGTTAAATGATAGCTAAGATTAGATAGATCTCCATGACAACGCATCCTGTTGGTGGAATAGCCTGCAGCTGTGTAAATTTCTCGCTTGCTTAATCTTTCTTCCCCTTCCCCCTAAAGGACTAAATGTACTGCTGAGAAGAATAAAGTTTCAGAGTTTGATCAGAATACTGTCTTGCTCTCGTTCTTTGTTTTTCTTGTCCCTTCATTGTCTGCCCCCTCTTTAGGTCCAAGTTGTTAGACCCCGCGGGCCGGGGTGGTTGAGGAGTTTAAGCAGGCTTAACAGGCCTGTTGGTAGGACTATGGGAAATAGTAGTATCAAGATGGCAATGTGGACTAGGTCAAGAGGTTTAAGAGGGGAAGCCTATCGGTTAGTGGCCTAGAAAGTATTCTTCTAATATTTTGGAAAAGAATGTGTCTGCTTTTGCTCTTCCCTAAGAGTCTGCCTGAGGATAAATTGGAGTTTTTGGATTAATGTCATTGGCAGAGGAAATTCCAAGACAGACTAGTATTGATTATGTCCCATGGTTATTAGTGCTCACTCTTACGCAGGTCTACAGCAAAAACAATCAAGTGAGACAAAGAGAAATACAAATTGTACAGTTTGAAGAGAAAAAAATAACACCAGGAGATGTAATGTTGGAGCCAAGTCTCGTGTTGAAGGAGATAAGAAGTTTAAAGAAAGACTTGATACTAAATGAAATAAAGAGCATGGAACCCTCTGGGCAAGACTCCACTAAGCTAAGCTTTCAACTTGTGAAAAGGAATTAAAGGAAAAGCTAAGCAGCCAAGGAGCTATCAACACCAGAAATCTGATACAAATATAATGTAAGGAGGGGTCACATTCTATTCCTGGTAAGTAGAATAACTAAGGAAGATATAAAAAAGGGGTTGTCTGTAGGGGGATTATGTTGTTTCATTGTAAATAATTGTCCCACCCACTGGTTTAATAAAAAGTGCTGATTGGCCAAAGATAGACAGGAAATGTGGGTGGGGATACCTGACTAAGAAAACTCTAGGAAGAAGAAGAACAGGGCAGAATGCCAGAGAGAGAATCCAGAAGAAGCAGAGGACAACTATGCTGCTCTCAGAAAAGGTACCAAGCCGCATGGCTGAACAGGATAAGAGTCATGGGTTAGATTAAGGGTAAAGAGTTAGCAAGTTATATGGCTGGGCCTTAGGCCGATCAGCCTTAAATTATTGTAAGCATCTGTGTGTCTCTGTGGGTCTGTGGGTCTGCGGGCCTAAACCTTGAGGCTAGCCCTGAAAGTCCGGGCCAGAAACCTCATACTACAGTTGTCAAATCTTTTTTGGAGTTAAGGAAATTGACCAAGGTCAGATGTGTGGCAGGTACAGAGAGACCATTATGTGAAGTTGTGAGTGTAAAATCTGGACTGTGTTAGAGATTCCAGGATGTTGGAGATGACAGAGCTGTGCGATACCTGTCAAGGAGAGCTGCAGACAGTGTATGGATCAAAGAGAGAAGAGAGAAGTATGTTGCAGTCAACAAAGCATGCAGGAGTGAGATATGAAAAATCATCTAAGACCTTGAGCATTGGATATAGAGATACAGAATTTGGAGTTTTTCCTGATAGGTTTCCATCTTGCTTTGGTTCATTATTTCCTCATCATGCTCCCCCTTCCTTTTTGAATGGTAACATAATATATATTCTGTGTCTTTGTATGTTGTAAATTTCTGATCTGCTTTTGGGTTGTGATTTCACAGGGATTTACAGTTAAGAAATTGCCTTAAGTCTCAGAAGATACTTTGAACTTTTAAACAGTGTTGAGACTGTGGAAGAGTATGGGGACTTTTGCATTATGACATAGGTCCATGTCTAGAGGGGCCAAGGAGTAGAATGTGGTAGTTTAGATGAGAATGAACTCAATGGACTTTTATGTTTTAATGCTTGGTCCCCAGCTAGTAGAACTATTTGGGAAGAATTCGGAGGTGTGAGCTTGTTGGAATGGGTGTGGCTTCTTTGAGAAAGTATATAACCAAGAGTGGAACTTGAGGTTTCAAAAGTCCATACCAGATCCAGTGTCTTTGTCTATATGCCTGGCTATTCTGCAGGTCAGGACATGAACACCCCATCCCATTTCCTGTCTTTCTGCTACTATGCTCCTTGTCATAATGCTTATGAGCTTCTTGGGTTAGGCATAGGGTCTTGTGCCCATTTTCTTTCCGTGCTGAAACGCCATCTGGTATAGATCTGTGTAGGCCTTGCGCATGTTGCCACAATTTCTGTGAGTTTATATTTTTGTTGTTACACTGTATTGGGAAGGCCTTGCTTATTTGGTGTTCTCTACTCTCTCTAGCTATTGAAATAATTCTGCATCCTCTTTTTCGGGCTTCTCTGAGCCCCTCAAAAGAGGAATTTGATGAAAACATTTGGACTACATGTTCCAAGTTCTCTTATTCTTGCAACTTTTCCCCATCTACTACAGGAGGTAGCTTTTCTGATGATGCCTGAGCAAGGTGCTGATCTGAACAGAGCAGAATGTCATTAGGAATCATTTTGTTTCTGTGCTTAGCAGACTAATAGTATTTTATTTTTATCCTGGTTCCATAGCCTATCTAGCCTTAGGGTCTTGGCTAACCAATAAGGACCAATGTCTAGAATGGGATCCATCTCACCGAGTAAGCTTTAAATCGGATTAGATATTATTTGGTTACTCCTATAAGCTTTGTGCCATTCTTGTTCCAGCATATATTTCAGGGAGGACACCACTACAGACTGGAGGGTTTATATCTGGATTGGTTTGTTTTCTCTTTTGGTAGCATGGAGAGTACACTCCAGTACCATGAAATAACAGTCTGCAGGGGTGAAGGCTCTGTGTAGGCACCAGCTTGATTTCTCCATGTTCAATGAGTTTAGGGTTGTCTTCAGTAATAGGATCTTGCTGTCAGTCTGTAGAAGGCAGCTAGTATCCTTGCAAATAGACTCAGTTGTTTTGGGTTCTCATGGGATTCCTTTGGCCAAAAACCTGATTATATGTCACCCATTTCCAGTAATGGGAGCTTGGTTTGATTTTGAGAGATATCCAACTGGGGGGGGGGGAGTCTCACCTCTTATTTGACTTTCATTTAGACTGCTTTTATATATGTACATATTTTAGGAATCTACTGCAGAGATTCTAAATTTTTTCAATGCCAAACCCCTTAATAATGTAATGTAATGGCGACCCCTAAATAATAAAATTATTTTGTTGATACTTCATAACTATCAGATTGCTTCTATTATGAATCATAATGTAAATATCTGATATGTAGGATATCAGATACAACTCCTGTGAAAGTGTCAGTTGACTCATCAAAGGGTTGCAACCCACTGGTTGAGAACTGCCGTTACTGTACTAAGTATCCGTAAACTCCTGAAATGGCCCTTTGTTCAAGGTGTCCAACGCTGTATACTCATCTTCTATTGGCCCCCTCTCCTCTTGATTCTTACTTTCCAGTTCTTCCCCTTCGTGTCCAACCATTACTATCTATTCTCTGTTCTTTTTCTAGGGAGACCTATCCCTCTCTTAAAGTCCCCTACTCTACATATAACCTCTGTGGTTATGTGGTGCAGTGGTTTGGACCATCCTAGTAGGAGCCTGGAAGACAGCGGTGTGAGAGTTATTTGAACTGTGAGGGCCTGGATCAAGATGTTTCAGGGGAGAAAACATTTCATATGTGTGGTGGGATTATGTTCCATTGTAAGTAATTGCCCCGCCTACTAGTTTAATAAAAACGCCGATTGGCTGAAGTGTGGGTGGCAATACCAGACTGGGAAAACTCTGGGAACAGGAAGAACAGAGCAGAGACGCCACAGAGATGCCAGAGAAGCCAGAAGATGCAGAGGACAACTATGCTGCTCTGAGAAAAGGTACCGAGCCACATGGCTGAACAGGATAAGAGTCATGGGTTAGTTTAAGGGTAAAGAGTTAGCAAGTTACATGCCTGGGCCTTAGGCCAATAGAATCAAATTCATATGAGTGTCTGTGTGTTTATGCAGGTCTGCAGGTCTGTGCGTCAGAACCTCAGGGCTAGGCCATAAAGTCTAGGCCAGAAACTTTATACAACACGTGTGTTACCTAGAAATCATTCTTGTGATATTTTAGTGAAGAATGAGGTTACTTTTTGCCATTGTCCCAAAAAATCTGCTGGAGCAAAGCATGAAGAGTTTTGGATTAATTCCATTTGCATAGTAAATCTCAAAATACTCTAGTATTGACTCTGTCATGGGGTTATCAATGGTCATTCTTATGCAGATCTATAATGAAAAGAAGACGAACAAGGAAAACTATAAAATGTAATTTTGAGGAGGAAAGAGACACAAGGAAATAAAATGAAACTAAATACTGTCTTTTAGGAGAAAGTGGAAAAAGGGAGTGGTGACCTGAGGACAAGAACGCTCCAGCTAAGGTTCCAAATTGTGAAAATGAATTAAAGAACAGCTTAGGTCCAGGTATGGTAGCCCAGGTCTTTAATCCCAGTACTCAGAAGGCAAAGGCTAGCAGATCTCTGAGTTTGAAAATAGTCTGGTCTACAGAGTAAGTTTCAGGGCATCCAAGCATAAGCAGTAAAAGAAACCAATAGAAGCGTGATGGTGATGTAATTGAACTCGGGAGACATGTTCCAGGCCCAGCAAACAGGAGAACTTGCCAGCTTCAGCCACATGGTCCTGTCTTTAGAGTCAAGGACAGAATAAAGGGGTTATGGAATCTCCCTCCAAGACTAAGAAAAGCTGCTGGAGCTAGGCGTGTGTCAGGGCTTTGTGTGTGTGTGTGTATGTGTGTGTGTATGTGTTTCCAAAGGAAGGTGATAATTGTTTTTCCAACTTCAGTGAGGAATTGCACTGGAATTTCTATGTGGATAGCATGAATCTATGGATTGCTTTTGGTAGGGTGGTCATTTTTCACTGTATTGATCCTACTGATCCAGGAGCACAGGAGATCTTCCCACCTGATATCTTCTTCAATTTCTTTCTTCAATGTTTTAAATTTTTTTAATCATAAAAGTCTTTCACTTGCTTGAATAGAGATACCCCAAGGTACATTTTGGGGGAGGCTAATATGAAAGGTATTGTTTCTCTGAATTTTTTCTCAGTGCATTTTTCATTTGTATATAGAATTGGTACTGATTTTCAAGTGTTAATTTTGTATCCAGCTACTTTCTTGATCGTGTTTATTGTCTGTAGGTGATTCCTATTAAGTCATTAATATATACACAATTATGTCATCTGCAATTAAATGTGTGTTGGCTTTTCTCTTCCTATTTATATCCCCTTGATTTCCTTCTGTTGTCTTATTTCTCTAGATAAGAATTCAAGTACTACACTGAATAAATAGGAAGAAAGTGGGAAACCTTGTGTTTGGGAATTTGGTGGAAATCCTTTGAGTTTCTCTGTTTAGGTTAATGTGGACTGTAGGCTCGCTGTAAATCACCTCTACTACACTGTTATGCCTCTTGTCTCTCTAGTCTCTTTAGGACTTTCTTCATGAAGAATTACTAGATTTTTGTCTAATGTTTTTTTTTTCTCCACTTAATGAGATAATCATGTGGTTTTAGCTTTCAGTCTGCTAATATGCTAGGGTATTTTTATTGATTTATGTATGCTGAACCATCCCTGCACCTCTTTGACGAAGCTCCCTTGACCATGGTGGCTGATCTTTTTGTTGTCTTCTTAGATTTTATTTGCAAATATTTTGTTGAGAATTTTTGTAACTATGTCTATTGGGGAAATTGGTGTAATTCTCTTTCTTTAGGGGAGTCATTATGTAATTTAGGTATCAGGGAAACCGTGGCCTCTTAAAAGTAATTGGGCAATGTTCCCCCTATTTTTATTTTTGTGGCATAATTTGAGTAGTATCGGCATTAACTTTTCTTTGAAAGTACGGTAGAATTTTGCACTAAAACAATCTGGCCCTGAGCTTTTCTTTGGTTGATAGACTTTTAATTACTGCTTCTTCATCACTAGGGGTTATAGTTCTGTTTAAATTGTTTATCTAATCTTGATTTGACTTACAGGTGGTATAAATGGAGAAACGTATCCATTTTTTCCAATTTGTGGAGTACAGGTTTTTAAAGTATGTCCTTATGACTCTGGATTTCTTTGATGTCTCTTGCATGTTTCCCTATTTTATCTCTACAATTCAACTTTTCTCTTTTGGTCTTCTTGTTATTTAGCTAAGGGTTTGCTAGTCTTACTGATTTCCTTCGAGAACCAATTCTTTATTTCAGTGAGTTTTCATTGTATTTTAAAATTTGTTTGTTTCTTTCTATTTTTTAAATTTAATTTCTTCCATGTTTTTTAAAAAGAAGTTTCTTTGCACTAAAATGATAAATCTAATTATATTAAAACATGACAGTAATAACGAACTGTTGGCAAACCAACTTCTGGTGCCATGAATTAGGGGGTGTTCAGAGTTTTACCCCATGAATTTCCAAGCTTAATCTCCCTAACAAACTTACAATCAGCTTGAGGGCTATAGGCAAAAGAACATACGCTCAAGTAACAGCAACACTACTTAAGAGTAAAGCAAATGAAGACCATGAAGGAATAGCTTCCTTAACTATTCTAAGGCAACTTCAGCTGTTTTGTTTGCATGAAAATTCAAGCTAGCCTCTTTATATTTGTAATTTCATGATGTGATGTGGTTTAGCTAAATTTAAGGACACATTAGAATGATGCCAAATTCATTTAAGGAGTTTTAAGGTACAGGAAATTGGGGAATTAGCAAAATTTATTTTCTGGGTGTGTGATAGTTAAGAAAATAAGCAAAGCCAGTATCTGCAAATGTGTGGATACACTTCACATGTTAGGCAAGACTAGAAGGCTTTAATGCTAATTTCCAGGGTTCCTCTTGTTTCTAGGTTAGACTGTCTTTTATTTTTACAATGAATTATGTTCTTGGCTTTCTTGCTGAGAAATCTCTCCTTTAAAAAAAAAAGTCATCTCCATCAATGTACCCCCTGCTTTTTCTCCTCTCCCCCTCCCAGTCCTTCCCAGTCAGCCCTCAGCCTTCCCCTCTCCCCATCCACCCTTCCCCTCCACCCAGAAGGCAAGAAGTCCCAAGGTGGGCCAGACACTTCAGGCAAGTCCAATTCACTCATCTCAAAGTCAGTGCTGGGCTGGGTGTTCCTCTCTAGCGAGTAGGCACCAAGATGCCAGCCCATAAACAGGACCACAGTCTGAGCCCACTCCTTGAGGCTCCACACACTGCTCATGCCAGTCAAAAGCTGCCTACCCCTGGAAGGCCCAGCTTCCCTTCCTGAAGGATCTCCAGTGGCAACTCCCCATTCAGTGAGCTCCCCGGAGCTCCAGCCAGCCATCAGCATGGGAATTATTCCTCATAATCCTATCCTCTTGCTCATACAGACTTTCCTCCACTGCTCTCAGATGGACCAGGAGCTCTGTCCACTGCTCAGCCATGGATCTCTGCCCCCACCCCATTCTCCATTGGATATAAGTTCTGTGATGACACCCACAGTGTTTACTCATTTGATTATAGGGGAAGTCCCATTTAGGCACCCCCTCCACCATTGTTTGGAGACTTAGCCAGGGATATCCTGTGAGTTCCTGGACATTTCCCTATCACCCAGTCTTTTTCCAACCCCACATTGGCTTCCTTTATCAAGATATCCATCTCTTTCTATCTCCCTCTTTGCTCCTCTCACTCAACCAACTCCTTCTTTCAAGATTTGTTCCCAAGTCTTCTTGGTTGCAACCCTTTATGACCCCAATTTGCTGAGGTGATCTTCTCTATTTTCTCTTCTTAGGGGAATCTCTGGATGTCTCTCTTAAGTTCCTTCTAACCCCAAGCTGTTTAGGGGACAGCAGCTTGGGTATTCTTTGCTTTCTTTCTAAAATCTACTTCTGAGTGGGTACTTCCCATGTCTATCTTTTTGGGCTTGTAATACCTCGCTCAGGAGAATATTCTCCAACTCCATCCATTTGCCTGAAAATTTTAGGATGTCATTTTTTTAAACTGGTGAGTAGAACTCCACTATGTAGATGTACCACAGTTTATTAATCCATTCTTCAGTTGAGGGGCATCTAGGTTGTTTCCAGGTTCTTGCTATAATGAATAATACAGCTATGAACATAGTTGAAATAATGCATTTGGGGTACGAATGTGCATCCTTTGTATTTCTTCTTTTGAAAACTTCAGTTATTAACTAAATGTTTTATATTGTTTTAGTGTTTAATTTTTGCCATTCTTTATGTATTCTACAAATTAACCCCTTTTCTGAAGCAGAGATGGCAAAGATTGTTCTCCCATTTTGTAGTGTCATTCACTTCGTTATTTTTTTTAACTTATTATTATTTGTGGTTCAGAACATTTTCAATTTTATGTAATCTTCCTTACCAATTTCTATGGCTATTTGTAACTATGGGGGAGGCAGTCATAATTTTTTTTACTATACCTACATCCTGATCTATTTTCTCATATCTGTTTCAGTGTTTCCATTTTTTAAGTTAAGGTTTTTGACTCAGTTTGAGTTTTGTGCAGGTTGAGACATATGAATCTATTTTTAATTCTTATGTAGTGAATAAACATCTTTTGCTTTTGAAAATTAATTTTTTCTAATCATAACAGGAGAGACAATAGCCACTTTCAAATAACTGGTTTTTCTGATGTAGCTGTCACCATTCAGGAAACTGAAATGTGTTGATGATTGAACCTTAGTTTTAAAAATTATTATTTATACTTCAATAAAGGAATGCTCTTTGGTAGTTTGCTTACAACACTGTAACAGAGAGCTACAGACTGGACAGTATAAACAAGAAAAAATTGTTTTTTAACATTTCTGTATACTGGATGTCCATGTTCAAGGTGTCGGGAAGGTTGGCTTCTTCTCAAGGCTCTTCTTTACTTTGTTTATAAGTGACTGTCTTCTTTCTTCTGTTTTATGACTTCTCTTAAGGTCACTTATCAACTGGCCTAACTCCCTGTCCTCATCCTGTTTGAATTATGTCTTTGTAGGTTCCATTGTATTCAGAGCAGCAGTTAGGATTGCACACGGATTTTGTGAGGGCATCAGTGTATCCCCTGCATGTTCCCGAATCACTAAAGGAGTCAGATCCAGATCCACTTAGCTGACAGGTGCAAACACTCAACAGTGCGTCTATCCATCGAAAACAATGCTTGAGGTCAGCACCCAGACCAGGTAGTGTCCCTCTTGGTGCCTTTGCCTCTGCAATGCGAATTAATTTCAGTCAAGCAAATGAGGAAACGCCATCATAAGGTGTTCACATATCTCTACTTACTAAACAGAAAAAATAAAGATGAACAAGGCAAGAAAGCTTTCCCAGCCATGTGATATTCGCAGGTTGTTGTAAAAATGACTCCACATTTGCCAAAATGTACTATTGTTTTGTATCCATGTTAGTAATACTTGTCTGTTGTGTATATAAATAAATCCAGTAAAAGCCTCATAAAATCAGAAGATTTCAATTTGTTAAAATTGTCCTTTCTTTGTGAAGAAGAAAAGCAAATACTAAATGACAGTGGGAGAAAATGGTTACAGTTTTTACAGCTGCTAATTGAAGCTGCGTTTTCTGGAGACTTGGGGTTGAGGTCTCTCTGCTCTTTGCTTTACTTTACATTGTTCCGGATACTTACAATGGTAACTTCCGTAAAAGATAATCACAATTTGTTTTTTTGTTTTTTTTTTTTTTATTTAAAGTGCCAAGCTGGTAGGAATGAATGTTTGTAAAAGAAATGAGAACTGTTCACCTCTCTTTATGATTGTGGCATGTAACAGGAAGTGAGGGAATTGCTGAGAAGGACCGACTGAGAAATATTTTTTAAACTTATTTGGAGATAAAATTAATTTGGTATTTTGTTGTATTTAGTTTGCGGGTCCCATGCCCCAGAGGTCTCGGATCCACAGACCTGCCTGGCGCCGCTTATCTGCCCGCCGTCCGACCCACAGACCTGCCGTGCCAGACCCCTCAGCTGCCCAGCCGCCCAGGTCCCCAAAAATAACTCAGAGGCTTATATTAAGTTCATGCTGTTTGGCCTATGGCTCAGGCACATTGCTAGCTAGCTCTTACATTTTAAATCAACTCATTTCTATTAATCCGCGGGCCACGTGGGCCCAGCCCGTAGCTTACCAGTGTTCTTTACATGTCGTCTCTTGGGCGGCTTCCGCGCGGTCTGCCTGACTCCACCCTGCTTCTCTACCTAAGCTCTGATTCTCCTCCCACCTATTTTACAGTACCTGCCATGGCCCAAACCAGCTCCTTTATTTAAAGATACAGCACTCACAAATGCATTCCCACAGTATTTGAGGTGGGAAATTAAAGTATGGTGGAGAAACTTTTGTCTTTTCTTAAATTTATTTTTGATTTTAAAGACCTAGAGAAGTGCTGTTCATGCATAGTCATGGGCCCTCCCTTCAGTAAAATCCTGTGGCGAGAGAAATCTACTCAAAGATGGATAGAACAAACGTTTGTTCAAACAGCTTTTCTGGGACCATGTGGGAAACTACTACTAATGTGTAACTTTGAGCGCATTGCCACACTTCAGACTCCCTTTACCTCCTCCTGATAAAATGTGGACACGGCCAGAGAATTGAGGTTTTCATTCTCAATCAGACATTAGATTCAGTTGGAAACTGGGGTGTGTGTGAACACGAAGACCCTGCTAATGATTATTGCTTAATTGGTACAGGGAAAAATCCATATATGATGTTTTTGTTAATGCACCTGAGACATTTTTAATGTCTGCCTGGAATCAGCAGGCACTGAATTCATCTCAAATGACACTCTGAACCCTTCCCTTCCAAAGAACTTATCTAGAAATGACTTCGGCAGAACTGGCCTCTGACAGGAATGTCAATCATGTACCTTGGCTTTCAAATTTATGTATCATTCTGAGCAGAACTTGAAGAAAAGGGGACTTTTTTAATTTAAGGAAAACATCTTCATGCTTATCTTACTCAGTATCCAGAATAAACCCAAGATCTACTACAGAGGTACTGGTTGCATTTTCAAGACATATTAAATTTCAAATAGTTTAATGGCTTAAAGGCTGATTAAGAGACAACTATATTCAATATTTTTTATGTGTTTGGAAATAGCCAAGGTCATAATCATAGTAGGAATTTCAAGTAACTATAAAACTAAGTTGGCTTGGTGGATAGTTATTTCTCAATAGTGGTGACTTTCTAGATGAGGGAGATTCTGAAAAACCCTTCTGCTCTAGACTGAATCAGAACTACTGTGTCTCACAACAGGGCTGCTGTTTTTGTTTGTTTGTTTGTTTGTTTTTCCTCCAAAGAAATAGCTTTAAAATCCAAGCTTTAAGTTAAGAATTGCTCTTTTTTTTAAAATTATGTATAGTGTTCTGTCTGCATGTACACCTACATGCCAGAAGAGGGCACCAGATCTCATTATAGATGGTTGTGAGCCACCATGTGGTTGCTGGGATTGAACTCAGAATTCCTGGAAGAGCAGCCAGTGATCTTTACCTCTGAGCTACCTCTCCAGTCCAAGAATTGCTTTCAACAGAATAGAAATGTGGACCAATTGTGCAGAACAACTAGCTAACGGTAAAATGCTAAGTGATCATTTGTCATCACAGAGATGGAAACAGCGCCTTCACTCCCCTAGTGGATAATACCATCCTACCAGGTTCCTCTCCTGGTGCTCAAATGTTTTGGTCTATTGCATCAGTGGTTCTCAACAAGTGGGTCACAACCCTTTCCACAGGGTTTGAATATCAGATATTCTGTATATAAGATATTTACAATTTAAAATGGAAGCAAAATGAAATAGCAGCAAAATGATTTTATGGTTGGGGGTCAGCACAACATGAGGAGCTGTAGTAAAGGGTCTCCACAGTAGGAAGGTTGAGGACCGCTGCTTTATATCTTCTGAATTATTAAATCATAACCATTTCTTCAGAAGGTGGCAAATGAAGTGTTTCCTTTCAAACTTGATAAATAAAAACCAGGCGAATCTTAGTTCCCACACCCCTTTGAAGATGACTGAACAGAAGGAAAGAAAGAAAAAGGAGAGAAAAAAAAGAAGAAACAACCCAGATGTATTGTTTCTTTGTTTGTTTATAGGAAATGAGTTTATTAGGTCACACTACATGCCAGGAAGATTCAAGGGGAAGTGTCTTTGAATCCTCTGGTGAATTGTTTCCTGGTAAAAACAAATGCCCTTTCCTGGCTTTCTCTCCGTCTGAGTGTAGGTTGTGAACTCCCTTATAAACCTAGAGTCTACAATCTCACTACAGTAGCAGAGGCTGTGAGCTTCATTGTCATTCGGAAGCTTGGCTCTGGCTTCTTCTGGAAGCCTATAAATCATCATCAAACAAGAAAATCAAGTAATTAAGCTCTCTGGCCTGAATCTGATCTATACTATCAACCTTCTGCATAAAAAGGTATTCACTCTACTTAAATTCTCTAATAATGAACTTGGATTAGGGAAATGATTTGCTAATGCTTTTGCAAACACAGGGACTGAAGGACCTGATTGCTTTCCAATCTCAAGTACAAAATCCACTTGTTTCCAGTGGCTTGAGCCAAAGGCATCAACTGTAGAAGAGGATGACAAAATTATTCATAGATGTGTCTTTTTTTTTATTGTTACCTTTGCCAATTGCATGGGTTCTTTTGATTTTTAGATGATGACTTCAGGGTGTATTGCAAATTCATTTTATGGTTAATTTCCTTCCATCTTTGAAATCATACAAAACATGCAATTATGTAGAATGAAATAATTGGTTTAATAATCACAAACTTGAAATAGAACTTGGATTAAAATCCAATCTGTGGTCTGGAATATTAGCACCTGAATACAGAAAAAATTCTATGTATATGCACACATTAGTTTTATTAATATGCATAGTAAAGTATATTGTTTAACTTGATACACTTGTTTTGATAGCCCTTTCACAGGCTTGAATTTATCTTTACTAGGTAGCTGGGCATGATACAGGTTGAACACCTCTCAGTTCTAGGGCCTTGGTGAAATTAATCTCCAGAGGCTTGCCTGTGCCTTTGGTGAGCCTCAGTGATCGGATACAACCTCGGAACCGAATGTTGGTGGTCAGGCCAAACTGGTTGAGGCCATCTGAAAAGACAGAACGAGAAGGTTTAGGTTTTCTTTTCCTTCCTTATAGATGCTGGGGATCCAACCCAGAACCCATGCACATAGAATAAAATTTACAAGAGAAAAGCCAAATGCAACCATGGGAGGAGACACTGCCAGTCTCTCCTAATGTCTTTTGCTTCTGTCAACCTGGGCTGAATACTACACATTGCTCTTGCTTCCGACACAGAAGGTCTTTGCATAAGGGAGGACAAAAAATGTCCTTTCAAAATGGTGACAGCTCACTCCAGGAGCCTGTGTTGTTCCTGTGCTCATGAAGAAGCAGGGGCCTCATTGCTCAGCTCACCACTCTTGTTCATGGGCTCTTTAGGTAACTATGTGGTTCACATGCTGTGTTTAATGTATTGAAGAAGGGTTTTGGTGTTTTTTTTTAAAAAAATACAAATTTATGGCTTGGGTTCCTTTGCAATATAAAGTCTATAATAACCTATGTGGGAAATTAGCTACATTTAACCTGGAGAATTCCAGAACTGGAGGAAATAAGTTCAACAGCATTTTATGATTCCTCTGATACAATAATTCTAAATCAGAAACCCCTCTACCCCCTACACACACACAATTCTGGTCTCAACTGCTATTAAATGGTTTATATATTTTATAAGGTAAATTCATTTCCTTTAGCTTTAGCCTCCCCTTGGATGAAACTTGGGGGTGATTATGAAAATTTCAGCCCCATGTGGTTTAAATAAATGGCCCTCTCATTTTACAGACTGGAAAATTTTAGGCCAAGTGTTATTTATGGGAGGAGGGTCTAAGGCCGGGAATCAAGTACTCCTGAGTACACATTTTCGGACATGGTTATACAAACATAAATGTTTAAAACCACAAACACAAGGAGCAAAGGCCATGTTCATTGCAGCAGCCAGCGCTCACCTGGGAAACCGCCAACAAAAACAGGGTCGTTCGTATCTGCTGATGTTGATGCTAAATTTGGGCTCTGGGCATCCACCTGGTTTCCATCCACCACAAGCTCAAGGCGGTTTTTGATCTTCTTGGCAGTGACTTTATGCCACTGTCCATTGCACATATGGCCTGGGACCCCCGAATCGTAGACCGCGGTGAATCGGCCAGCACCATTATCCACATGGAACAGAAGCTGGAAGGAGAAAAAAGAGCAGCCACAGGTGGCTTGAGTAGAGGAGCACTCCGGAGCCCACACAGTGGAAATTTGAGTCTGGAATGGACACAGCTGGGGCCTGTTTAATGCTTCCTTTAAAAACCCTCTTTTAAAAATCTGTACAAAAGTTGACTCCAGAGAAATAGCTTAGTTAGTGAAGTGCTTGACATGCACCTAGAACTACTTAGTTTATTTACGCATTCGGTTCTGCTTATTCATCCACGAACTTATCTTTGCTTCTGAGTTCGTGGATGTTTTTCTCTGTTGTTTGTGAGAAGGTTTGTGGGATGAGGGAAGGGGAGGGGGGCGCAAGGACAGTATATTTTAGATTACCTTTGTGGGAAATGCCAGCACTAAAGGATGGAAATAATGGGCACAGTTGAAGTGTAATTCTTGAGTTCGATCTCCAGAACTCATTCAGAAAATCTGGATGTGGCAGACATGGGCTCATAATCTCAGCATAAGGGAAGCCAATTGGGGTTCACTGGCCAGCCAGGCTATACTGCTTGATCTGCTCTCCAAACCAGCAACAGACAGTATCGCCAACAGTAAAGTGGATAGCTCTTCAGGATAGTACAGTGTCTTCTGGCCATCATTAGGTAGGGGTGTGTGTCTGTGTGTGTGTGCTAGTGCACATGTATGCCTGCATATGCACATGCACATATATGCACATGCACATATATGCATATGCACCCTCAAGCATGTGCGCACACACACACACACACACACAAATTTCTGCCACACATTTTTTTTCTTTTTCTATCTTTTTCTTTTTCTTTTTTCTTTCTTTTTTTTTTTTTGTTTTTTTAGCATGTGACCCTCACAAAGCTTTCTTAGGAGACATTTCTTAAAGTAACTCATTAATTGACTTACAAATTTACTTTAAAAGATTATTTTAAATGTTAAGCTTTTGATGTTTTAATTGTGTTTTTCTTTCTCTTTCATGGTTTTCATTTTATATACAGGATTAAGGGTTACATAAATTACTCTTTTGTGCAGGCTTCATATCAGGTGCCAAAGACTGGAGCCAGAAGGCCAGTTAAATTCCCAACAAGGAAGAACCTGATTAGAAGTTTTTGTTTAAATGAGAAAAATCTGTTTTTAGTAACGGGGCAAGGTCCCTGAAACTTGAGCCATGTGAATTCTTTTGAAGCTGATGAAGACAAAGAACAAGCTGAAATATTAAAAACATTAGTCAGTTTGGTAATAGACTTGACAAGGTAGACGAAAGGCAGATTTTGTCCAAAAAAGACTAATAAGGCTAGGAGAAAAGTTTGCAAACTATATACTAATATAAATATTAGAGGCTAGGACACGTAGAGGAGTTTGTAAAAATGACATTTTGCATCTCTAAAGAGTCTGGTGGAAAATCACATGACATGTAAACAGTAAAAGGTAACAAGCAAATAAGGGAACTTGGAAATGATGTAATGAATGTAGGCTTTGAAAATCCAACACATCTGTGAAGTTTTGCCTATCTCTTCATTTATTCATCCTTTTTGCCTATTTGCTCCTGGATAGTTTTTCTATATTGTTTATGGGATGGTGTGAGGAACACAGAGCAGAGAGAGGCAAAGAAGGTGTGCTTTAGATCACCTAATCATGTTTCTTCTCAGGCAATACCAGCACCCCAAGGTGGGAATAAAAGCACAGTGAAAGTATAGTCCTTATCTATGAGTCAATAATAAAATCTGTGAAACTTGGTTGTTGGTTGTACACAAACTAGTAATACTTGTCAATGTTTGCTTTTTTGGAAAAATATGGGTACTTGTAAGTGAAAATTAGCAAGTGGTATGTGGCTGGTCTTGGTGTCACAGAGGTGATGCTTTCCTGTTGTAAGAGGTCAGCCAATTTCAGATTGTCTGAGCCTCTTTCCTTTCCTCTGCACTGCTGCAGTTCTGCAGACTAATTGCATAGAGAGAACAGGTATCTTAGGAGCATCTATAAGAGCTGAGCATCCAGAAACACTTGATCCACAATTGATCAGCACAATTGTGATGTGGACTGACACATTTAAAGAATAGGCTGGTGCACAGGATAACTGTGATAAAAGTGCACACGGATTGTGGTGACCCAGGAGAATGACAAGGTGAGATCTAGCTTCCTCGCAATGACGAAACTGACAAGATTTGAAGGCAGAGCTGAGGTCATCGGAGGATGAACTGTGTTTGGACTACAGACACTCACCTTCTCCTGAATCATCTCAATACCCATTCCATCCATTTTCTGACTGCTGATTCCCAGGAGAACTCCAGTGGGTCTTGTGGTACGGAACTCAAATTCTACAAGAAGGTCCAGTCCCACCTTGAACCCACCAACTGTGAAAAAAATATTGATTAGAATTTGGGGCTAAAGAAGTTTTGTCCGTAGCTTCCCCAGCAGGGTACCTTCTCGGTATTGCTTATTTTCTTGGTTGCTGATATCAGAGGCCAGGACTTTATCTAGTTTTTTTACTCTTCCAACTGCCACACAGTGGAGCTTTGATCATCGAGTGAGCGAGCACATGCTGAGACGAAATTACTGAATAACCAAATGAATGAGCACACACTAAGACGGAATCAGGGACTCTGGAAGCCAGGTATGATTGTCTGCTGGGTTAAGTAAAGCGTTTCAATGATTACTCAGTAAAATTTTATTGAGACACTTTAAATGGCACTGCAGTGATTGGAGAGAGTTTAAACAGTCCTAAATATTTTATTAAATGAATGGAAGAGTTGCAGATATAATTTTTATGGAAAGACTCTAGAACATAATCTTTTCTATTTAACACAGATAATTCCTTCCTCTATACTTTAATATTTGGCTCATAGATTTATTCTGCCTTTAAATAAGAATTTAAGATACTTCACGTAGGAATAAATGATTTCCTAAGATTAGTTACGAGTACATGAACTTCACAGAATATCAGGAAAGCACTTAAGAAAAGCCTCTCTATACCTTCCATGTATTGTGCAAGCAGTACATACTTTATGCTTGAACAATTGTCACCAGGGAAGGGTGGCGTTTGTGATGTGCTAGATTTTTTTCTCCTTCTGCTTGATGAGTTTGCATGGGAAAGGCCAGATGGGTGGATTTTAAGCAAAATTTTCAAGTAAAGAGTCGAAGGTGCTGCATTGTTCAGGACAATAAAACAGCAAGAAAGAAGTAAAAAGAAGCAATGATGTAATGTGCTTCATCGGAAGACAGAGGTAGTGGGGAGGCTGATAAAATGTCCAGCAGATGGGTGGCTGGAAAGCTTTTAAGAATGGAGACACCGAGCTTGTGGTATTGAACTTGTATGGTTTCCCCTGGAGTGACCCACAGCACTGGCCACCTATGTCTTATGTAGATTGTATTCTGCTGTGAGTTTAAGTGGTAGGAAAAGTCTTTGGAACCAGGAGAAACACTTTTTTTTTTTTTTTTTTTTTTTTTTTTTTAGCTTAATTTGATCCAGTGCCAAGGAAGGTAGAAGGATGCCAAGTCAGTCCATTAGCTACAGATGTTGAAGTTTGGCATTATAGTTGGCTAAGAGAATGAGATGACAGACACCTGAAACTTGTAGAAATATTGAGAAGCCTTTTATTTTTATGGCACATGAGTTTTGGGTTCTATCATATCTCTTAATATTTCTGTATCTGATACATCCCCCCTTTGGAATTCTGCTTCTACAGATGTGGGGTTTCGTCTCTAGACCACATTGGAACATTCTAATATCCATTTCCACAACTTTTGCATGAAATTATTCAACTCCTGTAATAAAGCTTTGCTCACATGTTTCTCCATCAAACTTTTCCTGACTCCCACACAAAATTAATCTTCCTTGTAAATCTGCAGAACACTGTGCATTTTTACAGTATTTAAAAATAATTTTTCTTCCTGTGATTTCTTAGAAAATTGAATTCTTATTATTGATAATATACTTTTAAAGGCAGAAATTACATCTCATTTGCCCATTTTCTATAATTAGCTTTCACACATATGTCTTCCTTATTTTTCTCCTAATGAACAAATATGTTACTCAAAAGCACATAGTGCTAAACATTCTCTGACAGTAACTAATGTAAAGGGTTTTATGTAAAAAAATATTAGTTCTATTTTCTTTTACAAAGTGATGTGAAATTTTAGTAATGCACATCTATACTGGAAATCAATACTTAAAGCCAGCCAAAATGCCATCTATTGTCACTGTCAGCAACGAACAGGTACTCACTATACATGTGCATGTAAGAGTGTGTGTGTGTGTGTGTGTGTGTGTGTGTGTGTGTGTGTGTGTGATGAAATGGAACCCTAAAAGGAGTTTTAAAGGAAGGAAGGAAGATGGTATCTCACTTCCAGAAAGTTAGAAAGAACAGAGACAAGCAGACCGTTACATGTGAGCCTTCTTGTATGGTTTGGTTACATTCATTTTGCCGCCATCAGTCTCTAGCAAAGGAAATAGAACAAACTCCTAAGTATCTTTTTTTCCCATTACTTATTTTTCCTATCAGTTCTTATCAGAATCATACATGTGAACTTTTGTTGAGGGTTTGCTTTGGCATTCTTAAAGACCGGACCCAGGGTCTCACTCATGTTAAGCAAGTGTTTTATCACTGAATTACAGCCCCCACCCTCACAAACCATGTGAATGTTTTAGAGGTAATTTTTTTGTTAGTTATAGAAACTCATTTTTGTTTTAGATGAAGAACCATAGTTTAGGATCCAGGCACTTTTGTTTCTTGGCATAAGCAAGAAGTCAGCATTTATACATCGTGAATTTCAACAGAAAGAAAATGGAAGCATCTTACCTGCTTTGGCAAAACCTGTTCCATCAAAGTAAGTACCCCTCTGAGCATTTGCAAAGCATGTCCCAACGTGGAAGCTGGAAGTCGGCTGGTCCAGGTTAACAGGGGCCTGTTCCATGCGAAGATTCCTAACACAGCCATCAAGACTGTAGGTCACCTGAGCAGTCAAGTCAGAGGAAATAGATGCCAAATTCAGCAATGTTTTGCCTCTGTGTAGTCAGTCATCTGTGTGGTCCACTATGTGCAATCATTAGCCAGTTGTCCTAGAATTTATCTCAAAGCTTCTTCAATTTGGACTTGACAACACAGGGGACCAAAATCCCACACTGGACTTGTCCACTTGGATGTATCTTGGCAGAAGCTAATAGCCCAGTACTCTAAGGACTGGATCACACTATGTGACCATTGACTTTACAGAGCTGTGAGCTCCATTTGGGGATGGTAATTTTGAATCAATCTTTTATAGTCCTGATTTTATGTTTCTAGAGATAATTTGTTAACATTCTGTGGTGATCTATGTTTCTGTTTCTACTAAGAGAGAAAAATTTGGATCAGTTCTCCTTCCTTTATAACAAAAACCACTCAGGAAAAAAAATATTTTTCCCCTTGGGGTTTTTGTTTATATATATATATATATATATATATATATATATATATACACACACATATATACATACACACAAAATGTGAAAGTTTGTATAACATATTTTAGGGATGATGGACTTAATCATATGCTCTGATCCACTAATAGTCACTGGGTTCATAAATTTGCTATCATGACTCCAGACTCATGCTTTTGATAGATAGGTAGATAGCATAGTTCTGAAAAAAAAGTAATATTGTAAGGAAAAGGGGCTATCCAAAGAAATCAACTCTGGCCCTGAAACCAGACCCAGTGAAAGAAACAGCCTGTATCCAGGACCCAAGACAGTGAAAGAAACACTTAATCCCTTAACTCAGAACCAAAGAAACATGCCCCAACTCTGAAACTAGCATACACACACACACACACACACACACACACACACACACACACACACACACACACACACACACACGTATCACTTGGTCCCTAGAATCAGAGCCAGTGAAAGAAGTATAACTTTGTCTTGGAATCAGGGTCCAAAAGCTAAAAGGGGGGGGGGGGTAGTGAAAGAAACAGCCCGGATCTGAGACCCAAGCCAGTGAAACACTTTATCCCTTAACCCAGAACCAAAGAACCATCCCTGACTCTCTGAAGGAACATACCTGGTTGGTCCCTAGAATCAGAGTCAGGAAAGAAACATGCCCTGGCCTTAGAATTAGATTCCAAAAGGTAAAAAAGGCCAGTGAAAGAAATACAGTTTGGCCCTGAAATCAGAGCCATCTCTGCCCCCTGATCAACGAAACTAACCTATCCCTGAGCAGCAATAACTTACCAATCCTTGAATATCCTTGGAGAAACTCTACCCCTAAGAGCTTCTATATAAACCTCTCTGCCTATTCAGTTGTTTACTGTTCTTTCCCACCCTGGTAGAGAGAGCCATGCTCCTGGACTACTCCTTCCCAAATAAATCTCTTTTTCAAAAGTGTCTTAAGTGAAGATCTTCATTTGCCAGCACAGAAAAGAACTTGCTGAGAAGTCCCTTGGGAGACTGAACAGAAAAACCTTGCAGAGAGTCTCCTTAGGGGCACTGAGCAAGGCAGAGCAGAAAAAGTACCAACTTTTAGCTAGAGACATAGGAGGAGATTGCTACATTTCTGTGGGGGTTTCTCCTTTAGCAGAGTGAAGCCAAAGAAGTGAAAACCCCCTTAAGGGGGTGGAACAAAGCTCAGCTGTAGTGGTTCTCCAGGAAGGAGCAGGATTGCTATATCTTCAGGGAGACTCCCACAGCACCCCAGCCTCAGGTAATTCCTGACTTCCCAAACAGTCAGGATACCTGTCCCTCCAGAGCTGAGCTGTCCCATTGCAGCTCCAGCTGTCAGAGCTGTCTTAAGAACTCTCCAGGAATAGTTTGCCTTCCTGAACAGTCAGGATACCTCTCACCCACTCCCCAGATAGAACACTCTCTTACGAATCAATCTCTCTCTCTCTCTCTCTCTCTCTCTCTCTCTCTCTCTCTCTCTCTCTCTCTCTCTCTCTCTCTCTCTCACACACACACACACACACACACACACACACACACACACACAGAGCCAGGTGCTGAGCATTATGGCTGTAATAGTGATAGGCTTTGATGTATAAACATACTTGTTAATTGAGTAAACATGTCTAACATGCTTGTTTGTTATGAAGCTGCTAAAAACCCTAATTGTGCTTTCCAAAGTAAATCAGGACATATACCTAGTTTACAAAACTTAACTAATAAATATTAATTTGTATAACTATTAAGTTTTAAATTATAAAGTTAAAATTTGCTATCTACTATTTAAATTCTGCATCTCTTAAGAATTCTAAAAGGACAATACAAATAGTATCACCTCTATTTTCCTTGTTGTCCAAGGCTTTCCACATGTCTAGTTCTTTTCCAAACACCTTACATCTATTATCTCACTTAATCTTTATAGAATCTTTATATGGTTGGCATTACCATTATTGTATTTTGAAAATAGAGTTCAGTTAAAGAGAGGTGAAATTATTTCCTTATGGTCATATAGCTAGTGTGAATATCTCGTTAAGTAAATATTTAAACCAAAGACGTTGGACATCGGGATTCATGTCGGTGTTATGTGGTAATATCTTACATAGTCAAGGCTACCTAGAAGACCTCCTCCATTTCTCAAATAAGATGATTTCCCACATACTACTAGTAAGTAATCCTGAGACAAGGGACATCAGAATTTTAAAAAAATACATGCACAAGTCATCAACTATATCAAATAAGTGACAAGAAACTAGATACTTACTGGACCGATTCTGCGTGTGGTATAGTTGACCGGCAACCCACCAACATACAGCATCCCAACAACATCCAGGATATCAGCTTTCTTAGGACTGACAGTGTGGTTGGAGGCATCATCTACATACAGAATCCCTTCTTGCTTCGCTCTCATAATCTTAATCTACGAATGTGAGGAGGCACCGTTAACATCAATCTTGAACAAAAACACAAGATGTAAGAACTTTGCCGGTATTTCCAATAGAAAACATCACGTATGTGCTAAGCCCGTGAAAGTAAACATGTTTTACAGAGTATATCAAGTGCTGATATGATAAGCATGCACCATTGCACTCAGTTTCCACGTTTACCTTTATTTGTGTTTTAATTCGGATGAGCAAAGCCTGATCCTAATGTAACTCCATGTATACCTAGTAAGTTCTTCTTGTAAAAAATTGTAGGAAGGAAGATGGGGCAGAGGAAGGGCGTTACCATTCCTGTAGCAGCTGATTGGTTTAAAGTCAGGGAGGACGAGGTAAACCTGAAATCTGCTAAAATCATGACAGGAGGGAATGTGAGCCTGGGGGTAGGGGTGGGGTGTCAAGAAAAGATTGAAGTCTTCAAATGCTGGAGCACAAAAGTGCTCTGAAGGGAAGGTAGGGTGGGAACAGAACAATATAGTATCGTATTTTAAACATCAATTCTGATTTAGGATTTTTTTTTTTTTTTTTTTTTTTTTAGAACTTTCACAAATAAAATTTGTCTTAACTATTAAGGGTAGTTATTCTACATGAATTGCCTTTCCTAATCTCAAATTGGTAGTCCATCAGCATGTCTTTCTTTTTCTTCAAGTGATAATTATTTATTCTTCCATTAATTAGCCAGAGAATAGAAGAAATCTTAACAAGGAGCCACACTTGCTATTTTGAAGTCCCAAGACAAAAAAATAAAAAAATAAAAAAATAAAAAAATAAAAATAAATCCTATGTTCCTTTCTGGGGCAACAAACTGATTGACCTGTGGTTTGTATTAGAATTCTATTTCCTTTCCTTTTTTGGCTTTCTCTCTGAAATGACAAGCCAAAGGAGGTTAATACATCAAATCCAACATCTAATAATATTTCATTCTGAAAATAAAACATTTTATTGGTCTACCTAGGGAAACTAGACTTAATAGCCTATCACAGGTGCAGAGACAAATTTTGAGTTTTCGTTTTAATCAGGCCACATATTATCTAATTGCAGTCACGCCAAAGAAGAGTAAGTTGGCAGATGGGCCTTCTGCGCTTTCAATAGCTCTAGTTCCTGGATGTAAGGCCAATGTTTAAAGTTCTTGCAAATGACTGTTGGTGGAAATGATACCTCAGGGCCCCTTAAACTTGGTATTACAGAGATTTCCAGTCTCCTGATTTTTTTTAGAACAAAATGTGCTAGAGTGAGAGATAAGTCGCAGGGTCCATCTTAATGTTGCCAATTTTTGCTTTGGCCACACATTATTTCTTAGCAGGGACAAATGCACAATCTTGGGATAAATATTATTTCTCGAAGCTAAAAACAGAAGCATCGTAATAAACACACTCTGTTGTCCTCTGTTTCTCCCTTAAACCAAACCAATGGAGTTATCTTCAATTGCCTGGCCCTGTTTTGTGGACAGATGCTTGGGATCATAGTTATAGAGCAGGGACAGGACTCTGTAGGGTCATAATGAGCTCATATGGTGAAGCAGTAACCTGCTCAGGTCTAAACACATTCTTAAGGCTCTGGCCATTGTACACACCACTGATAATTTGGTCAATCTGCCAAATTCCTGTAACTCCAGAGTTAGGGCCTGCATTGGCAAATGGTACCAGCAGGGGAAGGTCCAGGCTATTTCCAGGACCCTTCTTAGAACACCAACCATAACCTGGAGACTGTTACCTTGTGCCACTGGCCATCATTGATTCTAGTGGGGATCATGGTGCTAGTGTCCCCACTTCCCAAGTCATAACTGAAGTAGGGGAATCCATTTCTCAGTTGAACAGTAGCAAAGTCAGCATGATTGATCCGAGCCATGTAAAAGAGCAAGCCTGATTCAGCTTCGGTTCGCACTTCCAACTCGATTGTGAGACTGTGAAATACAAATGTGGGAAAGAAAACAGAAAACCAAGAGCACAATTAACCTAAGAAAAAGTGGTATCATATGAGAGATGCACTTTGAAGGATGTACAATCTGTAACAGGAGGCTTTTTAGGGTTATGAATCTACTGTGTATGAGCTCAAAGCAAACAGAATTCTATTTTCTACTTTACTCGGTGAATTAAAAACAAACAGGACTCTAACACTAGGGATTTTATGTGTAGTTGATTAGGCTTGATTAAATGTGAATATTCAGCGTTTCCATGATCAGTCCTGTGTCATGTTCTAGAATAATACATACCGGTTTTTAACTTTGGTGTCATCGAAGGCAATGGCGATGTGGCTGTTTTTGGAAAGCCCAAACTGCTTGGTCCCTTCCAGGAGAGCTGGTTCTGATTCTGGAACACAAGGGCCCTGAGAAATACCAAGGGCAGGGGGTGAGATCACAGCCTTTTACTAACAGGCAACGGTGCAGTCGGCTCATTTCTGTTTTTCTTCATGACTTTGAGCAATGCAGAGTTCCTAAAGAATAAAACCCACCTCTTCCCCATCTCTGCAGCATTTACAGGTGCTTGTAAAGAGCTCAGTCAATTTGAACTAGTTTTTCTTAGGCATGTTCTGGAAGTGCTAAAGAAACATCTTTAAAAAAAAAAATCTATTGATATGTTCATATGTTCCTTACTCTCTAAGGAAAACATGGTTGATATTTCCGGGGAACTACAATTTATTTTCCACATTTGCTTCACTGATGAGTTTTGTTTTTAGAAAATGGGACAGGGAGAATTATGGGATAGCTATGCAGATTATAAGAGTAGAAAAATGTGTTCTTCAAGCTCTCCCCATTTTCATTTCCCATTGGGTATTTTTTTTCCCCTCAAAAATTATCAGTCGACTAGAAGGTTGCTGTAAATTCAGAATTTCAAGATGGTGTATCTAAACCTGCAAGTCAGCCCATCCAGGGCCTTAGCCAGTTGCTAGGCAACCAGCATGAGTTTTTTCTTTCCTTTTTTTTATTTTAATGCAACTCACCATACACCATTTCTACTGCTGCTGTTCAAAGATCAGCTTCCTAGGGTTCTTGAGACAGACAGCTAGGCATGTAGATGCACAGTTATTCGCTTTAACGTTATTCTGTCACCACCTAGAAATTCATAATAATTTTTGATGAAGGGGCCTTGCATTTCCCTTTTGCACACTGCCTGGCACCTGGCAGCTTGGAATATAACACACAGCTCAGGAAGCAAGGCTCCCAAATTGACAAAGTCATAAGCCTTCTCATTTGTTCCCTATTTTCACGGGCTAACATGATGTACAGGTGTGGCTGAAGAAGTCATTTATAATACAGGGTATGTGGGGATCCATAACAATAACATGCACTTTTGCATGCACACATCTGCTTTTCAGATCTGAGATTAATAGCCCGCCTTAGCCGATGCTGATTAAGCAGGACCTCCCAAACAGCCCAGGGTGAGCTTTTGATGAGGGGCGTTCTTCTCCAGCGGAGTGTTTTAGACATGACTCATCAGCACCTAGGACATCTGATGCAAGGAAAAGTCTTATTCTCGGTTCTCTTGAGCTTAGTCAAAGGCGCTGTTATACCACAGCAGGTAAAAGGGCTTAAAAGTGTTTTGAAAGCTATAAAATTGGTCTTTATGGGAGTAGTTCCTTTCTTGCCTCCTAGGAGATGGTCAGTTATGAAGAGAGAATCGTACAGCTGTGCAAAAGCCCAGTGGTAGGGCAGGATAGTTCTATTCACAACACCTGGCAGTACCTTCCCTATTACATGGGAAGAAAAAACAAAAAACAAAACAAATGTCCTGTCCCACAAAGGCTACGAATCAAGTAAGGGTCACTTATCAGGCTTCTGGGGTATTTCCTGTACAGAGGACCTTCTCAGCAAATATTGTAATATGTAGCCTTCCTTGGAATTCTCCAAGAGAATCTGTATGTTGTGAGTTCTTGGGAACAGAATTTTACTAAAACATCTCTAAACGTTTAGCTTTGTAAACAGATGTTGAAAACAACAATGAAATTAGGAGCCAACAGTGTGCACGGTGAAGAAATCCAGTAGCAAATAACGCCGCTCTTACTACTGCTGTGGCCACTTATCCATTCACCAAAAGAAGCATTAACACCAAACGATACTGTAATATGTCATTTTCTAATATGGCTTTTTGAATGATTAGGAGGGCTGCTGTAAAGGTATTTTATTCAGCTGTTGTCTGTGAATGTTGTATGGTGTCTGAAACCCATGGCTTTGCCTTTTGGTAGACTGGGCAGGCACAGAACAGGTCTCAGCTGAGCAGCACTCCTCCTGACTCTGAAAATAGTATTGAGTTTTCTAGACAGTCATTTTAGAAACACTTTCAGTTGGAAGAGATTTAGTCCGGGTCCTTTGATGATGCCGATGTCATTTTCTAGCACCATCACTCAGGGAAGAGGAGAATACTGTGAGAAACCAGCTTCACTTTTGTGTAAGGGGGCCTCTGAGAGTCGAGGAGAGCCATAGGAAAGGGTCGGAGCAAGCCCATTCTCTAACAGGTCACCCCCATGTATAGACAAGATGGCAGATTCTTACCACCAATTGCTGAGAGCATGCATATCCTTAAAACACTTCAGTAAAATAGTCATAATCTATATCCTTTTATAAAACTGGTTCTTGGCAAAGGATAGAAGGGCAACCGTAGTGGATTACATGAGTATATATCTACCTTAGGACATACATGTTAAAAAGTTCTCTTCCAATACAATGTTTCTCTATGAATCTACACTTCTCCCCTTGCTTGGCTTCACCAGATCCTGCAAAATCTCATCCCTCTCTGGATCTGATGTTAGGTGGGTCCAGGGTCCGCTCCAGAGTTTGCCTGCTGTGGTGGGGATTTTCTTCCTCCCTGCTGTTAGACAGCGGGTGAAACTGCTCTTACTGCGGCTCTTTTTCTGTACCAATATTTTAAGTGGGCAATAATTGAGAGCAACTAGAAAATGGTACTTCTCACAGAATGAAGCCATCTTGTCAGCAAGAACATTTTCAAGCCAGTCCTCCATAGAAACATAAGCTAAGCAAGAGATGTTAGAGAAACGGGCAAATGGGTAAAACAGATCTTTTTTCTTATTCTTTTTAGTTGATGAGGGCTCAAGAAAGGTCTTTTTCTGTGTTTTGGAAACACTAATCTCTGAAACGTGTTAAAACAACAATAATAATAATTGAAAAATCATCCTCAATAAAGGCTCATCAATCTCATCATGTTACACTTCTGCCACCTGGTGGCGATGCTTTGTACTACATGTAACACACGGGGGAAAGGTGATAAAGGACAAATTGATTTGTCTCTGCTTAGCCGGTGACAATACTTGGCAGGCACACAAGGTTTGGGGGCCTAATGGAGTAATGTATTTGTTGATGAGGGCCTGAGGTGGCTTAAAAGGATTCTGAAGGAAGCCATGTTTCCTGGAGCTATCATCACAAGGCAAACCTTCCAATTGTTAATCTTCAGGTCAGAATAAAGCAGTGGTCATTTCCAATTCCTTACCAAAGTTGACACTTGGAAATACATCATCAAATGCAAGGCAGTATATGGTTTCATGGTGAGCACATTTTGACTTTAGATAGCTGTAGAACAGAGATTTCAACCGTGTTTATTAAAATGGACACCAAATGATGACTCACAGTAAAAATTGTGTCATTTTCTTCTTTCATGAGTCAGTGATCCTGCTAATAAGTGTGGGGTAAACTCCCATCTGATGCTTGCATTTCATGATCTTCCTGGGTGAATATCAAATAGGTACTTTTCCAGCACCAACTTCAGTGTCCCAACAAATACAATGCCTGCTGCTGTGTTTGTTGAGACACTGAATCATATTAACTCCTTGTATGGAAGTTCTTTGATGGGAACTGGGCCTTTCCAGTGATATGCCTTAAGACAGACTCCTTGGAGTGTGGAGAATGTGCCTTTTCCCTTTAAATACATGTCAGTGCCCGATTGGTTTATCCCATGGATTTGACTCTACGTGGCGTTTCAAGTTGTAGCATTGATGTTGCTACAGGAATCACTTTCTATTGCTGGTTTTGTTTTGTTTGTTTGTTTGTTTTTTTTTTTTTCCAGCTCACTTCTCTTCAATTCCCAAAGAGACCTTATCAGAACTCCTCATTTCTACCTTAACTTGGAAGTGCAACATTCAGCTCTCCAGCAATACTCAAATATTGACGTGCAGCCAACTTGTAGGCCAGTCCTCATGGGTTCTGCTTCCCAGGAAGGCTTGGAATCAACACTGCAGACACTTGTCCCATTTGGGTACATCAATACATGCCTGCACTTGAGAAGCCCAGATGCTTATCCATCCCGTCCCTGTTATTCTAGATGAGAAATACACATATAACACACTGGGACCCCCTCCGACCCCCCAAATATCAATAGACTAAATAACCAAAGAAAAAGCACAAGGACCTGCTAGGCTCTGGCACTGTAAAATGAGATAGCATGCAGGAAATACTGTGTGCTTTAGGATGGCTGACCAAGTAATTACCACAGGATTAACATATCCATTTCACAGGGCAGGGCTTTGCCAGGATACTTTTCAACTAGCCTGAAGCCTAGTGAATGCTTTCTTTGCAATTTAAGCCGCTGCCAAGGTAGGAGTGCAGGGGATGGGAAGACGATGGACAAGAAGAGCCAGGCTTCCTGTCAGTCAGAAAATATGAGGTTTGAAGACAGTACTTCCACCTCTGAGATAATCTCATGATTTAAAAAAATCTCAAGAATGAAAAACAGCTAAGAGCAAATCCCCCCAAAACATTTCATGCTTGAGTCTGAAATGGCTTATAAATAAAACATTCATCACACCTGAGGGCTTCTAGTACATGTGTCCACCTTGAAAGTGTGAAAGGTTAGGCCAGCCAGCTCTCACAGAAAAATTAACAGCATGGCGGGGGCGTTACCACAGGCTAGTTCCTGTTCTAGGTATTTTATGGAGAATATGTAATTCTGCACAGAGCAGTCTTCAAAGCTAGGTATCCTTATTGTCAATGTATTAGTTCACACTCGGACATCACCTGCACAGCTCACTGAGCACTGGTAGGTACCGCTTCCTCCTCTCTTTGTTCCTTCCTGGTTAGTCATGATGATATCAACCTTATGTTTATTGGGCTTTTGACAAATATATTTTATAATAGAAATTACAAAGTTACATTTTAGTCATTTTTTAAAAGAAGACTCTGTTTTCCAAAATAGTAAAGAAATAAATCAAATTAAAATGGATAATATGTATCATATGCAACAAGAGCCAAACCTCTAAAATACAATTCTGCTCGGTGTGATGGTAAAATGAGTTTAACTCAAACACTTATGAGGCAGAGACAGGTTGGTCCCTGTGAGTGTGAGGACAGCCTGGTCTACATAGTGGGACTCTCTTTTAAAAGAAACAAACAAAATCATGAAGTTGGAAAGTCCTAAAACAATTCTGACCCTACAGTCAGAAATAAGTACAGTGCGTGGGAGGAGGAATAGCAGGTGGGGTTGAAATCTTTATTATTTGTATATATAGTCTGAGACCACACTGCGGCTTCTCTAAGGGGTTCACGAAAGAGGGAGGATGTCTGTGCTGAGGTGAGAGTTAGAAAAACTTGTTGCTCTTGCAAGATGGGCCTGTGTTCAGTTCTTGGCACCCACAGGAAGACTCACAACCACCCTTACCTCAAGTTCTAAGGGATCTAGTACCTTCTTCTGAATTTCATATGCATCATGGGGTGCACATACGTATAGGCAAACACTCATACACCTTAAAAGATAAATACTTTATAAAAGAGTTGGGATTTCTGTTGCATGAATAAAGGAAACTCAGGGCCAGATCTCTGGGAAAGGCAGAGATATCAGAGAGAATAAAAACCACAGTCAGATCTCACCCAGCTATCTTCCAGCTTCCTCAGCCTCACTCCTCCTGGTTTCTTCTGCCTGCTCTGTCTTTCTATGCCTACCTTAAATATCTTCTTTGCTCAGTTAAGGCATGGCAACACCACTGCCTGCCTGGGATCCTGGAACTCCTTCTGTAAACTAAAATGACCTAGAACTCAGATTGGATTAAGGGTGTAGTCACCACTCCTGGGATACTCCCTGTGCTGGGATTAAAGGTGTGAATCACCACTCTCTGATCCTCCTAGACTGACTGTGGGTAGATCCCTCTGATATCTCCACTGTTTTTATTATATTTGAAAATATTCCCACAGATTGCCAAGATCTTTTTTTTACCCATGATCCACTTTTTTCTCCTCTACAAGTTGGGCTGCTTCTCAAGTCCTTGGCATCAATATTGTCTATTAAGTGCAGTGTTGTATTTTTTAAAAAGTTACAACACTTTGCTAAGAGAGAATGAAAAACCAGAATTAGAATAATAATCTAACTGCCCAATAAACAAGACCTGGCCATACTGGTGAACCACTGGCCACGTGGCAATGCATAGATTAATAGAGATGAGTTAGTTTAAGATGCAAGAGCTAGCTAGAAGCAGCCTGAGCCACAGATCACTCAGTTTGTAATTAATATAAGCCTTTGTGTGTTTATTTGGGACCAAGCAGCTGAGGGACACAGGAAAACTTCTGGCTACAGCAAAATTTATAAAAATTATAGGAATATTCTAGACCTGAATTGGTTGTATAATAAGACAGAAGCACAGGGGGATGCTAGGTTGTGGCTCTCTGTCAAGTGTGATAACGTGGGAAATGTTTTCTAACTTTAGATGGATGACAATGTATTAACCACAAATTGGGCTATCCATTTTGCAAGAAAAAATGTGGTACTCCATAAAGACTACTAATGATCTTCTCTACCCAAACAAACAAACACACAAATATAACTGATAATAAGGTCCAAGAGGTTGTGCCTCACCAAATATGCTAACAATTTAGGAGGCATCCTTTTGATGCATCTGTTGGAGGCATCAATGTAGCAGATGTATCCTAGGGGAAAATCACCCTACTTGACCATGGATGCTCTGTTGTTTACTAGTGATCCAGGACATTTTGTGTGTGTGTGTGTGTGTGTGTGTGTGTGTGTGTGTGTGTGTGTGTATGAAGACTTGGATAATAATACTTCTAAAACACACACACACAAATAAAATAGTATCTTATAAAAATAAAAAATAATAAAATTTTCAAAGTTCCACATACACCATACCCTTGAATTGTTATATCATCACAAGAATCGTAATTATAATATACTCACTATTGTTATTTCATCAAAATAATTCTGGTAGTTTAAGATTCATTTTTCAAAAGCTTAAATGTTGATTGTAGTAGATAATCAGTTTTTCTGAATGATGACTATTTTGACCTGTCATGTAATAAAAATTTCCGGTGACAAGGAACCAGTTAATAGTAAACTAAAGGAGAGAATGTTGTGTCCAAGTGTTCTCAAAGAATTCACTAAGAGCACACATGTTACAACTTTAACTAGCCATGAATCACAGCTATGACTGATGCTTATACCCTTGAGTGCAGTGAGATGGACAGTCTCTGATGTAACGGTGAGACTGTAAGCTGTAGTAACTTCTGGAAAAAGCAGTTTTGACACAGTGAGAGCCTTAGTTGTATCCATGTTTTGGCTTCATATTTTCCTACTAAAAATCTAATAGAGTGATGAGTGTTGGTAAAAGACTTTAATTCTCAGATGTACTTGGTTGCTTATACTTTCTAATAGTGAAAACTAGAAACCCCCTCAGTAGATGCCAATGAGCCAGTCAAAGTACAATAAATTGGAAAGGCAAAGTATTGTGTTCATTAGGAGCCAGATTTTAGGGTATGATCTAATGGTTTAAAATCCCCACCCTGACACTGACCAGTTGTCTGAGAAACCTTGTCAGTTTAAAGTGACCTACTTTAGATAGCCAATTCTTATCTGATCTACTGAAAATGGGATGCCAATTTGTATTTCACAGAGCTGTTGTGAGAACTACACATCACATTGGATAGAATTTGTTTGGCTAGAGGTGGGTGCATTGTGAAAGTCTTGAAAACAGCAAATAGAATCATTAGTATATGTATCTTAAAAAATTCTGATGGAATTTAATGCATGGATTGTTAATATCTCACTTTGCAGGTTAGGAACCTGGCCTTGATTGCTAAGCAGCTTTCCCATATTCACTCAGATGGTCCGTTTGAGAGCTGAGATTGGGGCACGGCTTAGTGACAGGATCCAAGGATTTAATGTGGCATATTTTGTATGACTCCCTCTGTGTATGTATATAATAGAAAATCATGTTAGACACAGACATACATCTATGTGAAATTTATAGATTGTTGCAATTATGTATTACCAGGTTTAAAAGTTAAAACTCCAAATTATATGAGACTTACGGATAAAATTCAAAGGGGCAGAACACTGACATGATTACCTCTACACATATAAATGGCTTTGAGTCTGGATTCTGAAAACTTCTGCCCTCTTCAAATTTTTCAAAGGAAAATCAGTTCCAGTTTATGAACATCAAAAGTTAAAGGGAATGATATGGAGATAAAAGCAACCTAAAGAAGATTCGAAGAGGTCAGGTTTTTGGAGACGGTTCCTGGTCCTCTTGTGCTAGTGACAGAGTCTGCTAGATCCCTTGGACAACTTCCATTCAGAACAGAAGATTCAAAAGCAGTGTCTATGTGAGCACTTACGTGTACTAGGGTGGAGGCAGGTGAAGGGACCGCAGGGGTAGGCACTGGCTGAGGCTGGACAATGACTTCAGCTGGAACAGCATCTTCTACATCCTCTCGAGGCTTCTGATGGGCGCAGCGGCCAATGTCAGCATTTTTGAAGGCCACAGGCTGTGCAAAGTCCATGGGGCTAATCAAATACAATCAAAACCAAAATGAGAGTTTTTCTTGGTTTTCATTTCTCCTTCCTTAACAAATAAATCAGTCCCCAACTCTGACTTGAAATGGTCCAGGTAGAATTCCAGGTCAAAATTAAGGGTATTTTTAGCCTCTTCCCTACTGTGGTTTTAGATAATGTGGCTGCTACCGTGACCCTCATATTAAAATAAAAGCAAATGGACGGCAGAATTGAGAGTCACTTACACAGAGTTAATAACCAGATTCCACACACAGCCTTCAAAAGCAGGAATATTCCTGAGTGGGGAAGGCTGAAATTCAGGAGGAACACCGCCTACAAAGAGCTTTTTCACTTCAATAGGCTCCTCCACCGTCAGGTTCTGTGTTTGTCTTTTGTCTTCATCAACTTGAACAGTGAAGATTCTGATAAAACATTTAAAGATAAAAGCCAGGACAGTTAGAAACATCATTCCTGACACCTCTTATTCTCTGTTTCCAGAAATTTATTTTTCCATTATGCTGTCGTTGCTACTACTGTTGAAAAGAGGTTTAGCTAAGTAACTTAAGCTGGTTTTGAACTCACTATCTTTCTGCCTAAGGCCGGTGACCGCTGGGAGTTTGCAAGCATGTCCCATGGCATTCTGCTCTCCACCCATAGCTTTGAAAATAACCCAGATTAGGTGATCAGGATCTCTTCACCAAGCAACTAACAAACAGCCATTGTTTCCTTGGACTTTGTCTTAGTGCCTTGCTCATTAAAAGTTTATTGGAACTAGGCAATTGCGCAGCTGCGACACGAGCCTCTGATGCAGGCAGCAACACAGGTTTGCAGCCCAACACACGTTCTGTAAGAACAGAGGCTTCCGGGCTACATAACAATGTCTAATCGGATAAGGATCTGTGAGTTTGGCACAGCATGGAGTTGCATTTTGTTTGGCTCTTTATGTCTTGGTTGGTGTTAACTATTATCTTCTTGCTAGGGGACAAACTGTTCTCCTGAGAGCTTAGATTGCAGGAATCGACAGCAAACACTTACAGTACATTTTAGAAAGAATGTAGCTACTGGCTTTTGAATCGAAGAGGCAGGCCAGAACACCAAGCTAATTGTTCCTTGCAGTGATTTTCCTCAGTGGCTGTTTCATTAATTTCCCTAATTTGCTTATGACTGATTACTCACACACTACTAATTGAGAACTGCATACTACTTATTCACAACAATCTTTGGATCCAGGGGCCAGAAACCAAGACATGGAGTTCTAAGGATGCAAACGACCAAAGGCTTTTTTTTTTTTTTTTTTTTCTTTTTGCTACAAGCAGGTTTTGAGATTGGCCCCAACAGTAATCACAACGCTGTTCATCATCGTGGACAATTGTAAATGGATTCCGGAGAACTTAGTTCTTATCTGAAGATGAGGCCTAAGTGCCCTGGTGGAAACTCAGTCTTAAAACAACGCCATATTACTTGATTTTGTTAACATAACAGTGGGAAGAGGAAAGGAGGTGAGAAGAGGGAGGGAGGGAGGGAAGGGGCAAAGAGTGAGAGATGGAGGGAGGGGAACATGAAGGTGAGCGAGCTGGAAATAATAAATTAAGACAAGTCAGGACTTGGAACTGAGCAATGTGGATCTACTTTGGTCTAATTCCAGCGAAAGAAAATAGAACAAAATAAACTTTACCACGGCTCAAAATGTCACAGTTCAGGGGGTGAGAGGCACAAACAAGACTTTGTTTCAGAGGGAAATTAGGAAGAACTTTGTTTTAAAGGGAAGAAATGTTGGCAAAAAACCTGGAGGTTCAACTTCGCTGCTCGGGGTTGATTTCTGAGCTCAGAAAGTCACTCATTTCCAGGTGTGAGTGACTCACTGAGATGCACCTTCCCCCAGCCAGGGTTCTTCTGGTTTTCTAAGGCTTTGAACAGCGCTCCCAAGCATGTAGCTGGGGATTTAACTCACTCCTAAGGAATGCCCATTGACAGTAACTTTCTAATCTTGATTAGAATGTCAAGGAATTAGGGGCCCTTCTCTTTCTAAGGTAAATTCTCCAACTGCCTTGCTCTTGTAGGGAAACACAACAGGCTGTACTCAGCTGTAATGCAAAAGGAATTTGAGCCTTTGGGAGGGCCAGACTGGAGTTCAGTATTAATGTGGAATCTTCCTAGCAGCACGACCTTGGGCAAGTTATTTAATCATGCTTAGTTTCATTTTATTCATTTATAAAATGGAGATTAAAAACACTTACTTTAAACAGTGGAATACATTAATTAAGAGATCGCCCTGAGGCTGTGGTACATAATAATGACAATGCTTGAAGACTACAGTTGAATTTTTTTCTTGCATTCTACATACAAGAAACTTTAAATATAAATAATTGATTCAGTTCCTTTTCAGATAAGGACATTAACAAGGTATCCATTCTGATGTAATGATCTGTTTTAATTGTATTATTTTTAAAGATTTCTCTTATTTTTTTAATTATGTATGTGTCTGTGTATGTATATTTGAGGGTGAGTACGGGGGTCTATGGAATGCAGAAGATGGCACTGGATGCCAAGGAGCTGGAGTTATAGGCGGTTGTGAGCCATGTGATTTGAGTTCTTCGAACCAAACTTTGGTCCTCCGCAAGAGCAGTATGTGCTCTTAACTACTAACCCACATTTCTAGCTCCTCATTAATAACTTCACACAAAACACTATAGTAAACACTCATCTCCTATTTAGCACTGTGATATTAGATGATTCTTTCCTCTTATAATTTCAGTGGTTGTGTCTCACAACCTCAGAATTATTTTCTTTCTTGTACGTTATTCCTTACTTATTGACAAAAAGGATCCAATAATTTTCAAGTCATCAGCAATTACCTTAGTGGAGGAAGGTATTAACGGGAATATTGTTAATTTACATGAAAAATAAAATGATATCTTTTATTAACATGTATTGAGTGCTATGGGAGACAATGCTTGGGTTGTCTGAATCATGATCTCTGGGAGTCCTAACTTTCGAAAATCTCCTAACTCGGTGGTCTTCAGCCATAGTCTCTACCTGTATACCGAAAGCTGTCACAGAGAACAGACTCAACTTCGTCCTTTATCCCAGTCACCCAAGGACCTATTTCAGGCCTTAGGGTTTCAGAGCTTTTGTCCAGTTAAAGGTGATGTCCATGGGGTAGACTCCAGGGGAAAGACCAAAATCAAGGTAGTCACAGATGGAAGGGTCCCTGAGTGTCAGGACGTGAGGTAAGCAGATGACTGATGGAAGAGGTAGAAAAGGAGAGAAGAATGTGGGACGGGGGCTGAAAAGGAACAAAAAGGGGAGAATTTTGCTAAAAACTCAAATAATTCAAGAGTGTTACTACAGTTACTACAATATTCTGGAATTTAGAAAATGGAATGATTGATTTTGAGTGTATAAAAAGCATTGGGAGAAAGCAAGTGCTTCCAAATTAGTAATAGCATAACACACTCAATATCTAGTAATATTAAATCTTTGAAGTTTCCATTGGGCAAGAACAAATAGCAGGCCAAGCATAGATGGATCATTAAGGCTGATTATAATTCGTTTTAAACCTGCTTTTGTTTCTGCTATGCAATTTGAGGCAAATTATGTAATGTTTTCTCATTTGAAATGAAGGGACATTAGTACACTTCTCCCACACAGTTGAAAATGATTAAAAGACAATAGGCTTAGAATTCAACACAGTGCATTCCTTAGAACTGCTATATGAAGCAGTACAATGTTTCTGAGCAACATCTGAATGCTCATTAGTGATATCTGGTTAACTACCTTCATGTGTTTGCTTATAGAGTAGACAATGACTGTGTTTTGACCTTAGGATGCCAAGGAGAACACTGTTGGAAACAGTTCCTGTTTTGGCATAGAATTAGATAACCACATAGTCATATGTCTAATACATCATTTTATAACGAACAGTGGCAAACCTGTTTGTTTATATGGCTAATTAACCGAGTGACCAGTTTTCAGGCATGTATTGTATACAGAGCTTAATCAAATGAAATTTGGATTGATGGCCAACAGCTGTGAAGTTGGCATAATAAAATGCCCTTCTTGAAGAAACACCTGTTCAAAGGATACCTTCGTATAACATGATGACACATTTGGGGATTTCTAAATTATTTCTCCTGGAAATAACATACTTTTGGTGAATTTTGGTCACCCATATTCCCAAATCTGCTTTTGTTTGTTGAAATTATTTGAGACTTAAGGACAGTCCTTCCCACAGTGAGAAAGATTAATGTTTAGCAAATGGCCTAAAATCTAGATGGATGCTAAAGTACTCCCCTAGAGTTAAGTGAGAAAATATAGTCTGTTTCAGTAAAGTTCTGGGTTGTCTGAATATTGGCCACTCATTTTTCTTAATGATGGTCTCCAAACCTTTGCGTCTAGACACAACACAGATGCTTAGTATTAATTCAGCCCACAAGCAAATGCTCTATATCACAATAACAAAACAAACCAAGGAAGGTTTTATTATTTACTGAGAAAACAAAACCTCATTAGTTATCTAAACTGTTACTTATACAGAGGACAATTAGAAAATAAAGACCTCCAATGTGCAAGAGCAGCTGCTTCTTTGGACTGTCGCTCCACATACCCTTGCTGCCCTCCCACGAGCTCTGTGTTTTGAAGTTTCATCAGATTAAATTTCCAATGTTTTTCTTTGCCTTCGATTTAATAAATGGATTGTTGGTCTGGAGATCTGAGGCCCCCAAGTCTCTGGGCTTCTGTTTTTTTTTTTTTTTTTTTCTCTGATCTTCCTTCTGAACTAATTACCTCTCTGAATTGTTACATAATATCTTGATGACGAAAACAGATGACTTTTCCAATGAAGTAAGTACAAAGCATTATGTAGAAATGAGAGATCAGTTTATATGTTTTAAAGATGATTCCCTGGCTCAGGACTAAGGACTAGTGTCCTTGGAGATTTGTAGAGAAGTGACCAATATACATGGTTACAGATGTAATTTGTATTTCTCTACTTTGACTCACTTCTCTCCGAAAGCCACTACAGGGCAGGCTTCTTAGCAGCTGCCATAACTGGTTTAGAACCCGAGTGAACCAGCAGCAGCCAGAGGCTGTTGGCTTGACCTGAGCTATTCTATGATTACCTTATTAGAGAAAAGATTACTTGAAAGGTGCAAGGGTGGGGGTGGGGAGGGAGGGATTTCCTTTATCTTTAGCTGGAGAAGATGCTTTGTTTGAAGGTGGTGATAAGACCCACACAGAGGGGGAAAGTTAATAATAGAATTCCTCAGGCTCCTGCCAGTGAGGTTCCCAAACAGAAAATGAGGATGGTCAGTACATTGTCACAGTTTGGAGTGTGCCTCCACACAGGGAGACAGGGAGGTTCAGGCAGAGAGCTGTGCAGGCAAAGGGAGCTCACATTAGATACAGTTACAAGTCCTCTACCCCTAGTTACCCTCTAGTTCTTTCCAAGTGAACCGAATGTTCTCTCCCATCATGAAACAGATTTGGCTCTGGCTTGATGACAATTTTCCTCATTGTTCGCGTCCCCGAGGAGAGATGCACTTCCAGGCGGCCCTTGTTGAGGAATATAGCATAGTAGGCCTGCATCAAAAAAGGGAGTATTGATGATGAAACAGCAGTTGTATCTGGGACAGATGCAGTGATGCTCTGTTACAACCACAGAGAAGCCAAAGCAGGATGTCAGGCCTCGTTCTAACATTCTGCCTCATTCACATGGAATAAACATTCTCATTGAACCTGGAGCTAGGTAGGCTGCCATCTGTCAAGCTCCAGCAATAACCCTGTTTCTGTTGTGCTGTGATGTAGGTTCTCATATAGCCCCATTCACTAATTATGTAGACCCTAGGGATTTGAACTCAAGCCCTCGTGCTTGCATATCAGGGGTTCCTACCCATTAAGCTATCTCCCTAGCCTCTAAATATTTATTTCAACAAAGTTGATAGAGATTTAGAGATGTCTTTTTAAATCCATTACCATTTGCTTGTTAGGTAAGGGGACAAGTAGATATATTAATATCAGTTGTCTGACAAGTTTCTAATACCCAACTTACTTCTGCGCTCTAAGCTATGAGACCTGTCAGGAATCCAAGAGTGTCAACAAAATCATTCTCCTTTATACTCACAAGTGGGCAGCTAGTTTCTAGAAATGAGTTCTGACTCAATCTCATGGCATTTGAGTGTTTAAACTTTAATTTGTCTCCAAGCTGGTGAAATTGATCACTGCCACAAACATGTAACTTGTCTCCCACATTTAGAAAGAAGGAAGACAATTTTCCATCCACAAACATGCCTGTTTTCTTCTTGTCAGTGTTACCATGGCAACCAGTACGGTTTTGATATCCGATTATGAACTCCAGAGAGCTTGGGTACAATCCCTGTACCCGAAGCTAATGTTACATGCCCTCCCTCTCCTGTGTAGTACCAGGGCAGCGGCTGTACAGTTACCATTCTGTGCTCCATGTGTAACTGAATTTTTTTAATCAGCATCACCATCCCTTCAATAATTCACTAGATTATCTATGTGGCTGTGTCCAGTACATGATGTGCTGAAGATCAGCCCTCATCATCCTTCACTGGGGCCACCACAAGCTACTTACTCAAAAACTATTTTAACTGACTGAACACATTTAGGGCAACACATCAAAAATAACCTCTTGGATATTTCAACTGTTAGCTTTCACAAATAAAATGTATCCATTTAGGCAGCGCTTATTCAAGCACATTTGAACAATTCAACACTGTCTTCTTTTTAAGACAGCAAATATATGATTTTAAAAGCTAGGTATTCATTTCATTATTAAATGTTTGGGGCATTAAGATTTCATTTCTGATGCACTTTGTACTTCCATACTCATTATCTTCTTATGCTAATTGTCTTAATATGCATACATTTTATTTTAAGAATTTGCCCGAAATCTGGTGGTTTAATCTGTTTATTTAGTGCTAAGAAATTTGGGGCTGGTAGATGTTTAATTATTGGCAGTGGCCGAGGGGATGTGCTGAAAGTTTCAGAATGTTTGGTTTAGTTCTCAATATGATTCAAGTATCATTTGCAAAAGTGAGAAAAGATTTTTATTTTTCATGATTTGGTGAAGATTTGGTAGCACTCCTTTATATATCTAGTCAACAATTATTACTCACAGTGAGGGATTAAATATTGCCTTTCTTCCTCTCTTTGTCAAAAAGAAAACTTTTAAAAACTTTTTACATTTTAAAAATTATGTTCAGCTGTGTCTAAGTATGTGCATGTGAGTTCAGGTGCCTGTCTGAGCCAGAAGAGGACACAAGGTCCCCTGGAACAGGAGTTACAAGTGGTTGTGAGCCACTCATCTGGGTGTTCTGCAAGAACAGCAGACATTGCTAAGCCTTGAGTTATCTCTCCAGACCCTTGAGAATGTTTTATTATGACTGACATGGTCCTCACAATATAACTGTATTTATGTAAGTGATGAAGCCATGTTTAGGCTCTGCTGTCAAATCTGCTGTAGTCTAGCATTAGGCATCCATTGAGCTCCTGACTAATCCTTCCTGCTTTCCCACTAAGAGGTACCATATCACAGGATTTATGATACCAGGATATCAATAATTATTTTTTGAAGATTCACATATGTATTTGTAAAAAAAAAAAAAAATACACTTGGTGCTTCACACAGTAAACTAGCATTTTGGCTTAATGGTGTGGAAAACAGAAGTAGCCAAAATGCTAGCTTACTGGTCTCTTCTCCAGCTGATAAATATCTGGGTCCTTTTTCACTTATGTGCTATAAATAAGAGCTGTCTCATTGTTCAGCTGTGTCAGTGTTCAGATCTGTGCATGGGGTAGAAATGCTGGCGTGTTGAGTACACATGTGCTTCACCTTATAAAATGGATTCAAAGTAGTCACCAGAGCATCTGTCCACAGTAAGGATTGCCTTAAAGAAGGTTTTGCCAGCACTTGGCATTATTATATTTCTTAATGCTCTATCATTCTAGTGGATATAAAAATCTAGTGAGGATTGAAAATGCATTCCTCTGTTACCACAAAACTGAATGTTTTAGAAATATTTTATTGCATCCATAAATACTTTCTCTTGTATGAAATGTCTAGTCAGATTTGTTCATTATTGTACATGCTTCAGTTGCATCTTGGCTTCTGAAAGTTGCTTTCATATTGTGGTTACTAGGTTTTCTGAGGTCACATTAATAACACCTTTTCAGGCAGATAGTTGTGCTTTGTGCTTTTTGATGAATGGAGAGTTTTAAAATTAATGTGGTTGTATTTAAGTCTTGTTTTGTTTACTAAATCTCTTCCAGGAAATCAGAAATATCAAGAATATCTATCTATCTATCTATCTATCTATCTATCTATCTATCTATCTATCTATCTATCTTGTCTGTCTGTCTGTCTGTCTGTCTATATAGCTATCATTAATTTAGATCTATCTACTTCTATCTACCTCTCTCTATATCCATACACATACATCTACCTCTCTATAATACATATATGTATGTGTGTGTTTTTTCTGTACTAACAAGATGAATATGTGCCTTCATTGAGGATGACTTTAATGGGTTTCAATAAAACTTTACAGTTTTCTCACCCATGTCTAACTTGCTGTGTCTATTTTTAAAGCACACAGTTCCCTTTGTTTTCTAGCTACTTGTTCTTCTGTTGCTGCAGCAGAGAGATTGATGCATATGAAATAGCCTCCCGCCCCACTAGGTTCTGATTTTATAGTGCATCAATATCTGCGATGTTCTTCCATCAGGACCACTAATCATCATCTTTTACAGATAGAATTGTTTCTTCCTCTTACTTCACTGTTGTTTTTTTTTTTTTAAACATAAATGTTGTTAAGTTTTACCTAATGTTTCTCTTAAATCTATCGTGATAGTTTTATGATTTTAATTTGTAAGATATTAGATTATAATGGCATTCATTAAGAATTATATTTATGTATTTATTCATTTTGTACATGTGTTTGTGGACATATGGGGTCAGAGAACAGCTTGTGGGGGCCAGTTCTCTTCTTCCATCATGTGAATCCCAAGAATTAAGTTCAGGCAATGCAGCAGCAGCAAGGGCTTTGGTTCCCCAGACCATCTCACCAACCCCTTCATGCCTTTTTTAAATTCTCAAGGTTATATAGTACTTGCTCATCTTACCCAATCTTTTGATGTAGGCTTAATTACGTTTTTGAGAAAGAAATTAAGATTTTATTGCCTACTAATAATTACTCAATATTAAAATCTAACAATTTAAAAGGCCCCCAATCAAGGCTTGGGAGATACTCAGATACCAGATACATATAGTACTTACTTTCCAAACATAAGGACTTTAGTTCAATCCCTAGAACCCACATTAAAAAAAAAAAATCCAGGTGTAGTGGCACATGCTGGTAATTGTAGCACTGGGGATGCTAGATACATGGGGATGCTAGATATGGATACAGGCAGATTTTGGGAGCTTGCTGGGCAGACAGCCTAACCCACTTGGTGAGTTATAGGCCAGTGTGAGACTCTGTCTCACATGACATGCACCTGTGCACGCGCGCGCGTGCACACACACACACACACACACACACACACACAAATAAATCTCAAATAAAAAGTGACATACACACGCACCTCCTTACAAATACATACACACATATAAACATCTAATAAAGGCACCATCTCATTTCTAAAGGTGTTTTCATATTCAAATATATATTTGCAAAACAGTTTGTTTATTCATTGGATCATGCCATACTTGGTAATAACTATGAATCTTCTCACTGAGAATGACTAGTCTTGGTTTACCAAGATGCTAGTCAAAATAAGTGATTTAACTCTAAATTATAGAACCAATTAATGGTACTATTTAAGGCAGGCACTTCAATTGAGGCTCTTGACTGATCATATCTCCACCTCTTAAAGAACTTATCTGAAAGCGAGGGAAATGTCTTAGGAAGAAGCTGTTAGGTACCTGTGTGGTTTGCCTTCGTTTTCTCCTGGGTGGTGTTGGCATCCCCCCACTTCCCAAGAGAATGAGTCCAGACTCATTCTTCGTACTGAAGGACAGGTTGATTTCTGTTCCGACATCAATGGGCACAGGGGCAAGTTCCACAAAACCAGGCTTGGGGAAGCTAACTGTGTAAACATTCTGTGGGAAAAACAGAGAAACCATTAGAGATGAAGGGATAAATTCTCCACACCACCTTCTTCCTCAATAGATTCAACACGATTACAAAAATAATAGTGTAATTTTAGCGAGCAGGAAAATCTATAGTCATATTGAGAGCTTAAGAGCAGTTGGAAAAATAATGTTTCAAATACAATTAATCTTCTGAACCATTAAGTTTAAAATTTAAAAAGTATGGCTTCTGTTTTAACTATATAACTTTGACATAAAATGTAGCAGAGTATTGGGAGACAACATTTTCTTTTGGTTTAAATCTACTTTGTTGTCTTTCTTAAATCTCTTGTCTATGAGGTATTTTAAAATCTTACATAATATTTTATGTTTTAAAGATGTGTGTGACCATGGCTTATATCTACATCTTTCCCCATGATGAGCCCTTGGGAATAATGTTCATTATCAATGAGAGTGCAAATATTCTTTAGAATAATTTCTAGAGATATAACCCAATTATTTGAAATAAATAAGTCCAACATTTCATGTCTTATTTCAAAATAATACCAATGTTTTGTTTCTAACCATAGAATTCATATACCCATGTTTTGAGGCTTAGATTTAATGCAAAGAGGAGAAAGTGAGCCATTTCTCAAGGCCAAGCAGAAAGCCTGCAGTCTTTAGGAACTCATCTGCCTATTCACTCTGTCTTTCACAACCTTGGCCTCTTCATTTTTTTATATTTAAACTGAATCACCTATATATTTTTTAGATTTAGTTTTGTTTCTAAATTATGTGTGTGTGGGGGGGAGGGAGAGGGGTTGTGCTTATGAATGCAGTGCCCACAGAGGTCAGAAGAGGACTTTAGATCTACCTCAAGCTAGAGTTAGAGGCAGTTGTGAGCCATCTGCTGTGAGAACCAAAGGCAATTTCTCTGCAAGAGCAATATAAGTCCTTAACCACTGAGCTATCTCTTCAGCCTTGCAACATCTCTTTTCAAATATGTAAATTTTCTGTCACTAAATAAAGTTTATTATCATTTTTTTTGTTTTGTTGAGACAGGGTTTCTCTGCATTGTCCTGGAACTCCCTCTGTAGACCAGGGTAGCCTTGAATTCACAGAAATCAGCCTGCGTTGGCCTCCCTAGTGCTGGGATTAAAGGCATGAGCCACTACTGCCTGGCTTATCACTTTTAATATCTGCAGTATTCTACCCACTGAAAGTGATACTATTCATTTCAGCAAGTCTATGCCATTGAACATTTAAGGTACCTATAATATTTGGTTTTCAAAGACTTGGGTTTTTCTGGAATAAAAGCAAAAAAAAAAAAAAAAAAAAAGCCCTTTTATATTGGCTACCTCACTCTCGAACCCATGCTTAGGGTTTCACATCCAGTAAAATGGCACAGGAATTGGTAAAATGTATAATCTACTTTCTATTCTGATTTCCAAATTTCACAATTTAGGTGACTCAATTAAAACCATTATCAGAGAGTTTTCAGTATTTATCCATATCAGATTCTTGTTTCTTATTTTAGCCAAATAATTCCCTATTATGAAATGCCTTTAGATAGGCATCTTTACATTACATGCACTGCCTTTCCATTATGCACACAGGCTGCTGAGCGCATTGTTCCGGACAGCTTTCTACTCTCACGTATATATCTTTTGAGTGCAGATGAGAATTAGACTTTGGAGATTTTAACTCTGTAATTCTTTCTTGTAGAAGACAGTGTGGACCTTTAGAGTATTAATTCTTTCTGTGTTTCTCCTTAAGCTTGGTGTGGTTGTCTGTGTCCCCTTCACACACAGCCTGCACTATGAACAAGGAAGATCCAGACAAGTCTGTCCCAATCTTGAAATATCACAGATTCCACAAGGCAAATCTACTCAAAATCTGTTTCTTTTTCATTTCATTGAACTCCACTGGAGTTATTCAAAATAACTTGAACTAGATAAAGAAGCCAAAATAAAGTTATATCAGAGTGGGTAATTAAAAAGTTGTATTTGATAGGTTCAATATTTTCTTACTTTAAAATCTCATCACTATTGAGCTTCCATAAAATTCTCGTTATTAATTTATGGTCATCATTAGCTATATCATAGACATTTTAAGAGAGGAAAGTGATGCTTTGGGTCTTTCTCACACTGTCCTATTGAATACTCATCCCCAAGCTGCACAAGCAACAAAGACGAGATTCTGAGATATGAGAAATTTTTACAGTCATATCACATGAGTCTTTGCAGAGTTGGAGAAGATGCAACATACGACTTCAAAACTGTGGACGAGGTGCAGCACGCTGATAAGACAGTGAATAGTGTTATTGTCTGTGTAAACTAACATTCTAGAGAGAGGTAATCAGCTGTATAATGTGCAAAGATGAAATGAATTTAGGAAAGGTGACAAAAATGAGGCAAAGTGTTACTGCAAAGGTAGATAGAAGCAACCAGAAGAGCTTTTCATATTAGAGGTGCCTGATATATATTCAAGTACTACGCAATTTGGAAAATGGAGCACAATTTTGGCTCTCCATAATACTATTTCCATCACAGTGATTAATAGAACACTTCTGTCTTACTCTGTCATCTATGTGTAACTAAAAAAAGATCAGCCTAAAACTAAAACATTAACAAAGGACCAGTTATAGCAAAAGCACTCATGTTAAGTAAATAAAGTATGACGTGAGTATGTTGTAAAACCTTAAGAAATGAACCAACCTCCAGTGAACAGCCTTTGGTAACACCAACATAATCAGGGCTGCTGAGTATATTGTATGGAGTCCTGGAAATCTCAATGTCTTTGAGGCAGCCGGAATATTTCTTCACATTTACTTCTGGCCTATTGAGTAGTCAAGTGGAAAACAAAAGCAATATTATTAGATTGATGACAGTGTAGTCTTTGAGTACTGAAAGACAGCCATGTGGAAAGCTTGTACACACACACACACACACACACACACACACACACACACACACACACACACAGAGTCAGGTGCAAAAGGGCACATGCACACACTTGTACTCCAGAAACTGTGCTTCCATTATGTGATCACTGGGTTGAGTGGATGTTGGCATAACTCTGCACACAGAATTCTGATGTCATTTTCTCTCTAAGCGAAGCTTCACTCAGAGTGTTTGAGTATGAGGCCCAGAAATCAACTGACTTATTAATGCTTCATGTGCATAATGAAATAAGTGCTTTTTTTTCACTAAAAAGCAGGTAATAATTTAATCATTTACAAAAATCTATTAAAAATTATGTTCAAAATTTAGGAAAAATATTTGGAAATGTTTATTTGAAATATTTCTAAGGCTAGAGAGAAGTGTGTATGTACAAGTATATATGTACATTTGTGTATGTGTATGAGTGTGTATGTGTGTTCATGTACATGTGTATGAGTCTGAGAGTGTGTATGTTTGTATATGTGCAAGTGTGTATGTCTTTGAGAGTGTGTATGTGTGTTTGCATGCACGTGTGAGTGTGTATATGTGTGTACACATGCACGAGTGTGTGAGAGTATATGTGTACGTATGTGTGTATGTGACTATGTATATGTGTATGCATGTGTGTGTGCCGTAACAAAATAAGGCAACCTAATGGAGAGTAGTCAATTCTACTTTTGTTCATGTCTTCTACCACCAAACCACACTTGAATGCTAGCTTTTTGATCACTACTTCTAAGGACACAGCAAGGATGCTAATAGATTAGAAATTCCTTCCTTGTCTTTGACTCATACGCGCTGATCTGATTTATTATTTGATGTTAGCCAAATGCTCTGATTTCTCTAGGAGTCCATATTTATATGTGTAGCTAGGCAAGGTGACAAAGACAGGAGTGTCTATGTTTTCAATGAACAAAGTCTAGGTGTACTGCAGAGCACAGCACATCCAAATGCATAGTTCACACATACTGACAGGACATGCATGCTGATGACATCTCTTGAGTCTCTGATAGTAGAACTTGCTCTGATGGCGGACATGCTCTGTTCTACACTGCACAGTTTAGTCATTTACTAGTTTCCAGGCATCTCTAACTATTGGGACTTGCAGTATTCGTTTGTGCCAAGGAGGAGGGGTGTGTGTGTGTGTGTTTTAAATACTCACAGTGGCTAGTAGTTACTACACCGAACAGTGTCAAAATATAAGGGTAAAAATTGTAATTTTTCATTATGTAGTGTTGAGGAACATCTGGAAAGTGTCCAATCTACAGCAATATTGTGCTTGATAGGCTAATGATTAATTCTCCCCTCATCCTCCCTCGATGCCAAGCTTCTCGGTTTCATCTTTATAAAAGACACATGGCATGAGGAAAAACAGGTGGGAGAGCAAATTAGACCCTGGCAGTCTGTACCAGGTGATTTATTTCTTGTCAAGTATTTGTTCTCTCCACCCCCTTCTCTCTGGAACTTCTTTATTTCCTTTAATCATTTTCTTTGGTTCCCAAGGTTTCTTCCTTCTGTTCCTCCAGTCAGTAATTATGAAGAAGACTGCCAGCTGGGGAAAAGGATCTTACTTATCCTCATCATGTACAAAGTGAAGGGGATGGCAGATTTCATTTGTGGCGCTCACTTGCTTTAGAGGAGAAAAGATCTATCACAATTTGGGGGGTTGGGAGAGTTTTGTCAAGAGTCAATCAGTCCAACAGGTTTAGTTCCATGGAAATACCAAGACCTTATTCAAAGTGCAATGATTTAGCAAATTCAACATCATTAAATCCTCAGGGATGAGTCCTGAGATAGCCATTTGCTTTCCTACTGGGACCACAGGTCTCTTACCTGAGGCCCACCCTTCACACACAAAAATTACTAGGCTACAGAGCACTGTTGTGGAGTTTTGTTAACCCGGATTTCCACTGAATGTTCAGCCTTTGCTTTTCATCCATCTCTGAAAACATGGCACGACTAAGTCTCAGAATGATGCAATGAAAAAAATGACATGTTTTTATTTTTCTCACCTTCCATGTTTCCTAGTTTTCTGATATTAAAATCTGGTCTTAGCATTCATTAAACATTTCCTGGATCCCTTTAGCTTCATTATCTCCTGCTCAGAAATCTGGCAGAAGTCGGCTCTGAAATGCCAAAACACCCTTGGCTTTGGCCAGGGTCAGCTAGCCATCCAGATCTCCAGGATTCAGTCAGTCACTTACAAGACTGCTAATTCTTACTAATATCTGCCTGCGGGGAAGGAGACAAAGGCTGCTGGAGAGACTGCCTTTAAATATCTCCATTCTTAATTCAAATATTTGTTTGAAATGTAGTATCTGCAGATGTTCTTTTCATTTTACTCTGCAGATAATCTTATATATGGCAATTAAAAGCAGCTTTGACAAGAGGTGCAGTGGCCATGTAAATGCATATTTGCAGGCCTGCAAAAAGCAAGAAGGCAGCACTAAGCATTTGATAGCACAGGTGGCTTGCTGATTAACAAGGTTCCCCAGAATTAGTGCCCATAAACTTGACTCACCAGCTGCCCTTTGCATATGCCTGCTAGCCACCAGGAGGTGCTGTGCCAAGGGTTTGAACAAGTAAGCAGTGAAACTCCCTTAGGGCTGGTGAAACAACAGACAATGTAACCTGAGTGATGGTGGGCGAATAGCAGCCTCTTTGTAAGTGCAGGCAAGCATGAGGATTCTTGCAGCACGCATTTATGTGCTTATGAAATCTACTGTGGAAGCAATTGCAGTGGTATTGCTCTGCTTCTACACTGCTGCTGGCCCCACAAAGCCACATTTCCCCAGCCATGCACTTGAAGAAGGCATGCATAAATTTAAATTTTACCTTGCTTTCATACTAAGCCAAAGAAAAGAGAAAAAAAATTACTTATAATTGCATTTCATTTAATAAAACAACAAACTTTAATAATAAATATTGTTAATAACCCATATCATTGAAATAAATATTTACAAAGGAAATACAGAGTAGACCAATGTCCTTGATGGAAGTGAAACCAAAATTTAGAGATGGCCACCCCCCATATTACTCCTAGACATTTTTATTTTAGAATAGTAATTCAAAGTTCTTATTTTTTATTGACGTGATATATGAAAAAGTACACTAACATGGTATTTATGAATAGCTTATAAATATTGACTCTCAAGAAAATCAAGCTTAACAATATATGGGAAAATAATTTGTGTTTACCATACAGAGATTCTAACTGCACAAAAACAGCAGGTGAATGTATGGATATTTTATCGATCAAATAGGCATGTCAGGATTATTTTGAAATAATAGGCCATGCTACAACAGTATTGTAATTTAAATTGCTGAATGGAGAAAGTAATATTTCAGTTATCAAGATTCAGAACATAAATAGCCTCTAGAAATACAACCAAGATACAAACCATTCTCAATGAAGTTAATTTATGATATGTTTGTGGCAGTTTCTGATAAGAAAAATTATCACTAGACTGAGTAAACTATTTTTAGGTAGTATTATCTCACTACATTTAATTTATTCTGAATATAGTTAGTGATTTTTCAAGGTAATTCCTGGGTTTAAATAAATATAAAATCACCAGAGTTTGGTATGCTGTCTTGCATATAGTAGGTATTTAGCAATCATGTTGAATGCTTCTTTAACAAAGGAACTACTAAGTGATAAGTACATCACTATTCAAATCATTTTTAAGTATAGTGATTTTTATGACTTGATATTCAGAATTATACTACTAACATATATTGTTATATAAAAATATAGATATACATGATATATGTGTATAAGAACATATATACATGACCTTGAAGCTTATCAATGTACACTATGAAAGATTGGCAATTAGACAATTTCCTGGTCTAGGAGTAGATTTTGGAAAAACAACTTCGGTTGATATGAAACTGACAAATAAAATTGAGACCAAGTTTCCTCTGTTCGGGGACCTGTTCATGGGAAATATTGAGCTCACGCCCCCATGATTTCCAATCACAGCATTCTAAGATTCCTTCAGTTATAGTATTCTTATTGAGTAGTGACACCTTGATAGGATTTTCATAGTCTCTATAAACTATCAGAAAGATCCAAAAGCCAAAGATGATACTTTGAGATTGTTATAACTACCCACAGATTAACCAGATCAATCCATTTCATTTAAATCAGATCCAGTTATCTAGTATGTACTGGATACCCTATGGAATTTATTTCTCATGTTTTATATGAACCAACACATTAATTCAATACTGCAAGACTACTTTCGGACTTTTTAGTTCCTGTTTTTAAACTAACTGATAATGATGTCTCTCTGTCCTGCTTGCTACAGAGCATATGAGAAATTTCTAAAATATGTTGGAAACAGGCATGTGAATAACGAATGTCATTTAGTACTAGATATGTGGGAAAGCTCCACTATGCCATTATGATGCTAATGCTTAGCAATAACATAGATTATACTCACAGCATCCTGAACACTGACTAATTTTAGAAGCCTGCACAATGTCAGAATGCCATTCTCTCTGGTGACTGTGCACAGAGAACAGCAGTTACAAGACTCATGTTCAACTTCGGTTTCCGCCTTTAATTACTTTCCTAATTCTTTCCAGCAGGTGTATATAAGAGAAATAGCAATTCCAAATTATCTCTTCAACAAAGATGTCAAATTCATCCCCAGTGTCCAAGCCCTTGTGTTGTTCTTATGTAAACATGATTTTTTTTTTGATTAGTCCTTTCTAGAGCTAAAGGTTATACGACATTGCTATTGTAATTAAACTTCACAACTCTAGTGACACAATGGCCATTTAATTAAAACTTTCACTTTAAATATTCACCAGATTACCTTAAGTTTCTCAGAGTTGGCAGGCCACCAAAATATATTTTGTCATCTGCTTTCAAGTCAAGACCAAAGTTGTTTCCAGAAGATGAAGTGGCTACATTCTCCTCCTGGTTAGTATCGATGTCTACAATCGATATGTTGGCTGTAATGGAGATAGGAATTTTCCATTTAATTAGTGCAAAATCCATTATAGCTATGTTCTTGTCATCAACTGGAAATATATTTGGTCTAAGTTTTGAATAGGCATTGGTGTTTTCTCAGCAAGTATATTTTATATAACTATTATTAACTATTTAATTTTATATAACTATTATGTAACTATTTAATGCACAACAGTAGCATAAATACAGTATATTATTAAAACATTCACACCAGAGCATGAAAATGATGGCATCCACACAATGAAGGCAGATCAGTAGAGACAAAAGAAAGCAGCTTAGATGGCTATCAACAGACCACTTGACATGGCTTCTTATACTAAGGAAAATTATTATTGTGTTCTCAAGACTAACTAGAAATTGGATAACTAGAATGTTTCAGCTCTTGGCTTCTTCCTGTGAATTTCAGCCTCTTCAGAACTACTGAGGTTTCTGTTAATTTGCAAAGTGTTACTTTCTTGTATAAAATCTTAGCAGATACAAATGGAAAAATGAGGATATTTGGTTCCATGAGTCAGTGAGACCCACATCTAATGCAAAACACAGTTTAGACTGGGAGGCTGTGGTCGTGATTGATGTGTTGTCCTTATTTCTTACTGGCTTTGTCTTAGATCTCAAAGGATTTTCTCACATCAGGAAGACTTGAACATAGACATAGAGAAAGCAGAGGACAGAACTCACATCTATGCTGAGACCGTGTTGTTTAGGAAACAAATGGAATTCTTATACCATCGGTCTTCCTAATTCATTTCTTAAGGGTCAGGCTAGGCTCCTTCTGAGTGATATCCTTCCTTGGCATGCTATACACTTAGCTTAGACATAACCTTCAAGTATTTCATATGTTGTGGGTCCTTGATATATATTGAGACATCAGTTCATTCATAAGACACATTTTGTTTCCGCATCCTTGCCTGGTAAAGGAATTAGTGTGGGTTTGGAAATGGGCATCTCAACCAATTATTTAGGAGGGAATCTCTAAATATTCATTGTTTATGCTATTAGTTTCTTAGATTTCCTTGGTTTAAATATGCATGATGTACACTGAATTAAACAATGTTAAACTTATATCATGTACACTGCATTAAACAATGTTAAGTTTATATCTTAATGCTTGGCCACCCAGACCTTTCAGTATTGCTGATGTACTACTCTGCAGTGCTCCATCTGAGGGGCACAGGTGAGATACTACTCAAATGTGTTTGAACATACAAAGTTATTATAGTCTCTCTATTCATCATTATTTAGAATTGAGATTCTTTGGAAAGCAAAAAAAAAAAAAATCAGAGCACAAAATTCCATTTTAGTTTATAGCAATACTCAAAATCTATCTTCAGTAAAATCAAATACCAGCAGCACATAAAAGTGACTAAAATCAAATACCCCAAACTTATTAACACCTCAAACTCATCTATCTATCTATCTATCTATCTATCTATCTGTCTGTCTGTCTGCCTGCCTGCCTGCCTGCCTGCCTGCCTGCCTGCCTGTCTGTCTGTCCGTCCGTCCGTCTGTCCGTCCGTCCGTCCGTCCATCCTATTGATTTACTGTGTAAATAGGGTCTCAGTATATAGCTCTGACTGACCTGAAACTTGCTATTTAAACCATACTAGTCTTGTACTACCAAGGATCCACTTGCCTCTGTCTCCTCTGTCAGCCTGGATTAAGTCCATGTACCACCAAACCTGGCAAAACTCCACTTTTGTAAAACGTAAAAAACCAAACTAATCTAGATAAACCACCCTAAAGGAATGACTACCCCATTAAGATATATTTAACAAATCAATATCCAAACTTGCAAGTAATTTCATATACTTAATTACCTTTACACATATATTTAGCTTTATATACACATACCTCTTAGACCATTTTGGCAGCTAAAGAAAATAAATTTACAGAACTGCTTTTAAGACTTTTATATATGCTCCTTTTTTAAAAAACCCAGATTTCAAAGAAAGTTTTATATGCCATTGTTCACTGGAATATTGAAACTTTTCTCTTTCCACAGACTTGGGGGATATTTCAATGGTGTGCATGAAATGGGATTTTGTCCTGTCACCAACAAGATATTGACTGGATGCACTTTTCCTCCTTATCGGTGAGAAGGTCCATGCAGTTTTAGAAGCCATTCTAAGAATCAGAGCACCAACACAATTCAAGTGAAACTCACCGGCCCCAGAGCTAACTCTGATGAAGAGGTAGGCTGACAGAGTTTTACTTTCTTAACAGGAGGGCTTTCCTGCAGCTGTTAAGAGCACCGGGGATGAAGAAGATTTTGGTAGGTAGTGTTATGCTTGATATAATTTTTTATTAGTAGGATACAAAAGTCGCTACCCATACACAAATTCAAGATTTGGTGGGTTTAGCAGGGAAAGGGGGGTATTATTTCATAAAACACAAAGTGGGGTCTTAACATGTAATGTTACAATCATCTCTGTATTGCTATGCACTGCTTCTACCTTGGAAATCCTTCTCCAAATCCCACAGAAATCTAAATAGTTATTGTCAGCCTTGGTCCCATTCAATACATTTCTATTAGTGGCTGTGGGCCTACTCAAAACTTGAGGAGGGCCAGGAGTAGCCTCATGGAATGATTCCAAATTTCAAGAGAGTAGTGTTTTGTTTTGTTTTGTTTTTTTCCCAACAAACAATAATTTATGCAAAGCAACTAATAAAGTCACTGGCTGCTAATCAAAAGCAGTCACTGATGGTGCTGGAGCCTTACTTCATCTCATCCCAGCACTTGGCATACTCCTACTTTAAAGCTTTCTGAAATTCCTTCCACCCCCCTTTTCAAAGCCTGAGCACCTCGAGTCCTTTCCACAGTGTCAGGGAAATATTTGATACATTTAGTGTTTCTTTCACTGTAGGAATTTTCTTCCTTTGCCTCTAGTTTTTCTTACCTCTAGTTCTCATCTCTTTCCCTTTATCCTTAAAAAAAAAGGGTGTAATTACATTTACTTAATATGTGTATGCACATGCACACGTATGTGAAGAGGTCAGGTGCAACTTTCAGGGGTCAGTTCTCTGCTTTTACTATGTGGGTTCTGAGGATCAAACTGAGGGGTCAGAAATGGCAGCAAGCACTTCCATCTGCCGAATCATATTGTTGGTTCTTTCCATATTTCTTTAACACTTAGGAGATATTAATATTCCCTAATATCCTTCCCTTGTTCACATTTTAATTTTAGCCAACAAATTCAAGTTCATATATATTTATAATATAATAACAAGCCCCAAATATTCATGCTTGGGCCTGCATTTTTCTGAAAATTCACACATTCAACAAGGAAGACACCATTATTAGCACTCTCTTTCGGTGCTAAACATATTTAGAACCAAAGTGGGGAACTTTGTACTCTCAACATATATGAATTATTTTATTTCCATCCTGCATCTCTGTTAACTAAAGATGTTGGTATGACTGTGTTTTAAAATTTCAGACATCAGGTGGCTGTGGAGTAGCATCCCTTTCTGCAATTTCCTACTGTCAAATTCCACTATGACCCTTATTTTACAGTCATGTATGTAATTTTTCAATATTGCTTCTGCATGGTTAGTGACTATATTCTACCACTGAAATTTCATTTCTCAACGATATATAGTAAGAAGTATGAATTAGTTCATCTTTTCTTATTTGTTTATAACCATTGCCTCATTTTTCTATTGTGGCTTCTATACTCTTCTTTGTAATATGAAAGATAATTTACGTTAATTAACCTGCCAGAATAATAAGAATCCTTTAAAAGTATCAGAAAATATATATCAGATATGCAAAAACATGAGGAACACCAGAAATCTCTATACTTTCAATAATACTAAAATGGCACCTATTTGATTTAACAAATGGGCGGCCGGAGGCCAGAAAACAAATACAGCAGAAGTTCCCAAATTAATCTGAGAATCCAACCTCTGGCTGGTTGAACGATGTGGGACTTGATGTGATTTCCTTCTTATGGTGATACTGTGGAGACACAGTGGAGAAAGGAGCAGTATGCTTCATTTTGTAAAGGCTCCAGGTAAAAATGAGAGTGAGTGTATGGTGCCCTGGATGGAGGCATTCCAGGAGGCATAGCAGAATGGGAGCCCAGAGTCTGTCTGTAGACCCGAAGGAGCTTAGCAAAGGGAAATCACTAGCAACAGTAATGTGGGGCTCAAAACAAAGAGCATAAATGATGTAAAAGACATTGTGTAGGTTCAGAACTGTCAACATTCCCTCTGATTTTTAGACCCCAGAGAGGTAATTATGTGAATTTATTGGGAAATAGAAAAAAAATAACACTATTAGGAGGCAATGATTGAGCTACAATAAGGCTCGTTAATGACTTTCACCTTTACATAGTTCAAAATTTGACTTTTTGATTACTTGTTTCAATGGACAGAATAAAAACACAAGGTAACAGGAGAATTACAGTAATTGATATATTTCCAAAGGTGACAATTTTTGGTAATTATACTCGCATGAAGTCGATTCATCCTGCACCCAAGTTTTTACCTATAGATTTATTTAACACAGCATTGTCTTTAGAATTCATCACACTACCCTGCCTAGCACAGTCTGTCTGTGCTTCCTTACACCTTCCCCACAATGCACATTGAACTTTTCTCCTAACTTGTCAGTCTCTGGTCTCGTTTGCTCTTGTGCTTCATCACGTGGAGACAGTGACCTGAGAATGTCCCTGTCCTATAATATGCACCTCTTGCTTGACTCTTCCTCTAGCCTGCCTTGGACTGGGTCCTGCATTCCCCAGGACACCTGCTGTATTAGTAACCACTCCCCTCTTCGTTATTTGGCCTTCTCTCTCTGGTACATTCCGAATCGCTCACTTGTTCTTTCAAAAAAAAAAAAAAAAAAAAAAAAAAAAAAAAAAAAAAAAAACAAAAAACAAAAAACAAAAAACTTAGCAAGTATTTATGGCGTGCTGGAAACTGAGAGAGAACACGAGAATGCTCTCTCAACTCCTGCCACTTGCCCCCCAACTCCACATCCACACTGTCACACTCTGTTCCCTTTTTCTGAGCCAGAACACCCTCAGAATCAGTTAATTTTCACAGCACCTGCTTTCTCATAGTCTTTTGCATCCTCAAGAACCACGTGCTAACCTCCACTGTGACTATACTGCTACCATTTGTTACGAGACTTATCACTTCTACATGTCCACTGATTTCCTTTGCTCTTATTTTCTGTCAGCATGCCACCATCTAAGATAATTCTTCTTCTTTTTTCTTTGAGACAAGATTTTTTATAACCATTGCTAGAACTTAGTGTGTAATCAAGGAAGACCTTTAACATGTAATCCTCTTGCCTCTACCTTCCCAGTGCTGAGATTACAGGCATGTGCCACCATACCCGGCTTTTCCTTCTTTGGGGAACTTCTTTCTTTTCTTCTTTAACATTAGGGTTTTCCCTTTTTCTTTTCTTTTCTTTCTTTCTTTTTTTAAAAATAATCATTCATTTCAGCTTTCTCTGAAGCTTTACAGGGCCTTCATTTAATTACTCTTGATATGTGTGGACTTCAAGGCAGTGGGTCATCTGGATCTGATACAATATTCAGTTTGTCTCACTTTTTCTCGTTTTTGACCATTGTAAATATAGGAATGATTCCAACTTCTCCAACTTTTCTAGAATTCCTTGATTCTCACTATGTCTGATCGTCTGCCAAGCACACAGATTCCCTAGGCTACTAAAGGTACCTTGAATACCACAGGTTTCAAATAGATCTGAAATTTTTTTTTGAATAACAGAAAACAACCCTCTTAATGTCTCTTAATTTATTAACTTCTTCAGTAGCATTGATATAATCTTGCTATCTAAGAAAAAGAGATTTGTAGTGATATGTTGAATATTAAATAATAAAACCAGTCTGAAATATCAGAGAAGAGATCTACCCATAGTCAACCCAGGAGGATCAGAGAGTGGTAACTCATACCTTTAATCCCAGCTCAGGGAAAGACTGGACTGGTGACCTTTGTCTTTAATCCCATCAGGTCTGAGTTTGAGGACAGCTTGGTTTACTGAGGAAGTTCAGGCCCCCAGGCAGGCGGTGATGGTGCCAAGCCTTTAATCCCATAACTCCAGAGAAAGATCTTTCTGTGTTTCTGTGAGTTCAAGGCTAACTACCAAATAGTAGTATTTTATTCCTTTAATATTAACCTGGATGTGATACAACTGCACAGAAAAGGTATTTAAGGCAGCTAGGAAGACAGATAATGTAGTAGAACTGACAAGGTACTATGAGAAATAGTCACAGACTGTTCAGGTTATACAGAAACAAGGCAAAACAGCTGCTGATCTTTCAAAGACATCCACAGCACTACCTTTAAAATGGCTAACAGAGAAGCCTATATGGGTTTATCAATGACCTTTAACAAAAGAGAAATTGCAGACCTTAGAGCAGCTGGTACAGGAGCAGTTAAATTGTCAGCATATTGAAGAATGAACCAGCCCTTGGAATTCTCCTATATTTGTTATTAAAAACAAATCTGGAAAGTGGAGAATGGTAACAGACCTAAGGATGATAAACAAGGTGATCCAGCCAATAAACTCTCTACAGTCTGAAATTCCTTTGCCTTCTCTGTTGCCTAAAGAATGGCCTATCATAGTTACTGATTTAAAAGACTGTTTCTTCACAATACCTTTACAAGAACAAGACAAAGAAAAATTTGCCTTTACAGTGCCCACTTATAATAATTCTTAGCCTATAAAGAGATATCAGTGGAGGGTCCTCCCTCAAGAAATGCTAAATATCCCCACTCTCTGCCAGTATTTTGTACAAAAGCCAGCAGAACAAATACATAACAGATTCCCACAATCTATAATTTATCATTACATGGACAATATCTTGTTGGCTGATTCAAATATTGATACTTTAGAAAAAATGTTTGAAGAAGTGAAAATTTTTTTGCCTACTTAAGGATTACAAATTGCCCCTGAAAAAATACAAAGAGGAGATTCCATTAATTTTTTAGGTTACAAAATAAGCCAACAAAAAAAATTAGACCCAAAAAGGTGCAAATCAAAAGAGATAGATTGAAGACACTTAATGATTTTCAAAAATTACTAGGAGACATTGCCAGTTTATGACCCACTACTGGGATAAAAATTGATGAATTGGATAATTTGTTTAAAACCATAAATGGTGACAAGGACTTAAATAGTTTGAGAGAATTGTCACCTGAAACTGAGAGAGAATTGGCTTTGGTGGAAAAGAAATTACAGGATACACATGTGGATTGTGTGGATCCAGACCTTAATTGCATTCTAGTTATCTTGCCCTCTGAGCATTCTCCTACAGGAATTTTAATGGAAAGGGAAAATGTTTTATTGGAATGTATATTTCTTCCACATAAACCAAGTAAGAAATTAAAGACAGATATGGAAAAGATTTCTGAGCTTATTTCTAAGGGAAAATTAATACTTCGTCAATTGACAGAAATATACCCAGCAGAAATTGTTGTACCTTTAACTAATGAAGAAATTGACCAACTATGGGTAGAAAGTGAACCTTGGCGAAGAGCCTGCAGTAATTTTTTTTTTTGGAGATATTAACAACAAATATGCTCAAAGCAAAAGAATTGAATTCCTAAAGAAAACTAGTTGGGTTCTTCCCCGTGTTGTATGAGATAAACCAATTTCTGGAGCCCCTACATTTTATACTGATGCAAACAAATAAGGAAAGGCTGGTTACAAATCAGAACATATAAGTAAAGTGGCTCAAAACACTTATAATTCTGTTCAAAAGTCAGAGTTATATGCTATCATGATGATATAAATAGATTTTACTGGACCTCTTAATATAGTCACTGACACTATTTTATTAATGATGAGTCAGAATTAACTTCTTTATTTATTGTTACAAAAATAATCAGGACTAGGAATCATCCCTTCCATATAATTACACATTCGATCCCATATGGGTCTGCGAGATCCTTTGGCACGAGGTAATGATGAAATTGATAAAGTATTAATAGGATATGTGCTAGAGGCCTAGAGTTTTATAAAAAAACATCACATCAATAGAAAAGGACTAAAAATAATTTTCTCTATCACTTGGCAACAAGCCAGAGATATTGTAAAAAGATGTTTCACATGTTCCTTCTATAACCAAACTCCATTACCACCAGGAAGTTATCCTAAAGGTATATATAGAAATGAAATCTGGCAGATAGATGTATTTTGTTTTACAGAATTTGGAAAATTAAGATATGTACATCATACAATAGACATATTTTCAGGATTTCAATGGGCAACTGCTTTGAGTTCAGAAAAGGCTGATTCTGTAATCACACATTTTCTAGAAGTTATGGCAATCATGGGAATACCTGTACATATTAAGACTGACAATGCTCCAGCATATGTCTCCAGTAAAATGAAACACTTTTGCTTATTATAATATAAAGCATATTATAGGGATACCACACAATCCTACAGGGCAAGCAGTAATAGAGAGATCAAATCGAACTCTAAAGGATATGCTAAATAAACAGAAAGGAATAACAAAGACCCCCAGAGATAGACTCCATAATGCTTTATTAACTTTGAATTTTCTCAATGCTAATGAGAAAGGAACAACAGTTGATGAAAGGCATTGGACCATAGAAAAAACAGCTGAAGTAAATCAGCCTGTCTACTTCAAAGATGTACTAACCTCTGAATGGAAGCCAGGACATGTGCTACATTGGGGAAGGGGTTTTGCTTTTGTTTCCACAGGTGAAGAAAAGTTATGGATACCATCAAAATGAATAAAGACTCAATTTGAACTGGAGAAACTTCATGAAAATAAGAATTGATGGCTCATCCGCCCATATTACAAATTTTTTAAGTTGTAAGAGAAAACAAAGGGTTGGGGCAGGTTTTTGTTTTTGTCTTTATACAAAACTAGAAGTATCCATCTTCAAGAAGTGAAAAGACCTTGGACATCTAGACATCTAAAGCAGAAGGGAGGCTGTGGTGGGATTCAGGTGTCAGCTGCCTACAGGAGGCTATCCAGAAAAATTTACAAGCAAAAGAATCTCGGACCTATTGTTATTCTATAGGGTAAAATCTCATTGCTTAACCTCTATTTTTTTGTATGTTGAAGTCCCAGTTTAATTATAATTTAAAGCTAGTATTAGAGTTGGAGTGTGGTTCTCTCCTTCTCTAAACTCAAGCATACTTGTTAAAGAAAAATATAAAATCTCTGTATCATATCAGAAGAGCCACCTGATATGGGACAGAAGAATAACAAAAAATAAGGGACTATTCTATTGTTACTAATCCTATGCTGAATAAATAGTTATATATTTAGCTTCTTGTACATTGTGTTGGGTTTTAGTTTCTTATAAGTTTTCTGCAGTGATTCATGACAATGCCTAATTGCAAACTTGAAATATCCAAAAAGAAGATGGGGCCCCAAAATAACAGTTTCACATAGACTATGACAAAGTCATCAGACTGACAAATACCAACCAAAGATCAGATCTGAACTACAAACTGCTCAGTACAATTTCGAGATGGCTAGCTGAGATGGACCAGCTTCACAGACTATGCTATCCAGAACTTGAGACAAGCTGTGCACTCTCCTGTTATGCAGAGACTGGACAACAAATAATATAGTTACTTATTTCAGGACTTGACAATTAACAAAACTTTTCTTTTCAGGATCCCGTAAAGATACTATGGTACCCAGATAGCAGAAAGTAAATTTAAGAACATGGCACCCACATTCCCAAGAGGTGGGGTGTGTGGATTTTGGTCTTTCAATGGGTTATGGATGATTGTCATTGTTTAGGGTAATTGGTTAAAAATTGTTATTCATTAGAAAAAAGCTAAACAAGAGAGATTAGATTCAGGGTTCTTGTTAAAAAAGAAAGAAAGAAAAAAGGGAATACAGATATAAGAAGATATAAAGGTAGATTATCAAATCTTTAAAAAGAAATTAATAGCTTTAAATATTTTATATTAGATTTTTTTATATTGTATACAAATTGTGTATATTGAGATTCATTTTGTCACTGTGCATATATCTATCTCTATGCTTATTCAAAGTATTTTACTTATATAGTTCATCTAACAATGTAATAAAAATTGCTAGTCAATGAAAGTTTTTATTAACAACTAATTAGGATATAGCAAAATGCAAGTTAGTTGTAAGACATTACATTCAAACATAGTCATATTAGATATGTTTTCAAGATCAAACAGATATATTGTATATGAACAAGTCTTCTTCAAACACTTCAGAGATCCATAGAATATGGCATTTAATATACTTTAATAACATATGTTATTATTTTTATGACAATGGGGCATCTGCTCTTGGAAGCACCAATCTACTTCAGAGAAGATTATGGACATCAAAGAAATTCCATATAGCATTAACCTTCTTTGTGACAGAAGTTAGCCCCTGGGCAAGAAAGTACTCTTGTCTTGACTGCTTACAGTATGGTATTCAAAACGGACAAGCAGGAGACACACACACACACACACACACACACACACACACACACACAAATTGCCGAACCTTGCCAAGACAAGGTAGGAAGGTCTTTGAGAATATCCTGCTTCACAGAGAAGTCTGTCAGACATGTTAGGCCTGTAGGCGAAAGATCGATGGTTCAATGATAAGGAAGAACCTTGGGTGACTGTCCAGGCAACCAGCTGTTTCATATTTTACATTTTTTGGAAGTTGCTTGCTTGTCCATGCTATTTAATTAGTTAATATTATTTCCTTCTTGGGTCTCTGAGGGAGTTGAAGATAGTCATAGTTATAGTTTTCTAGTGACAGTTATAGAAAAGAAACTCAGAAGTTAAAGTGTGTAAGTTTGAGAGACATCAAAATATAATTTTTAGTAATACAAGTTAGATAGAAAGTTAGTTAGGTATAATCCTTTAGACTCACCAAAATAGGAAAATAAATGGAATATTTTCTTAATTGTCAATTGCTAATAGACTGGACATAATTCATGTAATAATTGTTTATATACATAGCATATAATTATTGTACCTATTATATATGGTTGTTCTTATGTTAGTTATAACCTTTTTTATTTTTTGACACAAAAGGGGATATATGGTGATTTGTTGTATAGTTAATAAAACCAGTCTGAAATAATCAGAGAACAGATCCACCCACAATCAATCCAGGAGGATCAATCAGAGAGTGGTAACTCATACCTTTAATCCCAGCTTGGGGAAAGACCAAGAGTGATGACCTAAGCCCTTAATCCCAGAAGATCTGAGTTTGAGGCCACCTTCATTTACAGAGGGAGTTCCAGGCTTCCAGGCAGGCAGTGGTGGTGCTACGTCTTTAGTCCCATAACTCCACAGACAGAGATCTTTCTGTGTTTCTGTGAGCTCAAGTCTAACTACTAAATAGTAGTAGCTCACACCTTTAATCTTAACCTGGATGTGAAACAACTGGGTGAAGAAGGTATTTAAGGCAGACATATATAGACAGAGCAGGCAGTAGAAGCCAGGAGGAGCGAGGCTGAGGAAGCTGGAAGACAGCTGGGTGAGATTTGACTGTGGTGTTTCTTCTCTTTGATATTTCAACTTTCCCTCATATCCGGTTCTGAGTTTTATTACAACTAGAATTTGTGCTACATGGATTATTCCAGATCTTGTTCCTCTGAGTTTATTAGGTATAAAATACTTAATATTATTATTCAACTCCATTTTTCTTTCTCCATTCTCCTCATTGACATTAATTTCATTCTTTCTACTAATTCTCTGAAGATCTCAGTAGTAACCAAGACGGTCACAAACACATTGACCAAGTTGCTCTGAATGAAATCTCAATGAATCTCAGATGCAACAATATCACAATCGTGTGAAGAGTTAAGTTCCTCTATGGCTGAAGTCATTTTCTTAGCTCACAGGCCTATGCAGGGATTCACCTTGCTATATAATTCACTTGAGTTTTACACCCCTTGATCCATTTACACTATACATTTATTGATAGCGATTACTGTGTCTGCTAACATGTCTGGCAGAAATGTTTCTTTTGGAGTAGTTGAAGGATTTGTATGAGTAAAGATGTCTGGGAATCACCTGAACTACACAGGGTTCTCATGATGTGTGAACACTGGATCTCTCTTACAGGGGAAGGAAGAATGCAGCATGCCAGCTATCAAAGAGTAACATCAGCTTTTGCTTCCCCTAAGGAGTTTCTCCAAGCACCTCCTGCTCCAAGAAGTTGTCAATCCAAGCCAGTGGATCTTGGTCGCCAGTGGTTCCAGGATTTAGGCAGCATTCTGCTAAAGTTTCTGCAGATGCTCTCCACCTAGGGCATTCTTCCACCCTTGCTTGTTTCTTAGTGGCTCTCCCTAGAGCGGATTTCTTTCTTCCATAGTTCTCTTCTGAGACTATGTGCTGGCTAGTTTTCTACCAACTCGACATAAGCTAGAGTCATCTAAGAGGAGGATACCCAATTTGAGAAAAAAACAAACCAAACCAACAACAAATCAAAAGACCAAACCAACCAAACAAAAAAACACAATACCCCAGTAAGATTAGGCTGTAGGTTATTTTCTCAATGAGTGGTCAGCGGGAGAGTGCCAACCCATTTGTAGGTTGTGCTAGTCCAGGACTAGTAGTCTTGGGTTCTATAAAAAAGCAGGCTGAACATGCCTGAGAAGCAAGCTAATAAGCAGCACTCCAGGGCCTCTGCATCAGCTCCTGCCTCCAGGGTTTTCCTGACCTGAATTTCTGTCCTGCCTATCTTCAGTGATATAAAGGAAGAGTAAGAAGGTAAATGAATAAAAACCTTCTCTCTACAAGTTGCTTTTGGCCATGATAGTTGGCCACAGCAATAGTAACCCTTACAATGACAGAATGCTATCTTACTATATATAACTCTACCAGCAATTAACCATTCCTTTATCATCTGACTGTCAGTTTCTTGAAGGCAATGATTTGCTTTAGATTTTCTTTAGTTCTTGAACAGTACTTAGTAGATGACTGACAAAAATTTCTTAAATACAGAGTACAAGAGAAGATAGTACAGAATTAAATCTGTATTTTCTTAAAATACCACATCGGCACCATCAATATTAATTAGGTCGATTTATATTTGCAGAGGTATCAAAGTTTGGGTTTCAGATATTGGTAATGCCATATCATAGAGAATTATGAGATCCTACCCAAATAACAATTATACCATCATACCACATTGAGAACTAAGAGACAAGGTCTTACATCTTGATTATTATTATATATCTTTCTTTAATTTGCTTTCTATTGCTGTGATAAAACACTCTCACCAAAGAATTTATTTGCCTTAGAGGTTATAGTTCATCATGAAGAGAAGCCAAGAGCTTGAAGCACAAGCCATGGAGGGATGTTACTTCCAGGATCACCTTAACTACTTTTCATAAACAGCCCATGACCACCTGCCTTGGGATGGTACCATCTACTACTGTGTGCTGGGCTACTGTACAGTAATTGACAATTAAGAAACTGCCCCACAGATGTGCCCACACATAAAACTTGTTGAGGTATTCTTGATGTGAGGTTATATTCTCTCAAGTGTTTTGTGCTAAAACCAAAGATTAGCCATCACACACACACACACACACACACACACACACACACACACACACACACACACACACACAAACACACACACACACATCCCACCACCAATGCATACCACATCACACCACCATATTACATATACATATGTATATAAACATATACATGCCTGCCAGTGTGTATAAGTTTCAGGGTGCATTTCCCCATTGTCTAGCAAGAGATCAAATTATTCCTATACAAGATCAAACAAAATAATGTTTAATATTTTAAAAGTCTCAGAACCATAATAAATATCATGTTGTTACTTCTCAATTCATAATTGGAACATGTTTACAGTTTTTGGCATTTTTGAAGATCAAGGAATAGTTGCGTCCCTATTACCCTACAGATTCTAAACTAAAGGAAACATTTCAACAAAATAGAAAAGCACACAACCTTTCCAAACCTGTTATAGGTTATAATTTCACAAGTTGTAAAACACTTTTATGCTTTCAAATCAAGCTCTCAGTTTCAAAAAAGAAAATGACAGAGAAGCATTTGGCTCTTCAGTCTTGTCTATTCCAAACCACCTATACTGTAAGCCAAAGAAATGACTATCAATTTTTTCACAGAACTTCTGAGTAGCTGAAGTGACAGACAAGGTCCTTCGCTTGATTAGGATCGCAGGTGCTTTGGATGGCATGATTAAGGCCTACATTGTATTCTTACTTCAAAAACTCACCTTGTTTCTGAATCCTTGACAGTGTGAATGATTTCCATTTCCCGTCATTATGGTTTTGATTGCTGACAACAGAAGCCATTCCTGAACCCAGATCATAGCTGACTTTTATGTGTCCATCACTGAGCTCCACACTCATGAAATCTTTCTATTAATAGAGTAAAAATATACCAGTGGTTAGATACACAGAGAAATATATGGGTATTCACTTTTTATGGGGTTTATAAAAGGGCCTTATGGCTAGATTGCTGCATGTGTCACTCTGTGACAGAAGTACATTTTAGAAATAGAACTAGTGTTAGTTACTCTTTGTAATTTTTTTCTGCTTGCGTGTGTGATGTTATAGTGCAGATGGCCACAGTCAAATTACTGGGACATATTCTCTCATGATGGTAGTGCAAAGTAGATTCCTTTGACAAATGTCTTAAGCAAACCAAATGCTAAGATGGCCAACAAATGTACTAAAGAAATGTGGACCTACGAAAAATGAAGCCAAGGAGTATTTAGAGATATCTTTCATCCAAGGCCTCTCAAATAAAGCTAGGGAGCTAAGATTGTTGCTACATAATTCTATCCTGGGAAAGTTATCACTTGGTGCTTCTCAGAAACAGTTATCCAGATAGACATACTTCAGAGAAAATGTAACTGAACTGTATTATGATTAAATCATCACTGAAAATACATAAGCATTTTTGAAATCATTCTTGGTTGCTACTATGCAAGCATTACAGACTGCATTTAGGTGTAATTGATAATTTTGTAAATAACTAATAATTGTATTGGTGTTTTACAAAAAAACATCCCAGAAGCAAACACATTTTCAATTTTCCTTGTTACCAGGTCTCGTGTGGCAAGATACATCAGAAGAGCATTTGATGAAAATGTCCGGAACTTGAACATGACTGTGGAGATGTTGGGGTACCAGCGGATGGGGCGGCTCACCAATGCATAACCTTCTCCATCAAACTGAATAGTTCCCTCACTGTCTTCCACTTGAGGGCTGAAAAGAGACATTTCACACCAGTTGGACCTATTTGGTCTGTCATTCTACACTGAACTAGACTATCCCCCAGGAGGGAATGGCAAGCTATTGTAGGACAGAAACTACGTCAAACATGGCACATGTCCTTTTCACCTCTACCCACACTTTTCACAATCTTAGACCCCAAGCTATAATCTCTTACCTAGACTTTCATAGGCATTTTTTGACAAGCATATGAGATAAAATTACATAACATTTAAATACTTCTTAATGATATTTTAGTTCACTCTTAGAATTTTGGAGAGACTGAATGTATTATGACTTTCCTGTCTACATAGCATAGTGAGTATAAACCCCCAATCTCTAAATCATCACCATCCAATAAACTCCGCTTGGACTAATTAGACAATGGAAGATGCCTGCATTTCACTTTGTGTTTTAAATTTGTGTTTGTTGTCATTAGTGTATGACTTTAAGAGATTGTCTAGAGTTATAGGTCTCTACATATAGCACCCATATACTCAGGATCTATGCTAGCCCTTGCTGAATAGATTGCAATATACACTTGTGGGATAAGGAGATTTTCATATAGCAAAAAGATCCACAGATAATATATGTTCAATATTGGTTTAGTAATTAATGATTAAGATGAATCTTATAAATAGAACAATTGAAAAGTATTGGCTTTTCAAATGTGAGCTTATCTCACCAATCCTTGTATCTGGGCATTTAAGTATCTACTCATGCATCAATCTACGCAGCTACCTATCTACCCATTCACCCAATCATTTATGTATTACTTGTTCTTTTGGAATACATCTCGTTATGGGGAGAGTTTTCAGACTTCAAACATTAGAATGTTAGCAATTATTTAAGCTCTTAAACTGGAATATTGTATAGTTTTGAGGGTAGAGGAGATAATGAGAAGTGTGATTTTTTTGTCATAAAATAATTGCCTAAAATGTTATGTTCACGAAATCATGGCTAATGAGATAAAAATTACAGAGTATAAAATTGAGTGTGCTATGTGGGAAGAGCTGGTTCACACTATACAAGTTGGCTGGCTCTTTGTTTCTTGTCAGAGGGGATTAAAACAGTAAATATAAGATAAAAGATGCTTTTCTCAGTGTTTATAAAAATTTGAACTTGGAAATTGAGGAACTAAATCATCTTATTAATCACATACTTGATAGTGAGTAACTTGGCTATTATTTAGACTTTCATCATAGCATACACATGTTACTTGTGGTTTTCCTTTAACAGAACGTTGCATTGGATAGCACCATGGTACCAAGAACATCTCAGAAAAGGGCTGTGGGAGTCTGTCACATTTATTTTCTACGTGCTCTGTCCCCAAACACTGTTACTTACTGATGACTTTAAAATTATGTCAAACAACCAACAAGCTCACTGCACAATTATAGACTCAAAAGAGAAATACCAGGTTTTTTTTTTTTTAATACAAAACTTAGGAAATTTAAACCCTGACATCCTTGCATCCCTAATCTATCATCTTTTCAAAGTGAGATAGATATCAGGCACCTCGGAGACTGCTGGAAAACCTCACAGAAACCATTTGAGTATTCACATTGGAATTTCCCAAGCGTGACATGAAAGTTTCAGTCACTTTTAGATTTCCAAAGTTTCTTCCAACACTGACAACGTTATCTCACTCAAGCAAAAGACAATTTGTGGAAAAGAGTTTCAGGCTAGAAGTGAGCCAGCATATAGGTGCAAAAGAACCACCCTCACTAAATTCATCACTGATATTGGTCACATAACAGTAAGTGCATCTCCAAATGAGGAACTTTGAGCTGGGAAAAGTTAGTTCGCTTAGGTATATACTATATTTCAACATATAACATTATATAAATTTCCTGTCCATTGTGGTCATACTTTTAAAGGAAATATGATAACCATTTTATACCTAATAAACAAAACACAGAGGAACTTAATTTGCCTTTTATTTCTTTGGTAAGCTTCTGTGTCTGGTCAATAAAGTATGGAATTAGTCTGCTGGTTTGAAACAGCCACATCCTATGGATGGTAGTCAGTGCATAAATGAATGTGTATTGTGTCTTAGTAATTAAAATTTCATTGTAATTTTGATGCTCAGCTCAATGCATTTTATTTCTAGCAGTTTTTGTATTTTAATCCCAATGTGATGTCTTTGTCTTATATTTAAGAAAAATGATATTCCCCAGCTGATATTCTAAGCCTCAGAACTATCTTATTATCTAAAAACACAGCTTTCTAAGACTGACATTCTGATGTCTCTACAGAATGCTCCCAGCCTCCCTCCTGTAGATTTATCTTTTATCTTTCTCACAACATCAATTTTGTCTTTTAAGTTGCATGATTGGTCTTTCTGTAAAAATGTAACAAAGCTTTCTCAAAAGAAAACAAGGAATAATACCTAGGTTCTATAAATATTATTGTTATGAATATAAGGCCAAATAGAACAATGATGCTTCTGGAGGTTACTCAAAGATGTGCAACTGTAAGATCAAAGCACATCAAAGAGCAATAGCAATCCTAATTAAAATAATTTCACAAGGCAAAAATTTCTTATTTGAGGATTTTTTTAATGTAAACATAGAACTTTAAAAAGGAAGGGTAAGGATAGCTTGGTAGCTAGACGCATAAGGAAGGTATCTTAATTACTTCTCTGTCCTTGCCATAAGCTAGAGTCATTTGGGAAGAGGACACATTGAGAAAATCTTCTCACCAGGTTGGCCTATGGACAATCTTATGGGTTTTTTTGTTTGTGTGTTTTGATTAATGGTTATTGTGGGAGGGCTCAGTCCACTGTGGACATTTCCCTCCCTGGAGCAGATGATCCTGAGTCCTATAACAAAGCAGGTTGAGGAAGCCATAAGGAGCAATCCAGTAAGCAGCATTACTCTGTGACTGCTTCAGTTTCTACCGCTAGGTTCCTGCCCTGCCTTCCCTTGATGACAGACTATGGTGGGAAACTGTCAGCTAAGAGAAAGACTTTCTTCCTCAAGTCTCTGTTAGTCATGGTGTTTTATTATCAGCAACAGAAATCCAAATGAGACAGGAGGGTAAATACTGAAGAGGGGTAGGGCTTAGTCAAAATATATCAATGGTAGATAACTCCGCAACTGATGTCAACTTTCTTGAAGCTCTACACATTGCTGAGGTGGTGGGCTGCTTCCACCACCAGGCAGATTTCCAAAATCATACTTTACATCCCACTCATAAGGATTTTTAAAATTGTACTTTTATGATTTAACTATCTTAGTAATCTTTTCTCCTTTCTTTGTGATACATCTTTTGATGACTGAGTGTGAATTGAATTCCTGCTGGTATCAGAAGGTTGGAAGTATAAATTCCCTAGATAATATATCACATATTGAAGGCTTTTTAATCCACTGAGAATGTGGTAGTCTTACAAACTGTGCATGACAGAATGACAGTTTGATGTTTTAGGATCATCAGGCACATTCATCCTGTGGTCTATGGGCTACATGTATTCCAAGATGGCTATGGACGTGACAAAATACATTTGTAGATGACAACATCATATTGTAATGTCAAGTGGTTGGATAGTTCTGCAGGATTTTCTTTTGCTACTGTTCTTAATAATCTTCTAAAAATTTCAATTAGAAAACCAGCCTAGGAATGTTCAGGGCAAGTCTGGACTTCTTGTGTCTCAAGATAGTGTGAAAGTTAAACATTGTCTTAGTTTTGCATTCTTAGTGCTGAGATTACAGGCAGGTACAAACAAACCTTACATTATATCTCATGATTTTGGCTGAACTGGGAGAATTCTATAGACAGCTTTCCATATTCTGTGCTAACATGTTCTGGATAAAGCTATCTTACATATATCAGACTTTCAACCTGTCTTAATGCCATGTTGATAAGGTTATGACATCAGAAAAAGGACATTAAAATTTTCAAAGATAGTTTTGAGACTGCTCCTGAATGGAATTCTAGAGATATTTAGAAGAAAAAGTACAATGTGCTTTGTTGTATTAATAAGGTTTAGGGTTTGAAAATGTTCATGCACTCTTAAATTAGAATTAAAGCCACAAACTACTTAATCCCTCTGAATTCTTGTATATTCTTACAATAATCTTCTGGACAGTTAATGTATTCTTCAGATTTTACTATAATTAAATCTCTTTAAGAATTAAATAACTAGCGGGCTCTATATTTTAATGTTGGGAAAATTCCCTACCTTTAGGTTATTACTTTTATACCCCATACTCAGGTTTATATAAAACTATGTATTTTATACACATGCATTTTATTCCATATATATTTTAAAATCCCGTTTGTTCTGGACTCTTCATTACATTTGATGTTATGTATCATGGTATTTCTTCGTGGACTGACTGGGCACCTGCTATTCACCCTCCCTCCTTCAGCAGCATCTCAAAGTCCTTAGGTTATCTTTGTAAGCACTTGTAGGATCTCAGATGTCAATTTGAAAGGTCCTACAGGAAAAGTAATGTAAGCTAGGTTTCTATATGTATGCTTAATCAGTTTGGGGAGTACTCTCCTTATAAAATAATAATTATGACCAGAAGTCATTAATAGATAAGCACACTCCCCTGGCTATGAAGAGACACTGGCACAGGAAGAATCTAGTCTTTAATTGACTATGGTTCAAATTGCTCATCTGTGCAGATTTTTATAAAAAAACAAATGGCCATGTAAATGTGTTGAAGGTCACTTTCAAGGTCCTTAGAAAATGTTTGCACAAGTTAGGCCAGGACTTGAATTTTCACACACTTTTGTAAATCTTCCCTGAACACAATCAGCCCCATTCTGTACTAGGACAGATCGACACACAGTAAAAGGTGAAATGTGTGATAACAGATGGACACACAGTAAGACTCAAACTGTGTGCTGCACGGACGGACATTGTCATCGAAACTCACCTGACAGTGCAGCCTTTACAGTCCCCTTCCTTTTCCCGGAAGTTCCATAAACCTATAGGTCTGTTGTCAAAGTATGTTTCTCCCATACAGCCGGTGAATGTAGTCACCCGCACGGCATCAGCCTTCTGCAGAGAGACATGTGGTATTTGTTAGAGTTATGGACTTCACGAATTGAAGTAGTTGTGACTTAGGAGTACCAGAAGGCGGAATAGATCTTACTCATCCCACAGCCAGTCTTGGTAGTCTTCTCAGGCACATTATGCTCTCACAGTGACTACAGGATAGGTCCAAAAGGGGAACGTTCAATTATTTCATCAGTGGGTCCTGGTTATCTTTTACATACTACTAAAATTAAACCCCTATTCCATGTATTATCTCCATTAGGAAGAGCAATCCTCCTCTCATATCCTCTAGTGTTTTGCTGAAAACTCCTCAGCAATGTACCATCCTTCTTAAGTCTCTTACATAAAATGATGTAGTATTTGTATATAACATACACACATCCTTCTATATACTTCAAATGATCTCAAGATTACCTTCTAAACATAAAGCAATATAATGTAAATTGTGATTATTTACAAAAAAGGGAAGAAAACAGCTGTATATTTTGAATGTAGGTACAATTTTTATCTTTAAACTATTTTCCATTCTTCACTTGTTGGGTGCCAAGACAGGAACCCATGTATACTTGTGGCAGAAATAAATGATTTTCAGCTTCTAACCTTAGCCTGGCTACTGAGCTTCTCCACAGATGCCTGCCACATGGGATCGTGGTGAGCATTAGGTTATTTCTGGTCCTAAGTCTAATGCCCATTATGGACAAGTGTGCATGGATACTGTTTGCTTTGGACAAATCTGGCCCACAACTCTAAAATGTTCTCTTCTTGGGGTCAAGAGAGAGTTTGCATAGAGTTCTCAATGATGTAGGGGAGATTATATGCATGAACCAAACTGGATCAGTATTCTCAACCTTTAATACAGCCATGTTGTGGTGACCCCCGACCATAAAATTATTTTTGTTGTTCCTTCTAACTGTAATTTTCTACTGTTATGAATTACAGTAAAAATAGTGATGTTTTCTGATGGTCTTAGGCAATCTCTAAGAGGTGAAGACCCACAGGTAGAGAATGACTGATAAGGTTTACATTCCCAGCCAGGTCAGCCTACATCTCAAGAGATTGCGAAATATGACAGCAATTTAGTAAGAGAGGACTGTAGTGGGATTATATCGTTACATTGTAAATAATTGGCCTGCCTACTAGCTTAATAAAAACACTGATTGGCTGCAGGCAAACAGGAAGGATGGGAGGAGCTACCAGACTGGGAAAACTCTGGGAACAGAAAGAATAGAGCAGTGATGCCACAGAGATGCCAGAGAAGCCAGAAGATGCAGAGGACAACTATGCTGCTCTGAGAAAAGGTACTGAGCTGCATGGCTAAACAGGATAAGAATCATGGGCTAGTTTCAGGGTTAAAGAGTTAGCAAGTTATATACCTGGGCCCTAGGTCGATCAGGATAACATTCATGTGTCTATGTGTATGCACGGTTGCAGGCCTGTGAGTCTGCGAGTCTGCAAGTCTGTGGGTCAGAATCATGGGTTAGATTAAGGGCAAGCTAGCTAGCAATATTCGAGAGCCATAGGCTGATCAGCATAAAATAAATACAAGTGTCTGCGTGTTTCTGTGGGACTGAAGGTCTGTAGGTCTACACCACAGGCCAAAACAGGCCAGAAACCTAATACGACAGAGGACCATATACATCCATGTATGCTCTGTTTGCCTCTATCCCCAGCCCAGAGGCTGGGATCTAAGAGGACATCCATATAAACATCTATGGAATGTCAATTCTGGTGTCATTGTCACAGAGACAGGTCTTTAGCTTGGTGAACACTATATTCACAGAGGAGGAAAAAGACTAGGAATAAGCTGGCAAACTTTAAGTACCTCTTGCCTCAACTCTGACTTACTACAAATAAGTGGCATATCTTTCTATATCAGAAACTATGTCCAAGATTACTGTGGTGGTTAGCTTCATTGTCAACTTAAAAGGATTTAGAACCATCATGGAAATGTACATTTGAGGGTGTTTGAGGGTAATTCCAGAAAGCTTTACCTGAACAGAGAAGACCCACCCTAAATATGAATGACACCATTGCACTAGTCTGTTATCTTGGGTAGGCTTGTGTTAACTTGACACAAGCAAGATTTATCTAGAATAGAAATGCCAATTAAAAAAATTGCCTCCATCAGATTGCTTGTAGGCAAGTTTTTAGGGTATTTTTCATAACTAATAATTAATATGAGTAGGTTCAGCTGTTGCTGGGCAGGTAGTCTTGGGTTGTAAAAGAAAGCAGGCTGAACAGGTTCTTGGGAACAGGCCAGTAAGCAGCATCCTTCAGGGCCTCTACTTCAGTTTCTGCTTTCATGCTCCTGTCTTGCTCTACTTCTTGCCTTGATTTTCCTTAGTGATAGGCTATGATCAGGACAGGTAAGCAAAATAAACCCTTTCTTCCCCAAATTACTTTTGGTTGTGGTCTTTATCATACCATTATGCCTGTGGTCATGCCAAAGGAGCAGCTGGCGGCAATTGAAGTTGAAGGTGTCAACCCACCAGGAGGAAACTCTCTTGGTTAGGCACCGGTCCAAGACCACAGACCTCAAATGCCATTTGCTTCTGCTGTGCCTTCACATGTTTGCTGCTGCTATCTTCCTCCGGTATCTGGTATGTTGTGAATGAGGTTGGGGAGATCCCGCTGCCTACAATATAGTGTGTTTATCTGATGGAAACATCCCATTCTATTCAGCATGTTAACCTGTGGATTTTTATGAAGATGATTTCTTCCTAAGATGTACTGTTTAAAATTAAAAATATTAACAAGGAAGAATCACACTGTTACATGTGAGTTTCTATTGAGGAGCTGTATAGACTGTGGCTTAGGTTAATGATTAAGGTAAACAACTGAGTCCTAATTAGCTTAGCTAGCTTAAACTCTTTTAACTTTAATGTTGTGTGATATGTTCACAGGTTTTGGAATGTATCACAACTAAAACAACGCTTTGAAAATAACTCAAAGTTAAACATTTTTGCCTTCAATCTCATGATATAAGAAAATATTGATGAATGCGTATGCACCCAAAGATTTAAAGTAGAGGTGCCTGATTTTTTTTCATATATAAATGTTAGGTTTGTGATTCCTTTAAGATTCCATATAAAATTACCATTCAAAATAAATAATAAAGTAACTGCAAAACTACAGCCTGCCAGTAAACAACCTGACTGAAGAAAATATCGTGCTTGCCTACATGGTTATCTATAACAACTTGCTTGTGTATGAATGTATGTGGGTTCTTGGGACAATTTGTTCTTTACCTGTAATATATTAAATATTTGATCATGTAAGGGAAATGGAAAACATGCTGTTCTTTACTGTTTGTCTTGGACTCATTGTAATCATCCACTTGAAAAACAGAATGTCACCACACTGCAATTTTATATTGCCTGAAAGATTATTTTGCTGGGATATATAAGCTGTAAGCGTAAGAGTAAGGATAGAGTTAAAATGGGTCAGATGGAAGGCATTGCGAAGAGTTAGAAGGAAAACATAATGAGAGAGGGAAATCACTAGGAAAATGAGAATAGAGAATGCAAAAGAAAAACATAGAAAAGGTCTGAAAGAAGCCATCAAGAGAGTATGTGTGCCCCACCCCCAACCCTGTCAGATAGAAAACTCTTAGATGCTGAAGTCTTGGATTCCTTTGAGCCCCAGGCTATCTGGAGGCTGGCCCACTAGGCAGCAATAAGCATCAGAAAGCAAACTAGGACAGGTGTCTCCAGAATAAGAGACAAAGAACTGTAATAACAAAAAGCCGCATGGAGCACTAGTTCCTCTGTTTTCTGACTGTGAATCCAGTGTAAGAAACCGCCTCACACAGCTGCAACCATGCCTTCCTCTCTCCTCCAGGATGGGTGTACCTCAGACTGTGAGCCAAACTAAATCCTTCCTTTCCTAATTTTATCTTGTCAAGTATTTGGTCACAGAAGGCAGAAGAGTAATGGGCAATGTAATCTACCTTTACATGAGTTGTCAAATAAAAAGGGTAGATTGAGATGTTTCAGAAAAAATGTGAGAAAATGATCACGAGAAGCTGAAGTATTCTGGTTATAGCTTCAGTTCTAACACTAACAATAAGCATCTCTTCCCAGTACTGTGACCATGCAGAGGAACAGGGACAAAGGCCCCAGATGTAAATGAGAGAGCTTTGAGGGGTCTGTTAACAGCTGGGGACTCTTGGCTGACCAGCTATAGATCATCCTGCTGTGACTTTGCTTGCTTTTTCAATCTTTGTTCATCCTGAGATTCTGCACTTGAGAAAATTTCCTGTTCATTTAAGTTTTAAGCAGTACAGTCCTTGGAGTGTGTGTTTCTAGCTTTTGACTTATAGTTTGGGTGTCTGGGAAACTGGAACTCTTGGTCCAAGTGATTTATTAAGGTTTCCAATAATTTCCTCTGTCTACATAATCTTCCTTTACTTAGACCACTTTAGTGTTGCTTTGCACTAATAACACCTGAATAAAAAAATAATAGTAATAATAATAGTAATAATAATAATAATAATAATAATAATAATAATAATAATAATAATAATAAAAAATGAATCTGAGTCTGGGGGTGTGAGTCAGTTGGCAATGTACCTGTTGTACAATGTATATGCTGTACATGAGTACCAGAGTTTGGATCTATGGCATCTACCCAAAAGTCAGGCAGGGAACCATACTGTAACTCAGGTACTAGGTAGGGACAGAGATAGTGGAGAGGCATACTGAAAGGTACCCAACATCCACAATATTATGTCTCTCTCTCTCTCTCTCTCTCTCTCTCTCTCTCTCTCACACACACACACACACACACACACACACACACACACACACACACACACACACGATATGTCATATATATACATATGGGCCCATGCATATGTATACACAAAACATGCACATATGCATACACACAACTTTCAAAAGTTATTTAGGCTATAAAATTCATACCCTAGTTATCTTTCTTATATTTTATACCTGGTCTCACTCTTCACTGTAGCCCAAAAGCATGGAGATTAGGAATGGTGTCTTCTTACTAGATATTCACATCTAATCCCTCTCACTAATGACCATGTAACATGATCAAAACATTCAAGTTCTCTCTCTTCTTCAGTCTCCTTAATTATGAAATAAGGATCTTAGTATTTACCATGATGTGACCTGAATGTCTATCTCCCCAAATTCTCATATTGAAAAGTATCTGCAAGCCAGGTGTGGTGGCACATGTCTTTAATCCCAGAGATAGCTTTCAGAGGTAGAGACAGGTAGACATTTGTGAGTTCCAGGCTAGACTAGTCTATGTAGAGAGTTCCAGATAGCCAGGGCTATACAGAGAGACCTTGTCTCAAAACAAAACAAAATGAACCGAAAACCTTACCCTCAAGGTATGGAAGTTTGGAAGGTGGTTAGTTTATGAGGGTAGGGCTTCCATGAATGGATTAATAACATTGCACAAAAGGACCGAAGAGATTCATTTACCCCTTCTCATATGGAAGCACATTACAGGACAGAGCCTTGCATAGGATAGAGAAGACTCTTTTTAAATACCAGCTTATTGGTTCCTTGATACTGGACCTCTCAGTTTCTAGAACAGTGAAAGATTTGTTTAAGCCTGCTTGGTTTTATGATAGTTTGTTACAGCAGCTGAAATATTAAGACATTTTGTTGTGCTATGAATATTAAATAAATCATGTAAATTGTTTAGAATGTGACCTAGCCCATAGTGAGGATTATAAAATGTTATCAAAGTTTCCTATTGTATCTGTTAACATGACAGTGAGGCATATATTCATCTTCTTTTGTAGTAAAGAACACTGAAGCCCAAAGGGTTAAGTGTCTACCTAAGGAGATATTCAAAATAGAGAGAAAGAAATGCAACCAAGATATAATTTCAAAATTAATGTCCTTGTGCTACTATGTGTTATCCTAATTTTTCTTTAAAGGAGCAAAGAAAATTGTCAATATGACTATGTATTACTATAATATACGTTTTCGTAAATACTTTTATGGAGAAAGGATAGTTTTTGTGTGAAACTGTGGAATCATCTCCCATATTTTAGAGTCTCGTCTTTTGCACAAAGCAAACAAATTAGCTTCACACTCCATGAAAGTTGAGTTCTCAAGAATGTAGGGTCACCCTGGCTTTTTACACTGTCTGGTTAATCTCATCCCAGGGTGATTTTGACAAACCCAGGATTATCCATTATATTCGGCTGTGTTCCTGCATCTCACCTGCAGGTCGATTTTCAACACCTAATTCCATTTAATCAACATAAGCTTCTTTCAGATGTAAGCACTTTGCAGTTTGAAATGCACAAGGACCTGCCATGGAGCAATTATGAATATTAAGTGTATTGCTCTGAAGGATGAGAAGAGCAACTCGAAAACTTTTAAAAGCAGATCATTATCTGAAAGCATATGGCCTCTATACTATTTTCTAAAGATTCATAAATCTTTTAATTAGATGTATGAACTTTCTTGCACTTCACTTTTATAAATCATAAATTGATTGCAAAAATGAGGCATATTTAAAGAACACTTGGCTTTTTAAGAGACTTTAAGAAGAAAGAATGCCAAAAATGGATGTCACAGTTAAGAAATAAACTACTGCTGAAGACTTAGAAATATGGTACTTCCAGATTTGAATGTTCACAACTCAAAGATGGAAGTTCTGTTGGGCGTTATGACACATGCCTGTCATCATAACAGCTGGGAAACTGAGACCGGAAAATACAAGTTCCAATCAGGTCTTGAGTATATCATAAGGCCATGTCTCAAAAAATAAAGCAGAGCAAAGAGAAACAAAACACTGAAGCAGAAAGTTCTTTAAATTGGTGGTTTCACAAACACAAGTTAAGAAAACATGAACAGGTCTTTGCAGTGTTCTATCAGTTGTCTATAAAGGGAAGAGAATAAAAAATGGGGGGAAGAGCTCATTACCTTGATCTTCCCAGTCAGGCCGCCAACAAACAGCATTGCATTTGCATCCACATCCAGAATGGTATATCCTGGTGGGGACACTGAGTGATAGGTGCTGGGCACAATACTGGCTTTGGGCCCATCGAGAGCTCTCACAGAAATAGAACCATTTCTCCCCGTTCTTCAAGCGTATATGTGTGTTGAAAAAAGGGGAAGAAAATGTAGAAATAAATTATGAATCCTATTCTATCATATTTACACTTCAGAAATATAGAACAGAGTCATTTCGGAAAACTTCAGAGAACTGTGAATGTAGGTTCAAGCATTGTGAAGACGGTACTTCTTAAGCTACTGTGAAGATCTGAATTTTGCTAAGGGCTTACCATCACATTCAAGTAAGGAAAAAACAACAGAACCCAGTTCTACATATGGCCATTGATAAGAAAGGACAGAAACAGTTAGATGATAGAATTATTATAGATCAAGAAGAGAACATTTCCCTGTTGCTTTCCATAATAATTTGCTGTTTTATAAGACATGAAACTTAAACAAATTTTATGACTGCATTTTAGTATTTTGTTAAATTTAATTCGGCAAGTGGAGTCCTAATGAGCCACCCTATGGAGCACAAGCTGCATAATGTTGCCTAAAATTCTTTATAATGGATCTTAATTTGTTGACGTAATCTTCCCAGAATGGTAGGTCTCATTGTTTGTCATGGCATTTTAATGTACATAACCCAGTAGCTAGTCTGCTGAGTTGCATATACAAATTTGTAGAAGTACACTTTTGAATTCAGTTTAAAAAAATTGAAAGCCATTATCATTTGATTTCATTTTCTTTTTTTAAGTGATTGATTTGCATGAGTTGTTAAATATGAAAATCTGGTCTCTTCTGAGACAAGCAGTCATAACAAAAGTTCCTTAAATTCTTCTTCCTTCTGTCTTATTTTGGTAAACTCTGTGTTGGAGGAGGCAGTGCTCAGGGAAATATGTAGAACAAAGAAAGTTCTTGAATAGTATGAATCTCTTCTGCTAGAACTCTACTTTAGGAGAATAAATATCTGTAAACTGAGCGAACTCAGTCTCTCCAACACTAACATGGGTATGAGCACAGCTTTATCCCTTTCCCCTTCTTACCACCATTTAAAATGCTATGTATGAATCTTACATGTTAGATATGGGATCCCGTACTTTGACATAGAATAGGCCTGGAGTTGTAGTTACTATGTAGACTAGAAGGTAAACTGAGTACACAAAGGTGACAATGGTATTTTAAAATGCCCTTTTGTATGTTTAATAAGAACAAGTATCTGTATTTTTTCTCTTTTATTTCACTTCAGGTGAGGTAAGATGAAGCATGCCTTTTCCTAACAGCAATGGCAAATTCCCTTTCTTACACACATTTATACACAGAGCATATAGCCTTTGTCCACATGGACACATTATTGAAATGGCAACAGAATTTTTCTTATAAGCTAGGAATTGACTTCAGTTTGCCACCCAGTTATCTTACTCTTTACTGAGAAGTTACCTTGATGCTTCAATACGATACCAATATGAGTCATCAATGGTCAAATCCAGGTACTCTACACGGCCAACTCCAGATCCAACATCCCAGAGGAAGCTGACTTTGCCTTTACGCATTTCTATAGCAAGAAAGTCAATCTATAGCAAAGAAATATGAAAACAATATGCTTTAGAACAAAGAAGAGGCTTATGGTGTGTTTTCCAATAACATGCAAAATAATTAGACTGAGAATTCTTCATAGTTATATCCAAGGTACCATCTTTTACTAGAGGTAGCTGTAATAATTTTTAACACAAGGTGAGACAGGTTCCTACACATGAATAACCAATGCTTACTTATGAAACAGTTATTTTGTTTAAATAACTTAGTCACCTTGGAAGATTCCCACACATGAGAGTCAAGTTAACTTTGGTGGGTGAGAGTCTGCAGACACAACTTGTATAATTTCAGTTTGAATCATAAATTCAACATGTTGCAAGAGTTTGTCTTACTTAGAATTTGTGTACAATTTGTTATTTGTACTTCATTAATATAAAAGATTATTATTTCTTAATTTGAGAATAGAAATTTTTATTATTTTAAGACTTCCTCATTAAATGGCTAGATCTGAAAATATAATGTAAAGTAAATATTAGCACACTGACAAATAAAAAGATATATGCCTGGACATGGGGAAGACTCATCATTTGTTTATCTTTCTAACTTAACTTTAGCTGCAAACATTTATCAGCTAAGATTCTGAGATTTTAGGCGCAAAAGGCTACATTAGACACTGTAGAGACCATATTGCTAGATTCTATGGATTTTCCTCATTGATTAACCTTTGACCTCTACACATACACAGTAGCTTTTTAAAAAGTTGAATATTAGACTTACAAATTTGGCACTTCCAAGATAAAAAAGAAGGTTGTCAGCCACAGTCGTCTTGACATTGACAACAATGTTATTGTAGCTTCCTTTCTTGATTTCTGGCTTGTACGTTCGAATGCAGTCACCTCCCGAAGACACAGAGACTTTGATCTTCAAGAAAAACAAGATACAAAATCCTCTGAAACCTTATGACTAAACCTCTCTCTACGTTTGAAGTACATCCCAAACCACTACAAAACCATCATCATCCTTCTCTCTGAAGTAATTTTTCAGTCGCCAAATAGCATCATTAGCTGTCCATATGCAGACACCATTATGTAGATTAGAGAGGGGACAGGTAATTAGTTCCTTACTACTATTTTTTCCCCGCAATGATTTGCTCATTTCTTTCTCTTGCTTATTAGAGTGCTACTGTGTCTGAAGCATGAAGCTACAAATTCTCATCTTCATGCCATTCTTGGAAGACACTTTTCCAAAGGGGATTTTATGCAGAACAAATGGAAGTGATCTTCATTGGGTTATTTGGTAAAGAATTTTAATTAAAATTTCAGTGATTTGGTATCACTTGAAGAGGAATCAGTTTTCAAGAGGGTATTGCCAGCCCACCCATGCTCTTACAGTTCAAAGAGGCCAAGCAGAGTTTGTTCTAGATCTTCTAACAATAAGAATATTAATCATTCCTCTCAGAATATATATTTTAGAATAAATTACACTTATTATTAGGTTTCCAGGAAATGAGATGGAAATAATTTCCAAATGTCCATCACTACTAATACATATAACAGCTCCCTTTCCATCTGAATAGTACTTCAAAAATTACTATAAATTGCTAAGAAAGGAATTCTTATGTGAATAGAATGGCACTGTTCATGCCAATTTTTACTTCTATTAAAGGAGGTTTCATTCAGTCACAAATAGCACTATTTGATTATTGGATTTAATTTCTTTTGGGTCAGGTGCAAAATCACCATCAGTGATTGCTGCTTTGCTGGTTGATAGTGCTTGGTGGGGAGAAGGGAGGTTGTGAAACCTACTTTGCCCCTTGTTCAGATGTCTATCCTTTTAGACATCAAACCAGCTTCAGGATGCCTACTGGCCTGCCTAGTCATAACTTCCCACTTGTTCATTTCTTATTGTACCTTTTGTTACTCATATAGTTTTCATGCTGGATAAAAACCAACTAATATTATTGTTAGCCACATGGAAAAGTTGTGCAGACCTTGACTAAGACTGACTAGGCCACCAAACTGTTCTTCAAAGTTTGGTAACATAGGAGGTATTTTCAAGAAGCTCACTTTGGGCGGGATGGTCATGAGCATTGTGGACCTTTTCAATGGAAGAGGGAAACTAGCTGGAGGAGGTTATAGATACAAAATGATTTATCTTCCAGAAACAAAATCAAGAACTATTTGGCTCTGACAAACAGGAACATACATGTGGTGGGATTCAGGTGTCAGCTGATAAGATCCAAAGATGCTTATCCAGGGTCCCGGGCTCCTGAAGGGGGAGTGGCCAGCCCCATTGATAAGGGGTGACTGGGACCCTGGGCAGCCCATTTTCCTGGTTCCTGACAGCTGGAGAGACCGCTTTGGCATCCGTCGTCCATCACTCAGATACTCCAGTCCCTGTTTAGGAGCCACTATAAGCTGTTACCTGTATCGTGAGTGTTGGTTTATATTTTAATAAATATTAATCTCGGATTGGTGCATTTTAAGAGAAATTCCACCTAAACATACAAATTTAGGGACTTCTCTGGAAAGAGCAAATCTGATGATTCTCTTAGTGACTCAACAGAGGCCTGTACTTGGCAAGTGTTTCCTCATTTGGTCTCTAAGCAAATTGTGTCTCTACATAGAGGAAACTGTTCTGCAAAGAAATGGGCTTTGTGTGGTTGTCTGAACTTACAGTGATCTAGAAAGTCAATTTAGACTGTTTTGTGTCTCGCAATGGTATGATCTAACCTAACAATGGATGGTTCCGGACTAGGGGTCACCTTGAGTCTCAGGATGTGATGGTCTTGATTGTGTGATTTCCAGGCAGGAAATATGTTCTTTGTTTTCCCTTTGATATAATTTCCCTTATATATGGAGTGCTGAGAGTAGTCAAATCAAAATGATTTACAGAAATCCTAAGGTAGGGAATTACAGAATTTATTCTGGGTGTTAGCACTATGGAGGAGATGTGCAGTTTGGTGGGGAAAAGTCATACAGCAGAATAGCAGCTAGGAAAAGTGTTATTCAGGGTCAGAGATTAAAGGATAAAACAACAGAAGAGAAAGGCCCCGTAATAGAGGGTAGTTAGAAAAAAATGCAGCCATCAGATATTGTTTAATGCTCAAAGAAAGGCATAATATACAGTGAAACTTTAAGAAGTTGCCATTAATGAACCAAAATCTTCATGAGAAAAGATGGTCATTGGCACTGAACACATTTAGTATCTAAGGCATATTATAAGTGTCATTTATCAAAGGGATCAAAGAGAACAAGAGAAGATCTGACTGTAATTCATGTCATGAATAGAATTAAATAGTAGATGTGGACATCTCTGGTAGGAACCCATATTCAAAATCATAGAGGGTCTTGATTAGCAATGGAAAGTAACCATGTGTAGTTTTTTTTATCTTTACTTCATAAATACATTTATAGGCTTAGCTCTAAAGCCCTGTTATCACTGGTTGAATCAGAAATAGTGTCTCTGTAAATAACCTAATTAAATAATACTCCTTGGCTATGGTGTGGGGATACAATGATTATGTGACATGTAGTGTCATAGGATGAGTTTCAGATCTTGTCTGTAGAGCTGAGGCAGAAGTAACTGAATATACAGTTGATGCACTAGAAGGGATGGGTGGCGGTGTCAAATGTAAAGACAGTACCCAAGTGCACTGAAAAAGCTCAGTTTGGGAACCCAGTCCATGAGTATGACCATTTAAAAACTAGGCATTCTTAATCATTCTAGGATTTGCAACTAACATACTGTATCATACACTTTCCATATCCATAAAATCTGATTCTCTGAAGATAAGGACAGTGTTATGGCCAGAATGGTAGGATAATTTTACAGTTACCTACTGCTCAGCTCTTACCCACTCATATAAAAATCCACTAGACTTGATGATTTTTCTTTGTGAATATACACTGAATACTTAGAATATTCAAGTTGCCCAGCTGTTTACATCTAGATTATAACTACAAATTTATTCCTGAAAATACCATATGTTTTGACTTCCAATGAGTGTAGAATATTTGATTACATAGGAACAGCTTCAAATAACTAAATCAAAACAAAACATTTACACATTTCTTTAAAATATACTTCCTGGATACATCACTCTTGCAAGAGGAATGAAAGTTCTGAAACACAAATACTCTGATGAGATGTCCAGTTCTACCAATTATTATATATTCCAATGTAACTTCATGGTAAGGCTTATGAAATTACCACTAAAAATTCAACGTTTCCAAGGCATTTTTGGAATAACATTATTCACCATCTAATCACTATAAACACAATTAAACATTGTTGGATATCCCACTGCTCTATGTACTCAATTTGCACTGCATTTTTCTTCTGGTAATTAGGCCATTCATTTAAAAACCATATAAGTTCCTCAATTATGCAATCAACAAGCTGAAGTAGATCACTTTAAAATAAACACACTTAGTTCTTTAATTTGGAAATGTTTTAACTGGGCTGGAAAGACAGGTAAGTAGGTAAAGGTGTTTGTTAGTTGCCAAACCTGACAACCTAATTTTAATTCCCAGGACAAGTCTTGTACCCTGTCTCCAGAGAGCTGCTGAAACTAGGCAATGTGTCTTGGAGTTGGAATTTGGCAAGGGTGCCCTAAGAGGCTATTGCTTGAATCTGTGAAGGTATAGACTAAGTTTCAGAGGAGACCTCAGAATGTTAGACATACCAGAATCAGGGGACATCTGCCAAGGGAAGCAACTGGAATGCAGTAGAGCCAAAGAGGAAAGCTGTATAGACTGTAGGATAGAGCTGGAGGAAGAGGCAGATACCTCAAGCCTTTCTGTAGCCCAGAACGTTCCACAATGATTGCCAGATGCTGGAACTGGAGCTTCAGATTAACTCTTTGCCCTGCTGCTTTCTGCCTTGCTTCAATCCAATCATTCTGGTTCAACGTACGTTCTTCTTCTAAATGAAAATCTTTTCCTGCATCTATATTTATTAGAAGTATGTATTTTTTTTTCCTAGTTTCATTGGGGCTAACCATTCAAAGATAGCCTGTGTCCCAGAAACGGCTTTACAGTAGAGCTTAAATTGTCGAAGGATTTGGGGACTTTTTAATTTAGACTAAAAGCATTTTACACCGAGAAAGCAAAGAGCCTAATAGGTTCAAGGGTCAGAAAAGTGATATATTTGGCCATCAAGATCCCAATGAGTAGAATTGTGATGACTGATGGTGATTTTCTATTTGAAAAGATGTAGAATCACGGAAACGTGTCTAGCTTGCCTGTAGGTGATCATGTAGATTAGGTTAACTGAAGAAGACACACTCTAGGGTGGGCAGTACCATTCCATGGGCTGGGATTCTGAACTGAGAGCAGAAGCAAACTGAGTACAAGCATTCATCCCTCCGCTTCTTGACGGAAGTCTTAGTGTGAACAGCTGCTGCCTGTTCCCTTGGCCCTGTCTTCTCTGCCATGATGAACCATATCTCTGGGGAGTATAAATAAACCCTCCCTTTTTAAAGCTGTCTCCTTTTACAGCAATGAGACACAGAACTACTATACAGCACCATTTTGTCTACTTTATTATCAACTTCCTGAGTATAATGCCAGTAGTTCATCTTGGTATATTTCACAGGAAAGAGCACTGAACATGAGAAGTGCAGATTCATTGTGTAAGTCTCTGAATAAGCTTGCAACACCAAGCTTCATTTTACCATGTGCTTAAAGAACATAGTGATTACTTGTCACTCACACTACATGGCTTTCATTGAATAGGCATCTTCCCAGATACCATTACTGCTTTCTTTCCCATCTTCTCTAATCTATTGGTTTCTAAGGTTTTTCTCAATAAATGTAAGATACTTTGCAATGTTCACTTAGAGTGTAATTGTCATGGCTTTGTTTAGATTTCTTAGATACATGTAAGGAGGGACAGGTATACAATATTACTCAGATTTTTGGTCACTCCTAAAGCTATAAATTGATAAATTAATAAGAACTTTTTTGATCATCCAGTTGCTGTTTTAAATGCAATATTTTATGAAAGTTTAAGTTAAAATTGACAATATTAAAAGGTATCTCTTTAAAATCTATTATTTCTAAAGTCATCATGGTTTGACTTTACATATCTAAAGTTTCACATTGGCATTTAAGTGTCCTAGTTCAGGGCCAGTGAAGAAGAGTCCTTGTCTCCAGCCTGATAGAGTTTAAACTCCTAAGAAGGAGCGAGCCAACTTCTACATGTTGCCCTCAGATCTCTACATGTACACTCAGGCACATGCCTGCACACAAACAAAACAAGTAAATAAACATGAAAATTTAAACATTCCAGGCTTTTAGCATGCTATTTTATTCAGAGGTCAACCTGTTTGAACAGTTTTCTAATTGTGTAAATATAAAGCAAAATTTCAAGCTTCATATTTCCTATTTTTACTCCATAAATATAAAAAGAAGTACTAAAACAAAAGTAAGGTTTTTTTTTTTTTTTTAACAATTACAAGTGTAATTATATTTTGTTTGTGCTCTAACACACACGATTGCCTGGAGATCACAGAGCAGAGCTAGCCATTAGTTAACCATAGAGGCCAGGTGGTGGTGGCACACACCCTTAATCCAGCTCTTGGGAGGAGGAAGCTGAAATTGATATGGGTAGACAGAGAGGAATATAAGGCAGACTGAGGAGTTGGTGAGGTAAAAATAAATATCTCTAGTGGCTTACTCCTTTTTCTTTATGATCTTTCAGTGTTTACCCTGATATCTGACTCTGAATTTTTACTTTTTAGACCAATTAGAATTTGAGTTATGCAAAAGCTATTGTACTGATTTGAAGTAATGGTTCTATTTCTCCTAACCTTGCTTGTGAATTCAGGTTGCAACCCCACTCATTGGACTATTTATCTTTTTCAGGAGTAGGACACTCTTTTATATCTATTAGCATATAAAAATAAGTTTTTCATTTGTGTTAGTTGTTTTAGTATATTAAGGCATCAACAAAATATTCTAGATTTCCTGATTCTCAAACAATATTTACACCTTATCATTTTCATGAAATGGCTTTGAAATCTGTAGGAAATAAAAATGTTGCTTCTTTCTTTCTACCTACCAAAGTAGCCTTAAGTTCAAGAAGCCAGAGATATTAATTCAGCAAGTTCAACAGGGAAGACTTTCCCTCTGGGAATAAAAATAACACGTATTAGTTGTTCTTAATTCTGAAAATAAGATCTTACAGAATTGGCTTGCTTCCGGGCCTGGTTAATCAGTTCCTTTATTTCAGAGATGTTTTTCTTTAGGTTATCTTCAAGTTCCTTGATGGGTTTGAGTTTATCTATCAGCCGATCAGCTTCCTGTTCCAGATTTTTCACAGTAGAACCTGCATCTGCAACTTCAGAGAACAAAGTTAGCACTTGCCTGTGTGGGGGGAAGTGCATGCCCCCCACCCCCTCCCACAGAGACAGGTGCCAGAACAGCAGTGAAATTTCCCAATTTATTTCATTGTATCCATGTGACGAAAGTAAGAGTGTGAAGGCCCTGAGCGCCCATGTGGCCAACCGCAGCGAGTATTTTAGTTGAGATTAAAGCAGGCCAGCGATGTTAGAGAAAGCCTCTCGCCTTGTGATTGAGATGAAAATTGGCATTAAAGATAGAAGATATGATTAGCTTAACCAGTGCTGACATTTTAGCCTCAAAGCTGACCTTTACAGGGTAGAACTTTAGTCACAGAAAAATGAAAATGGAGAATCTTTAAAATATCACCTGTTCTGCCCACATACAAACGACACTAAAATCCAGGTTCTCCTGCCAAACTGTTTTCTTTCTTTTTTTTTTTTTCTCTTTGTCTTTCTTTGCACATGTTTGAGAAGAAAGCCATGGATATAGGGCTTAAAGAACATTACCCTTGTTAGACAAGACTTAAACTGCAGGCCTGTTTTATACCTTAATTAAATCTTTCAAACTTCAGTTCAATTTTGTCTTGAAGAATAGTTCATTGTACTACACTGTATATTGGTTGGATTCATATTAAATTGCCTTTTTTGTAAGTTATAAAAAGGTTTAATATTGACAATTTCATAGGGCTCAACCTGAAAAGAGTTGTTGTGGTTGGGTATATAAGGGCAGGAAGTCAATTATTCAATTTCTGGGATGCTGGCAATCTATGTCATCTGTTATTTAATTGAGTTTGTATTATTCAGCTCTCTGTCATTGTGACCCTGAAGAACTCGGCAAGGTCCAAGGCTACCTGCTCTACTCGACATTGACAAATCTGCTGCTTTTCTGGTGTTGGGCCACTTAGAACTAGTCCTTAACATTAAATTCAATATGTTCAAATGGACATAAACAATAATTCTGTTTAGTTTCATCCTTACTAGGGCTAGAACCCAGCATCTAATGCTTGCTTGATAGACAAACACTTGACTGCAGAGGTCAGTCCTTAGTCCCACACATTAACATCTTTAAACTGTATTTTGAGTTAGATGATTTGGATTCATGCTCATTAATATAGAGTGTATTCTTAGTGGAATTTAAAAAGAATGTGGCACTATTGTTATTTATAAGGTTACTGAGTCTTATACATTCAGTCTTTTAGTGTTTTTTCTTGTTTTTTTTTTGTCTTTCCTGGAGATTCATGTTGCATGGACCAAGGCCTTTGTCACATTGGTAGCCCCCTTGTGACATTGGTAGTAGCATGCCATAGCTACCCTCTTGTTTTCTGTCTTGCCCAATGTTCTCTTCCCTCTAGCCCTCTAGTGTTATTTTATATTCTAAAAATTATTCTAGAATTAAGGAAAATGGAGTTTTACAGCTAGATTTACAACTTAGAGAAAGCGGAGTTAGACTAAGGCTATTAAGGCCAAGATAAATATTTGACCCATTTCTCCTAAATCTCCCAGAAGCCTCTTCAAGTGCTTCAAAATGGAGCTAGAATCTTCCTCTTCTTCCTTTGCCTCTGTTTTCCAAAGCTGTTTAAGCCCTTGGAAATTACCTCCCAGTCTGTGACTCTGAAAACTGAGCTGTCTCTGATGCCAAGTCTAAGGCTTCTTGGACCGCAGTGTTTGAATGTATTCTCATTTTCCTCCCTAATTGTCTGAGTAAGTAGATTTTAAAATAGCTTCCCCACTTAGATTTTGATAAATGGATGTTTTGCTGGGAGATTATCATCTCTGTATTTTAGGCTCTAAAATTCATCAGTATGGCATTTTCCAATCTCTCTCTTCTCTAATACATTTTCTCCTTTATCTAGTTCTGTAGCTTTTAGGAACTACCTGGTTGTCCTTTATTTCTAGGGATTAAGCCTGCTAATTATCTGTTTTATTGTTTTCTATTTCAAATTTATTAACTGGCTAGCTGTTTCTTGTCAGTTTTATTTTTCCAATACACTGAGCAAAAGCTTAAAAGTTTTCTTCAATGCTCATACAGTAATGTAATTTTTCTATAATATTTTCCACAGAAGTCAGCCTAGATCATGCTCTTCATATTTTGATATGTTTGATTTTATTATCATTTTCTCAACCTATCTGTTGTGTTGTGACATTCAACTCTGAAATGTTCAAAAAATATTTTTATAGTTATTTTATAGTTAAATGAGTCACTCATTTGTTTAAAACAAATTTTATTTCTAAAATAATTGTTTAGAACCAATTTAATTATGAGAATAATTACTTAAATGGAAAAAGGAAAAGTGGGCTTTGGGGGGTGGCAACAATACAGTCTATTTTAGCCACTTAAACTCATGTGCAGGGAAGTCATCTGATCCTAGTGGCTGAAACTGTACCTTCAGGGACACTGTAATTTATCTCAATCTGCTGCAAAAGTCAGTTTTATAGTTTTATGTGGATAAGATTCAAATATTTCGAACTTTTCAAAGCACTATTAAAATATTTTATACCAAATATATTCACATACTGGTCTCATTGGAGGGATATTCTTTCTGTATGTCTAGTATTAATTGGTGATAGTATAAAGAACAGCTATGCAGTGCTTAAAACAGTCCCAATATATGATCACATGCAAAACTGCAGCATTTTGCAATAAGTAGAGAAGCATAAAAGTTATTAGAAAGCATACAAAGAAACATATACATACTGATTTCTGCAGGTAATTTCACATGGAAGTAAAAAAAAAAAAGAAATTAGAAAATTTGTGAGGATGTATTTTCTACAAGTATTATAAAGTACCACAAAAGTAGCACTTTTAAAACAGATGTTCATTACAAATATACTTTATGTTAATTCAAATAAGTTTTATCAGATAAAAGCACACAAAACCTGATCAGAATATATTGCATGAAAACAATTTAATTTTAAAAAAGAGGGAAATATGCCCTTTAGCAAACTATTACATGGAAGAAAATGCTATTAAGATTTAAAGAAAATATTTAATTAATATTTATCAATAAATGGTGTTTTAGTTGAAGATATAGTTAAACAAGCAATATTATTATGAAAAGAATATCATTAGCTGGGATTCAATATAAAACAGAACAAAATGGTATCTTAAATTATCCTCTAAGTGAAGCAAAGTAGTAAATTTCTCCTGATTTGGAGGAGTGTTGTGGTGTATCAGAAGAAGCAACTCAGGTGGGGCTGCTGACACACATGGGATTGCTTCTGAGTCGGCACTTTTTAAAAGTGTAATTTGTGTTTATTCCATATCTGTCTTGAAGAAATGGTAAGGAGTGGCTCTTTCTTCATCCCAGATCTGAAGTACCCCATTTTGTGTTGATTTTCCCTCTTGCTTGGGAAGCTGCCATGAGCATCCTCCTGTACCACCAACATCATGGCATCTTTAGCAACATTGGGTTGAAGACACACAAATCTGCCTTCTCCCCGATGTCACCACTGTTCTGACAACACTACACTATCATCACATTCGACAAATGTACACCTTATAAAAATACTGGTAGGTAGTCTAGTCTAGTTTCTTGAAAAAAAAAAAGAAAACAAAACAAAAACAAAGGAAAAATTAAACAAAAAACCTTAAGCATTTCCCTTAGGGCAATCATGTACCAAGATATTATCTTATCATGTGATTAAAAAACCCCCCAAACTCTAAGAAGTACCAATGGTTATTGACTAAATTTAACTAAAAATAAAAATCATTACACTAAATTCTTTCATATTTCTCAGTAAATTCTGATTAAGCCAATGAATTTGATACAATATTTAAGAGATATGAAGATACAGTTGTTACACAGTATAGAAATGCTTTATTTCTTAGAAATATTTATTGGCAGGACTCTAAATAATAAACACAGAGAAATTTCAAATGTTGACACATTTTCTAACAGGACAGCTAAAAAATGTGCCCCTTAGTATGCTTTATGCAGCTCCAAATCCTATACATAATCACCTGTGTATAACTGTATTTTCAATTACACTAATGGATTAAAAAATTGTGACATCTACATACAAAATAGCATGTAAACTCTCAGAATTCCTAGTCTCCTCTTGATTGGATAGAATTAAATGAAAAAGGCACCCAGACAGAGTTGGGAGTCTAGGGTGCTGGGATGGTGGAACCTGTAATTCTCACACCTACACCAGGAATGAGAGGACATGAGTTTGGGGCTTCCCCTAACTCAGGGCCACTTTCACAGTATAACAAAATAAATGCCACTATCATGGTGAGAAAGGAAACCTTACTGTTTTTGGAAGGATCTTTCACCAAGGCATTCGTTTTGGCCACGCTGTCTGCTAGTTTATTGTAGTTTTGCTTCAGGCCATCAAGATTCTGATGCAGATCTTTAACCTGGGCCAGGACAGCTTTGGCTGTGTCATTGGCCTGTCGGGCTTTGTCTTTGATGGCTTGCAGTTTCTCAGCATTGTCTGTTGGCACAAATGGGCATTGAGAAAGAAAACAAAGAAAAGACATGGGAGGTTTCATCCACGCTTGGCAGAGAGAGGCTGTGGCTGGCTGACCTCAGGGACACGGTACACAGGGTGAATGTGGAACTGTGTTTCAATCAGCTGTAGTAAATGAAGCATTTTTTTTTAAGCTAAATTAAATTTTCTCAGAGACCTTTGTGATGAATGCATGATTAGTTTTTCAAATAGCAAAGTGATTATTCTCTAAGTTTGTAGTTTAGGGGTATACTGTGATTTGCTACTGAACATTTAAAAGGACGGAATCCATCCACATGGTTCATGTAGCGTTATCAAAACTAGAATTAATATTTAATCTTTATATCTGTAGGAGGAAAATGAATGTGTTTTAATTTAGGATAGACTTCATGGGGATGCTAAAGCCTATGTTTGTGTGTTCTAAGTAGTCAAGACATTTCATGAAAAGTTACTAAAGTAAAAGCAAAATGCATTTAAATTTTAGCATTTCCTGTGTTGTATACATGTATGCCATTATTTCTGCATCAAAATTTGAATGTCAAACATAGCTCTGGTGGTTTAAATATAAAATAGCTTTTGAAAATTCCTGTGTTGAAGGACTTGTTGCCAGAGCTAGGATCTTAGGAAGTATTTGAACCATGAGGTTCATTTATGGATGAATTCACTGATAGATTAATAACTTGATGGAATATTAGGGGTGGTAGAAACTGTGAACAAGGGGGAGTCAGACCTGAGAAAGGGGGCCACTGAAGGTAAGCTTTTCAATGATTTCTAGCCTCCTCTCTCAGCCCCCTTCCTGCTCAATGCCCACTGTGAGTTAAGTGGTCTCCCCTTTCCCACACACTCCCACCACCAAGATACTAGGTCTCACCACACACCCATATCAGAGGAGTCAGCTGACCATCCACTAAAACTAGAGGTCAAAGTAAATCTTTTTCTTTAGGCTGCTTATATCTTCTTCTTTTTTAATTTCAGGGATATAAAGTGATGAATACAATTGTACAAACAGATCCATGCTTGTGTGTCTGTATTGGATGGGCTAAGATAAAAAGGCTGTAAAAATAACCTTTAAGGTTCAAATCCCATAAGCATCACTTTAAGCACTGGCCTTTACTATTCTGTTTCTCAGTTTCTCACTAGCAAAGTAGAAATGACAATTCTTTCCACCTTGGAGAATTAGCATCAAAGATTAGGTATGTTTACCAAATCATACTGATTAGTGAGCATTTATAATTTACTGTAACCAGTTAGGAAAATATAAAAATAAGATTCCTATAAGAATTTGCACTTTCCAGAATTAATATCAAACATAATTTTAAATAGTTTTAATTACAGAAATGGGTTAATCACTAATGTTTGTGAAATGTGAAATAGCTATGGTCACTTTAGCCAAGCAAGACATGAAATGGCCATAGGCTATTGTCTATTTTTCTGAGACTAATAAATTGCCACTTGGTAGTAGTAGAGAACAGTACATGTATGTTTTTATTCTTTCCCACTGATACAAGAGTTCTTAGGCTGAAACAGGGATGACAATATAATAATATGATATCTTCCTTGATATAATGTGTTCCTATGCATGCCAGCTAAAGGTAAAAATGAATAGCACCACCATATTGTTAAATGTGGTTCTAATTCTCAAAAGAACAATTCATAATTAAGAAAACCTGTATCCATTTTTTGATATTAGAAATGTAGTGTGTAGGGATTTAATAAAGTTTCAGAAGTTTTGGAGATATCAGAGGGAATCTACCCACAGTCTATGTGGGGGGTTAGTAAAAGCTCCAGAAGTCCCAGAGCTCTAACCACAGTCAGTCTAGGAAAATCAGAGTGGTGATTCAAACCTTTAATCCCAGCACAGGGAGTATCCTGGGAGTGGTGACCTACACCCTTAATCCTAACTGAGTCAAGGTCACTTCAGATTATAGAAGGAATTCTAGACTCCAAGCAGGTGTGGTGGGGCCACGCCTTAATTACTGAAAGAATACTTAAGACGGGACTCAAACACAGAGAAAGCCATTCCAAAGAAATCGAGGCTGAGGAAGCTATAAGACAGCTGGGTAAGATTTGACTGTGGTGTTTATTCCCTCTAGTATCTCCAACTTCTTCAGAGATCTATCCCTGAGTCTCATTCATTCGTGCAACAGTAGTGTTAAGGAAATCTTGGTAAAAGCTACCAAGATTTTTCTGCAATTCAGATCACCTGAATCAGAGTGCAGGACCCTGATGCTTACCACTTGGAATGACTGATAACTTGCCAAAAGTGTCATTTAGAGCTCTCAGGAGATCACCATTTCTCACATCAGCAGCTTCTAATCTGGTTTTCAGGCCATTTAGATCATTGTGATTTTCTGTGAACATAGCCCCCAAAAGACAAAATGACTTATATTATTCTTGGACATGCAATTTTAATTAACTTTAACACACAGTTAACAAAAAGCAAGAAGAAAGATATAATTCTTTTATTATCATTTATCCATTCACACATCTCTGCATTAAATATGTATATGGTGATGATTTGGTACTTTTAAATGTTTAGACATGCCATTTTTTCTCTTGGTATCTGGTCTCCATGGCTTAATTTGACATTTTTCTAGGGGTTAGAAACCTTTAAAATTCAGCCTTCAAGTGCATTTTAATGATATTCTCTTGACCTCCTTCTACTGACTTTTATATATTAAATTTGTATTATAAAAATGGATCACTAGGTTAGATTTTCAAAATCTTATATATAATCATAGATAAGGATATCCTGTGTCAGTAAATATCACTGAGTATTATTTGGAACAGAAATACAAATTAAAGCAAAGGAAAAGCAATACAACCCAGATAAACCTGTCATTTTTCATAGAGAAAGCAATGTTTTTCCAAATTCCCTCAAAGAGACTTCAATAAAGCTTTTTGTTCTGCTATATTAGCTCATGCTATTTTACACTCACAATCAGTACTTTCAAGTTAAGATTTCATATTAAGTGAGTACATATTGGCTTCTTTATCTTGTTATTTATATTAGCATTATTTTAAACTTTAGGCTAGTTATGTAATAAGAACTATATGCATTAGATTTTAGAAATGTCAGAAACTTAGGAACAAAACAAAGATTAACTCATGGCTATAAAAAGATGGGTTTACGAATCTTACTGAGGATCAATAAATAATAAGCATATGTGGGAGGTTATTGAGACCTGCACCTCCAGGCCAACTGGGTCAGGTATTTGAAAACTTGGTATCTTCCTGGTACTGTTTAGGGAAGCTATGAACCACCTGAGGAGCAGCCAGGCCTTGCTGGAGGAAGCTTGACACTGGAGGAAGGCCCGTGAGTTTAAAGCCTTGCGACTTCCAAGTCATTCTCTCTACCTCCTATGTGTGGATAGGAATATGGTCCCATCTCCATGTCTGCTGCTTGCTTCCATGCCTCCACTGTGATTGTGGACACCCCTTCCCCATGCACAGAACTGTAAGTCAAAATAAACTATTTCTTCTGCAAGTTGCTTTTGGTCAGAGTGTTTTATCACAGCAACAGAAAAAGTCACTAATGGAATATCTGAAGTTTGAAGGAGTTATTCATCATCCATCTTTTCTTCCATCATTTATAAATAACCAGTTGAATTGAAAAAAAAATACATAAAGATGGCGGCACACAATAGCATTTGCTACATTTGGAAAGTGTGTGTGTGTGTGTGTGTAAGTGTGTGTTATAAACCTCTGTAGAAGTCAGGTATGTTCCAATGAGCCTGAAGACTGGCATTTTGGTTTGACTAGCTGAGCAAAAGCCTCAGAAATTCTCTTCTCCCATCATCATTTCCAGTGCTAGAGTTACTGTCATGCTGTTATACTCCAAGGGCTTTACTTGGATACAAAGGACTCAAACTCAGTTCCTTATGCTTATCCTTATCCTTTATCTACTGAGCCATCTCTTCAGCTCCTTTGAATATATTTTTGATAGTTTTTTATACCATAATGTTCATTTATTTCCTTGGGAAATGCACACTAATTGCTTAAGATAGCTTAATGGAATGCAAAATGGAGATAAAAGACACACTCTCTAAGTAAGGAGATGCATTGAAAAAGGACAAGTAAGAGAGGGTTCTTTAGTCTTTAAAAGACAGGCCATAATTTAGTAATAGTGATAGATAGCTGTTGGTGAGTTGGTAATACATATCACATGCATGCCTATCAGTTCTAGCAAACCACATCCCTTCTTCCTCACAGCAGGGATTGGCAGAACAAGTGCTTCAGATAGTAATGATTCCCATCTCCGCTCACATACCCAGCTTTTCCTCATGCTTCACCATTTATATGTCTGCATTTCATTTTTCCTTCATTGTTACAGTAACAGAAATGAAGGGAGAGTCACATGAACACAGTCTATATGCAAAAATAATAGACTAGTGTGCCAAGTCTTCCATGTAGTTGAAGACAATGAATGAAATCCAGGAAAGGAAGATGGCAATAAATTACAAAGAGAAAACCAGTTGTAAAATCAAAACACCCAACCTCATGATAAAAACCTTAAGCAAAATAAGTAAATATAATTTTCATCTAATAAAGTCAAATGTCCAATATCTCTGGAACAAAGCACTTCTAGCATTATGGAAGTTGGACAATACAGGGGAAGGTTCAAGATCAGTATCAGCTTGATTTCTATAGGTTGTATGAGTAAAGGTTATGGTGTCTTTAGCAGTAGGCTCTTCACACAAAGTTCTGGAGAGTGACCAAAGTGTTAGCAATAGGCTATAATGTTCAGAAGTCTATGGAGCCTCCCTTGCCAACAACTCCAAAAGAGGAATATACTCTTGAAATTCAAATTTTATGTTGTTAGCCTCTGGATCTAGAAGGGGCATCATCACTCCATTATTAGGTAACTCTATCAAATTAAACAGTATTACCTAATAATATATATTATATTGTATATATGTACAAATAAATACATAATGATATATGTGAAATTAAGTGGAGTTACCTAATAACTCATATATATCTATATATATATATATGTGTGCATATATAAGAACATACGTGTGTATGTATGTGTGTTTAAAGCCTCTATAAGAGCTGGTTTCTACATGACTTTTTCAAAAGGTCTTTAGTGTTAGTTACTTCTCCATGTATTTCCGCCTCTGATCTACCTTCTTCATATAGACAACTCTTCTTGTGTCATTAATCTTATACCATTACTTATACCACTACATTCTATCTTGAAAGCCAAGCCATGGCTCTCTACTAATTTTCTGACCACTATAGACATTTCAAACAAAACACACATATCTAAAAACTCAAAGTAATCATCGATCTAGATCATAGGTGAACCATGAGCTACAGTAACAACTGGCCTAGCAAAACAACACACCAGTGAAACAGTGGCATAAATATCATGGTAGTAACTATCTACTATCTGCTTAGATTTAAGGCCTTCTTCACTCCACAGGATGAAGCTCATACCTGGTACTACTACTGCAGCTAAGAAGCTATATCTAGGCAGACCATAGGCCTTAGGAGAGAACCTACTATTATTCTACTAAACTGGATATAGAATTAAACTGGATAAATTAAACTAATGACCTAATTGTTATACCCACAGATTATTCGATTATTATATCTCCTAACCCTCATCAGAAGCCTCTCTAGCCCCTTTTATTAATTTTAAAAAAAAGGTCTTTTCCCCCATGTATCACCCTGGCTACCTGCCCTTGCGTCCTCTCAATCGACCTCCCAGTCCCCTCAGCCCCCTCTCACTCCATTTCCCCATCCCCTCCCCCCAAAGGTAAGAAGTCCCAAGGCTAGCTCCTTTTTGTAATGGATGCTAATTAAAACAGAGACCCTTAACTGGTCAAGGTACAGAGAATAAGAGACTGCAGAATCCAGGGACATCTATATCACACCCATCCTCCTAAGGCTCAAGTGTCATTAAGGAGGAGTAAAAAAAGATGTTAGGAGCTAAAGTAATGGAGGGATGATTACAAGGAAACAGTTTCCTACACACAACACAGAAGTTGCATGTGAGCTCACAGGGGCTGCTATATATAGCATGCACCAGACCTGCACATGCTCAAGCCAGCTAAAATCCCAGCAGGAAAGGAAAAGGTGAACACAAAATAAATGTGTTCATGTTAAAGACCTGTTGGCAACTTAGGGAGATGGAAAGGCAGTTTTCTTTAAGGATGTAGCTCCTGATATGGTGACCATACTCCACTGAATGGCCACACACCCAAGAGAATATTGCCAGCACAAACTGGATTCAATGGGTTTTTAATTTATGAGGACATGATTTTGGGTAGGGGAAGAAATAGGGTATGGGTCTGAGAGGAGTTTGGGGGCGGGGATGATCAAAATACATTGTATGAAAGTCTCAAGAAACTAATAAAAATGAAAGGAAAGTCTGATAATATTGAATGTTCACAAGTGTTGGAAGTGAGAATTTATTAACAATGCTGCTTTTCTAAGAACATTCAATTAAATTTATCAGAAATTTTAAATGGAAATGAATTTTTTCAGTATTCAGTACTTAATTAGGGCCATATACATGCTAAGGAATTCCTGTACCGCTGAGCTTCCTCCCAGCTTTAGGACAAGCAGCCCTAGCTGCAAAACTTACCTTATTATTATGTGTGTAGCAGGGCCTGAAACCTCAGCTCTGCAGAGGCTAAGGTCAGAAAATTGTAGGTAAATGGGTATAAAATATGTAGAACAAGAACTGAAATGTGTCAGTGTATATCATCTGGGATATATATTAGATCTTTGTCATAGAAAAAAAGAAAAACATGCTAAGTAATTCAAGTTAAGAGCATTTTTTTCATATCAGTACAGCATATTCATGTATGGATGAAATCAGCTAAAAAAACTTATATAAGTAAGTACGTGTGGGAGTATAATGATCCTTAAACTTTCCCATGAATAAGTAAGAAACACTGTGGTGGTTTGGATGAGAATGGATCTGTAGGGTGATATATTTGAATGTTTGTTCCTCTTCTGGTGGAACTGTTTGCAAAAGTTTAGGAGGAGGATCCTTCTTGGGGGTGTGCATCGCGGGCTCTGGAGTGAGCTTTAAGGTTTCCAAAGCCCACATCATTCTTAGTGTCTCCCACTTTCTGCTTATGGCTATATCTCATGGTGTGAGCTCCCAGCTACTGTTCCAACATTAGGACTGCCTGCCTGGTGATATGCTTGCCCATTCTGGTGGTCATGGACTCTTAATTCTCTGAAACCATATGTGTAGAGCAAACTAGTTTTTCTATATGTCACCTTGGTGTCTTACCTGCAATAGAAAAGTAACCATACAGATGATGATGTATGTGCAATAATTTGGCAGGACAGAGGTTTGGAGCTATAGGAAAGAATATGCTAGAAAATGTTGGCTTCACTTAACAATAGGAAGTCAACGGAGCAGTAATCATCAGCTTCAAGAACAGGAAATTAAAACTTCTTATTTTGTATCTGGTTATATCAGTTAAATTTTCCTCTGGGTATATAGTGCTGTTATTTGATTATTTTTTTTAATATTTAAGTGTAGGAAAAGAGTCATCTTGGTAGTACTTGCCAACAAGAGGCAAGTGCTTTCATCACTTCCCATGCCCAGAATGATGAGGCTGGAGGATAATCTCCTCCTTAGAAAGATGGCTTTAACCACACTGTCACTGCCTCGCCCATGGCTGTTAACAGGGCTTTTGTAGGACCTGAGCCAACAGCCAACCCCTGAAAAATCACTATCCTGTCCTTCACTGAACTTCTGGAAAGAATGCAAAGGGAAGGAAGACAGAGAATTCTGAGCTTGTGGTGCTCTGGACATAAACATGTGCTGGACACATTAATGATCCACTCCAATAAACACAAGGCTTTTGTAGGCAGCCCAATTAAACCACTGCCATAATCCAGACACAGCTAGTACTAAAGCACAGATTATGCTATTATAATCATATTATCTTGTTGAAGATGCTTTATTTTATGATCCAAGCCAAAGCTCTAACATTACGGAAAACAAACCATAAACCAGCCCAGAAAAACACATCTCTAAAGCGTCAATGTGCTCATTTATGACACTAATATATTATTATTTCAATTTTCGTCTCTCAAATATACTTTCCAAGTAATTGAATTTTTTTCTCTGTCAATCAAAGCTCATCTTTGCTTTAACACTTCTGTGGTTTTCACTGCGTGAAAATAAAGTTATTGAATGGGTACCTTCTTTGCGAAATAGAACTAGTCTGGTGATGAAAGCACTGTCTATGTGGATTTCCTGGGATTAAAGTTTGCTCTGTTACTCAGAGCTTGGAGGTCTTCATCTGTTAAGGAAATAGAACTGTACACATTTCATTTCTTACTTTCCTAACTAGATTTGATTTTTTTTTACATAACAAAACATTCAAAATTTCTAGCAAGCAAGATATTCATTAATAGTAAAAAAAAAAAAAAAAGCCATTAATTTAAAGGGTATCACTGGGCTTATACCACCTTCTGCATTCTTATAGCAAAGAATGGCTGAAAAATTCTGTTTATCAGAAGAAAGATGAACTAAAGAATATTTTCACTGATACCCTTCAGATTCTATTTCAAAACTATTATCTTGATCCTTTGCTCTTTTTTTTTTACTAGAAAATAAAATAATGTATCTAAAATCCAAAATTAATGCATATACCCTGACTTCAGATTTTGATGGTTTAACTGTTAGACTCTGGCTTTTTAATTATTCATTCCGACAATGCTCACGTATTGTTTAGTAGTTTATGAAGCATCGTCAAACAAGGGGAGCATTTTGTAGCTTTGGCAGTAGAATTAGGTAAGCAGCAGCTGAACACAGTGAAGCACAGATTCTGAGATGGATGTCAGAAGTACAGCAAAGTGAGTGTTCTTGTTCTGCTCTTTTGGTTCTTTGGGGGCCCACCACCCAGGCCCTACATAAATACACAGTGGCTTTTCTCACTGCTTATGAATGCCTGGCCTTAGCTTGGCTTATTTATAGCCAGCTTTTCTTAAGTTATGCTGTCTACCGTTAGCCTCTGGGCTTTCATCTTTCTCTTTTATATATACCTTTCTTTACTTTTTACTTCATGGCTGGCTTTTTGGCTGGGTGGGTGGACCCTTCACAGACTTCTCATACTTATTCTCTCTGTCCGCCAGCCCCACTTATCTACCTTGCCTTGCCACTGGCCATTCAGCTCCTTAGTAGACCAATAAGTGGTTTAGACAGGCAAAGTAATGCAACTTCACAGAGTTAAATAAATGCAAAACATCTTTGCATCTCTAAAAATATTCTATAGCATGCATGAATGTAACACATCTCAAAATAATATTCCACAACAGGCAAGTATTGCCATGTTGGCTTGAGACAGAGGTTATGTGAGACCCAATAGAACCACAGCTTTAGCATGCCAGAGAATGCATGTGGTCCAGCTTGAATTATAACATGGTGGAAGAAACAGGATCACTGATCGCAGAAACAAACATTTATAGAAGTCTTTTAACTTTTGGAGAATAAGAGGAAGAAGTTTCGTGGTACGGGCCTGCCTTTTCCTGTCTGTAGAAAAACAATGTCCAGTAAAAGTAGCCACATTTTTCTCTGTCTTCTTCCTGAAGGCTGTAACCACCAAGCCTCAAGATCTCTCTCCCCTGTCCCATCTCTTTCCCCTTGTTATTACTTTTGCATAGAAGACTGTGTCCATGCATGAGCTGGATAAAGATGGAGTTCATAAAGTGAAAAACAGCTGAAGCAACCCACAGGCCAACACCAATGATTCATATTCACATCACATAGTCCTAGCCAAAAAGATGTTCACTGAGCAGGAATGGAAACAACGTCTACATCAGTCCCATGTTCCTGAGACGGCGTCTGTGGGTCCTCTACAGTGTTTTAGAGCTCGAGAGTTTAAGTCCTCTGAACTTCAGTTTGTTGTTCTCTGAGGCAGGATGCTTGGAGAATACAGGGGAGTATCTGACCTGAATTACTTAAGAGTGACCTCACCTCATTGTTTGGGCCAAGAGTTTGGGAAACATTTCCAGGTAAAACCAGATTGACTCCTCACTTGCTTACTTGACTATACTTAATAATGGCTAATAACAGACGTGTTGGGAACTTCTGACTCAGAGCTCTTTGCTCTTATTTATTTCAATTGATAAGTGATTTTTGCAAAACAATAAATAAGGTTTCAAAACTAAGTAATACCAAAAAACTTTGAGTAAGTGTAAGTGTAGTAACTTGGTGTCTCAGGCCTTTTAAAATTTACCTCTCCCTAAAGTCAGTTGGTTCAAAGCCTTTGTGGCTGTTCCTGCTAGAATGTACTTTTTAAATATAGCCAAATATACTTATAAAATTACTTATTGAGACTTCCAGTGTAAAAATAATTTCTACATCAGTTTTTTTTAAGGTCTTGTAAAGTTCTGTAAGGTCCTACCCAGGGACACCAGATGATGGAGTAACTCTTTTTAAACGTAAACCAACACTCACGATACAGGTAACAGCTTATATAGACACTTGAGCGATCTGGTGATTCATGCAATGGACGATGGACACCGATCTAGTCTCTCAAGGAGTCAGGAACAAACGAGGTGTCCAAGATCCTAGCAGCCCCTCTTGAATGGGGCTAGCCACTCCCCCTTCAGGAGCCCGGGACCCTGGATAAGTGTCTTCCGACCTTATCCAGTGACACCTGAATCCCTCCACAGTCTTGCTTCCTTATGTCTACACATACACCATCTTTTAGAATAGCCACTTCTTTAGTTAAACCAATGTAAACATTTTACATTGTTCTTGATCTTTGGTTTTATTTGTACATTTATTTTTTCATTGTGTTGTTTATTTTGCTGTATTGGAAGCTCAACACAAAACCTCATGTACTAGGCAACACCTTATTACACAGGAGAGAGGGCTATAAAACATGGTTATTAATAATGTAAAGTTCAAAACTGAAATGTTGGCTGGAGAAGCTAGCACAAACCCTTAGCAGATTTATCTTTCTTTGAAGATTTAAGTCAACCTGTGAAGATTTAGCTTATGTGAACTCAAGTAATGAATCTGTTTTTCTTCAATCTTTTAAAACTTAATGTCCTTCCCTATCAGGAAGGTCATGTTAAGAGAGAAGGGTGCAGCAGCCACATTGATCTCAGCGGAAGTTGTTTTCCCAGAATTGATACTGAACAAGTCTACTTCTATACATAAAATGAACTAAATTAGATATCTTAACTTGTAACTTATATGTTACATATAAAACATACATATATCACATGAGTATATGACTACAGCAAAAAATTTTATAATTCTTCAGATATATGGGACCTTAAGATATATATTTGCTGTGTTGTCAATAACCATGATAAATCTGAGAGAAAGCTGAGATCAGACTTCTGCATGGTAGAGCACCCCCGTGCCACAGTGCTTCTTGAACCAAATACAAAATATCAAATGAGTCATACAACAATCTTAGTCTAGTTTTGGGTTGCCCATTTTTTTTTCAAGATAAGAATATGTCTTTTAAATATAAGGTGTTTATTAGTTTAATATGCTATTTTGATCACACACATATATATATATATATATATATATATGTTCATTTTACATTATTTACAAAACACTCATTGATGAATTAGAAAACATCCAAGTTAAGATTTCTAGCAATGGGTACAGTGATTGACAGGAACCAACTAGCTGTTAGCTAAAACCGTTGAGATCATAGAGCTCACTAGAGGTTCATAGCAGACTTCTTCTGACAGGAGGGAAGAGGTATATTTCTGGTGATGGATTCTCTAAATATTTAAAATGTGGAAGTAGAGAAAATTTTTTTCTGTACTTAGATTAATAACATTAGATGGCAAGTCCTGACACTCATATTGTATTCCTGATTGAAAGCCTGTAGATTTTTTTTGTATGTGTGTCAGCCAGCAAGAAAATAGAATTTAAAAGCTTTTAAGTAGGACAGGTTTCTCTTATTTCAGACAAGCTCCAGCATCCCTTGAGTTATGAAGAAGTTAAAGTAATTATTTATCTCTAAAGTGATTGGTAAACTCCATCCCACCTTTCAGAATCCTAGATTCTGGTTCTGAACAGGGGACTAAGCCAGTAATTTCCAGGTAGGACAACCATTTGGATTGTGTAGCCCTATGATTCTGGCTAAGATAGCACCAAGGAATTTTATCAAGGTTTGCTGGCAAAATGGGGCAGAGACTTGCCAGCCAAGTCTCATTCTCAGGGAAGATCATTCCCATTGCCATGGCTTCCATGTTGCTACTACTTTGCCATTTCTCCCCTAACATGATTTCATCTCAGTTCTATTCTCTTCATTTCGATTGTTCACATCCAAAGCAGTGAGCACAAGTCTGTACAAGGAACCAGAAATTTAATGGGAAAAGATGAGACAGCATGGTGGCGAGGGGCATTGACTCAATTCCATCTACATATTGCCAAATCTCTGTCAATAGAGCAGGTTTTGTTTGCCTTTCGTACATGCACCTATGGAAAAGCTGATGCAGGCAAAATGGTAATATGTCAATTCAAAACAGGAGATAACTTTAATAATATAAGAATTATTTAATCAAAATTAAAGTCCTATGTCATATTAACAGGACCATGGTATTCTTATTTGTTAACAACAAGGGTATAAATATATAAAGAAATAAAATAAAACCTCTTTTATACAAAATAATGACAGAATCTCAAATGGCAAGTATTGCAAATGTACCATCTCCATTGTCTCAATATTTTTTGAGACATATTTGTGGACTACATTCCTGAGCAATTGATGCGCTATAGAACAGAAAGAAGATATTGACTGGTGTGATCAATGATAATGCTGGGAACATAGTTCTTCCCTATTTCATATATTGCACACTACTGTATAATTAGGAATTATCAGATTTGTTATTAATATTATTTATTACTCTTGAGCTTAGAATAATCCTTTTATTTCATGTCATTAATTTTTAGTACATAGAACGAGTACTTATTTTCATGAGGAATTAAGGTCATTTACCTTGGGCAAAGCCAACAATTAGAGGCAAATCAGGAAGTGGATAAAATTGAAAAATGACTCCAATGAGATGAGGTCCATAAAATCTTAGCATTCACATAGTTTCCGCACCATCAACGACCTCATTTTGGGCTCTGTATATACTCTATGAGAATCCCAACTAACTATTTGATTGAAAAAACTTCTCGTTCCTCTGTAAAGTCGTATTCACCTGGTGGCATTAATTCATCTTCTGACCCTTTCAATCATCATCAATTTGTTCATTGCCTCAAATCTATCACCAAAATGATTTTTTTTTTATCCCCACAGACTTCACCCAGTGCATTGCAGACTGCCTTCAAAGCACAAACATGTGCAAGGGCAAGTTTACTTTTAACAGATGTATATTCAAAAATTAAAAAGCAAAATAAATTGCTCCTGGCAAGTTCAGACTCCCTCAAGGCAAGGACAGCATAAAAATGGCAGGGAGCAGCAGTAACTCATCTGTGACCAGACTACAGGAACAAACCTAGCTGTACTGACTTGAACAAGCAACAAATTAGAAATATGGAGGGCATGCTGGCCCCGCCATTTTTATTCCTTCTAACTCCAGGCACCATAGAGAGAGAAATGACTAAATCTCTATTTTAATAGCTGCTGTCAAGAGTTCTGCTCTGCAGGGCCTATTTCAGCAGTTCCTCGTGGTAATATATGGCATTTCCCTGATTAACGGCCATTTTATAACCTGTGTAATTGGCCACAAATCAGGAGAATGTCATAACGTAGCAAGAAAACATTCCCATCTCCGTCATGGCCTTGGCTTGGTTTTCTGTGGGAATTATTGCTTGAGTAGTTTGTGGGTTTTCATTTCTTTAAATAATGTACTACCTGAAGTACAAAAAAGACATTTAAACTAATGAACATTTCTGTGCCCTAACCCTTTCTACCACCCCAGTCCTCAGATTGTCCAAGTCAAACAAAATGAAATTGTGCCCTTTTATGTGTAATATTAAGATTTAGGGGAAACAGAGTCAAAGAAAGAACTGGAAACATTTTTACAATTTCTCAGTTTAGGAATGAAATCTGGATGAGCACCCCAAAACTTGGTACTCGGAATAGAAGTGTTTTTTACAGACTATATATATTTGGAGAGAGGGTCTCATGTAGTCCAGGCTGGACTCAAACTAACCAAGGATGACTTTGACTTCTGAACCTCCTGCCTCCATCTCTCCAGTGCTGTGATGACAGGTACGCACAACCAAGTTCAGTAAACAAGGGTCATTATTATGTGCAGTAGGCAAGAAGTATTTTTCACTAGTCATCCCAACTTTCATAACATCAAAATTAATACAAAAAAATTCATGAAGAATAAACCAATTGTTTGAACAAAGACAATTTGAAAGCTAACTTTAATGACTTGAATAAAATTCTAGCCTCTAGTACGGGCATTAGCTTGGAAAGAGAGGCCACATAGGAACTGGTCCAATTCTACATGCGCAATAAGAAAACAGTACCTGGCTCTTTACAGTCATTCTCCTGCTGCAGTGGAGGTATCACTGCCACAGAAATTTGTGACCAGGAACTTGTATAATGCACAGTCAAAAGCATTTTGTATCGAAATGAGTTATAATAGAGATGGCTCTTGTGATTCCATATCAATTGCTAATGGAGTCCAAGATATTTTACTCTAAGGCATGCTAAATCTAGACTGTTTCAAACCTTGTTTTCCAGTAAAAGTGAAACTTGAATTCAAAAATCTGTTGTTATTCTGTTATAATTTGTTATTTATTTTAAATCAGCAATTATCCCATAATTTGAGCTAGAGAGTATGTTCTACATTGTAAGTTCAATGTTAAAAAAATCATTAAGTCTTTCTTGAGGAAAAGAGAGTCCATATCAGCAATGGTTTGACAGGTCTGTGAGAAAGACTAAATAGGCAGATTAAGTGTGAATTAGATATTCTGTTGTTTTTTAGGGAGGCTATCTCAGCCAAGATTGTGTTTATTTTTTCATACAGAGTCTCAGAATTATTTGATTATTGACTGACTGGCTGATTGATTCATTGATTGAGTGGGTAGGTGAGTGAGTTAGTGAGGAACTAGGGGTAGAATCTAGAATCTTCTGGACAGTAGGTATGTCCTCTATCGGTGAACCATGTCCTTAGCTGAAGGACTTACGTAGTTCGGCCTGATATTCAACTTACCATCCTCTTTCCCATTATCCCCAGCATTTATCACGCTGCTAAACTAAAATTTCATACTCTGTTATAAGGTGTGTAGATGAAGAAATACAGGAGAATGAGCAAGTATAAGGAGATGGAATATCACTATGAACACATGGCATCTTGGGATAACAGTGTCGTGAGTGACCATGTGTAGCAACATTTGGGAGGTGGATGCAAGTCAGATGACCCTAAGGCATGAGACTAGAGAAACAGGAAAAACGTATTGAGAAACAGGTGATACTTGAATGAAATAGTAGAGACAATAGCTTACGTTGATAGGAACGATGTTTATAAAATTAATAATGTATCAGACTAGAAATTGTGTTGTGCATTTTTATATTTTCAATTAAGAACAACATACATGACTATTTGTAAATACTTAAAGACTTCAGAACCTATTGACAAAACCAAAGATGTCACTAACACATTTATGGCACATTCTCCCAGCTCACTTGTTACCTGAATTTTACTTCTAAAACCATATCAAATCGAGTTTGGCAGTTTAAAGTTTATCACACTGAAAATTTATTTTAGACAGGTGGAGCAATGCTGTAGAAACTTGGTCAACATGATGAAATTTTGCTTGGTGACGCTTGGAGAGTTAAGTGTCGTCAGGCCTGTGAGAAAGGTCACTTGTATTATATATATAAGTCATAGCTCACGGTTTCACTTTTAATAGTGCGTAGTATCCTCCCGTTATAAGGCTATTAACCTTAACATAATAGAAACAGTGGCCACACTAACCTTTCACATCATTTGCTAACTTCTTGGCCTCATTAAGGATCCTGAAGCTTTTCTGAAGGGAACCTTTGGCATCTTCCCTTAATAATCCCTGAGGACTTGTTGCCTGCGGACAGAAGAAAAGGTGTCACATATTAAAGCATCAAGTTTTAGGGCCTTGAAAGGCAGCGGATGCACTGAGCTTTCTTTAAGCACTATGGATTTAGAGCTGTAGGTTTTCGATGCATATTTGATGACTGGAAGCTGTTTGCTGTGTGGGTTGAGAAGCCGTGGGGCAGAGAGCTTCCGACTATACTGTGTAGACAGGTAGAAAAATGGGGCTGGTCAGGTGCTCGAGATTCCAAATGAAAGCTAGTATGTTGCAGCATCAGCATCTGTTGGTAGTCAGGGCTACAAGTTAAGCAAATTCAGAACTAAAAACATCCACTGACTTTACCTTTTATCATATTGTATTTTTACAGGATGTCCAGAAAGCCCTGCCCACATTCTCATGTTGAAATGGAAATAAGAACTAATCCCCTTTTAACTCATATATAAGTACCATTGTAAACCATGAACTTATAATTGAAAACCTTGGAAACCAGGGCTCTCTAGCCAGTATTAGACATGAATGGATTGACACAAAAATAATAGAGCTGGGAAGGGATGACTTAACTTCCTGTCTAGTTATGCATTTAGATAGTGTTTGCTTTTTAGAAGCAATTGCATAGTGCATATTTAGCAAGAGGTAAATCAAATAGGTAAATCAAAATTTTATGTGTAAATTTTAAATGAGAAAATATTTCAGAGTACAAGGGTTGGAGAATTTTAATTTTTTTGTATATCTGAATTTTGGTTTATTTTAGATATGACACTCTTTAAAGGCACTATAGTTAAATTTGTATTTCTGAATTTGGTTTGTTCCAGACACGATGCTCTTCAAAGGCACTTACAGCATCCTAGTAAATACTATTTTCCAGTTGTATTATTTCTGGACAGAACTAGGAAAGATGACAGAATGTGGTAGTGCTGTGGTCAGATTTGTCTTAGTGTGTTAATTCAAGTTTTTATTTAAGTACTTGATTGATCAAGAATCAGATAAGTGATACAATATTAAAATATATAACAAAGTATGTGATAGAAACATATGCATAAATGAAAATTAAAAAGATACACTGAAAAGCCAACCTTGGACTAGAATTCTATGGAATTAAAAAATAAAGTGGATTCTTAGACCCAGGTTTTATATTGGGAATTGATACAGTAACATCACTCAAGTATAATTTATCTTGGAAAGAAAAAGAAGTATGAAACTGAATTGTGCTTAAGGTGAAGAGAATGTGACAAACATGTACAAAGAAGTTTTATGTAGCTATAAAGAAAAATGAGATTATGAAATTTGTAAGAAAATTGGTGGCCTAGAAGTCAATATGATAACTGAAATAAGTCAGAGTCAGATAACAAATATAATGTGCTTTCTCTCATATGTGTATCTGTATGTATGTGTATACACACACACATAAAACATATACAGTATATATACTATATGTGTGTGTGTGTATATATAGTGTGTGTGTGATGAAGCAGAGAGATGATGATAGGATAGAGATAAACAATATAAGAGGAGAGAGAGAGTAAAGACAACAGTGGGTAGTGAAAAGTTTATGGTATGAGAGGGGAAGTAAGATCATTGGGGGAACAAAGGGAGCAGCATGAGAGGGAAGAAAATAGAAGACGAACTGGAACAGAATAGCTATGAAATTGCTACATTGAAACCATTTATGTTGGATGCTAACTTGAAAATTAGTAAATAACCATGAAAAGAGAAAGGAAGTGATACGCAGAAGTAGAAGAGCAGGAAAGCTGTGAGCTGTAGGCTAGCCTGGGCTTGCACTTAAAAATGAAAATAAAAACAATAAACTAAATTCCATGTACTTGACTAAAATTCTATGTGCTTTCCTAAAAGAAAGCAAGCCACGGGATATACAACCTGGTCATATATTTATTCTAATGAGCATATCATTATTTGCCTGACTCTAAACAGATTAAACATAGGGTATTAGAAAGAGAAACTTCATGACAACCATTCAAGGAGACATTAAAACAGCAGAAGTGACAGCTGACAATCTATTTGACAATGGAGAACAAGACACGAAAGCAGAGGAGGAGAGAACATTTTGTAAAGCTCAGGAGTTCAAGACAATTTAGAGAGGTCTATAACCACAGCATCATGGATTCCTCTGATCTCATTTAATGGAGTTAAGCAAGGTTGGGGCCTGGTAAGTACTTGGATGGGAGACAGTTGGAGAGGGATAGAATGTATAGGGGTAGAGTAGTTCTTGGCAGGGAGAATATTATTGTAGTAAGATATCTCCGGCCGATAATGATGATCCTGAATCATGAAGATAATACGAGTCAGTCACAATTTAGATAAAACTTGGAAAAACAAAGGGAATTAATTTTTTACACTGGGGGGGGGAGAGGGAGGAAGGGAGGCATAAGCATGTGTGGAGACTGAATTACAAGCTCTGGTGTCATAGATGTCATCCATAGGTGCTGTCACCATATTTCTTTGTGTCTGACTGGCTTTGAACTCCTCACATAGGGTTAGACTGACTGGTCAGATCCCTAGGAGTCATCCAGTGTCCCCTTTCTCAACATTGAGAACATAGGGGTTTTAATGTGGATTCTAGGGCTCAAACTCAGATCCTTCTCTGTACAGACAGCAGTAGGCTTAACATTTTGACATACACATAGCCCTGAAACCACCATCACAATAAAAGTAGCAAACACACTGGAATTTTATTTTATTCCCTCCCTATTTCCTTCACACATTTCTTGACTGTACTTCTTAGCATTCATCTTATTTCCAACATTGTTTGCAACTTACACAATCTTTTATACATTTAACAATTCATCATAGCCTTTAAAAAAATCTAGCTTTTTACATTTGGATGCATTTGGACATTCCTTTGTGCTTTGTATTAATATTTAATTGCGACTGGTGGGCAGTTTTACTACATGGATATGCCTCAAACCATTTATTCATTTATTACCTGATAGCTATTTTTTTCTTTCAGCCCTCTGTACTCTTAATCCAGCTCCTGTTATCACTCGTGTGTGATGTTTTGTACTAACATGTGTTTTCATTTCCCTAGGAGTAAATACCCTGAAGCTGAAAATCACATGATTGAGATTTGATCAAAGTACCATTAGATCAATGAAGTAATTAAAGTACTTTAAATCTCTATCAATATAAAGTTCTACTTCCATACATTCTTTCCAACATATTTTCACTATTTTGAAACTTTCACATCCTATTAATAAGTGGGCATTTTGTTTTCAGTTTTAGTTGTTACTCTATGCTAAGCATCTTTTCAAGTGTTTATGGGCCATTTTCTTTGGTGACAAGCCTATTTAAAACCTTTTATTTTAGAGGCAGGGTCTCGTGTAGCCCAGGCTGGTCTAGAAGTCACTATGAGCCAAGACTGGCCTTGAACTCACGATTTTCTTACCATTATGTCCTAAGTTCTGAGATTACACATATGCATCATAGTTAAATTTGTTCAATTTCTTACTGAGTTTTTTTGTTCTTATTTAGTTTCAAGGGATATTAGCATATTCTTGATATGAGTTCTTAGTCAAATATGTAATTTTTGTAATAGATTTTTACTATTTTGAGACTTAAAGCTTTATTTTTATTAAAACTAGTTTATTAAAAGCAACATCTCTAAACTTCAATGAAGCCTGTTTATTATTTTTCCCATGTAAAGTATCAGGCCGTTGGCACTCTGTCCTAAGAATCTTCTAATATCATAAATATTTCTTTTATATTTTAAGCTCTTAATATTTTATAATTTATCCATAGGTCTATAGTGTTTGGGGAGTTCCTTATGAATTATGGTGCAAGATATTTTTAACACAAATATCCAATTCTTAGGTGTGAATTTATTGACTTGGTATGAATTGCTTTTGTACATTGGACAAAAATTCTTGATGTACGTTTCTGTTTTAGTGACCTACTTGCTAATATTGACCAATCACATCATCCGTACATCACACCTTTGTAGAAAGCCTTGACACCCAGTTAACCAGCTGTTCTTTTTTTCTCTTATTCACAATGAGTTCTTCAACAGATGTGTCAGTTTCTAAAGAATAACAGCTAGACAGGTTTTTTCAGGATGTCTTTCAAGGTATATCCTTATATGCATACAATTGTGAGCATAAGAATATTAAATGTTTTGATCTATAAACATTGTATATCACTTGATTACTCCTCAGTTTTTTATTCCAAGAATAATCAGTTTCTGGACATTTTGAACTTTTACCGAATTTATGTATACCACCAATATTGATGCTACTATCCATTTTTATATCCACATTCTGTTGACAGAATCTACAAATGATTAATCTTGTATATTTTTGCCATACTCTTTAACGTTGATCAATTTATCAGTTCCAGCAACATTTTTTAACAGATTCCAATGGCTATCCACTTTGACAGACACCATGAGCATGGTTGTACATTGCTGTTAGTGTGGGTGACTTACACCATGAGCATGGTTGTACATTGCTTGTCAGTGTGGGTGACTTGTGTTTCCTGTTTTCCGGCTTGTTGGGCTCTCTGCTGTCCCATATCAGCTGTCTGTTGTGTGATGCTGAATGTAAGTAATAAGTGCAGACATCTTTTCTTTCCATCTTTTCCTTCCTGCAGACATATTTCTGGCATTAGTGATCATTAATTTGTCTGGATGGTTAGCAGTTTTCAATCCTCCATCTCATGTTGCACCTTTGTCCTGTAGCAAGTCTTTATTCTTTCTATCTGATTTCCTTACTGCCAGTGGGTTTCACTTTGTTTCTTCCTTCACTTTTGCCCTTTAAAACATCTAATGTCTTTTTATTCCAATAATCTTATTTTTCCAGAATTTTAAAAAGATAGGGACTTCTCTAGAGCTATAGTTTACTATTCCTTGCTAACATATAAAGAGATTAGTGATGTACGAAGATATGGGGATATAGTAAAAACAGTGTCAGGACAGCAGAGAAGCAGAGGATCTTGATGCATGAATGAGTGAGCAAGTATTCCCGTTTCACGGGCCTATGTTGTGTGTGGACTTAGTGTGAAGTAAAATTGTTAGACATGACCTCTCCATAACACTTGAAGTCAGATTAGGGATTATTGGGAAATGAGCAATTGGAACCATTAACAGTTTCAGAATTGGTGAGCAGGATCATTGCCATAATGAAAGGCATTGAAGTGAGCCGTTACAGGAAGGAAGGAGCCCTAAGTTGGCCATTGCAATAGGCCCGTGAAATTGAGAGGATTGGAGTTACAAAATGTAGAGAAATAAAGAAAAGGCCTTAATGTTTTCAGACAGTCTTCAAAATATTAAAGAGCTGATGGCATGGAACTGTCAGCTACAAGTAATCTGCTAACACCCGGGTTTGAAAGACAGGCTTTCATATGATAAGGGGATAAAAACCACTAACATCTTATGGATGAAGAGAACTGTTTCGACTCATTGGAATTTGGAGAGACCCTTTCCAACATTGCTTAGTAAGTTCCTGAAGCACAACAACAGAATCAAGACAGGTGATGGAGTAACATTCTCCAAGCTAATTATACCTCATACATATTCATGAGCATTGCATCTGGGTTTCTGAACTGTGTCTACAGCATATGTGAGATACAAGTGAGACTCTCAGAGTTGCAAATACTCTGTTTCTTGCTTTTAAAGACTTTGCGTCTTTGTAAGCATGTTCTTTTGTTCTTTCTGAGAGTAAGATTATAAATACGTGTGTATGTATACACATAATTATATAAAATTTACTGTCATTTAAAATAGAATTTAGTTTTGGGGATATTTTCAAATATAATAAAAATAGTGGAGATATCAGAGGGATCTACCCGCAATCAGTGTAGGAGGATCAGACAGTGGTAACTCACACCTTAATCCCAGCACAGGGAATATCCTGGGAGTGGTGATTTATGCCCTTGATCCAATCTGAGTTTGAGGTCATCTTAGTTTACAGAAGGAGTTCCAGAACCCCAGGCAGGCAGTGGTGGGGCCACGCCTTAACTGAGCAAAGAAATTATTTAAGGCAGGCAATAGAAAGACAGAGCAGGCAGGAGAAGCCATGGCTCACCCTATTAGTCCCAGCACTTGGGAAGCAGAGGCAAGAGAATCTCTGTGAGTTCAAAGCCATCCTGGTCTTCAAAGCAAGTTCCAGGACAGCCAGGACTGTTACACAGAAAACTGTCTGGAAAAATAAAAAGAGCGACAGTGTCCCAACACGGTTTTATGTGTACCCCTGGCTGTCCTAGAATTTGCTCTGTAGACCAAACTGGCCTCCAATTCAGAGATCCACCTGCTTAGGACCTAACATGGTTCAGAGCAGCACATTAAATAAAAGAAGTGGTACTTGAGTTTGTCAGCTCAACTGTTCTTCTGTGCCAGAAGAACAAGGCAGGATTTGTTCCCTTGCCTGTGACCACTGGACCAGCTTTCCTACTCATACCTTTGGGGCCAGCTCTCTCATACCACCAGGCCTAGCTCTACTGCTGTACTGCACTGCTCAGCCATCACTCCAGCTCTCTCAGGGCCAGTTTTGCCTCCCTATGAGGAGAGCATCTCCCCCTTGCTCAAGCCAACCTCCTGTAGTGGATTTATGATGTTACATTGTAAATAATTGTCCCACCTATGAGTTTAATAAAAAAGCTTAGACTTACCAGACTAAGAAAACTCTGACAACAGGAAGAACAGAGCAGAAATGCCATAGAGACTCCAGAGTTGCCAGACAAGCCAGAAGATGCGGAGGACAACTATATTTCTCTGAGAAAAGATACTGAGCCCCAAGGGTGAACAGGATAAGAATCAAGGGTTAATTTCTGGGTAAAGAGTTAGCAAGTTATATGCCTGGGCCTTAGGCCGATCAGCCTAAAATTAATGTAAGCATCTGTGTGTCTCTGTGGATCTGCAGGTCTAAATTTTGAGGCTAGGCCCCGAAAGTCCAGGCCTGAAACCTCATACTACATTTAGTGTCTATAGGAATTATGCATTCATATCTACTTAATATGATGTGAAAATGTTTAAGACAAAGTAGTAAATATGGATAAAAACTGAAATGATACTTTGTGAAAATTTAATGAGGGGTTAAATGCACTGAACTGCCTTTTGATGTTAATTTCATCCTCTGTTAAAAGTGGGTAGAACCTTATATTGAAAGAAAATGTTATCAATACAAAACGGATTTATTAATTTGTCCAACAAACAGTTTTGCTCGGAAGCACAATGGTCACTTCTGGTTATCCAAAATGAGAGGACAGCAGTTTTTCCTGATGGAACTGCAGTGGAGTTGAGGAGATAGACAAATTCAAAAATCACTGACAAAGAACACATGATCCTTCCTACCAGGGATCAGAAGCATGCCACCAAGAATTTGATTATCAGGGAAGGAGGTAGAGGGAAGGGAATGTGGAGGAACCCTGAAGCTAAGTTACAATTTGTCAAGTAGGTAAACTCCTTAGTGATTTATTTTTTTGAAAGCTTACATGTTGTTTATATTGCCTTCTGTATTAAACTTTTATGATGTTCCTCAAATAAATTTATTAGAGATACATTTTCTGAAATTTTTGGAAGTGTTGACTATTTGAATACACGTAGAATACTTGTTTTTATTTTTTAAAGGAAGTATAACTGACAGTGCTATTTTGTTTATGAAATAACTAATTTTAGAAGACAAATCACACACTTCTAGAAGGGAAAATGTGCCAAGATAATACGCTAACTTACATGTTTTTAAATTTAAAATCTTTTCAATAACGAAAGCTATTTTGTAAAAGTCATATTAATGGTGGTAATTGGGAACAATATGTTTACATGAAATATGTAAGGAGGAAATTACACTCTTTGTAATGTTAGACTACTGTGGAAAATTAAGAATAATGTACTGCTTATAGTGAATTATCAGAAAAAATGAGGGAATCTACTATTATATATACTTTAAAAGACAACTTTTGAGAATATTGTTTAAAATGTTTTTGAAGTCAGTTGATAAATAATGTTACAAATCAGTTTCACTGAAAAGGCTTATGAAAAAGTATTACCATAAGAAGTATGGACTGATAGACAGCACCATTATAAAGAAATTATTTGTGGTTAGTGGAATCCTGAGCAGTTTTACACTCTTCCTTGACTGTATATCATTTTTTTATATAATAGACATGAATTTTATTTACATTAATATTATGAAGATCATATACATTTTTTAAATAAGGAAATCATTGTGTATAAATTTAAATATAGCTTTTTCAATGAAAATTTTCTTCTTAAACTTGAATTTAGCATCATTAGTATGTGTGTGTATGATTGATATGAGTGAGCCCAGGTCCGTGCATGTCACTGTTCACATATGGGGGGCTCAGAGGACAACTGGAATCAGTGGTGTCCTTCCACTGTGAGACCATGAATTGACCTCAGCTTCTCAAGCTTACATGGCAAGTACTTTTAACTGCTGACCCATGTTGCTAGTCCTTACAATATGTTATAAAGAACTAGTGAGTAAACAGGAATAGTGGATTATAAATCAGTTAAGAAATAGCTCCAAGAGATGGCTATGATCAGAGTGGGTTGATAGATTTTAGATTCCTGGCACCACAGCCTGCATTCTTGGAGGTAGAGGGGCAGGTGAGTCCTTGTCAAAGACGGAAAACAACAGATCATACAGAGACTTGGCGGGAAACCCCCAAGATTGCTTCTGGTAATCTGAATTCATGACTGACACTTTGGTGAGAACACTAAAAAAGGAAAAATAAAAGGTGAATTTAAAATATAAAAGAATCTGATAAACTTTTGTCAAAAGTCTCAAAAAATAAAAACATAAAAATACATGAGAATTGTTTCTCTCTAGTCCCATTGGGATATCCATAAATGCTTTAGCTCATCTGAGTGCCACAGCTCACAAGGCAGACACTGGATGGCTGGACCACTGCTAACATCTGATGTTGTCAAGTTTTAAATACACCCACTGTTAGGTCATGAAATAGCACTGGCTTTTCTGCTTCCAATAGATAATTATGTAGTTATTGACCTAAGTGTGTGTATCATGTATAAAGAAAGTTAACCAGGTCCTGGTGGTGTCATAAAGCTGCTTTTCACACACAGACTTAGTGTGGACTGTGAACCTTAGGTCATCACTGACGTTTTGTATCTGCTATTGTGGGAAATGTTTAGAAATGATGCCAACTCACGAATGAAGGAGGACAATGCTGTTCACTAGTTTCACTGACACATTCAACCGTCACATCAAGTGTGGGTTTCTATTACTTTCTCATCAGCATGACATGGGCCTAAATGTTAATTCATAAAATTGTAGAAATTTATAGAAAGACACAATTATTGTTTAAATGACCATTATGTTAGTTTTGAGTGAATAAAAATGCAAAAATACCAAACCATATATGCAGCATGGCTTATGGACTGCCATCATTTACACAATTATTTCTGTAGAAAATACCACAAAATCATGTCCCTAGTCTTCTTTATGTATTGTGTTTCATCCAGTTATAGAAAGAAAATTTAAATAAGTTGTGCTAAACAGAACATGTGACCACATTTCTAAACAAACACTTTTAATGTTTAATCACATAACTACAAAATTCACACTGATTCAACGTCTTACAGTGAATCTTGCCAACATGGATCTCAGAAATGCATAAAGCAAAGAATAAATTATTAGTGATAGGTGTAACATAAAAGAAAATAATAAATGAGAGAATAACACAAACAGGAACAGAGTAAAATAAAGAAAATAAGTAAATTCTATGGGGAATATTCAGCCTTATTTTTTAAATTAGTAAGACAAGTAATGAAAAATAAATGTTTATTCCCAGTTTGAGGACAGACAAGAATCTCATCTTTACTTATCTTGTATCGTTAATAGTGCTATTTATTCATTAATTTTAGTAGATTCACAACAAAAATAGATTTAATGTTAATGAAGCAACGAAAATATAAACATGTTTAATATCTAAAATAAAAAAGCATGTTATAAGGCACTTATTATTCATACCATAACTTCTTTGATATATGGTATGAAATGATCATTTATAATTGTAGAGTGATCATGAAGTCACATAAAAATTAAGTTCTAAAGTTGGAGGGCCCTAAATCAGCCCATGAAAAGCAGTATTCTATCCCTTGTTGAATGCTATGTACTCGTAAAAACTAAGGAAATTCCCTTGTGATAGTATTAATGCACATGCAGGACACTGCCTTAGAAATATTAGCCAGACACAGACAGACAAAAGTCACTTGATCTTACCACTGCCTGACATCTAGTTTTGGTCTTACAGAGGTTCATTGGTCATTGTGTGGTTGAAGATGAATAGAAAGATGTAGATTAAAGGATACCATTAAAGAATACAGGAGGGATGAGGTCTCCAACTTCCCACAGGTGAACTGTGGGCTGATGATGGCCTATTGTTTTAGTCATTCCACCATGCATATTAACCTTGAAACAATATGCGCTTCACATGATAAAATGTAAGTCTGATGTGGGAATGTCTTTCTGTATGCTGTGAATATCAATCTTTAAATAAAGGAGCTGTTTTGGCCCATGACAGGCACCATAAAAAGAGTAGGAGGAGAAATCAGAGAATAGGTAGGAGAAGCAGGGCAGAGTCAGAGAAACCAAGCCAGAAGCCCAAAAGGAGCAACATGTAAGGAGCACAGGTGAGCTACGGGCCATGTGGCAGACAGATGAATGAGAATGGGTTGAGTTAAGATGTAAGAGCAAGCTAGCAATGTGCCTGAGCCATACGCCAAACAGCATAAAGTTAATATAAGCATCTGAATCATTTTGGGGGCCTGAGCATTGGCGGGCGGCTAAGGGGTCTGGGGCTGAAGGTCTATGGATCTGGACCTCTGGCCGCCCTGGGACCAAGAAACCTCATTACTACAGTAAGTCAATTAAAACGTTTTATAAAAAATCAGGACACTTGTAGATAGTAATAGTAACCTATCTGAAAAAGAAACAAAACAAAATTGACAAACGAAGAGATAATATTCCCAAAACAATTCTCCTTCCTAAGGGATAAAGAAAAAAGTATAAGAAGAAAAATTAAAGAAAGTCTTAGGAAAATATTTAGCCATGAAAATAAAATATCTGTACACCAAAACCTATAATATATTAATAAATTTAAAAGTAGATAAGTAAGTAGCAGATGCCCTGCCTCCTTGGACTGGAAGGAGTAAAATAACCATATTGCCAAAGTTGATCTACAGTTTGATTAAAATCCCTATCAAAATTCAAATGAGATATTCCACCAATTCAGAAAAATATCACAAGAGTTTTTTATGGATATATGATTGAGCCTTCTGAATACCCTAAAAAGTCTTGAACAGACAGAATAAAGTTGAACTAATTATATAGCTTCACTTCAAAATATACTCCAGGGCAACAGTAGTCAAAGTAGCAAGACACCAGAGGAAAAATTGTAGCATAGAAAGGGAACAAGGTAGGGTTCTCAGGAACAAACAAAGGTCAGTGGAGCTTTGTCAAATGGTCCAAGAACATACAACAGGGAATGTACAATCCCTTCAAGAAAAAATTTGTGATAACTAGATAGCCATATATAAGGTGAAAGTAGATCCTATATTACATCATATAGAAGAATCAATGCAAAATGGATGTGTAAAAGATCTTAAGTGATTTGTCTGCCAATGACTCATGTCTGGGAAGGTTGGTCTATATCAGTGTTTCTCTGTCTGTGGTTGTAACCCCTTTGGAAATCACATATCAGATATTTGCACTGATATTTATAACATCAGTAAAATTCCAGTTATGAAGTAGCAATGAAATAATTTTATGGTTGGGGGGTGTCACCACAACATAAGAAACCGTATTTGGGGTCACAGCATTAGGAAGGTTGAGATGGCTGGTCTTTATAGTAGTATTAAGAGCTTATTAGACAGTTCAGAGATAGATCCCTATGCATGATAAGCATGTATGAAACTGTTAAAAATTAAAACAATAAGCCTTATAAAAGAGGTGGGAAGTAATAAAAATGCTGCTGCAGAAGGAATTAGTGTTGTGCTGTGGTATTCAGTTAGTTCTCACGGGACATTAATATAAAAGAGCAAGCTGAACATCTCTTCTACTTCTTTTGTCTTTATCATGGGATCTATTTTTTTTTTTTTTTTTTTTTACACATGCTCCCACCAAAATACCACAAGATCATTGAGCCTCAGGACATCGTATTTATAATGCCATCTAATTTGGGAATTTCAGTCTTCAAAGTTGTGAATAAATACAACTCATTTCTCTACTTCTCAGCTTTGGGTTTTATTACAGAGGATGAACTAGCTGGGGCTTAAAACCTAGATAGAAATGAAGTTATAAAACTGCTGAGAACAGAAAGAATGAATCCCATACATGTGGCCCACAGTGACAGCACAGATATGAGACCAAAGGGAAGAGCATCAAACTGAAAATCTTTGGTGTAGGATAGGAAGAAATGAAAAGAATGGTTTATTAAATGCGAGGAGATATTTGCAAACCATCCATCTGATAAAGAATTAGTACAAAATAAAGGAGCTCAGATGTCCAAATATTAAGAAAATAAAAATGAACCAAGAACTAGGACTGCGTCTAGAGGAAGGGCTTTCATGTAAAGAATATCCATTAACCATTAAGGAAATGTAAAGTAAAACCACAAGCTATTCACTCACACTTATTTGAATTGAACCCAAATTGTATGTTACATACGAACATTTTACTTTTCAACAAAAAATTAATAAAAACTTAAAAGCAAAGTTGTAAACTCTAAGAACTCTATGTGCTGTAAGAATTTGGCCAATGAAGGACAACCCAGACTGTATTGTGTTCTGGAGAAAAATTGACCTAGTGACAGGTCACTGCCTGGATCACAAGAGCTTAGTCTGAGACAGAAATCCAACCCCCCAAATCTCATCCACTGACTGAGGTCTCCTACAACTGGGAGTTTCAAGCATATCATTGGAATCCAATTTTGACCAATCAATAAACATCATACAGGATATTTAGATTCACACAGATATTCTGAATGAACCTCAAAACTACACACACACACACATGCACGCATGCACGCACGCACACACATTCACACAAACACACACACACACAGAGAGAGAATAAGGAGAGATTTTTCTTTGTAGTTTTTTTTTTTTTTTTTTTTTTTTTTGCTAAACTTGTATATATCTTATGTCAACATATATCTTAAAATCTGTCTCAGAACTGTTTTATATTTATGGTTCCATTATTTGTGTTTGGACATCTGGTGTTTAGTAGTCACTATCTGTATACAAGATACCATTTGTATGAAAATCACAGACAGAATACTGTGTAAAATTAAGCAAATGATTCAGGGTAGTTTTTGGTTCTTCAAGTTTTTGTTCACTAAGGAGTCTGCTGCAGCATTAATTTTAAACACAGAGACACTGAATTCTGGGAAAGGAAAAGAAGAAATAATATACCACTATTAATAGTCAGAAAAGGAAGAGAGAGAGAGAAGTCACTAGAGAAGATTTTTTAGAATGAGAGAGTCTCAGAATGTCCCAGATCTACATAATGACTGCAGATGTGGGGGTAACACTCCTAGCTTCGTATTAGGGCCAAAGGAAAAGGCCTAATTACTACTGCCCAGTGCCAAATGTATGTTAGCATACAGTGCTAAGCAGGCCTTTCCTACCTCAGACCCTAAGCAGTGGACAATTAAAAGCAACCATTTTATTTTATTTTTATTTTTTTTGCAATGGATAAAGTTAAATGTAAAGTAAGATATAAATCTATATGTACAATCACTCAACTTAAATTTTGACTTTTAACCAAAGGACTGGTAATTCTTTACAAAATAATATCCAAGACTGCAGGGCAGGCTACTGGCTAATAATAGCAATAGTATGAAGGTCTATGGAGAAGATTAAAGATACCACCACCTCAACAGAAGGATCTTCCATTCTGCAGGACGGACACCTGGTGGCTTGAATAAAAATACTCCCCTCTCCATAGACTCATAAGGAGTGGCATTATTAGGAGAGGAGGTCTTGTTGGAGTAGGTGTGGCTTTGTTGGAGGAGGTGTGTTACTAGCAGGTGGGCTTTGTGGTCTCAGAAGCTCAAGCCTGACCAGGTATGACTGTCCCTTGTGCTGCCTATGGATCCAGATGTAGAACTCTCAGATCCTTCTCCAGCACCATATCTACCTGCATGCTGCCATGCTTCCTGCCCTATTGATAATAGACTAAACCTCTGAAACTGTAAGCCAGCCCCAATTAAACGTTTTCCTCTATAAGAGTTGCTGTGCTCATGGTGTTTCTTCACAGCAATAGAAACTCTAATTAAAATATATGCCCTTCTCTACCTATATCAACATATCTCTGTGGGTATTTCTTGTTCCTTCATCATCTACAGTTACTTCTTACCATCCTCATACAGAGGAAAATAAAGCAGGGCATGAATTCACAGAATCTGGAACACACTAGTACACAGGAATAAGGGGGAGGTCAAGGATCAGAGATCTCAAGGATCCTATGAGAGCAGAAAGAGATACTTCACTGTCATTTATCATTCCTTCCTGCAAGAGCCCTCCCCCCAATCCCAGGGGAAGAACAATCTTCTTGTCCATTATGGAAAGTGAACAGCTTGTGAGAAAAGGTTCCTTCATTCTCTTGGAACAGTTGTGGGCAGAAATAAAAATCTAAGTATTAATTACAATGAAAATATGACAGTTAAAATTATAGAAGTTGGGAGAGCAAAAAAGTTAGCGAAAGGAAAGGATAAGAATCGTCAGGCTATCATCCTACATTATCTTACGAAATGCAGCATGAATAAGGAAAGACACCAGAATGTCAGCATCACTTTAAAAACAAATAGCAAAGGGTGCGATCTTGGGTGAATGGAAGCTGGGCTATCATGTGCTATAAGAGAGCCATAACTCCCTCCTCACAGCAGCATTAAAATGATAATGCCCTATGCAAAGATGAGACCCACATGTGCAGGACAGTACCAAGAGATAAAGAGAGGAAACATTTAAAAGATCTAAATGTGGTAGCTCCCAGTGATGGAATCTCAGAAGTGAGAAGTGTGAGGTCTGGGGGAATTGTAGTTTGAAATGATCAGCTCCCTCTTAAAATGGATAGATATGGAAACACGTGTGCATTGCAAGTTACAGGGAGGAAAGAAACTTTGCTTCCAGATCCATTTTACTCTTATTATTAAAAAAAAAATAATTAAGACTGATCAAATAGGCCTGTTTTAAAATTTCTTTTCTTTTTTTTTTTTTTTTTTGTTTAAAATGCAAGGAAAAAGAGAAATGTAGATGTGTGCCTTCTTGGTCTTCATATCAGAAACAGGATCTTTTTGCCCTGTTTATCTAGAGCCCCAAGTTCTGTACATTTCAATACATTTGGTTTTTTTTTTTTAAGTTCCCCGTTTCTATTTAATGGATTGGCATAAAAAAGAGAGAAAGAAAAAGAGAGAGGGGGAGAAAGGAAGGAAGGAAGAAAAAAAAGAAAGAAAAGAAAAAAGAAAAAAAGAAAAAGAAAGTAAGAAACAAAGGGAGGGGGAGGAAGGGAGGGAGAGAGGGAAGGAGGGAGGGAGAACCCTCTCTTCTCTCCAAATTTGGAAAAATGGTTGAGGCCAGGAGCACACTGCTCTTACAGAGGACCTGAGTTAGGATCCCAGCAACCATGCTCCTTGAAAAATCCAACTCCAGAGCATGTTCTCCTGGCCTGTGAGGGTATCTATACATATCTAGCATGCATTCATGGAGACACTGATAGATGCATACAAACAAAAATTAAAATAAATCTTAAAAACCATAGAAACCACTGTTTGATATAAAATTTGGCACTTAAGATTATTTCAGTTTTATGAAATAAGCCGGGGGCCCTTGCCTTCTATTTTTGTGCTTTGGGATATTTTGTTTCGGAGTCCTTGAACTGATGGTACATGTTATCATTTGACTGCAGGTAAGTTGTGAACTACTGGTGTAATTTATTCGATAGAATTCTTTGGAAGTCTGCAGTCTCGTTTTTGAAAACAAAAATTACTCAAGATTTACTTACCTCCACATCTGAGTATTTAGATTGATGATTAAAGGTGCTGGAGACGCGAGTGTATACATGTCGAGTTTTGAATGTGCCTGGTCTCAAGTAGCTCTGAGCTATTCATTTCTCACCCTGCTCTTGAATTTGCTTTAATTCTTCTTGCCTTCTCTGTGTGTGTGACCATTTGTTTGAAGAATCAGCTTTAATTTTGTTAATTTTATTGTCTTTTTTCTGTCATTAATTTCTGCTTTTATGCTTATTTCTTCTTTCATACTTTTTAAGTGCCTTGAACAGAGCATTAGATTTAATTAGTTTCTTCTCTATCTTTTCCCAACATCTTCTGGTTATTACCAGTTTTTTTTGCACCCATAATCTGTCAAGTTATATTTGCTGTGTGGGTATTTAGTGACTTCAAAGTATTCTGTGTCCTTTGACTCTTGAAATATTTGGAAGTATGTTTTAAATTTTGTACCTAGATTTATTTGTCTTTTGTATATGTGTGCATGTATACCTTGTGTATATTCCTGGTAAATGTGGAGGCCAAAAATGGAATGGGAATTAAAGACATTTGTAAGCTGCCATGTGGGTTCTGGGCACAGAACCTCTCGGAGCAGCCAGTATTCTTTACTACTCAACAGCACGGTGACTTTAACAACAGTTTTAGGTCATTTTTGTCAGTTTCTAATTTTACCATCTATGGTGACAGTTTACAGCCTGGATGCCTTCAGAATATCATGTGTTTCTGGTGCATTCTTTTGAGGTCTACTTTATGGTCCTTTTGTTTGGTTGGTTTTGGTTATTGTTAAATTCTCTGTGTACTTTAACTACTGAGGTATGCAGAATCAATCAGGTTGCCTAAGACCATTGACTAGTCCTGTCTATGGGACTCTTCAGACATGCACGCCTCCTTTTCTCTGCCTGACCTGTCAGTTTTTAAGAGGCATGCTAAAGGCCCTCATGGTAGAAACGATACATTTTTCTAATCCTGATGTGTCTGTCTTTATTCATTCTTAGGCTCTTCTGTTAAGACCTTGGGGGCTTGCCATGCTTGACTTTTCTTCTGAGACATTCTTTTCATTCTATTTAATGAGTTTATTGTTGTTCCCTAATAACTAACACTCCTTTTGGAAACTTTAAAGCTGATTGGGACTGTTACTGTTAGCAACGTCCCTGCATTTTTTTCTCATTCGCTTTCCTGCTTTGTTATCTTTCTGATCCTTCATTTGCAATCTTTCTGTGCCCTCACAGTTTGATGGTATTTTGTGTAAGCTACAACAATTTTAATCCGATAGGAAAATCACTCTAACCTGACTGAGTATTTTAATCCTTTTGCTTTTAATTATAAGACGAACTGTTGTTTCTCATCAACATGTTTTTATTCTAAGCCTCCCGTAAGGCTGGACTGGATAGCTACCTAATTTTGCTCAATGCACCACATGTGCCATATAGGCAGTGCTGGAATGTTGCTTTTTCTCTCTGCCAGGGCAGTCGTGGGATCTGTGTAGTCTGATGCTGACTAAGGACATGACTGCACCTTGCACATTTGACTGGGATATAAGAAACAGACTTGAATTGTGTGCAGCCTCTGAAATTTCTGGAACTATTTGCAACAAGTAGTGAAAGCGATTCTGATTTTTCCAATTGGAACTATTAAGTTCTATCATATTTTCATCACATGCATCCATATGTGGCCATAGATGTGACAGTTTCCATTTGTATCAGTTTTGCCTTTAATGGAATAGGTTAAAGGTTGTTCTTCTGCTCCCATTGTTTTCCTTTCTTCTTATATAACATGTTTAGCTTTTTAACATGATGGCTGTTCTGATGTCAGTGTGGCTAGGCTATGGTTCCCAGGGTTCTTATTCAAAGCTATACTGTATCTCTGCTGCTGAAGCTATAGTTTGTGTAATATGTGGGCCACTAAAAATTTGACAGTTGTAAAAGGTCTCTGAATGTACATTGACCAAAACTTAATTCAGAGTTAAACATGTAAAAGTAAATTACAGGTGTGTCTGTATGGCCCACACTGCTCAGCTTTACTGTAGCTTTGGTTTTGAACACATGAAAAGCACATTTTGCATTGTGGATTCTGACAGACCACACTACACCAGTGAACATCACCATTCATCTTTGAGATTATTGTATGTTATAAATTGCAGTGTTTTGATTATACATATGTTTTCTCTTTGTATAGAAATGTAATGGTTTATAGAAAAAGGTTTTAGCATTTTCTATCTTCAATATGTTAGTAGCAAATTATTATGTCTTTGATTTATTATGTTAGAGTTCTTGACTTTAAAATGTGCTGTTTGAATTGCTGACTTGAATTGCATAAAACATCATTGCATCCAATTTTGCTTTGGACTAGAACAGAATTTTCAACAATTTTTAAAAGTTACTAAACATACTTTTGCCTTTATGGGTACATGCTTACATGAAGTAGTGTTCTCAATATTGCCAATTATAAAATAAAAATATTAATTATCTGTGAAAATGTTGAATGTTTTCTATGTTCTGCTATATTAAATATAGAACCAAGATTTGTTTATTAAAAAATTAAAAAAATTGTTTATGCAAGAGCAGAAGTCTCATTATTATGCAAATGTAAACTTTTTTTTACCAATAGTAAAATTATATGTATATAAGGCTATTATTTTTAAATAAATATATGATCTACTTTTATATTTGATATATATCATACATGTCAAACATTTGTTATAATCATGTATATGACATCAAATATTTACTAAAAGTAAATCATACATACATATAAATTTACTAAAATTACATCATGTATTTATTTTAAAATAATAGTTATATATATATATATATATTACACATCTACAAACTGAGATCATATAAAACTTCCTCAGGTGAAAGAGTTCAATAAAAGTGTAAGAAGCCCTAGTTTAGATGTTGTTACAATGTTATTTTAAAATTGTGATTAATTTTAAACTCAGTAGATATTCTGTAACCCAGATTACTCTCCATAATGTAGGGAGCCTTGTGCCTGGAGCTAAACGTCTTTCTTAAGAAAAAGGACTGAGGTGGCTTTTCAGAGATTTTTCCCGTTTCTTTTGGAGTCAAGATGGCATCATGCCTTCTTCTTGGGGCTCTAGACTGCTGGTCTGACCTGTAGAAATGGCACTTACCTGATTCCACAACATCACGAGCCAACTGTTTATAATATCTCTCTATAGCACACATGAGCCACTACAGTGTTTTGCTAAAGGAGCATTACATATGCCATGGTTGTTGTACACATCAGCTTGGGTAACATGAGGGGCAGTTGTATTCTATATGAGTTCATGGTGCTGTTGACATGAACTAATGACTAATACTGTATTTCTCAGAACAGTAAATGTGACTCAGTACCTATGTCTAATCATTTCTATATCTCTAGAGAAATATATTGTTATTATTTTTAATAATTTACAAATATTTTCAATATTATAAAGTATATACTTCATAAAGATTAGAGGTGGACAGCTATTTATTCTCCTGCCCCAAATTCAGGAACCCTAAAAATCTTTAAACTGACCACGTGACTTATTTCCCTCTTTGATGTGGGAATGCCTTTTTTATGCTGTGAAATAAAGGAACTGTTTTGGCCCATGGTGGGCACCATAGAAGTAGGCAGAGAAATTCTAGCATAGGTAGGAGAGGAGGGCAGAGTCAGAGAGACTCAATTCAGCTATCCAAGAATCAAGATGTAAGAAAATAATAGGTAAGCCATGAGCCATGTGGTAAAACAGATTAATAGAGATGAGTTAAATTAGTATAAAAGAGCTAACTAACAATGTACCAGAGACATAAGCCAAACAGCATAAAATTAATGTTAAGTGTCTGAATCATTTTTAAGGGCTTAAGTGATGGTGGGCATGTCCAGACTGTGGAGCTAGGCAGTCTGGGACTACAAGTCTGTGGGTCTGGACCTCTAGTTAGATGGGGCCAAAAACCTTATTTCTACACCTTTTACTACTCACATTTAAATCCTTCCTTTTTCAATCTATGCATTACTAATTATTATCATTATGTATTTTTTAATAACTTTCCCCAAGATTTGCACATGTCTATTATTTAATTCCTAGGCTCTTTTTGAAGTGCATTTTATGAATGTTTAGTTAGTGAAGTGCCCTTGTAATCCAGAGACTTGCCCTCACTTATCTGCCACATAAAGGTGCAGTTTGTTCCTTAGACATTTAAACCTAAAACAAAGAAAAGGTTCCTTGAAGTTTCTGGGGATTTTTATTCTCCATGTATAAGCAAATGATGAGCACTGGGAAGTTGCTTATAAGAGCAACTTAATTTAAATCTTGGGACACAGTGTCAACATCTGATTCTTAAACATGTTATATAAAGAATTTGTTTATGTAGGCTTCACACTTTCTTCTATCTACATAAATCTTACTGCTTTTTAACATTTTTAAAAGAATTATGTATGTATGTATGTATGTATGTATATATATATATATATATATATATATATATATATATATATATATATAGTCTGAATGTATATCTGAATCCTAGAAGAAGACATTAGATCCCATAGGACTACCATGTGAGTGCTTGGAATTAAACTCAGGACCTCTGGAAGAAAAGCCAGAGCCCATAACCACTGAGCCATCTCTCCAACCTTGGCTGTAGCATTCTTTCCTCAATCACTGCCCCAATGAGACAATGGATAAGGTCAAATTACTCAGGCTTTCCCTGTATTTTATATTTGTCTTAGAAATGCCTGGGATTGACCTTGCCAAGGATTTTTAGAATCACATATCCCAAAGAATATGAGTCATTGCAGAAAATGAGATTCTTGATGTTGGAGAACTTAGAGAAAGATAAGTATGATGTCTCAGAACCAAAGGCCAGTGCCATGGTTATGTATCAAACTGACTTGACACCAGAGCCCAGATAATACTTTTTTACAGCGTTCACCTGAAAGGGTGCTTCTGGACCAGAATAAAGAAGACACCTCTCTCTAGAAAGATCTGTGCCTCAGCCAGTCCCCTAAGGTCTTGAAGAGAATCAAAGATGGAGGAAGAAGGAATTGGGATTCCTTTATACTTGAACTGTAACATTTAGCTCACTGTCTAGGACTTGCAGGCTGTGATTCACATTTGGTTCCTGTGGTCTTCAGTTCTTCAAATGGGAACTGAAATATACAGCAGGGTCTCCAGAAGACCTAGCTAGGACTTTTTAGATGTGCGTCCAATCCTCTTAAATTTACGTCTATCTGCCTACCTATTTCTTTTCTATCAGTCATTCAGCCATCTATCTCTCTTCATCTCCTACTTACTCTGTTTCTTTAGAAAACTCTGAGTAATTCACCCAGTATGGATGAGTTACTTATTATTATCTATTACTTATAATAATTCTTAGTAAAGACCCGAGCGAATCAGGACTGGAAAGTATTATGCAACATCGAGGATGGGTACGCAAAAGAGACATTCGGAGATAGAAACCGGGAGTCTGACAATGGCAGTGACTAAAGTGGAGAAGGAGGAGGAGGAAGAGGAAGAGGAAGAAGAGGAGGAGGGGAAGAGAAGAGAAAGAGAGAAGAGAAAGAGGGGGGCCAGTTTCCACGGAAAGTAAGAGTGTTAAAGTCGTCTTTACAAAGGCAAGATCCCTACAGAAGAGCAGGACTTCCAGATAATAGAGATGAAGGTGGCACATTCCACTGCCTTAGAGAGAGGATGAAGGAAGTGTGGATAGTGTGGTCACTCTATTATGCTTAAGACTAAGGCCATGGCGTTCATGCACATTAGCCTTTGTACACCCTAGATAAGTACACATAGTACCTGAGACCTCTGTAGCAATAGAGGACATGGAGGTGTTTATCCTCAGTGTCAATGAACTTGTACATCTTTATGTGACCACTTATAAAACCCAACTGCATGTGAAGTTTATATGTTCACAGACTTGTAATATTGATCGTAAGGGTTTTAAGTTCACTTGTGGTATGGAAATTTAAGATATAAATTCTTGATTATGTTAGAACCTTTTAAAACATGATTTATTGTTAGTAATTTTAATTATGTGCATGTATTGACTACTTTTACGGGTCGGGTGAGTGGGGTGAGGGGACTGTATATCGAGTACAGGACCTGTGGGGTCGACAAGGCAGCTTTGCTAGTTCTATTGTTGAGTTATATGCAGTTATGAGTCAAGACAGGTGCTGAAAACTGAACTTGGATCCTCTGGAAAAGCAGTACATGCTCTAAACCGTGGAGCCATCTCTCTAGTACCTGTGGTAATGTTTTTTTTTTTTTTTTAATTTTTTTATAAGATTCAAAGCCAGCAATTAATTTTAGAAAAATAATTACCAGATTTCTATATTCCTTTATCTTAAAAATAGGTTTTTTTTTCTCCTTTTGATTATATACATCAGAGTACTAAGATCAGAAGGACAGAGCTGAGAGAAATGAATATTTTATAATTTACTTTCAGCTCAACACCAACATAAATATAATATCACCTTCCCCCTAATGCCGAAACTCTTAAGTAATATTTCATTTTGATATTTTAAGAAATTATGTTTGGATATAAGTAGCTGTTATTTTTATATAATAATAGCATATTATAAACTTAAATTGAATATAGTCTCTGATTGTAAGAAATCAACTTCTTATATTTCCCCTTCAATTTCATTCTTAATTATTTCTCTGTGTTGATAAGTAGATTTGAGTGACTCTTAATGAAGTTGATTTTAAAATGCTGACTCAATTTTGCCTTGGGTTTACTTCAACCATTCACTTGTTTATCCTCCTATGGTATTTTCTTTCTCAGACTGTCTTACCATCATTCTCTTCGGCATTCCAATGGGTTGTTTTTATTACTTTAATAGTTTTTTTTTCTAGTATAAATATCTACTTTGTTTCTTTGATTTTTTTCTTTATAATTTATGATAAACATTTGCTTTCTTCTAGAAATAATATCCAAGAGTAGAGGGTTCTCCCATACTGCTATTCTTCATCTCCTTTCACAGTAAAAAATAAATTTGTGCTCCTTTGTTATTTATGATTATATAGAACACAAACCACAATGCTAGCTTTTAGATTTATGGGCTGTTAGGTAGCTGCTCGATTGAATGTTTTTACAAATATGTTACTTTTCTAAAAGAAACTATATCACAATGACCTCAAGATTAGAGCCCTGTCTTCTCTGTTCATGAATCCTGTCCCAACACATTACTCAGAACAGTTCTTTCCATGTGCTGATAGCTAATGAATAAACAATTTATTTTTTCTGCCACACTTTTTTTCAAAAATGTCATTAATTTGTAGTCTGTAGAGAGAGAGAAAGTTAACAATAATGAAGAATGGGCTTTGTCTGGGTTGTTAGCCTACCAGATATAAGGAGAACTGAAAATTATTAAGTCAGCATAACCATGAGCATTTTTCTCTGTGTAAATTAATAGTATTGAGTAGTGCTTTAACAAAAAATGTTAGAAAAGATGAAATAATAACAATATTAAAATTTTTTAAGAATAGAGGAATTGTCAATATGTATAAACCTATTAATGTATCATGAAACACATGCTACTACTTGCTAAACACTACGCTAGAGGCTGAAAATATTTAGCAAACAAAACATAATTTAGATAACAGTGGTAAAGTTAGAAATTAGGTTCTGAAGATTTTAACAATACCTATTTAAATGAATAAATTTACATTAGACTGATAAATATTCATTTTGTAGGATAATTTCTTCAATGAAAGTATCACTATTTTGGATAAGAAAGTGATCCTTTCCCATACTTTTTTGAATGGTTCCATACCCATAGGTATAAGAGCAGCACTAATTCAACATAGTGGGTTATAGAGGGAGGAGGAGGAGGGGGAGGGAGAGGTGAAGAGGGAGAGAGACTCAATTACAAGAATATAAGGGAGTAGAGGAAGACATGGGAGGTGGATAGCATCCCATTTCATTGTATATATGCAGAAAACTCTTAAGAATAAAGACAGCATATTAAATTTGGAAAGAGAAAAATATAGTATACGGCATTAATTTAGTCCATGCCAGAGCAAACGCTAATGGTAGCAATAGTGGACAGCATAATATCCCCATTCAATAACGTGATAATGATCTCTGATGTCCCTCATAGTCAAGAAAATGTTTCTGCTCATTATCAAAGCCAGAGGAATGTCAAGCTGTCTCTTGCAAGCCAAGCTTTATGCATATTTCTTTAACAAATATCCAGCATTTCCCTCTAAAATTATTGATGTAATTGTAGATTCTCGAAGCAAAATGATTTCACTGATTGTTCTGAGCATTGTACTTCACAAAGAATTTTACCCGACGCATTTCTTCACCAACAACAGTCTAAGGGACACTCACTAGAGAAACTGCTCACACAATGATGCCCTATACAGTGAATACATTTTTGCTGTGACCAAAGATAAAGATCCTCAAGGTAAGTGTACAACTTAGAATCCAAGGCTCTAAAAATGTTAGTTCCATGCACACTTTGAACAATGACCAAAAGATAGGGAGTTTTCAGCTCATAAAAATAATCTACATATTTTAAAAACATGTGATCTAATGCGTTTTAGGAAAGTACACTTGACAGTCAAACCCAACATAACAGTGATTGAGAGCAGAAGTTTTCTGTTGAGGATACTTTTCAAAACGGATTCCATTTGCAGTAATGTGATTAAAGTTCTCTGTTTTGAGTATTATATTTGCTTATTTTAACTTTGGAAGCCATAGCACAAATATGCTCAGCACTGGGCAGTGATCTCTGGACTCAACAGTAAGTTGTGGGTGACTAATGTCATTATAGATGGGGAGAAAATACTTGAGCTAGATTTTTAAAAATGAGATTTTCAGCAAAGGCTCATGACAAGTACTCATTTTCTAGGTTAGCCATGTCTCATTTAAGATTGAATTTAAATTTTTTTTTAAATTTTAAAAAAATCCTACTAGTTAAGCTATAGATCCCACCTAAAAGCTCAACAGAAGAACTGATAAAGAAAATGTGGTACTCGGACACAATGGTTTTTTTTTTTTTTTTTTCAGCCACAAAGAAAAATAAAACTAATTATGTTTATCAGAGAATAAATAGAACTGAAGATACGAATATTAAATGAATTAAGCCAGTCCCAGAAAGGCAAATATGTTTTCTTGTTTCTCAGCATTTAAATTTTATATAGTAATATGTCATATATGAACATATAAAGTAGAAGTTGAGTTGAAGTTGTCTGGGGGAAAGGAAGGCGACAGTAATAATAGGAGGAATGTTCTTGCTCATTATCAAAGCCAGAGGATGTTCAGTGTACATGGAAAAACAATTCTGCTTCCATTCTTAACACATGATGTTATCTGTTTCTTACCAGTTGTGTAGCTTTATGGGCAAGATCTTTTGCTTCTCTGGCAACTTTCTCAGCTTCATCAATATTGTCCTTAATATTACTGTAAGCTCTAAAGGCTGTGGTAGCATTGAAGGAAATGTTCTTAGCCTCATTCAGGATTCTGTCAGGTTAGAACAAGAAAAGAACTTTAGAGGAACTAGCAGCCAAATAAAGAACGATTAAGTCATTAAAAAAATCATTATAACCAGGATAATTCCAAACATCAATGATGTGTCTATTGGTTGTATCATGCTGTATTGTTCCATTTAAACTTATACTTCTCAAGGCTTGTAAAATATAGCCAACATGCCTTTTTAAATAGCTTTTCATATTTATTTAGTTTCTTTTTCTTCTCTCTCTCTCTCTCTCTCTCTCTCTCTCTCTCTCTCTCTCATGCACAGCTTGAAGGAGTCAGTTCTCTCATTCTCCTGTGTGAGTTTTAGGAACCGAACTTGGGGTAGTCAGACTTGGTGGCAAGCATTTTCACTCACTGAGCATTCTTTATGCCCCATCCGCCCACAATATATCTTAAATATCTGTGATAGCCTGCTAAAGCCTCTGCAACCATGTGACTAGGCAAGTGTGTCCAGGGCAACAGTACTTCCCGTTATCTTGAAGCACACTCCAGTTTCCAAAGCACTTGTCTCCCATTAATCAAATGTCTTCAGAGTAGGCACAGTTCCCAGAAAGTATAAAGAGATCATTTAAAAAAAAAAAATCAAATCATGACTAACACATCTCTAATGGGAGATTTGGAATCTGGGTCTGCTGATTCCTGGCCACTGATTCATCTACTACTCTTTGCTCTAGATTGAAGAAAGATTTAAAAAAAAACAAAAAAACAAAACAAAACCTAATTGAGCATAGGATGCTTGAGTTTTCAATCATTTTCTCTGCATCAATGATTATCAAAGATGAGAACACAGACTTGCATGTAGCATATTAAACAGATTTATTTTGAAAAATTATTCCTAGGATGAATAGCTTCTGGGTTTTTTCTTTGTGCCAATCACAAATGTATAGAGAAAGTAAACCAGCCCTATCTAGAATGCTGTTTAATAACCAAGCCCTGTTCTCTAGCTCCAGCTTCATTTCTTCTGATCCACGCAATAATCCCAGCTACTGTGAGCTGTTACTTATTTCATTCTTTTTATTTTTGACAGGGTTTCTTACAGACCAGACTGGCCTTGAACACACTGTAGTTGATGCTGACTTTGAACTTGTGCTCCTACCTCCACTTCCCAAGTGCTGGGGTTATAGGTGCACATCATCCAGCACTGAATTGTTACTTAGAGAGGTGCCTGCAATATCTTACTGGAGGGAAAAAAACTTATAAGGCCACACATTCGGAGGCACCTTTAAAGAGTGAAATGATTGGATTGCCCTAGAAATATAAAACTAAAATCTGCAGCAGAATGTTTGTGTGTTATTTAAAATGCTAATAAGACAACCCCGGGGTGCCTTTTAATAAAGAACAAAACACAATATTGTATGGGTAGCCTAAGGCTATGTTCACTTCCTAACCAGGCATAGTTGAATTCACTTTTAACTGGGACTTTTGATGCTTTTCCAGGAGATCTTTGCCTACATTCTCCTAATTAGGATCTTCCATAGAAAAGCTATGCGGCTCTTTTGTTCATAATTATGGAAATCAAGACGTGAAAGTGATTCTCTACCCTTTATGCTTGTCTAAACTTTTGGATGAGTGTCAAGCTCTCTATGTAGACATCTCCAACCACACATGGCATACCCGTCAAGCACGGCAGATGAGTCATTCAGCTGAGCTGCATGGCTCTCAGCCTGGAACACCTTCTCAGCAAGCATCCTGCTCTTTATTTCCTGAGAGAGGTCATCTATTTTGTCGCTAAGCTCCTCGGACATCGGTGGTAATTTAGTTTTAATGTCTTCAACATACTGACATGGAGAGAGGAGAGAAGGCATTAATAGCAAGTGCATCCAGATCTTCTTGAATTTGCTGATTTCTTTAGATGTAATCACACATGCTTACTTTTTTTTTTGTCCTTTAGAAAACTTTCAGTCTATTAGCAGAGCAAATAGAGAATAAAAGCTAGTACCTAATAGAACAATATAACTTTATGAAGCCAATTTTCAGAATGAAAATTCTATTTTTCTTGCAAGGTTACTTTATAACAACAAATGAACAAGCAATAGGTCATCGCGACCTTTTAGGTCCCTTGTGGCCTTATTCCTGCACATTGCGATGCAACGTACAAGATAGTAGGTCAAAGATTTGCTTGCAGATCTTCATTTCCCTTTTGACTAATGTTATATGAGATAATAAAACAGATGGCAAGTGCTGGCCTAGGAACAAGGAATGACCTGGTCACCAAGATAAGAAACAAACAAACAAACAAACAAAACTCAAACTTACAAAAGTGAATACTCTAGTAAGGTTGAATTCTAATTGTTACCAACAGGTGTGTGTTACAATACTACAATCATATATATTTTCAGAAAAAAAAAAAAACCAAAGAGGTGCTTATTTCTGTTACTGAGTTTTGCTGCTGTATGGGAAGGGATTGTGGTACCCTCTTTTTTCTCTTCACTCTGAGCTTTATTCAATACTCACGTCTATGATTGAGTTGATTTCATCTGCAAGTCGGTTGGCTTCATCAAGTATGTCATTGCCCTCCTTTAAAGTATTCTCAATTTGCTGTTTGCCACTTTCAATAGCCTCCTTCTTTTTCTGTAGTACACAAAGGAAAAGATGTTACAACTGTATCCAGGTAAAACCTGTCGCTCCTGTGGATTCTATTTCCTCTGAGCTGTCGGAACAAAAGGTTCCCAAACAAAGTGTATGATGTCCGTAGTTTGGCTAGATGACAATGATTTAGCTTTCCCATTCAACGCTCTTAAGAATTCTTCAACATGGAACGTATACATGTCATCTCTTCTTCCATTTTGAGAAAGCCACCCAGGCGAAGCAATGTAACATGATAGTTGCTAGGGAATTAAAAGAATTGCTAAAGCAGTGTGGACCCTCCATCTTAACTGTGATGCAAGTCCTGAACATGGGCTACTAGTGTGCCAGATTAAACTGGAAAACTGCAGAGTTCCAGAATCTACACAGAAATAGTTATTTGTGAGCATAAATGTACTCCAGGGAAACACTGTAAAATTCAAAAGGTGGGTTTTTAAGAGAACGTTGAGAGAATACCTTTCAAGTAAAATAAGCTATCCCCTGAAAGAATGAACCTAATGGATTATTTCATGAGATGAGAACAGACTAACTTCTCTGTGGCACTTATAGCTTTGCTCAAAGCTAAACGAATCTTATTCCTGGCCTACATGAAGAAAAATCAATGAGAGAGAATTTTTGCCATGTCTTCATTTGGAGTTTGCCTTTGCCTATTATTTTCTTTGTACTTCAAACTCATTCATATTCCATCTCATTCCCTTACATGTTTAATGGAATTCATTAAATTGTTAGTCCCTGTATTTTATATATCTATATGCTTTACATATAAATAAATACCGATGATAGTTTATATTCATGTAGTTTTTTAAAGATGCTCAAAGAGGCCCTTAAGGCCTTTGATTCTATGGGTTCCATGTTCATCGATGTAAAATGAGCAGTAAACTGAGTCACTGTGTCTTAGTGCTCATGTCTCCATCAAATTTCTATGCTGATATCCAACACTTGAATGTACTAGTATTAGGTGTGGTGATATGTTAGATATTTAATAAAACCAGTCTGGAATATTAGAGAAGAGATCCGCCCACAGTCAACACAGGAAGATCAGAGAGTGGAATAACTCATGCCTTTAATCCCAGCATGGGGAAAGACCAGGAGTAGTAACCTATGCCTTTAATCCTAGTAGATCTGAGTTTGAGAACAGCTTGGTTTACAAGGGAGTTCCGGCTCCCAGGCAGGCAGTGGTGGTGCCAGGCCTTTAATCCCATAACTCCAGAGACAGAGATCTTTCTGTGTTTCTGTGAGCTCAAAGCTAAGTACCAAATAGTAGTAGCCCATACCTTTAATCTTAACCTGGATGATAAACAACTGGCCAAAGAGGGTATTTAAGGCAGGCATAGAAAGACAGAGCAGGCAGAAGAAGCCAGGAGGAGTGAGGCTGAGGAAGCTGGAAGACAGCTGGGTGAGATCTGACTGTGTGTTTCCTCTCTTTGATATTCCAGCCTTTCCCTAATATCTGGCTCTGAGTTTAATTTATTACAACCAGAATTCTTGCAACAATTAGGAGGTGGGGTTTGGAGGAGGTAATGTGAGAATGTAGCAAAAATCTCATAAATGGGGTCAGTCCCTCTATTAAAAAAAAAAAAAAAAAAAAAAAAAAACCAAACTCAAGGGAGCTTATTCACCCTTTCATCATGTAGGGACATGGCAAAGAGATGAGTTTGTATGCCAACAAATAGACCCTCTCCAATCACCAATATTCCAGTATTTTGATATTGGATTATCTATCCCCTGCCCCCTGGACTATATGACGTACGTACATTCATTTTTCTTTTAAGATAGGCAACTTGCTATTTTGTGATGGTAGCTAG